>CM036616.1:69910979-70543122 GCA_020745705.1 Hemiprocne comata | reverse complement strand
GGGACACCTGCCAGAGAGATTAATTCTCAAGAATACCCAGGATATACCCAAGGATACCCAGCTGTGGTCTGGCAAGGGTGAGAAATGTTAACTCTTTCATTGTCTTTACTAGTAAACTTAATGTTAAGTAATCTTCACCATTAAGTTTAAGACTGTAGGGACCGTTAAGAGTGATAATGAAAATTCTACGTCTAGTGTAGAGTTTAATAATAAGTAAATTGCCGGCATTTTAGTAGCTAACCTTTGTTGTCTGATTGAATTAAGTAGTATAAGTCACTGCTAATACACCCTTTGTATTTAAACTGCACTTCTGTTAGGATCTCTCAATTTCTCTACATTTTTGCTGTACTTGAGCTTCTTGTCCTGTATAGTTAAGACCCCAAAGTTATACACAAGAAATCTTGATTAATGCATATACGTCTTGTCTGCCGTGCATTCCGTCTGGGACAGTCAAATCTGTATTATCCCTGATTCATTCTTAAACTCCAAATCTGTTTTGTTTTCTAAATCTTTGATCTTCATCCTTCCCATAGTAGTGAAACAAAATAGGAAGAATAATATTCCGTATCTGAGCATTTTCATGCTTGTATCCTTAGATACGCAGGATATTACAACTGACAGTTTCTTCATATAATATTTCATACAATCTTATGGATAAAATGTCAAATTATGGTGAACCCATCCTCACCCAAAAAAGAAGTAAAATTCATGCACAATTGATCATTGTTCTCTTATTTCCTAGAAAATTTCTGGTCCTTTAAAGATTTAAGTATGTCTTAATTTTGTTTTTATACCTAGCCTAAATGCCAGGTTTTAAATATCATTAAATTTAAGTGCTTAAATATCATTAATTTTAACATTGTATTCAAATACCATTAAAAACATGAAATCTTTAACTTAATGAGAACTTAGGCATTTTTAAAATGTACTTTGAAAATGTTTACTAACACCATAGTGTGGTCATTACCAGCTTGATAAGATAGGAAACAAGTAACTTACCTAGATAATGTACCTATCGTAACATCTTTGTGAAGATGATGTTGGAATTATAGCTGCTAACGTAAGGACATTGGCAAATATGAAATGTAGCATTAAATAAAATCCTGAAAGTTATCAAGGGGAAGAAAAAAGTAATGTATTTGAAATTTCTAGTAGCTACCATTCATGGAAACTGTAAAGTATATAGCTGAAGTGGAGAAAAAATTGTCACAACATACAATAATTTTTCAAGTCCATGCATAGGCAAGGATATTGTTTTAGATGGTTATACTATATAGAGCATATGCTCTGACACTGCAGAACTAGGCAGACAAAGAGTTTTATGTTGGCCTTCCTAAATATAGTAGCACAGCTGAGGGTCAGACCATGACATGATAGATTTCACACACTACCTATTTCTTGGAAAAAATAATGGAGTATGATAGTGAACACTTCTCTGTACCCTGAGGCAACTCTAACTGAACCCTGACTGTAAATTGTTTATGTGCATTAGATACTACGTCGCCCTTGAATAAGTTTTGGTGTTAATCTTGCTTGGCAGTAGAGTCAAACTTCTCTTTACCAAATGATTGTGTTTGGATACCTTTTATTATGTGTAGAAACTCTAAAGTCTGTGTGTGCTCAGAAGTACTTTTTTTTTTTTTTCTCTTTCTAATTGCTGGTAAATTCTGATTTACTATTGTATTAAGCCTTAGAAATCTTACAGGTCCTCATGCAAACACTCAGTGACATGACCTTCTGGTGAGGAATTTACAAGTCAGCTGGAGAAGTTATGACTTCTGGGTGACAAAATGAGCTCTATCCCTACCCTGCTGTGTTGCTGCTTTTCAGCTTTGCATTTTTGTGGGCTTGTTACGTTTGCGTATCAGACTTTTTCTCTTAAGTCTGGAGCTACTCTTTATAAGCTGACTCAACAGTTCCAGTCCTTGGCTTCTTCTTTTCTGATGTTAAATGTCTTAAGTCTGATACTCACCCAAACTTACCCAAATTTTTCTTAAAGTAAAGCTGAACTAAGGTGCCATGGCTGTGTTTTGCAAAACTAGCTTTTAGACCCTGGCATCTTAACCCAGGGGACATTAGGGAAACCTTATGTGGGAAAGCAAATACATGAGTTGGCTGCAGTCAGCTATACTTTCCAGGGATTTAGTCTAGATAGAGCAAAGGAATGTAACCCTCCATGCAGGTCTTCATCCCCAGCTCCTAGCCTGTCCCCTCTGCTCTCACCTTTTAGTAATTAGTTACCTAGGCCAGTTCTATCTCCAAAACCTCCTGTATCAGCCTTAATCGGCTCCTAATAATATTTCCAGATGAGAACTGATGATGTTGTTGCATTTATTATTAAGCTGCATGGTAGCACTACCTTGCTTCATCTCATTACACGTATGAATGATGGCTTATGTCCAGGAGAAGAGTCAGTAGCACATGTCATCAGTGTCACTGCTACATACACAATTCTCTTTGCAGTTCAATGCTTATGCCAAAGACCTTTCAGTGTTAGGATATTTAAATATACTTTAAGGTCCTTCTACTGCCAAGTCACCCAGCCTTTATATTGCTGTTGGATTTGTCTCATGAACAGCAATAGAGCTACATTCTGGCCTCTCTCCTTCTTGTTTTGAATAATTCACATAAGTATTCTTTTACCCTTTCTGGAATTACATGCTGGCAATACGCCTAGTGGTTCTAAAGAGTCTGTATATTGATTTTGTAAGATTTTTGGATTTTTCTGGTGTTTATTGTAGGGCATCATTGAGATCACAAAACAAAATGCATTGGATTTCCTCCACAACTATCTTCAGAGACAATAAGATAGTCACAATCAACATTTCGAGCAGAAATGTATGGTATTTTCTGCTGCTAATTTTCATGTTAACACCTCAGGAAAGCATAAAGTTCTGGTTTTGTAAACATAAAATATGTGCTGAAAGTTTTCAGAGAATTTTATTTTATCTAAAAATGTTATATTTGTTTTGATTAAAGCATTGCTTCATATCAAATGTTTTAAAAAACTTAAGGAGCATATTCTGTCCCTCCCACTGCTGTGTCCTGTCATGTTTCCCCCCTCCCGCTAAAACACCATAAAACCCCCTTCAAAAAACCAAACCATACCAAACACCTCAGCAAAAAATTCAGAAGCTTAAAATAGTTGTTTGTTCTGAAATCAAACACGTTGATTTGTTTTGTTCTTTTTAGCATCAGATGTGATATGTGCTATTTCTAAATAAATGGTGCTAAAAGACAAGCATATGTTGCTCTATATCACGCACTGCAGGTGCTGCAGTACAGGCTTGCATAATGTGTCACCTGAAACTCAGAGAAGCAATTTTCTTTAAAAGGCCAGATTGTGAAGCCCTAGGTCACACTGTTAAGCACTTACTGACGCAAGCAGTTCCATTAAAGCCCCTCCTTTCAAGTAAATGCTAACCTACATGGGTAAGTTTTATAGGCCACTCATAGCTTCCAGTTTATTTTGGCATTAAAAATCACATACTGACTCATACATTTTTAGATCCTCTATACATATAAAAATATGTAGAATATGGAAGGTATTGACAAGTATTTAAGATTTAAAATCTGTTTCATGTTACACAATTAATTATATTAAATTTTCTAAGTGTTAAATCCAATAGACCTCTGCTCCAAGAGTAGACTTTTCCTTACAATAATTTTGAACTTTATTGATACATAGGTCAATAAGTATTTGTTTGGTAGATGCTAGGATAGAAGATACATATATACTTGCCATATATTGAGGAGAGCAGAATCCAAGACAGATGGTAATAGTATCTAATAGGAAACTGACAGTTGTTTTCTGTCCCAGACAAGTGATACAGATTTGTATTATAAAATACTATGCTTCTTCATTTATAGGATGTGGAGTTCTACTGTGCCTCCTCTGATAAACGTTTTTAATCTGTGCTGAAATTACTTCTGTTTACCTTTTCACAAGCCTACTGCTTTCAGAATCTGAGTTCCTTGGGATGGAGACCATTGCAAATTTCTTTGGTGTTATATGCATTTTCTGCCTGTACAAAGCATTCTAAAAATAATATTGGGGCACTTGGTTTTGAAAATCTTCTCCCACCAGTTACGTGGACAGTTGTGGAAGAAAATACTTCAAATTTAGACTGAATTAGTAATTTAGCTCTCAGTGACCTGCATTTGGAAACTGTCTGTAAAAGGAACCACAGCTGTAGAAACTGCTGCCATCAACATAGGGGAAATTCACAAAATCAGCATGAAGGCATGACGAATGTAACCTTGAAGGAGGCAACAGTCATAGGTCCAGTTCCCAGACCTGTGGGTAAAATAAGAAGTATTACAGAGGAAATACTGCAAAATTATTCTAGACTTCTTTCATTGTGCTTTTAATGGAAGATTGCATATGATAACTAGGGAGAGATACTAATACAAGATGTACTATACACCAGCAGTGCTGGTGTACTCAGCAAGATTTTGAAAATGGATGTACAAAGGTACATTTTTTTTCATTATGACATAAGGATTGAGTCACATAATATAGGGTAAAATGTATGGAGTTTCTGACATTTCAGTAGGATTTCTCTTGAAAGAATCTTCCATCTCAACTCTACTCTCGTATGATTGTGTTCACAAATGTGTACAAAAAGCCTTATGTACATGCATAGATATTTATATATATATAAAAATATATATATAAATAAATATAAATATATATATATAAATAAAATGTAGTCAATGGGGCAGAATCGAGTTGGAGGTCTGTGACTAGTGGAGTCCCTCAGGGGTTGGTACTTGGACCGGTGTTGTTCAACACCTTCAACAACCTGGATGGGGGTACAGAATGTACCCTCAGCAAGTTTGCTGATGACACTAAGCTGGGAGGAGTGGTTGACACACCAGAAGGCTGTGCTGCCATTCAGAGAGACTTAGACAGGCTGGAGAGTTGGGCGGAGAGATACTGATGAAGTTCAACAAGGGCAAGTGTGGAGTTCTGCATTTGGGGAAGAAACACCATGTACTAGTACAGGATGGGGGCTGACCTGCTAGAGAGCAGTGTAGGAGGAAGGAACCTAGGGGTCCTGGTAGACAGGAGGATGACCATGAGCCAGCAATGTGCCCTTGTGCCTAGGAAGGCCAATGGCATCCTGGGGTGCATTAGAAAGGGTGTGGTTAGTCGGTCAAGAGAGGTTCTCCTCCCCCTCTATTCTGCATTGGTGAGGCCACATCTGGAGTATTGTGTGCAGTTCTGGGCCCCTCAGTTCAAGAAGGACAGGGAACTGCTTGAAAGAGTCCAGCGCAGAGCCACAAAGATGATTAAGGGAGTGGAACATCTCCCTTATGAGGAAAGGCTGAAGGAGCTGGGTCTCTTCAGCTTGGAGAAGAGGAGACTGAGGGGTGACCTCATCAATGTTTACAAATATGTAAGGGGTGAGTGTCAGGAAGATGGAGTTAAGCTTTTCTCAGTGGTGACCAGTGATAGGACAAGGGGTAATGGGTGCAAATTGGAGCATAGGAGGTTCAAGGTAAATATCAGAAAAAAACTTTTTTTACTGTGAGAGTGACAGAGCACTGGAACAGGCTGCCCAGGGAGGTTGTGGAGTCTCCTTCGCTGGGGACATTCAAAACCCGCCTGGACAAGTTCCTGTGTGATGTACTCTAGGTGACCCTGCCTGGCAGGGGGGTTGGACTAGATGATCTTTCGAGGTCCCTTCCAACCCCTAGGATTCTGTGATTCTATGTGTAGTATGTACACTGTGTATATGTACACTACATACGTATTTGCACATATGCATGCATATGTTACACAAACATGCACATGTATAAATATACATATATGTATATATTACATATAAAAGTTAGAGCACTTAAATGGATCCTGACTGTGTTGTGTTGAACCACACACGAACAGGCTAAAATTACTCACTGCATGCTCATTGCTTAGGGCAACATTTTGTTGGTGGGTGATGTGATAAAAATAGACACATTCTATTTTTCCATTATTATTCTAATGTTTTCTACAAAATAAAACAGGCGTCTCATGATCAATATCATCCGTAGTACTGCATTTGCTTCCTAGCAGGTTCACCATTATTTCTCTACCTTTTGGCTTAATCTTTTTTCTTATTAGATAATTTGACTTTGTAGATACTTTTCCACACTGTTTTATCACATAACCTAACAGTTTTGCCATGACCAACCAAAATATTCAATATATATTTTGTCCCTGTGCAATAATACTTAAATGCAAAGTGCTTTGCAGTTTCAAGCTCAAAATAATATTTGAAGTTGGTATATCAGGAGTTCTAGAGTTAGTCTGCATTGCACATTACTTCACTTGGAATATCGGAGTGTGATTGTCATCTATATTGTGAAGATGTTTTGAAATTCCCTGGGTTTTGAGAGCTGCTTTTTGCACAGACCCTTGCCTGGTGTCCTGGCCTGAGCTGTGCCACAGCTAGTAGCAAGCTGTTGCCCAACCATGCACGAGGCACCTTGGCCAGACTTTGGACCTGTCTGCTGGCTGGTCTGGCCCTGCTTGCTTGCTTACCCCTTGTGCTGGTGAAGCCCTTGGCAGGCCTGTCCTTGTTTCTCTGTACATTGAGGCAAGTGGACTGAGGCTGTGCTGCCATTTGCACCGCCTTATTAAAAGAAGCAATTGTGGCCAAAAAAGCTTAGTCTAGCTGAAGAAAACTTAGGAAAAACTTAGAAGGAAGAATCTCTAATGGGCATATAATGGAAAGCATGTAGAATATATGTGAGGAATCATGACTGTCACAGTTTAACACTGGGCAGGAAATTAAACAAATGACTGATACACTCTATTAAACTCTCTTCCTTCCCAGAAAGGAAAGGGAAAGAGAGTAATGAGAGAGACTAAAGGGCTGGAAACTAAACTACCTAGCTTTACTGAAAACAATAGTGATGAAAAAGAAAAAAAATTATATATATATAAATTTGTACAAAGCCAATATCTCACTTCTCTGTAATAATGCCCATGTCACCATCAAGGCTGCAGGGCAACCCTAGGAAAGTCCTAGACTGGACTTCTGGAGTTAGCAGCAGATGGGAGATGGATTCAGGAATGCACAGATTGGGATCAAAGTACTCCAGCCGTGGATGAAGAAAGCTTGACCCTTTTGTGTGATGCCTTAGTTTATACTAAGTATGACACATACGGGATGGAATACTTAATTTAGTCAATTTTGGTTACCTGTCCAGTCTTCTCATCCCCACAGATGTGACCCCTTTGTGTCCTTATGATGCAAAACACCAGAAGATATTCTTCAGAACCAAGCAGTGGCCTTGGTTCTGCACACCATTCTCCAGCAGTAACTATAAATATCAGGTGTTCTTAGTCCTAGAAGCAGATACTGACTGAGAAACATGCCATTAATTTCAGAAAGTGCAGTCATTTAGAAGAGACTTAACTGAAAAGTAAAATTGCTAGAAAGAAAATTTGCTCTGTCCTGGCTCAAGCCAGGACAGTCACAAACCAATGGTAGTGAACTAAAAATGCTTATTTCTCTGTGGCAGTGGATGATGCAACTTTCGAACCTGAGTTCAAAACCAAATACCCACATTCGAAACAATTACTGTTCCAGTTCTCCCTCAGGGTCTTGTCATTGTCCTGTTGGCAGAAGTTGCCTTGTCTTCTAATCTGCCCATCTGTGCTGCTTATATATCACTTTCTAGCCCTATGCCTGTCAAAGCAAGCTGCCTTAATCTAAAAATGTGAGATAGTAGAGCTTCAGTAATTAAGCCCATTTTGGTGGTAACAGCAAAAAAAGCACTCCCATAAAGAGCTGAACTGGCTCATCAGAGGCTGTTAAAAGTTTTTGGTCCCTAAAATGAAATGGCTTTAGCAGAGTTAGCAGTTACTCAAGTGGCTAATGCAAATCTGATAGAGATCTCCATTAGAGCAACAAAGTACAGGAACTGAGCAGAAATATACAGGGAGGGTGAACAGAGAAGTGTGTACTGCAAAGTACAAGCTGGGAACATTTTGGGTGAATTCAGGAACAACATTCAATAGACGTCATTGTTTTATACTACTGTAATCGTCCTCACTTGAAAACATAAAATACCAAAATAGATTGTGACTACTCAAGGGTACAGGAAAGAGATCTTGGAATTTAAAAGGGCAGATTTTAAATCTGAGAGAAAATTCTCTTAAAAAAAAAGGGCCAAATAGAAAACCTCTGACAGAAGATAAAGCCTGCAGGCTATTCCTGAACACTCTTCTCAAGAAATGAGTGGTTTGCATACTAGTGAGAAGAAAATGTTGGCAAAAAAACAGTGATATTAAAACCTCTGTGACTTAGGGAAAGACAGCAAAAGTATTGTTAGAGAGAAAAATCACCCTTTAAAAAGTGTTATCCCGTCTTGAAGAAACTAGAAGGCAAACTATATAAACTAACACTGAATTCTGAATATAAAAGGAAAATATCATAAAAAGAATAATTTAACTTTCAAGATTAATCATTGAAATAGAGTTAGTTTCGGAAATGTGATGTGTTGAAGAATCCTAAAATGTTCTATATTGTTCTAAAATGAAACTGTCTTATTTTCTCCTCTGTCACCTGTTTGCTTCAATATCTTCATATAACACAACAGAGAAGAAACAGGCTAGGACATTCTTTGAGTGTATGGAAGATAACTTCCTGACAGCTGGTAAGTGAACTTAACAGGGAAGGTGCCTTGTTAGACCTCCTATTCGCAAACACAGAAGGACTAGTGGGAGATGGTCAGAGGCCATCTTGGGCTTAGTGATAATGAAATGGTGAAGTTGTCAATTCTTAGTGGTGTAAGGAGGGGGGTTAGCAAAGCCTCCACCTTGAATTTCCAGAGGGCAGACTTCGACCTGTTCAGGACACTGGTTGTGAGAGTCCTTTGGGAGACAGTCTTGAAGGTCAAAACAGGTCCAGGAGGGCTGGACACTCTTCAAGAAGGAAAGCTTAAAGGCCAAGGAGCAGGCTGTCCCCATGTGCTGTAAGATTAAAGGGTGAGGAAGATGGCTGGCCTGGTTGAACAGGGAGGTTTTGCTGGGACTTAGGAAAAACAGGAGAGTTTACCACCTTTGGAAGAAGGAACAGGCAACTCAAGAGGAGTACAGAGATCTCGTTAGGTCACACAAGAGAGAAAATTAGGAATGCAAAAGCCCAGCTGGAGCTGAACTTGGCCACTGACATAAGGGACAACAAAAAAAGTTTTTACAAATATATTTATAATAAAAAAAGAATGTGGGAGAATCTCCATCCCCTACTGGATGTGGGGAGGAACATTGAAAGCTAGGATGAGGAAAATGCTGAGATACTTAACGCCTTCTTTGCTCCACCTTTAGTAGTCAGACCAGCTACCCACAATGTGTTCAGCTGCCTGAGCTGGAAAATAAGGACAAAGAACATAACAACACCCCCTGCGCCTCCCCCCCCCCCCCCCAACATAATCCTGGAGGAAATAATTAACAACTGCTTCTGCAGGTAGACACTCAAATGTCTATGGGGCCAGATGGGATCCCCCCTAGAGTACTGAGGAAGCTGGCAGGGGTGCTCACTAAACCTCTCTCCATCATTTATCAACAATCATGGTTGTGGGAGACGGCACCCTCCTTCCCACAAAACAGGATGGTTCTATAGAAGCAGTGAGCTGATTGTTAGTTAAAGGACTCAAAATGGCTGCTCCGTGTTCCCTCATGCCCCTGCCTGCTGTCCTTGAAGGAGAGAGCTTCAAGGACAAACTGAGAAAGTGATGGACAGCAGGCGGGGTGGGAAACAAGAAACATTGTTTCAAAGCGCACCTGCTATGCAGAAACCATAAGCCTTTGCTACCAAAACTAGCCACTCTATTGGACATCAACCCTGCTACATATGCAGATTAAGCACTCGCTGTAAATGCAGCAGAACTGCCTGAACTATAAAAGGCAGACACTGGCAGCCCCCTGGTCTGGACCTTTGTTGGGAAGCGGGCTGGTGGTTCATGGGTGGAGTTGGATACAGAGAAGGAGCTGCTGGCCATCAGAACAGAAGAAGGAGCTGCTGGCTGAACCTCTTGGTTGCTGACTGCTGGCTGACTGCTGGCTGTTCGTTAGTGGAGCTGATATCAGAGGGAGAGCTACGCTGTCACCAAGAGCCTATCACTGGGAGCTGCTAGTTTCCCTTTGGATTATCTCTACAAGAGTGAGAAGGCTAACGGATCATTGTGAGCGGGAAGGGAGAGACCATCAGCTGCGGAGCGTCTCCTCTCTGCCACTGCATGCGAATACAGTGTCCATGCTGGTGGAGAGATTTACCTGTGGAAAGTAACAAATCTCCAGACTGTCTTGAGAACGATCAAATTAAACTCCCCACTTTTTTTTTTTTTTTTGCCTGCTTCCAGCCCCAAACACTCACTCATGTCATGACCCTCTGAAGGGAAAAGCGTTGGTCTCAGAATATTCTTCTCCCCCTCTCCTCCTTCCTCCTTCACTTATTTCAAAAAAGCATAAATATTTTGTTGTTCATAGTGCTTGTGGTCCCATATTCCTATATTTCCCTATTACTCTTCCTGAACACTTGTCCCCAAATTGTAATTGGTCCCCCCACTAAACTGTTCAATTCGTAACTATAAAACCTTGTCTAAATTGCAGTTCTTGTGGGCGTGGTAAGGGATGATTTCTATCATTCACTCCAAGATTTGGTACAACAATTTCACCAATCCTCTGTGAGAGGCGAACACTGCGTGCGCCCTCTGTCCCTTTAAATTTAAAATCTCCCAGAAAGGGATGTGTGACATTTGTAGATCCTGACAAGTTGAAGGGGTGGCTTGCCGCTTAGACCTCCACATCATCACAATGGTCAACAAAGGAAGTCCCAGATGACTGGAGGCTGGCTAATGTGATGCCCATCTACAAGAAGGGCCAGAAAGATGATCCGGGGAACTACAGACCTGTCAGTCTGACCTTGGTACTGGGAAAGGTTGTGGAGAGGCTCATCTTGAGTGAGCTCACACAACAAGTGCAGGGTAGCCAGGGAATCAGGGACAGCCATCACAGGTTTATGAAATGGAGATCTTGCTTGATCAACCTGATCTCTCTCTAAGGCCATGTGATCTGTCTTTTGGATGAGGGAAGGGCTGTGAACATTGTCTACCTAGACTTCGGGAAGGCTTTTGACACCATGTCCCATAGCATTCTCCCGGAGAAGCTAGCGAATCATGGCATAGACAAGTGTTCTCTTCAGTGGGTAAAAAACTGACTGGATGGCCATGCCCAGAGAGTTCTCGTAAATGGGATCAAATCCAGTTGGTGGCTGGTCACCAGTGGTGTCCTTCAGGGATCAGTTTTGGGGCCAGTCTAGTTCAATATCTTTCTGATTGATCTGGATGAAGTGATTGAGTGCACCCTCAGTAAGTTTGCACACAACACCAAGTTGGGTGGACATGTTGATCTGCTTGAGGTTAAGAAGGCTCAACAGTGGGCCCTGAATAGGATGCCTTGATGGGCCTAGCCCAATTCTTTGAGATTCAGTAAGGCCAATTGTGAGGTTGTGCATTTGAGTCACAACAACCCCATGCAACACTACAACCCAGGGGAAGAGTGGCTGGAAATCTGCCCAGATGAAAAGGACCTGAGGATTGTCTTGAGCCATTACTGGGTTGAGGGAGATTCAAGATGATCCCAGTGATGAATTTAAGACAGAAACGATGTCAAATGTCATATATAAACCAAACTGTATTAAAGTTACAGAACAACAACCTCAAGTGCAGATAGGATAGAAGGAGACAAGGGAAGTCAAGAAAGCAGCAAAAATATGGAGAGTTGCAAGAGACAGGATAGTCACCACCACAGATCCAGTGGCTTCCCTTTGCTTGCTTTGTTATAGGTCTGCTGCTTATTATCTTACATGTACCTTAAGCTGTATTTTTAATTTAAAAAATAAAAAGTTAGTTTTATATGTCCACAGACTGTGAAAATCTTCTCAAACTTTTCCTGCTGCTAAATCCAACAAAAAAAAATCAAAAGCAACAAAAAAGCATTCTAAAATTAATGACACAAGTACCAACCTTCGATTATACATCATCTGCAAACACGCTGCTTTCTGCACACTCTACCAAGTGATCTACAGTTCTTACAACTGTGAGGGGGTCTGCCCCCTGCCCAATAGGCTGCCCATTGGGTAAGAGACCAAGGGGCATGCCAATTGCCAGTTGTTAAAAAGATGCCTGGTCCCCAGTATCCATCAGTCTCATGTACACTCAGTAAGATCTGGTCCCCTCCCATTAGGGACACTCACCAAACATATTCCATTTTGGATTTCTTAAAGGACCTTCCAAAATCTTTCATTAGTTTTGCTGATTCGGTGGCAGTGTAGGGGACCTGTTTGGTTACAGCGGCAGGCATCTGATCTTCACCATCATCATAAGTATATTCAGTTTTAATCAAGGGATGCAATCAAGGAACTTCCTCCATTTAAGCCTTTGCTTTCTGCAACTCATTTTGTGGGTATATGGGGGCAACCTGCCTGGCCCCTGTCTGCTACTTCCACATCAGTCTCCACAAGGGATTCACAGTGTCCCAACAACTCATCCCTCAAAATTTGCTTTAGGAGAATTGACTGATTTTTCTCTTCCTCTAACTCCTCCCTCAGATCTTCAGTCTCTCTCTTCAGGTCCAGGACCTGAATCTGCAGGGTTTCTACCAAAGCCTGCAATGATTCTATGATTTTACTTTTCTTAGTATGGCGATTCATTCAGTCTTCCATTGCTGCCACTAGACTAGCACCTAACACCACACATACTATAGCTTTACCCTTTCCTGATTTAACCTTTGCATCTTTCCCCAAGGCACACATTTGGTCCGTCACACTCTGCAAATTGTGTCAATTATCTTTAGCCCAATCCAGCCCTGGCACTGAGGGTCTGGCGTTATGTGTTTCTAAAATGTTCAACAATATCTCGTGATCAAATACAAACTCAGAAGGGTCTCCAGTTGCCCTTTTATTTACATTGTGGCCTTAACAAGAACAAGGCCAGGCATCTCAGGGGAGGCACTAACTTAAGTTTCACAATTGCCCTAGTAAACACCCCACCGAGAGGTAAGCAACTTAGTCCTGAGCATGTTTCATATATATAAGTGACATTTTCACCCAAAGGATCCTGTCTGTTATGCCTAATTAATGTCTTGAGCCTCTACCATGTCTAGGGAGATTCAAGATGATCCCAATGGTGAATTTAAGACAGAAACTATGTCAAATGTCATATATAAACCAAACTGTATTAAAGTTACACAACATCCTCAGGTGCAGATAGAAAGGAGACAAGGGAAGTCAAGAAAGAAGATGAAATATGGAGAGTTGCAAGAGACAGGATAGTCACCACCATGGATCGAGTGGTGTCCCGATGGTCCACAAATTTCAGTCAGTCGGTGAGGAAGATCTTGGATGTGCTGTCAAGCTGTAGCTCGTTTTATGATTGATGCCTCAGTCTTTTCTCTGGAAAGGTGTGGAGATACCTGGAACTGATCTGCATTATCTTCTCCCTTCGCCATGCATGTGCAGGGCCACCAGAGGGTCTCTGCAGGGTCACCAGGGGGCCTTTCACAGCTTGCCTTCATCTTCTGTGAGTCTTCTTCACTGTAACCAGCTTTTGCCTCTTGTCTTGAACTCATACGCTCTGAGAGGATGCGCAGATACACTGTGGCTAACAGGCCCAGCACATCCTGTCTTGTTCTGCTTACTAGCAAGATTTATTGTTGTTAAGCTACAGCAGCAAGCCTGCTTATAAAGTTTGCTCAAACCTTGCAGTTTGCTCCATATCCTGCATACGGAAGCCTTGTGGTTTGCTTCAGAACAACATTGAAGCATAACAACAGTTCAGTCTTTTACAGGGGTGCTGGTTGACAACTGGATGAACACGAACCAGCAGTGTGCCCAGGTGGCCAAGAAGTCCAATGGCATCCTAGCCTGCATCAGGAATAGCGTGGCCAGCAGGAGTAGGAGTGTGATCATGCCCCTGTACTCAGCACTGCTGAGGCCACACCTCAAATATTGTATTCAGTTCTGGGCCTGTCACTATAACAAGGACATTGAGGTGATGGACCATGTCCAGAGGGGAGCTACGAAGTTGGTGAAGGGTCTGTAGAACAAGTCATAGGACTAGAGTAAGTGATCTAAAGCTGTGGCAGGGGAGGTTTAGATTGGATATTAGGAAGAATTTCTATACTGAAAGAGTGGTCAGGCATTGGAACAGCCTGCCCAGGGAGGTGATTGAGTCACCATTTCTGAAGGTAAGCAAAAGCCCTGTAGATTTGGTACTTCAGGACATGCTGTAGTGACATTTTTTGTTTGGTTTGGTTTGGTTTGGTTTTGGGTTGATGGTTGGACTTGGGAATCTTAGATATCCTTTGCAACCATGATGATTCTGTCATTCTGTGATTCATTTTCACACTAAAAAAACGGATGTGGAAAATATCCACATATCACGAGACACATATTTCAAGATAATAAGAAACTTCTATAAAAATTCAAATTTTCACAGGGAAAATTTCAGAGTAGTTGGAAATGACTATGCAAAAACTTGTTGTAATTTTTTAACTCAAAACAGCAAGCTAGCTTCACTACCTTTTTGAAATACTGATCAAGTTTTGTACATTAATCACAACTATGAAGACTTGACTATGATAGGAAAATTGATACCAGAAAAGAAATATAAGGGCTAGCTAAATCTATGCTCATACAAGAATACTATCTTAAGATGCAGTTTTCTTTCTATGATTGAGATGTCTTTGTCAAGGAAGTTAAACCACCCTCACTCAATCAGCAAACTTATGTTTTGTTTATTCTGTCTTTAGTAGAAATCAATTAACCACAAAAGCTGTATACATTTTCACAGAGACAAACACAGTGGAATAATGCTCAAGGGGAAGGCTCTTCAGTAGATAGCTGTTCTCATAATCTGAGACTTGATAATAGACATATTTAGAATTGAAATGTTGTTTAAAAACTCCTCATAGTTAAGAACATTCAGGAGCATTTCCATTTTTCTCTCCACCAAACACAATATCCCAGAAGAAAATGCTTTCTTTCAAACAAGAGATATTGTAATCTGTATGTTATCAGGAGAATTTTTACTATGATTTCCAAACCTAAAAAAAGGTTGATCTCTTCTGTAAGTCAAAATGTACAAATTCAATACCTGCATCTGAAAGAACTACCTCCTCCTAGTCAGTATAGAGTAATGCAGCTCTAAGTATAGAATAATGGACTGCAAAGAAATAATTTATCTTTGTCAGATACCTACATTGCAGTCATGAAGTACTTGTTTCTCTTTAGTGGTAATAAATGGACTCTAAACCACTGGCTAGAAACCTCAGGGTAAAAGAGAGAACATAAAAAGCCCATTTCTCTCAATTGATTTTAAGGAGACCTAGATGACTGTTTTCTTCAACAATTCAGATTTAAGTTATTGAAAACAAGGAATTGTAAATAACACTCAGACAGTATTAATTTCAGTAGACTGCAGTTTAAAAATGTCTTGGGGAAAAAAAAAAAACAAACAAACAGTAATCTCCATGCAACTTCCTTCTGAATTCCTACTTTTAGTTTCTTGCAGCTTGACTTTACATGTTTTACATAATTGTTTCCTTAGCAGGTAAGTCATTCAAGCCATGAAGAATTCTTCAGGTTGGTTTCTTTAGTTGAACTTCAGATGTGTTATTATTCTCTTTTGCTAAAAATACTTCTGGGAAAGAAGATATTAAGGGAAAGCCATTTCTTAGAAGTTTTAAGCAAATCTGCTTAACAAAAAAAGAACTGAAGAGAAACAAAGAGAGTCAAAGAATGAGAGAAGGCACAGAGACTCTCAAAGAAGCTTCCTTTATAGAATAATAGAACCATAGAAAGGTTAAGGTTGGAAGGTACCTTAATGATCACCAGGTTAAAACCTCCCTGCATTAAACACCTCCAGGGAGGGAACTTCCACAACCTCCCTAGGCAACCTATTCCAGCACCTTACTACCCTCATGGTGAAGAATTTCTTCCTAGTGTCTAACCTAAATCTACCCTGTTTCAGTTTAAAATCATTACCCTTTATGCTATCCCTACACTCTCTGGTGAAAAGCGCCTCCCCAGCTTCCCTGTAGGCCCCTTTCAGATACTATAAGGCTGCTACAAGGTCTCCCTGGAGCCTTCTCTTCTCCAGGCTGAATAGCCCCAACTCCCCCATCCTGTCTTCATAGCGGAGGTGCTCCAGCCCTTTGATCATCTTAGTGGCCCTTCTCTGGACCCTCTCCAACAGCTCCATGTCTTTCTTGTGATGAGGGCTCCAGAGTACTCAGTACTCCAGATATGGCCTCACCAGAGCACAATAGAGGGGCAGAATCACCTCCCTGGCCCTGCTGGCAAATTTCTTTTAATGCAGCCCAGGATGTGATTGGCCCTCTGTGCTGCAAGTGCACACTGGCGGCTCATGTCAAGCTGCTCATCTACTATGACCCCGAAGTCCTTTTCCTCAGGGCTGCTCTCTAGCCATTTTCTCCAAAGCCTGTATTTGTGTCTGGGGTTGTGCCAACCCAGGTGCAGGACCTTGCAATTGTCGTTGTTGAACTTCATGAGATTGGCATTGGCCCACCTCTCCAGCCTGTCGAGGTCCCTCTGGATGGCATCCCTTCCCTCTAAGGTGTCAACTACTCCACACAGTTTGGTATTGTCAGCAGGCTTTCTGAGGATACACTCAATCTCACTGTCCACATCTCCAACAAAGATGTTAAACAACACTGGTCCCAGTGCTGACCCCTGAGGAACGCCACTCATCACTTGCCTCCACTTGGACACTGAACCATTGACCACAATTCTCTGGGTGTGGCCATCCAGCCACATGTCTTGTCAGTTTGGAGACCAGCATGTCATGTGGGATAGTGTCAAATGCCTTGCACAGATCCAGGTAGACAACATCAGTTGCTCTGCCACTATCCACTATCTCTGTAGCTTTGCCATAGAAAGCCACCATATTGGTCAGGCAGAATTTGCCCTTAGTGAAGCCATGTTGGCTGTCACCTTTCACCTCCTTATTTTCTGTGGGCCTTAGCAGTTTTTCCAGGAGGATCTGTTCCTTGATCTTCACAGGCACAGAGGTGAGACTTACCGGCCTGTAGCTCCCTGGGTCTTCCTTTTTCCCCCTTTTAAAAATAGGGGCTATGTTACCTTTTTTGCAATCAGTGGGAACCTCACCAGACCACCATGACCTCTCAAACGTGATGGACAGAGCTTCCATAAAGAGGCATGTTTTTCAGTTGCCTAAATTTGTGTTTGCACAAAGAAAAGAAACCAGTAACCTCTTCTTATTAGTGCCTTTTGCTGCTAAAATGGTGTAAGAAGAACAATGAAGTGCCCATCACATCTTTTACCTTTGTTTTCCTCACCGATGTCATCTGTCTTTTTTCTTCTCATTTTCTGTTTGAAGAAAAAAATCTGCTGGTAAGCAACACCTTCTGATCTGCATCATTGAAGCCTGGAGGGATGTGTTTGTTCAAGCTCACTGGTGACATAAACAGCATGCTGCAGCTCATATATTTTTTCCAATTTGAAAGTGCCTGAACACCTAGCTTTCAGATAACTTGCACCATGATGTATAAGAGTGGATAGTTTCACACTGTTCATATCCTTTGTTTGATCACATTTCATATGGGGAAAAAAAATAAATCTTTCTGTGTCTTTTTGCAGGATGTGTCCACCATTTATTTATTCTACAACTATTCCTTTCATTATGTTAATAATGGGTTTCATACACATGCTCTTTGGCAAACTGTATACACTATTTACTTCTGTTTTTGATCTTTCACATTGCAAATTTAGATAATTTCAAGAGCAGCTTAGCAGATGAATGGCCAGGTCTGGTTTCCTCAAAAATCTCCATGAAAACTAAACTCATTAACTGAAAGAAACTGAATCAGCTCTGCTGCATTTTTGATGTAGCACCTGCTCTTTTAAAATTGAATTTAATTTAGTAGAAATGATCCAATCATTTTCCCACCTCCTGTTCACTCTTTTACATCTCCACCTAAAGCCACAACTCATGGGAAATGTGTAGTATCTAGACATCAAAATATTTTTCTTTTTTTTTCCCCTTTAATTATACCTTGTGAGTAATTAAAACTACACAGCATTTACCATAATACTTTTTGATCGTATGAGGTGAGTCACATAAACAATGAACTTAAAAATTACAATAATCAATTTTAATACAAGAGATTAAGTACAGGAAAAAAATTTAATAATGAGACTTTGAGTTCAAAACCAACCCCATATCTGTCAGCCCCTGTGTGGGGTCAGTGGGGAGGGAATGGGCAGAGCTTTGCCTAGCACTCTTCACTTTCTGAATTGCCTTTTAACATCTGTGTTAATACTCAGTTGAAGAACAGGAATGTTTTGCTGTTGTGGACCATAGCTAGTACAGGAATTAATTTCCACTTCCTGACAATTAAGAGGAAAGTAAGAAATAAAGGTGACTTAAAAGTGAGTTACTTTGTATCCTGGGAAAGCCTCTATACTGATACACTTTATAAGCAAACCCTCCTTCGAGGATTTACATAGCCTAGAAATTTAACCAGGAAGCCTTGCTGAAGAATTTTAATCAAAAAGTGTGCAGTTTCCCAGGTACTTCAGAACTCTTTTGTAAGAAAATCCTTACGCTTTACTAAAAAGCTATCATATTGACACAACTGAAAAAAATGTGTATGAGAGGGATACTGAATCTACATAAACGGTAGTGGTTTTTTGCTTGTTTTGAAAACAGTAAAACTTTCAACTTCATTTGGAAGATACCTGTTATGAAATAATAAAATAAGAACAAGTTAAATAAAAAGAGTAATATTTTAAGATGTTGCAATAACTCTCGAATTTTTGCTGACAGTTCATCTCCTGTCAGTAAAAAAAAAAACAGCCACATAAAGATAATGGCAGAATTTACATGGATCAAAACTGAAGAGGGGAGATTTAGGTTTGATATTAGGAGGAAATTCTTTAGTGTGAGCATGGTGAGACACAGGAACAGGTTGCCCAGAGAAGTGGTAGAAGCCCCATCCCTGGAAGTTTTCAAGGCCAGGCTAAATGGGACTCTGAGCAACCTGACCTAGTGGGAGGTATCCCTGTCCATGGAGAGGGATTGGAACTAGATGATCTTTAAGGTCCCTTCCAACTCAAACAATTCTGTGATTGTATGATTCTATGATTTTAAGACAACATCTACAATTATGTGACCACAGATTGTTCCATCCATTTAAACCTTTTTCTTTCTCTCCCAGACAGCTGAGTTCTGACTTCCATGTCTACAATGAGTTCTTACCTGTTTGTTTCCATTTTACATTTCTTACACTTGTGTAGAAGAAAGCTCTTAAGATAGGGAAGAAACAATCAAAACAGTCATCAATAAAATCCAGATATTTTTATTTAAAGGAAAGTTAATAACTTGATAAAAGTGAATTCTTAATTGTCCCATTAAAAGCATGAAAGCAAATCTACTGAAAACATTGAGAGAAAAGCCTTTTATCTTGGTCATGCACCTTGGGTGTTTCCAGAAATAAATGAATTTAAAGTTGCTCAGGATAGTCTGACCTCACAAGATTTATTCTAAAATCTTAGACAGCAAACGCTACATAAGTAGAAAAACATTTTCATTATGGTTATGCATTATACAAAGCTAAGTTGTTGGTCAGTCAGTGGGTATTCACTGTTTTTATTTTTAATCCAGGCAAATTTTGTGTGTAAATAAAATTATCAACACTTTCCCTAGAGGAGGAAAATATGTTTCCTGACATAAGTGCGGGATACATGACAAAAAACAACCGTGTTACAACGCATCAAGGCAATGCAGCTGTGAATATCATTTTGCATTCCATGATACTATGAGTATCTGTTAGAGTTTGGCTGAAAATTCCAAATTTAAATTGATAGTCTCTCGAACAATCTGCTCAAAATTTTCTGCGACTCCAACTTGTCTATTTACCCATGATCTTTTTGAACCAGATGTATGAGCAGATAGGACTATCTATCTATCTATCTATCGATCTATCTATCTATCTATCTATCTCTCTCTCTCTCTCTCTCTCTCTCTCTATATATATATATATATATATACACACACATATATATACACACGTGTATATATGTAATTTTTGGTGGGGGGGAGCACTCCAGTGGCCAGCATTACTTTCTCCCAAAGAAGTTTCTTAGTCACTATTTTAAAGATGCTTAGTGTCAACCAATGACCAGTATATAAATAGTCTTTTAAGTTTCACTGACAGCAATTCTATAAGGAATTCACTTTATATGGCCCAATGGCATAGTCCTTGCTTTGGAACTAACATTGGATTGTAGAAAGGACCATGCTTTTTTTATACAGAGCATGAAACTTGAAAAGAAATAATAGAGCTCTGACACAAAGTTTGCTGACATCTGATACAATTATTCATAAGAAGTTAAAATATATATAACCTCAGAGAAAATAAACGCTTTAACACAAGCAAACTGTCACTGATATGTCTGGTAAAATTGCCTTATGTGTTCCATGATAAATCCTGTTTCTACATCCTTCCAATTTTTCTAAGCTTTAATCGCTTGATGTGAAAATTTCTCTGCTTCCTGCCTGCTTCAGGCTGAGTTATTTGGGAAAATAAACCAGATAAACTAGGTGCTTCTAGTTTTGACCTAGACACATTTTGATACTTTTGTCAAAGGTAAAAATATTCTTTTTTTTTTTTTTTTTTTTTTTTTTTAAATTTCCCATAGTGGAACACAGGAACAGCAAGCAGGGGATGGGGAAAGAGAAACTATGTCAAATACCAGAGGGATTTGAAACAGAAACCTGACATTTTGCAAGTGGACACAGGCAGCATTCATGTCATTTAGAAAGGTGAAGAAAGTTTAAACTCTTGATTATGTTAAGACAATAATCTTATTTATATAGAAAATTCTTAATTAATTTTCTTAGTTCTTTCTTTTGAAAATTAGAGACTTCTGATTTCATCTGTTGGTTAGGTTAATATAGAAAGATAATTTTTACGTACAATGGACCATTTATGAACCAAATGATACATCGACAACTGAGGACAGGGAACGCCTTCTTGATATATCTTCGGGTAATTTCCAGTGTTTAGATCTTTTCAATTTGCTGGAGTCACTATTGTGTAGCATACAGAGATTAATTTGCTCAGCAAGCACTTGCAAAGGAAGAAAGCACTTGTGCTCTAATGAGTTTAGACCTTATGCCCGGCCAGCTCTAATTGATCCTGCTCTTTAGGAGAAATCCTTTGCTTAATGATCCCTTCAAGTATCTTAATAGACATGAGAAAATTTACCTTGTAATCTTTCAAGTATGAGCTCTTGATGGAGACTTAATGAGTAACTTTCTACTGGTTCTCTTTTGAATTTATCACAAGCTTGACACACCTCTAAAGTTAACAATATGTCTGACAATATAAAACATGCTGCTTTGTATAGCATCATTTAATTGATAATTTTTTTGGTAATATTGATCTTAAAGCTCACAGAGAAAATTCGTATGTCTTCTGGCACTAGTAGTAAGAGGTACTGTCTCAGAAGTTGGCTTGTGGAAATACATTGATATTCATATCTGTGACTTCTTTGCCAGTGTCAGGTAGATGGGTCCTACAGAAAGTGCAGAAAGCTAATAGAAAGGGAAGGGAGATTGAATTACAGTAAAAGGGAAGCCAGCAAAACATCTACATTTTGATTGAAAGTCAAGGAGAGACCAGATACGTGGGAAGATGCCTTTTTTTTTCATTTTTTTCTTGTGTGTTGGATGGGGTTTTTTATTGGTTTGTTTATTTGTTTTTGTTCATTTGTTCCCCCCCCCCCCCCTTTTTTTTTTTCTCTTTTTTCCGCATTGTAGAGAAAAGAGCTAATCACCAAGGGAAAGACCATGCTTGACCTTTGGGTAATATCTTGAGAGTACTGTCAGGCAGTATTCACAGGATGCATTGTTTCTTAAAGATTAAATGCATTTGTTCATCTATTCCTGCTACAGAAGAAACAGTAGTTACTCTAAAAATGCCGTTTACTCTGTTTAGTGTTTGGAAAATTTGCTGTAGAAAAACAGTGTAATAAACACCCACTCTTGAAACTCCATTACCAGACATTCATATGCAGAACAGTCTCCACCAGGCCCAAATTTAGGATCCAGTTACCGGTAGGTACCTCCTTATTAAATATACGTATAGTCAGTAGAATTGAATATCAAGGGTGAAATAACTTATTTCCTACCATATAAGAACTGTCAGGGTTCAATCTCAACCTAAATCTGTACTGGAATCTAGGTATACTGAATGGATAAACATAAATCTAACCACTAAGCACTTGAATGTGAAGGTCCTTCTGTATACTCTACTGTGAAAAAACATATATCCAGGCAAACAAATTGCAATAATACATGAAAAACAAAGGAACTTTATACAAGAAATAACACATGAATCATACATGGGTATATGTGTAATCTTATACTGGCAATATTCCTTTCATGGTTATTGTAAATGATTTTATTTTCCCTGAGTCTGCTATCCAAAATCTGAGAAGAAGAATATGTGGTCATCTTAATGATCAATTCAGGTTGTATTTTTCCAAGAAGAGCCCAAGAGGAAGCAGGAACAAGCTTGAGTGTGAACTGGACATACAGATAGCTCACTATATCAGTGTGGAAATACAAGAACGTAAAATATATGGATTATCATAGAATCATAGGATCACAGAATGACTAGGGTTGGAAGGGACTGAGAAGATCATCTAGTTCCATCACCCCTGCGTGGGCAGGTACACCTTTCACTAGACCAGGTTGCTTAAAGCCCTGTCCAACCTGGCCTTGAACACCTCCTGGGGGGGGGCAAATAAAACAGCAAATGCACAAGTAGAAAGATGAAAAAAAAGGTAAAGATGCAAGAGACCAGACCTTCATACTCCTCAACAGTAGAATATATTGCTTATATTGTGTCCAAGTGCAAGGTCCTGCACCTGAGTAGGGGCAATCCTCACTGTCAGTGCGGGTTGGGGGATAATGTGATAGAGAGCAGCCCTGCAGAAAAGGACTTGGGGGTACTGGTGGATGAAATGTTGGACATGTTCAGACAATGTGCACTCACAGCCCAGAGGGCCAATCACATCCTGAGCTGTATCAAAAGAAGTGTGGCCAGCAGATCAAAGGAGTTGATTCTCCCACTCTGCTCTGCTCTTGTAAGACCCCACCTGGAGTACTGTGTCCATCTCTGGAGCCCTCAACACAAGTGCAAAATGGACCTGATGGAGTGAGTCTAGAAGAGGGCCACAAAAATGATCAGAGGGCTGGAGCACCTCTCTTACGAAGACAGGCTGAGAGAGCTGCGATTGTTCAGCCTGGCAAGAGGGCTCTGGGGTGACCTTGTAGTGGCCTTCCAGTACCTGAAGGGGGCCTACAGGAAAGCTGGGGAGGGGCTTTTTACAAGGGTGTGTAGCAACAGGACAAGGGGCAATGGCCCTAAACTAGAGCAGGGTAGATTTAGATTGGATATTAGCAAGAACTTCTTTAGTATGTGGGTGCTGAAGCACTGAAACAGATTACCCAGAGAGGTGGTAGAGGCCTCATCCCTGGAAACATTAAAGATCAGGCTTGACCAGGCTCTGAGCAACCTGATCCAGTTAAAAAGGTCCCTGTGCACTGCAGGGGGAGCTGGACTAGATGACCTTTAAAGGTCCCTTCCAACCCCACACATTGTATGATTCTATAATTCTATGATATTCAGTTAATTGGTTATTCATTCTTACTCCCAGAAGAAAAACAGCTGTTCAAGAGCTCTGTGCCAGAGGAACAAATGGAACAAAGATATTAACAGAAATTAAATATATATCACAAAAACTCACTAGACAAAACACAAGCTTACATTACAAGTGTAAAACAAATTGGAATGAAAAGCAATAAGAACAAAACAAAATAAACAAAACAACAAAACTCAAAACCACACAACCAAACAAAACTCTTTTAGTATATAAAATGAGGGCTGGATCCCTAGATATGTAAAAATAAAATATATGCTGCAAACAACAAAATTAATAATGAAACTATAAATGTCGGCATGTAAAAAGAAAGAAGGCAATATATGTGTACATACATATATATATACACACGTATGCTACAGAAATACGTATGTTAATAGATGGTTATATGGACATATGTGTAGATACATATGTATATGTGCAATTTGTATACATATATACAGATGTATTTTTATAAAGCATATGTATGCAAATGGGCATGTATGAGTATGTATTTATTACTTAGATTCCAAGTACCGGTAGGTACATGCATACCAGTAGGTATGTATACATATTAAAACTTTCCCCCTTTCTTTTCCTTAATGAGAAACTCTTTAGTGAGCTTTATTTCTTTTTTTTTCAGGCTACTCATAACGGAAACATTCCTTTCTTCTTTGCATAGTTAAGCTATACCCAGTCTTTTTGGTGTAATTTTGACTTATGATCACAAGAATTTCTGTTTATGTCAAGATTCAAAGGAAGAAGCATCTACCTTTAAAGCTGTTTTTTTCTGGTTTTCATTTTTCAGCATGACCACAATATGTGCCTCCTTATTAACAGTTTTAGTATCAGTCTTCGTCTCAAATATGCAATTATCTAGCTCATTTATCAAAGAGATAAAATATGAGTTACTTTAGATTTATAACGTTTTAATGAAAGCTTAATTTCTGAGCTCTTATTAAGAATACTATTTATTATGAGTATTGGGTATGATACTGATGATATCTAATTGTAAAACTACAGGTATTTTATGTTATTCTTTGAGGTTTTGGTATGCATTAAGGAATGATCGTTCATAAATGTGTCTTCTGCCTTCTGTACATATTCTACCTCATTTTAATGCCACAGTAAATCATGGAAATCGTGTCACTGAAGTGTACAAGGGTTTACTCTCTTCTATGAAAAATGGAAACTTCCCACAAAGTGGCAAAAGTATTCCAGGCTAATTAGATAGCGATTTCCTTTGGTCTTTATTTGTACCAGAGCACTACTGAATTATGGCAG
This sequence comes from Hemiprocne comata, assembly GCA_020745705.1. NCBI lineage: Eukaryota > Metazoa > Chordata > Aves > Apodiformes > Apodidae > Hemiprocne > Hemiprocne comata. Next base: position 70,518,091 of record CM036616.1, on the reverse strand, counting down.
ACATTTTTTCTTAAATACTATATTCTAACTCCAGTTCAGAATTTGCATATGTGTAGGATGGTTAGTAGTCTAGGTTGTTTGTTGTTTTGGGGAATTTTTTGGGTTTTTTTAATTTAATTTAATTTTATTTTATTTTATTTTATTTAATTTTATTTAATTTTATTTTATTTTATTTTATTTTATTTTATTTTATTTTATTTTATTTTATTTTATTTTATTTTATTCAGGGGGAGATTTTAATTTAAAATGGTTCGCTGATGTAAAAATTTTCTACAGACATTGTCTACAAAATACTTTTTTTGAGAGAGAGAAATACCACTGCTTAGCACAAAAAAAAAATAGTGTAACTGAATTTTAGCTGTGTACATAATTGCAAAAAAGAAAATAATTTACTGTCTCCTATAAACATCTAAACTAGAATATGGAGCTAATATGCCAAGAAAAGAATTTTCAGCTCATTTCTCTTTCTAAATAATTAAATAACTAAGATAAGGGGTGTCCCATTTAAGACAACACTGATTAATACTGTGCTACTGTTGCATTTCTGCTACTTTTTCTACAGTGCTGTTTGTCTTTCACAGTGCTGCTGCTTCTTCCCTGTCACTTTATAAACTTTTGTTAATGAGCAAACGAGTAACTGCCAGACTACAGTTCTACATTTACACAATGCAGCATCAGATTCAATTTTACTCAGACATATTACTTCTAGAGCTGTCATAAACCAGCTAGACCTGTGTACCAGGTATTAATAATAAAATCACCCAAGGAGAGATACAGAGGATGTGTTATTCATTTGTAAACATCATGTATTTGTGTGCCCCATTAAGCAAGGCAAAGTGATGTGGATATCAAAGATATCAAATGCAGCTTAAATTTAAGTCTTAAAAGGAATCCTTTTTCCTTCACCCATTACACTGAAATAATATTGTCTGGGTTTACCAATGTAGTATGTTATATATAGATTTTAAATACATTTCTTTAAATCATCAGCCCACTTGGAGGTTGCATTTGTTTTCATTTTCTCACAGCACAGCAAAATGCATGGCATATTTTAGGAACAGACAAAGGCTGTCTGAACATTATTGTTTAAAACTAGGTCCTTCTGAGATAAGTGGGAGTTTTGCCATTGGATTCAACAATGTCATTACTGCACACGAGAGAATACATTTGTTGTGAAGCTGATTCTGATGGATCAACACAGCAGCTGGTCATTTCCATATCTGGAACATAAATGGAAACTCTTGGCCTTACAGATAAATTTTTAAAAGGCAATATGTGAAGTGTGCATATAGTTTTGTAACATTATTTTGGCATTTGAAAAACCGTGGCCCAGTCCATCTAGATGTGAACCATGAGGTCAATGGGAGCTGGCAGTACACAATACTAAGAAAATTTTTCTAGAGAGTTGTTCACTCCAGCTCTATGGGAAATGCTGGGCAAACTTTTTATTAGATTATTATAAGGGCAAGAAGATAAGAATTCTTAAAGGCAGAACACTGCTGACCTCCCTTTGAGATCTTTCTAGAACTCTGAAGTCCCTGTCTCATGAAAACTTTTTAATAAGATTTTTTTTTTCTAAGTACTTTCCTTTCCTCTTTTCCTCCTCCTCTTTCTCCTTCTCCTCATATCAAAGAACAAAATAGATGCACAATTTTCCAATATGTAGACCATGACAAAATCTACATTTCAATTTTATTCATGTCTTAGAGAGTAGTGTAATTTAAAACAGAATTCTTATCTACTCCAGGTTGAATCTTAAGACCATAAGGAAATGACAACCAAACCAATCTTAAATACCTTTGTGGGGTATAAGCTATGACTAAGGCAATTTTCTAATTCTACTAGCCCATATTAGTAACACTAAATTATGTTAATACTTTGATATGATTAAGAATAATAATTATCTTAATTATTAATTTGTGTATTTAAAGAAAGAAGTCACCTTATTAAAAAAAGTCATGGCCTTTTTAATGTTATACTGTGCTGCTCTAAACCTACCACATTAACATAGGTGCAGTATGCAAATAACCTAAGTACAATGTGTGAACAGTTCATGATTTAGTATCCAAGTCCAATATAATTAGTATATTCAAGTTCTGCATATGCATACATTAGCATGAGTTAACACAAAATTATTGTTTAGGCAAGATCACATGTAGGCTAGGGAAAACGTAGATAGCTAAGACAATGTAAAGTGACAGTTACACACTCTGAGTTACAAACAGAAGGAAATTATACACAAACAAAAGGAAAATGCTTAACGAATCTGTTCATCACCTCTTAGACTAAGGAGAATTTTACTATAGACCAGTAGAAAAGTATTTGAATAAGTGTACCTTGAAAAATCATTGGCACAATTTCCTTTTTAAAAGTCTTGTGTATGTGTGTGTTTTTAACACATACTTTAGGACATATTCTTTCTTTTCTTCTGGCTACATGTGAAGCAAGTTAGACTAAATTGTTAGCTGAGCATAGGTTATGTTCAATGAGTTGTTCAGAGTTATTCAGAAAGAATATTCAGAAATATTCAAAGTTATTCAGAAATAACAACAGTTATTTATTAAACTGATAATTGTCTGAGAGTTCTATTCCTGTCATTATTTTAGGTAAAAGGTAGAAGTACTCAAATCTTGACACTTCAATAAATACCAATTTATCTCAAGGCAAAATATCTTCTTCAGTATTAATCTGTAATAACTAAGATTTAATCTGGAACAGAACTATTAAATAAATACAATATCTAGGAACTGTCAATTTACACTAAAGTAAAACAAAATTGTCATAAGATTTTACACTGAAGCTATTCACTGAAGAGACATATATTGAGGGCTGCTGGAGATAAAAGGGATACTAAGAGAGACCCCAAAAGTGCAAGCACAAAATGAAGGTAAAGGCCTTGCAAATGCAAGAAAAAAACAGCAAGCCTATAAGAACAAATCACAGATGGTTGATTACAGGTTTGGATCTGTGTACAACCAACTTGAAATGTAAGAAGGAAAGCAAAGAATAATTTTCCCTCACAACTAAAATCACGTACATTAATTTTTTATATGTGAAACTGGAAACCATTGATGAAAGAGTTGGTAAGCAGGTTGTGTTGGCAAACATATGAAAGGGATCCCAGAAAAAGGAAAAAGATGCACTATCACCATCTTGCTAGACTGACAGAACTTGCATTTCTAAAAATATGTTAAAATTACCTTCTACATCCTCATCTTCTTCCTGAAAAAGACTGATGCCATTGACATTAAGAGCCAGGGCAAGAGTACAAAGTCTAATTGAGAATATATAATTGAAAAAACATGAACTATAACTCTTGGTAACATTACTGGACAAATAATTATTAGAATGTTAAGGCTATAGTTTGACTCAAAAAAAACACTTGCCTTCTCACTTAAAGCCTAATTTCTTAATCCAGAAAAATTAAACAGAGTAATTTGATACCCTGTTTTTGAGGTTTCATCGTAAAAATTAAATTGAAACAACTGGGGAAAATGTGGGCAATAATTTACAGAGTATTTGAAAGGGTAAGATTTCATCTTCTAAATGCATTATGCAGTTTTTCCCACATACTATGTTCTGTTTTGAATTTTGGAGTGGTTTTGGAGCCCATGACTGAAATAATTTTGGATTAAAATGCACCAAAAGGTGTCTCTTGGAGTTTGCGCACACAGTGAACTCCAGCTGGTGTCAGGAACCTGGTCCATGTGGCCCTGCTACAGCTTGAGCTAAACCCCTCAGAACGGTTATTAGGTAGACACCTGTTCTCAGTACCTAGCAATTTACTCCACAGGTCAGCACACATCATGCCACAATGATTACTAAGATAAACACAGACAATTCATTCAGAGATATTTTGTCTTTTCTACTGTCTCAACAAAACTAGAAAAAACCCAAATTAACTGTAATCATTCAAATTAGTGCCTTGCATTCCAATTACTGAAATTCCTTTCAAAATACTATGACAACAAATAGATTCATAAACATTTGTATTTTCAGAATTAATCTTTTTTTCATTCCTCAGCTAGCTAAAAATAACCAAGAGTTTAATAGGAAAATAAAGTTATTTGTTTATCATTTCTCCTAGAAATTGCATAGCACGTTCCAACTAGCTTGAGGGGCAACATATGTAAAGGCAACTTTCTGTTAATGTTCCAGAGAGTTAGTTGCACTTGATGTGGAATGATATCCAGCTTTTTAGATAGAGACAATCTACATTTTACGAAAAGAACATTGATTACTCTATTACAAGAATGAGGTTATGCATAAAATGCCTGGAAAAAATAACCCTACTTTAGTTCTTATTTGCCAAATGCTATGTCTTTTACTGTAAACTGCCACAAGAATGGGGCAGAGATACTCGATTTAGTATTTCATCAGTGATGTAAGTGACACAACCTTTTCTTGAGGGATGACCATGTTCCCCAAACTCCCCCTTGTACTGAAAGAAGTGATTAAAAATGTGTTTTCATTCCTTTATACCTAGAAAAGCATATGTTTCCATAACTTCTTCACGGCAATATTAAAATTCCTTAGACATGCAGAGACATTTCATTTTAGTAAAATGGTTATTCTAGGTGTGATTAGTGTCCCTTTCAATGTAATTAAACTGACAACCAGAGTTCATATACAAGCTGTTACTACTCATTATTATAAAGTCTGATGTGTGATGATAATAATAATAAGAAATGTATACAAAGACTTAGTAAAATCCTTGAGCAGTAAACTGTAATATTTACTTTCTTCTTCTTACTCTTCAAGGATATTGTACTTCATATGCTAAAGAGAGCACATATCTTCTCATGAAACATTTACACCATAGTATCTGACAGGATGCACAATTAAATGTATAAAATATATACGCATAAACCTCAAAAAATCTCAGGACATTGGGAAATGAAATACCCCTAAGGCTGCTGATATCTTGATTTTAAATAGCGTGTGACAAACAGTCTCTAATATGAAGCACTGAGCACTGTGAGCTCTTAATAATAATAATGTATCATTTAGACATTAATTCATAGATACAGAAAATGCAGCAATTTAAATTAAGACCTTCTCATCAAAAAGCAAGATCTTGGCAGGAAAGCAAAGGAATTCCAGAATGACAAGTCGAATGCCTGGATATTCCAGCTAATTTGCCATCATTGCTGGTTTTTTTTCCTAGCATTTTCATAGTACTCAAAAGTCTGGAAATGAAGGAAGGCTGTCCCCTAAGATTCAGACTGTGTATTTTTCATTAGTGTGGAAGCCAAAACAGAGTGAAATTTTTATCTTAAATAAATATCATCATAGAATCATCATAAAATCATAGAATGGTTTGGGTTGGAAGGGACCTAGAGGATCATCTAGTTCCAACCCCCCTGCATGGGCAGGGACACCTCCCACTAGACCAGGTTGTTCAGAGCCCCATCCAACCTGGCCTTGAAAACCTTCAGAGAGGGGGCATCCACAACCTCCCTGGGCAACCTGTTCTAGTGTCTCACCACCCTAACAGTAAAGAATTTCTTCCTAACCTCTAACTTAAATCTACCCTCTTCCAGTTTAAAACCATTACCCCTCATCCTCTCACTACACACCCAGGTAAAAAGTCCCTCTCCAGCTCTCCTTTAGGCCCCCTTCAGGCACTGGAAGGCTACTATAAGGCCTCCTCGGAGCCTTTTCTTCTCCAGGATGAACAGTCCCAACTTTTTCAGCCTGTCTTCGTAGGAGAGGTGCTCTAGCCCTCTGATAATCTTCCTGACTCTCCTGTAGACTTGCTCCAAGAACTATGTGTCCTTCCTATGTTGAGGGCTCCAGAACTGGACACAGTACTCCAGGTGGGGTCTCATGAGTGCGGAGTAGAGGGGCAGGATCACCTCTCTCAGCCTGCTGGCCGTGTTTCTTTTGATGCAGCCTGGGATGCGGTTGGATTTCTGGACTGCAAGTGCACATTGCTAGCTCATGTTGAGCTTTTCATTTACCAACACCCTAGGTCCTTCTCCTCAAGGCTGTTCTCAATCTCTGCCCAACCTGTATTTGTTCTTGGGATTGCCCTGATCCATGTGCAGGACCGTGCACTTGGCCTTGTTGAACTTCATGAGGTAGTCATGGGCCCATCTTTCAAGCCTGTCAAGGTTCCTCTTGATGTCTTGATCACAACTTTTTGAGTGTGACCATCCATCCAGTTCCATACCCAACAAGTGGTCCATCCATCAAATCTATATCCTTTCAATTTGAGATGAGGATGTTTGTGGGGTTGTTTTTACAGGATGCAGGCCTTGCAAGCCTGAAGCAGGACTACGTGACACTGACCACGTTCGACTCAAACTTAAGCTCACAAGAATGAGGAACTGACATGCTGACAATGCAGAAGAAGATAAGAAGCAGAGAAACAGAGTGCTGGATTTAGATATCTTAGTGATATGAACAAGTTGTAGTAGCCAATTATAGAGAATAATGGGGCATGTGCTTTAAATAAAGTGTCCAATTAAGATAAGTGCTTTGTCTTGTGGACATGAGCTGAGAGTTTAAAAGCTTAGCCTTCTGATGAATGAAGGGTCTTCTGATTCATCACTCAGGAGTCCGTGTTGTTAAACCCTTCAGATGTTGTGTGGAACAGTGTCAAAAGTTTTGCACAGGTCCAGGTAGATGATGTCAGTTGCTCTTCCTTTGTCCACTGATGCCTTGACCCAATTGAAGAAGGCCACCAAATTAGTCAGGTAGGATTTTCCCTTGGTAAAGCCATGTTGGCTGTCACCAATCACCCCTTTGCTTTCCACATGCTTTAGCAGTGCCTTCAAGAGGATCTGCTCCATGATCTTGCCAGGCACAGAAGTAAGACTGACTCTGACTGGTCTATAGTTCCCTGGGTCTTGCTTATTTCCCTTTTTGCAAATGGGAGTTATGTTTCCACTTTTCCAGTCAGTAGGGAAATCTCCAGACTGCCAAGACTTTTCAAATCTGATGGACAGAGGCTTTGCAACTTTATTGGTGAGTTCCTTCTGGAGCTGTGCATGAATTCTGTCAGGTCCCATAGACTTGTGCATCTTCAGGTCTTTCAGATGGTCAGGAACCTGCTCTTCTCCTACAGTGGGGAGATCTTCCTTTTCACAGTCCATGCCTTTGCCTTCTCTAACTTGGGTTGTGTGAACCACCCTTGCCTGTGAAGACTGAGGCAAAGTAGTCATTGAATACCTCAGCCTTCTCTATGTCCTGCATGGCCACGTCTCCAGTTTCCTTCTGAAGTGGGTCCACAGTTTCCCTTGTTTTCCTCTTATTGCTTATATACCTCATTTTCTTATTCTTCTTTATCAAGATGATCTGTAGCAGACACCACCACGATGTCACCCAGTTCAGTCTGCCCACTAATCTTGCCCTACAAGCTTATAAGGTGTTTAAAGAAGAAAAGCGGAAAACCCCAGATAATAACACAAACCTGTTATCATTCCATTCTGCCTGAGCAGGGCCATGCTTCATTAATAATCATGCTGTACAACCATATAGAAAAAGACAGTTGTTCTTGATTTCTGTACATATCCCAGATGTACTGATATTAAAAAAATAGCAATAGGTTGTTCATAATGCTGTGTATGAAGAGGAGATGACCACAATTACTATTTCTGTTCCTTATGCAGCTGTATTTTTTATCAGTTCCATAGCCAGCTTCCACTGACAGTCCTGGTCTTGCTGTGGATCTTACAAATGAACTACATTTTTGCGACCTATGAATCCACATGACTTTTAAGGATTTTGACACTTCAGGAGCATAAAATTAGACAAGCCCTCTAGTTTGTTTGTTTGTTCTTCCCAATCCATTCCGGTAAAAACTCACTTAATATAATTTTAAAAGAATTATAATGCATGTAGAGGCCGAGAAAATAATAGTGTCACACTCTGAGGCATCCTGAAGTATACATAGTGTGGTGTAAAACCCAACAGACATTCAACAATTTAAACTTTGTTTTGCTCTGAGGTTTTGGGTCAATCATACCATAAACCAGAAAATATACATCACGCTTCACATTGCCACTAGATGTAAAATCAGCATGTGAAACCAAGATATAAATCAGCAGAGGAGGGTGACAGTGACAAAATTAAGGAGAAAATGTTCTTTCAGGAAAAAAAATAAAATCATGGTAGAAGTTCTCAGATTAGAAAGACCATTGACACTGACTGTTTCACTCCCTATGTGAGAAGAAGTAAAGCTGAAATCAGTTGGATTTATGCTTTCACTAACACTATATGAAAGGTGGGTACATATACCTTTGGGAACTTTGAGTATAACAGCTTACCTAGTATATTACATCTTTTAGATTTATGTGCTGGGATTGGCATATCTGGGAATACCATGGACCACTGAGGTGTGACCTCAGGATTACTAGCTGATTTATTAGTATTCATATATTTCAGTAATCATCCAGTGTTGGGATTAGCTATTAATTTACCTCTTAGGAGGTTTAGTTGGTAAACACCTGATAAGTATATCCATGCCAGATAACAAACAAAAATTGTAAGTATAAATATTTTATCATAATGTTATTTAATGTTCCTTTAACCCCTGATATTCTGAAATGTTCTGAATGGAGATGTAGCCTCCTGTAGATTGAAACAAGAAATTTGGTCCTCTTAAGTCTTACTGCTAGTTTCTAAGCTCCTTGCAATTATGTCTTACTTAGCACGGGGGCTAGGTAAGCAATAACTACAGATTTTCAATCAAACTGAAAGAAAGCAAACTTGTATAACGAATAAGATAAAGTTGTTCAGGTGTCACTGAATTATATCACCGCTTTATGAGTGGGATTAAAAAATAAAATACAAAAAACACAGCCAAGAAAAAAAACCACAAGGTATTAGTCACTCCTACCGCAAATCATAACACAACAATTAAAAATATACATAGTCCATTTTAATTAAGCTATGAGCTATGGACGTTTTCTTACTGAATTTAAAATCGTATGTCAGAATGGAGTGCCTAATCTTACCAGAAATTTATAGGAGGATAGAAGATTTTTGCTACCATCAGTCCTGATTATGTCTGGGTTGATTTTAAAAGGATAAGATATTTTAGCTGATCTGAAGTAAAATCTTCAGATTGCTGGTGTTCAAAACTGCTAACTTACAATTTATAAACTCACAAATTTTTAACCAAATGTCAACTAGACAAAATGTTTTAATATCAAAATTATCCCTGAGAAATATATCCATATATACATACATGCATATTAGATATAATATATATGTGTGCTTGTGTTTATATAAATATAGAAGATATTACAAATATATACATTTTACATGGTAAACATTGTACAGTTACTGGATGTATGTTTCTTTGACTGAACTGTGGAAATTTTTCTGTTTTGAACAAACATTAATAATTCTGACAGCCATGATAATAAAATACAAAATAATATATCTTTTTAAAAAAATATACTGATGTGCTAGCTAGAGTGCCTCTGAGACAAATTGGTGTTTACTACATTTTGTTTTGCTTATTGAAATTGTTTTTTGAGCAAGAAGAATGAGTGTAAGGAAAAGCTTAAGGAAATTTCAATGCAAATTTATGCACTTCTTTCTTGTTCGGGGTGATTGAAAAGACCGTGCAAAGAGGTATAAAATGTCCTTTCCTTCTCTATCTATGTGTTAAATCACTGCGCAGCTGGATTGGCAACAATATAAACCAACAATTTATCTGACTCTGAAACAAGACGAGAGAGATCTTCAGTCATCTGTTGAGCCTTACAATCCACAAACCAGGGTGCTAAGCTACCAGAAGATGCAGTCTCTTGATGGGCATTCTCTGACTCTACTTCTAACTCTGCTAGTTAAAGACAAATAAAATCCTGGAGGGTGGTGGCTTGAGAGCTCAGCTAAGTTGAAGGAAAGTCATGTCAAAGACAGTGCTGGGCATTTTAATTTCTGTGGAGAGAAGAAGTACTGGACTAAGCATTGTGCAGTGGTAGTCCTGTGTGGGAATGAGACGTGGGTTTTTCCCAAGAGAGCTGTCAGTGGGTACAAATGACACTGAGATCCTGTTTGCTGCATCTGTGAATGTAGAACAGCCCAAAGCAAAGGTTTTTGCAAGATTTGTTGAGAGTCAGATTCCTTTATTACTGTCAGAAATTCATAGAGTTGAAGGACAGACCATTCCTTGGAGGTGGGCCACTGACTAAAGTGAGGTTGTCTTAAATCAGGCACATGTCTGTAAGTCATCAGAATACAAGGTTACCTTGTCCTTATGTTTTGAAGACTGCAACACGTGACACACTCTTTCTAGAAGAGAGGAGTCACACCACACACATATCCCTGTGCTCATTACCATAAGGTTTGCCTTCTTGTATAAATGTTTTGGTCATTAATACATATCAATTGATTTATTTAAAATGTCATATGCAAAGGCTCAATATGAATGTGATTAATCTAAGTTTCGCTCTCAAATATGTTTATATGGAAAAATAATATACTATCTGTGCCCTGACAAGTTGCAAAAACAATGTAATATTGAGAAAAATACCTAGAATGATACCTGTTTCCAAAGGGAAATAACAAGTGTAAGGTGATAAACATAATTTAAACTCATGAGATCATCCTGTAAAGATAAAAGAAATTAAAGATAAAACAAAAAGATGAACACTGAGAAGAGAAAGAGCAGCTGATCTGTTGAAGCTGGTTGAGAATGTTTGGGGGACATGATGTGAAAAATCAAAAGCTACATGACAGTCAGCCTTTGTACATTTTTATCATAATTAGATATGGGTTAGGTAAGCCATAACCCGAAAGTAGCCTGACTTAAAATAATCACATTAAAGAATGATTGTTTCCAGGATTTAAAGTGACTAATAGCGTATTTTATATAATCTTTTCCTTCTAGTTACTTATCTTTTATTTAAGAACTATGACCACTCTTCTGGTTTAAATGAAGGACTGTTTCATCAGTTCTGGAACTGGCAGCAGTGGTGAACTTCCTTGGAAGGAAAAGAAAGGTCACAGAAACAATCTATTTCTCGGAAGATTTTTTCACTTCTTCAGCAATATGTTTCATGCCATTGATTTCTCTACAGTGTTGATATGAACTAAGGTGTCAATTTTCAAGGCAACACCTGTAATACAGATACCTATCCACTAGAAGCTGGACTGAAAGCAGTAACTTGTTTTAGGTAACCTAATGAGAGAAAAATATTTATTACTTTTTCTTGCCAAGAAGGAGAAAGGCAGGCAAGAATGCCAGGAGACCTGCATGGATGAACAAAAAGCTCCTGGACACTCTTTGGAAAAAGAAAGTCCTTAGAGAATAGAAGCAGGGATGGGTAGCCTGGGAGAAATACAAATAAGTTGTCCAAGAAGCCACGGATCAGGTTAGGAAAGCTAAACCCCAGATAGAGTTAAACCTGGCCAGGGACATCAAGGGTAATAAGAAGGATTTCGACAGGTGCATAAGTGATAAGAGCCAGAACAGGGAAAATATGGGCCCTCTCCAGAAGGAAACAGGAGACCTTGTCACACAGGATATAGAGAAGGCTGAGGTAGTGAACAACTTTCTTACCTCAGTCTTCACTGGTAAGGGCTGTGGCCACACCATCCAGGTCACAGAAGGCAGAGGTGGAGACTGGGAAAAGGAAGATCTGCCCACTGTAGGAAAAGGGCAGGTTTGAAACCATCTATAGAACCTGAAAGTGCACAAGTCCATGCGACCTGACAGGATTCATCCATGGCTCCTAAGGGAGCTGGCAGATGAAGTTGCAATGCCACTCTCCATAATATTTGAAAAGTCATGGCATTCTGGTGAAGTTCCCACTGACTAGAAAAGGGGAAATATAACCCCCATTTTCAAAAAGGGAAGGAAAGAAGACCCAGGGAACTACAGACCAGTCAGTCTCACCTCTGTGCCCAGCAAGACCGTGGAGCAGACCCTTCTGAAGGCTCTGCTAAGGCATGTGAAAAATGTGGAGGTGGTTGGTGGCAACCAACATGGCTTCACCAGGGGAAAATCCTGCCCAAAAAATTTGGTGGCCTTTTACAGTGGAGTCACAGCATCAGTGGACAAGGGAAGAGCAACTGACGTCATCTACCTGGACTTGTGGAAAGCATTTGACACTGTCCCACATGCCATCCTGGTCTCAAAACTGGTGGAATATGAATTTGACAGGTGGATTACTTGGTGGATAAGGAATTGGCTGGATGGTCTCACTCAGAGAGTAGTGATTAATGGCTCAATGTCCAGTTGGAGACCAGTGATGAGTCGTGTTCCTCAGGGGTTGGTACCGGGACCGGTGCTGTTTAATATCTTCGTCAGCGACATGGACACTGGAATTGAGTGCACCCTGAGCAAGTTTGCTGACAACACCAAGTTGTGTGGTGAGGTTGACATGCTGGAGGGAAGGAATGCCATCCAGACGGACCTTGACAAGCTTGAGAGGTGGGCTTATGCCAACTGCATGAAGTTCAATAAGGCCAAGTGCAAGGTCCTGCACCTGGGTCTGGGCACTCCCAAGCATAAAGAAAGTCTGGGTGGAGAATGGATTGAAAACAGTCCAGAGGAAAAGGACTTGGGAATGATGGTGGATGAGAAGATCAAAATGAGCTGGCAAGGTGTGCTTCTAGCCCACAAAACCAACCATGTCCTGGGCTGCATCAAAAGAAGTGTAGCCAGCTGGTCAAGGGAGGTGATTCTTCCCTTTTAGTCAGCTCTCATGAGACCCTGCCTAGAGTACTGTGCCCAGTTCTGGAGCCCCCAACATAAGAAGGAAATGGAGCTCATGCAGAAAGTCCAGAGAAGGGCCGTGAGGATGATCCGAGCGCTGGAGCACCTCTCCTATGGGGGCAGGCTGAGAGAGTTGCAGCTGTTCAGCCTGGAGAGGAAGGCTCTTGGGGGACCTCATAGCAGCCTTTCAGTACCTAAAGTGGGCCTACAGGAAAGCTGGGGAGGGACTTTTTACAAGGGCTTGTAGTGAGAGGACAAGAGATAATGGATCAAAACTGGAAGAGGGGAGATTTAAGTTACATATTGGGAGGAACTTCTTTCATGTGAGCATGGTGGTGACACTGGAATAGGTTTCCCAGGGAAACTTTGGAAGCCCCATATTTGCAAGTGTTCAAGACCAGGTTGGATGGGGCCCTGACTGACCTGGTCTGGTGGGATCTTTCCCACTCAAACCATTCAATGATTCTATGAGGCCTTCTTCAGGAGCTGGAAATATCTTCATTTTCCCAGCCCCTTGAATTCATGGGAAGCATTGAGCTGTCATAATACAGGTTGGAAAGACAACACAGGAGTATATGAGAAATATAGCTTTCTAGAGTGCTTTGATGGCCATTTCCTGACACAGGCATTTGAGGAGCCAATGGGTGGAGTAGCTCTGCTAGACCTGATACTTACAAACAAGGATGAACTGGCTGAGGATATAAAGGCTGGAGGTAATCTTGGCTGTGATGATTCTGAGATGATGGATTTTAGGATGCTGAGGAGGGAACAAGCCTAAGAGCAGGGTGATAGGCTTGGACTTTGGGAGAGCAAACTCTGGCCTCTTCAGAGACCTCCTTGGAGGAATCCCATGGGATACAGTCCTGAAGAGAGGAGGTATCAAGGAGAGCTAGTTCATGTTCAAGGATTACCTCCTCCAAGCGCAGGCATGGTTTTTCCTGATGAGCAGGACGTTAAGGAAAAGTGGAAGAGGCTTGAATGGGTGAATGTGGAACTCCTGACTAAACTAAAACAACAACAACAAACAAACAAACAAACAATCAAACAAACAACAAACCCAAAAAAAAACCCCAAAAAACAAACAAACAAAATTGCATAGAGGAGGTGGCCACGGGGAGATGATACCCAGAGGAAATACAGAGGCACTTGTCCAAGTGTGCAAAGACAGGGTAAACCAAAAGTCAGATAAGGTTGAACGAGGTGGTGGATTTGAAGCAAAACGAGGATGAAGGAAATGAGGGCATGCTGCTCAATGGGGCAAGGCCCCTGAGGACATAGAAAAGGCTAATGGACTTTATACCTTCTTCACCTGTCCTTCACTGAAAAGACCCACTTTCAGTTCTGGTTCCTGAGTCCCTGAGACCTGTGGGAAAGCCTGGAGCAAGGAAGACTTAGTTTGGTGGAGGAAGATCAAGTTAGGCAACATCCATATGAACTGTGTAGGCAGAAGTCCTGTGGAACTGATGGTATGCACCCACAAGTACTGAGGCAGCTGCATGATATCATTGCAAATCCACTCTTGGTTATCTTGGAAAGCTCATGGTGATGACGTGGTATTCCTGAAGACTGGAAGGAAACAAATGTCACACTTGCTTCCAAGAAAGCCAAGAAGGAGGCTCTGGGGATCTAGAAGCCAGTCAGTCTTCTTTTGATGACTGGGAAGGTCATGGAACAAATAACCCTGGAAATAATTTCCAAATCTACAGAGAAAAGGAGAGTGGTTGGAAGTGGTCAGCATGGATTTAGGAAGGCAAAATCCTTTCTTACTAATGTGAAAGCTTTCCATGAAGACGTAGTTGGCATGATGCATGAAGTAAGAGCAGTGAATCATAAAATCATAGAATTCCTATGATTCTAGGAATCATAGAATCCTAGGGGTTGGAAGGGACCTCGAAAGATCATCTAGTCCAACCCCCCCTGCCAGAGCAGGGTCACCTAGAGCACATCACACAGGAACGCATCCAGGCGGGTTTTGATGTCTCCAGTGAAGGAGACTCCACAACCTCCCTGGGCAGCCTGTTCCAGTGCTCTGTCACTCTTACATTAAAAAATTTTTTTCGGATATTCACCTTGAACCTCCTATGCTCCAATTTACACCCATTACTCCTTGTCCTATCACTGGTCATCACTGAGAAGAGCCTAACTCCATCTCCCTGACACTCACCCCTTACATATTTGTAAACATTGATGAGGTCACCCCTCAGCCTCCTTTTTTCCAAGCTAAAGAGACCCAGCTCCCTCAGCCTTTCCTCTTAAGGGAGATGTTCCACTCCCTTAATCATCTTTGTGGCTCTGCGCTGGACTCTTTCAAGCAGTTCCCTGTCCTTCTTGAACTGAGGGGCCCAGAACTGGACACAATATTCCAGATGCGGCCTCACCAATGCAGAATAGAGGGGAAGAGAACCTCTCTTGACCTACTAACCACACCCCTTCTAATGCACCCCAGGATGCCATTGGCCTTCTTGGCCACAAGGGCACATTGCTGGTCATCCTCCTGTCTACCAGGACCCCCAGGTCTCTTTCACCTACACTACTCTCCAGCAAGTCAGCCCCCAGCCTATACTGGGACATCGTGTTGTTCTTCCCCAAATGCAAAACTCTACACTTCCCCTTGTTGAATTTCATCATGTTTCTCCCCGCCCAACTCTCCAGCCTGTCTAAGTCTCTCTGAATGGCAGCACAGCCTTCTGGTGTGTCAGCCACTCCTCCCAGCTTAGTGTCATCAGCAAACTTGCTGAGGGTACATTCTATACCTTCATCCAGGTCGTTGATGAAGATGTTGAACAACATTGGTCCCAGTACCGACCCCTGAGGGACTCCACTAGTCACACACTTCCAACCAGATTCTGCCCCATTGACTACAACTCTCTGACTCCTTCCCATCAACCAGTTCCTGATCCACCTCACTACCTGATCACCAAACCCATACCTGATCAACTTATCTACAAGGATGCTGTGGGAATGTCTTTCTTGATTTTAGCAAGGCATTCAGCACTGTCTCACATAATATCTTCATAGGCAAACTGATGAAATACAGGGTAGTTAAGTGGACATTCAGTTGGTCTAAAAAGTTGCTGAACAGCCAGGTTCAAATTACTCTGATCAGTGGCATTTGTGATCATTGTATCTGGAGGCTAGTTACTTCTTGTATATATTGGAGGTGAATACTATGTATAATGGTATTTAGGATCTCTGTAAATGATCTGGATGATAGGGCAGATTGTACCCTTCAGAAAATGTACATGTTTTACAAAAAAAGGAGAAGACACTGGGGCACCAGATGGGTGGGCTGACAGGAACCTCAAGCCATTCAAAAAAGTTAAGTGCATAGTCCCATAGCTGGGGACGAATAACCCCCCACACCAGCACAGACTGTAGGCTAACCAGCTGGAAATCAGCTTTGCTGAAAAGGACCTGCAGGTCCTGGTGAACACAAAGCTGAACAAGAGTTCCCTTGTGGTAAAGAGGATTAGTATTTTCCAGACTACATAGGAGGAAGCTGCAGGTAGGAGGAAGTGATCCTTCCCACTGTAAGCAAAGACAAGGTTCATGACCATCTGAGGAACTTGAACATACACAAGTCAATGGGACCTGGTGAGATGCATCCCAGAGTCCTGAAGGAATTGTCTGATGCAGTTGCCAAGCCCCTCTCCATGATATTTGAAACGTCATGGCAGTCAGGTGAATTCCTGGTGACTGGAAAGAGGGAAATATTACACCCATTTTAAAAAGGCTAGAAAGGAGGACCCTGGGAGCTACTGACCTGTCAGCCTCACCTCTGTGCTTGGGAAGATCATGGAACAGATCCTCCTAGAAGCTTTGACAAGGCACACAGGGGACACGGAGGTGATTCGGGGTAGCCAGCCCCAGCCTGGCTTTACTAAGAGCAAGTCCTGCCTAACAGACCTAGTAACTTTCTACAATGGACTGAGTACATCAGTGGATGTCATCTATCTGTACTTCTGCAAGGCCTTTAACACAGTCACCCACAACATCTTTCTCTCTAAATTGGAAAGATGTGGGTTTGATGTGTGGACTGTTCAGTGGATAAGGAATTGGCTGGATGGTCACATCCAGAGAGTAGTGGTCAATGGCTTGATGTCCAGATGGAGAGGGATGACAAGTGGTGTCCCTCAGGGGTCTGTATTGGGACTAATGTTGTTCAAGATCTACATCAGTGATACAGATAGTGGAATCAAGGACACCCTCAACAAGTTTGCAGATGACACCAACCTGACTGGTGCAGTCAACACCAGAGGGACAGGATGCTACTCAGAAGGACCTGGACTAGGTAGAGAAATGGGTCCATGTGAACCTCATGAGGTTCAACAAGGCCAAGTGCAAGGTCCTTCACCTGGGTAGCAGCAATCCTCACTATCAATACAGGTTGGAGGATGATGTGATAGAGAGCAGCCCTGCAGGAAGGGACTTGGGGGTAATAGTGGATGAAAAGTTGGACACGTGCAAACAATGTGCACTCATAGCCCAGAGGGCCATTTGCATGCTAGGCCGCATCAAAAGAAGTGTGGCCAGCAGGTTGAGGAAGATGATTCTCCCCCTTTACTTTGGTCTTGTAAGACCCCATCTGGAGTATTGTGTACTGTCTGGAGTCCTCAACACAAGAGGGACATGGACCTGTTGCAGTCAGTCCAGAGAAAAGCCACAAAAAATGATTAGAGGGCTGGAGCACCTCTCCTACGAAGGCAGGCTGAGAGAGACGGGGTTGCTCAGACTGGAGAGACAGCTCTGGGGAGACCTTGTAGTGGCAGTCCGATACCTGAAGGGGGCCCACAGGAAAGCTGGGGAGGGACTGTTTACAAGGGCTTGTAGAGCAGGGTAAATTTAGATGGGATATTAGCAAGAAGTTCCTCAGTATGTGGGTGGTGAAGCACTGGAACAGGTTTCTCAGAGATGTGGTGGAGGCCCCATCCCTGGAAATACTCAAGGTCAGGCTCAACCAGACTCTGACCAACCTGATCTAGTCAAAAAGGTCCCTGTGCACTTCAGGGGGAGCTGGACTAGGTGACCTTTAAAGGTCTCTTCCAACCCCATACTGTCCTGGGTTGAGCCAGGATTTAGCTAATTTTCCTTTTACTGATTTTTTTTTCCTTCAGTGAGCTTTCCTTTAACTAGCAGCAAGTGTTCCAGCTAGTGGACTGATAACACTGGGATGTTGATGTTACTGCTGAGACTCCAAGGTCGCTTCTTAGCTCTGCTGCTACAGAGGCTACCGGGGCAGGAAAATTGTATCTGTGACCCCCCCATAGGGGAGCTGGACTAGACAGACAGCAGAACTGACCAAAGGTATTCCATTCCATAGATCTATGTAAGCTCAGAGGAAGGTCAGAGATTGGTCAGAAGACCACTTCATTCCTGCTTCTTCTTCCCTTCTTCTTCCATCCATGGCCAGCATCCAGGGAGGACCCCATCCATCACTGTCAAACCCAGGCTCAGCCCTGACCCTCATAACTCTCCCCACAGCCCTGTCTGCTCTGCTGTTATATCAGACAGTGGTCCCAGAGTTTTTGGGACTGCTCACAGCTAAGGAGAGTGCCAGGAGAGTTGCTGGGGGTGGGGGGAGACAAGAGGATTGTGCACATTCCTGAACATACTTGTATATAATTGTACATATAATTAAAGCTGTCTAATTTAGTTTTCAATCCAGCTAAGTCTCTCTCCTAATTCTCTCTCTCCTTCCCTACCTGGGTGGGAGGGGAAGGGGATCGAGAACATTGTCTCTGATTTACTTTCCAATTTTGAGTCAAACCTTAACACATACATTCTATGATTCTATAATTCTTACCCTCTACTCAACATGCATGAGGCCACCTTCAGAGTATTGTGTCCAGTTCTGTGCTCTTCAATATAGGAGAAACATGGAGATACTGGAGAAAGTCCAGTGAAGGGTCAAGATGATTCATGGACTGGGCCATCACTTATGTGAAGAGCATTTGAGAGAGCTGGGACTGTTCAGCCTGAAGAAAAGAAGGCTCAGGTGGGTCCTTTCCATGTGTATAAGTACCTGATGAGGAGGAAGTAAATAGAATAGAAACTGACAGTTCTTGGTGGTGCCCATTGACTGGAAAAAGTCAATGGGAATAATCTGAGATAAAGAAAATTCTGTTTTAATGGAACAAAAAAGATTATTTTGGGGTTCTTTCTTTATAGTGACGGTGATCAAATACTGGCATAGGTTGTTCCAAGTGGTGGTAGAGTCTCCATTCTTTAGATATACTTAAGCCTGTCTGAAGATGGCCCTGAGCAACCCAGCTCTAAGCAGGATAGGTACTAGGTGATACCCAGAGCTGCTGACCAGCTTCAGCCACCGTGTTATTCTGTGATACTGAAATGCTGTAGAGGGGTGGGTCAATAAGGTAGATAGAAAAGACTCAAGTGCTCCAATGCAGTAAATTTTTCAGTATTCAGGAGTGTTTCTTTAGGGGAACATAGTCTCATAAATATCCAAGTTGGTATGTGAACATACAATGACGTTGCAGTTTTACAGATTATGAGAGTTCCCTGGTGGCAAGTATGAAGAACTGAACACAAATCCTGTTAATTAAACCATTTCAAACAAAAGGCCTTCTAAAAGAGGATACCTGTTCATTTTACTCAGATTCATATTATGGTGAGGAACTGGATTTGCAGCTGATGTATAAACTAGGTTGAAAAGGGGTGGGGGATAAAACCAGGCTCACTAGAGATTAATCTAAAGGTGGTGTTCCCATGTCAGGGATGAAATCGATAACCCAGCTCAAGTGCATTTACACCAATGCACGCAGCATGGGTAACAAACAGGAGGAGCTCGAAGCCCTTGTGCAGCAAGATAACTACTACCTAATTGCCATCACCAAAACATGGTGGGATGAAACTCAGGACTGGAATGCTTCAATAGACAGCTACAAGCTCTTTAGGAGGGATAGGCAAGGAAGGAGAGGGATGTGGGGTGGCTCTATACATTGAGTGCTTTGATTGTATAGAGCTCAATAATAGTAATGACGATGTGCAGTGTTTATGGGTAAAGGTGAGGGGGAAGGCAAATAAGGTGGATATCCTTATAAGGTCTGGATATCCATATAAGGTCTGCTACAGACCACCCAACCAGGATGAGGGAGCTGATGAAACATTTTTCAGGTGACTGGCAGAAGTCTCAAAATTGCCAGCCCTAGTTCTGGTGGACGACTTCAACCTACCAGACATCTGCTGGAACAATAACTCGGCTGCAAGCAGGCAGGCTAGGAGGTTTCTCGAGTGTATGGAAGATAGCTTCCTAACTCAGCTGGTAAGCAAGCCTACCAGGGGAGATGCCTTGCTGGACCTGCTGTTCACTAACAGGGAAGGAGTGGAGTGGTGGGAGGTGTGGAAACTGGAGGCCATCTTGGGCTTAGCAACCATAAAATTGTTAAATTCTTGATTCATGCAGAAATAAGGAGAGGGGTCACCAAAACCTCCACTATGGACTTCCAGCGGGCAGACTTCAGCCTGTTTAGAACACTGGTAAAAAGAGTCCCTTGGGAGTCAGTTCTAAGGGGCAAAGGGGTCCAAGAAGGCTGGATGCTCTTTAGGAAGGAAATCTTAAAGCACAGGAGCAGCCTGTCCCTGTGTGTTGTAAAACGAGTTGTTTGGGAGGATGACCTGCCTGGCTGAACAGGGAGCTTTTGCCGGGACTCAGGGAGAAAAAGAGAGACTACTACCTTTGGAAGGAAGGGCAGGAAACTCAAGATGAGTACAAGGAGCTTGTGAGGACATACAGAGAGAAAATTAGAAGGTCAAAAGCCCAACTGGAGCTCAATTTGGCCACTGCCATAAAGGACAACAAAAAAAGGTTTTACCAATACATTAACAGCAAAAAGAGAACCTGGAAGAATCTGCATCCCTTATTGGATGAGGGAGGGAATATGGCAACCAGGGATGAAGAAAAGGCTGAGATACTTAATGCCTTCTTTTCCTCCATCTTTAATAGTCAGACCAGCTGCCCTCAGGGTATTTAGCCTGCTGGGCTGGAATATAAGGATGGAGAGCAGAACAACCTCCCCGTAATGCAAGAGGATTCAGTCAGAGACCTGCTGCAGCACCTAGACACTCAAAAGTCTATGGGGCCAGATGGGATTCACCCAAGGATACTGACTGAGCTAGCAGAGGAGATCACCAAGCCTCTGTCTATCATCTATAAACACTCCTCGTTACCAGGGAATGTCCCAGATGACTGCAGGCTTGCCAATGTGACGCCTATCTTCAGAAGGGCCTGAAGGAGAATCCTGGGAACTACAGGCCTCTCAGCCTGACCTCAGTACCACGGAAAATCATGGAGAGGCTCATCTTGAGTGCACTCACATGGCAAGTGCAAGATAGCCACGGGATCAGGCCCAGCCAGCATGGGTTCAGGAAAGGCAGGTTCTGCTTGACTAACCTGATCTCCTTCTATGTTCAGGTGACTCACCTGGCAGATGAGGGAAGAGCTGTGGACGTTGTCTGTCTAGACTTTGGTAAAGCCTTTGACATTGTCTCCCACAGCATTCTCCTGGAGAAACTGGGGGCACATGGCACAGACAGGTGTACTCTCCACTGGGTAAAAACTGGCTGGCTGGCCGAGCCCTGAGAGTTGTAATGAATGTGCTTGGATCCAGTTGGCGTCCGGTCACCAGTGGCATCCCTCAGGGCTCAGTTTTGAATCCAGTCTTGTTCAATGTCTTTATTAATGACCTAGATGAGGGAATAGAGCGGTTCTTAAGTAGGTTTGCAGCTGATACTAAGCTGGGCAGAAGTGTCCATTTGCTTGAATGTAGGCAGGCTCTGCAGAGGGACCTGGTGAGGCTGGATCAATAGACTGAGGCCAATTGTATGAGCTTCAACAAAGCCAAGTGCCAGGTCCTGCACTTCAGTCACAAGAACCCCATGCAAACCTACAGGCTTGGGGATGAGTGGTTGGAAAACTGCATGGTGGAGAAGGACCTGGGGGTGTTGTTTGAAAGCTGACTTAACATGAGCCAGCAGCATGCCTAGGTGGCCAAGAAGGCCAACAGCATCCTGGCCTGCATCAGGAATAGAGTGGCCAGCTGGAGTAGGGAGGTGTTTGTGTCCCTGTACTTGGCATTGGTGAGGCCTCACCTCGAGTACTGTGTGCAGTTCTGGGCCCCTCACTACAAGAAGGATGTTGAGTTGCTAGAGCGTGTTTGGAGAAGAGCTGCCAAGTTGGTGAAAGGTCTGGAGAACAAGTCCTATGAGGAGAGGCTGAGGGAACTGGGATTATTTAGTTTGAAGAAGAGGATGCTGAGGGGAGACCTCATTGGTCTCTACAACTACCTGAAAGGAGGTTGTAGGGAAGTGGGAGTTGGTCTCTTCTTTCCAGTGAATAATGACAGGATGGGAAGAAATGGCCTGAAGTTGCACCAGGGGAGGTTTAGACTGGATATTAGAAAGAATTCTATACCAAAGGAGTGGTTGGACAGTGGAACAGGCTGCCCAGGGAGGTGACGGAGTTACCATCCCTGGAAGTATTTAAAAGAAATATAGATGTGGTGCTCAGGGACATGATTTAAGCACTGAACAGGTAGATTAGGTTATGGATATAGTTAGGTGGATTTAGGTTATGGTTGGTCTTGATGAACTTCAAGGTCCTTTCCAACCGGGATGATTCTGTGATTCTATGATACTTATCTGCCTTTTGGTAAAGAAGCTGAGCTGTTTTATAATTGCTCAGAATCTGTCCTGTTATTCTACTTTCTTTTTTTTGTCTGTTTAGATTTTTATTTTAGTTTTTTTTTTTTCTCTTTTGCTGTTACCTTTATTACAGTTATGGATAACATTTTACAAACAATACAAATACTAAGTCACCCTCTTGAGGTAGTCATTGACAGTTCAATCTAAGCAATCATTCAATATCTGAAGAGAGTTTATCATATATGATGGAAAATAATTCAAATGGTATCGAATTACCAGTAAAATATTGAAAAAATTAAGAGTTTAAGAAGTCAGGAAGAGAAATAATGAGCAATGACTACTGAATTAGTACTCTCCAAAAAAAAAAAAAAAAGCAGAGAGGACATTCAGATAGATGTAGGACAAACTGACCGAGATAAAGACAGACTGATTTGAGCTGCTGCCATCACAATTTTAGCTATTACTATAAATCTTCAGAAAGGGCTCTATGGAAGCATGTAGATGAAGTAGCCAGAAACAACTGAGAGAGGCAGTGATGTGGATAATAGGAGAGTGGCTAATATGACGCCCATCTACAAGAAAGGCCTGAAGGAGAATCTGGGGAACTACAGGCCTGTCAGCCTGACCTTAGTACTGGGAAAGATCATGGAGAGTCTCATCTTGAGTGAGCTCACATAGCAAGTGCAGGGTAGCCAGCAGATCAGGGCCAGCCAGCACAGGTTTATGAAAGGGAGATCTTGCTTGATCAGCCTGATCTCTCTCTAAGGCCATGTGACCTGCCTTTTGGATGAGGGAAGGGCTGTGGATCTGGTCTACCTAGACTTTGGTAAGGCCTTTGACACCATGTCCCACAGCATTCTCCTGGAGAAGCTGGCAAATCATGGCATAGACAAGTGTTCTCTTCACTGAGTAAAAAAATGGCTGGATAGCTGTGCCCAGAGAGTTGTGGTAAATGGCATCAAATCTAGTTGATGGCCAGTCACCAGTAGTGTCTCTGAGGGCTCAGTTTGGGAACCAGTCTTGTTCAATATCTTTCTCAATTATCTGGATGATGGGATTGAGTGCAACCAACCTGAGAAAAAGTGTGTGCAGCTGGTTTGTAACTTACTTTGTTGTTTAGCAAGACATTTCAAAGATGAAGGATCCCACAGAGTGGATCAGAGCTTTCTATTTTCATTGGAAGGGGCTGACTTATCCTTCTTCCTTGCAAAGAGAATCGGTTTGCAAAGTCATTATCTTATTTTCCTTTAGCAGAGGTGTCACATAAAACATGGGAAGAAAGTACCATGTGATTAGGAAGTGAGAGTCACACTTCTGAACTGCCATTCTGTGACAGTTAATAAAAGATCCTTTCTTATTCCAAGGAACACTTTTTTCTTTAATTGTATGGCTTGATGTTCAACACTTTAAGTTTCACCTTTTTGACTTGTAAAAATGTGAAATAATGTAGAACGAAGTTCTTCTGAAGTCTGAGATCCGCGAATGAGATTGTTTTTTTATAGAAGCGTTGTGAGAGAGAGAGCTGTAAAAGAAAAAACAAAAAATAAGACTAGAGAATTCCAGGCTGTATTCAAAGTAGACAGGCTCTGCTTTTCCATAATAATCAATGTTTCATATCATAATATATTGTGCTTTCAACAGAAATGTATTTGTAAAGCTGCTACATAGTGTTCTACATGGCTATTCCTCACTGTTGTGTTTGAAGGTAGTCTTATTTTCAGAAAGTGAATATTAAGTACAGGATAAACTTATGTTTCTTAGGAAAGAAATACATTGTCTCAGTTCATAACCACTGGAAGTTTTGAATTTATACAACAAATCAAATTAAAAGATAGAGATTTTGAGGGTATCTATCTTAGTATTTTCCTATTTACCTTTGATTAAAAATCCCCAAACAACTAATATTCTTGTAATTGTTATCTTACGGACAAGCACAGCGACTCTAGCATCCTTCCTATAAAATCGGCAATGAATAATGGAGAATATTTTCCTGACTACATATTGGTGTTACTTTTTGGAATCTACAGTCTTATAACCATAAGACAATAAGGAGTACTTTTCTAATTCATAGAAAATGAACTTGTATTAGTGCAAATACAAACTATTGCAATCTAGTTCATAGAGTAGAAACATAAGGACTACATTACAGTAAAGGGCAAAGACCTTCAATTTTCTCTAAATAAACTGGTAAATATGAGAATGGCAATCCAGATAAAGAAGTTAAAAAATTATAAAAAAATCTGATACATCGTACTGAGAAACAATACATTTTATGCTATTCTTGACTTAGATATTCGGTACAAACACCATGGCAGATAAAGTTTTTGCTCAGGGTCTGGCCTATGGGAAATGGATATAAAATCCTTGCCTTTCATGCAGAGCTCTCATTTCTCTGTTTCTAAAAATGTATTTCTAAAGTCCTTATCCTGATACTGCAATTTGGGAAAACACAAACCACACAACTATACTTTAGTATAATGCAGAATGAAGTTGCAGAGAATGCTGTTGTATCCATATACAGAAGTTGATGGTAGAACAAATTCTCAAAAAAAAAAGGTGATTGTTTTCATTGTATTATCACTACTACAGATACCCATGGAGTAATACTCATTGTAAGGCTATAATAATTAACACCAAACTTTCTGTCTTTCCAAAGGAAAGAAAAAATCTTTTCTAATTTGTCTCTTACAAGAAAAAAAAAAAAAAAAAAGATTGTTTCATATGTTCCTGACATCTTTGGAGTCCCCCTCTATTATCAGATAGTTATTGTCCTGCAGTAGGAACAGGAGATTCCTACTCCACAATATAGTTGTTACCTAAGTCTTCAGGAGTGTAAAAAAACTCGTTTGAATGTCTCAATTTTGAAGTAATTTTGAGAAAGATCTCATCTTGCCATAACAATTTGTGGTCAGTAGAATATTAGACTTTTCATTCTACCTAATTTCTCTTTTTTTATTTCCTGTGTGTGTGTCTTTTTTGTTTTGTTTTGTTTTTGTTTGTTTCTTTATTTGATGTGTTTTTTTCTTCTGCCAAGTTTGTGTGTTGTGTTTTCTGGAACACAAAGAGTTCCAGTTTTGTACATCATGCTGACAATCATTTGCAACTTTCTCCATTATTAACAGCATTTGCTTAAACCAGGTTTAGAGCATCAAAGGTTGCTTTAGTTGTTATAAGCAAATCATATTCCTCAGGGCATTTTTTTTTCCTGTTTTACTGGTTTTCTAGATTCACCTAAACACCTTTTCTTTGTTCTCAGTGTGGGCTATGCTGCAGCTCTAAATCAGCCAATGACCATGCAAGCTTCCCTGGAGCTTGCAGCCTCACAAGTATTAGTTGTTCAGAGGACCTAGGTGTAACACTTTTATTACCTGTTTCTTCCCTGACTTAGTAATTTTCTGCTAGCTTACTCCAACACTATGAATTATAAAACTTCTCTCCTAGGCTAAACCTTCTGTATAAATCTTCTGATAAGATCTGGATTTGCACAGGTAGGAACATAAGGAAGGTCTCAGATCCAGGAAGAATTCAGTCCTCAGCTTTAAATATAAAGCTTCTTTCAATCAAACTACCTTGCTTTCTGTTTAATGAGTCATCACACCACTGAGGTACATAAATTAAGAAAACAGCCTTAGCTTTCTTAATTATGCTAGTACCCTGCCTAATATTGTAAAAAGAACGTCATTCCATTATGTAAGTCCTCCATGTTTAATTTTCATTAAGATACAATTTAACAGCATAATGTTTTGAGGTTTTTTTACTCCATTGACTTATAAATAATGAAAAAAGCAATTTTAATTTTTTTCTTCCTGCATTCAGTGGGATTCTACACATTCTTAACAATAAGATCAATCAAAGGATAAAGTTTTATAATAACTGTTTGTGATGGGTTCCTAGACAACTTCTGAAAGGCATTACAGAACACTTAACATACATGACAGCTATTTTTGTTCTAATTCCTATCAAGAGGTTGAATCCTCCATAAAATTAAACTTTTAGCTAACTTGGGTTTTTTTGTTTGTTTGTTTCGTTGTCCAGTTAGTATTTTTATCCAGTAGTCAGCACCTATATATGAATCCCTATAGGTATTTTGAAAATTCTTTCAGTAAAAAAGATGACTCACATTATTTCACATGGACTAACAATACCCTTGAACTGTATCTGTATCTCAACTAGTTTTAATAATCTGTCTTAGGAAAATTCTCATTGCTTTTGAATATATCAGAATGAAGTTAAGATTTATGTTTCAGTTTAATTTGGTGCATTTAATTTCACATCCTTTTATTAGCTGGGACAAAGCAGAAATGTTTGCTTTCATATTTATGTCTGCTGAAAGAAGTCAGTTAAGTACAGACAATTTAGAGATTGGAAGCTGTGTTTATCCTGAGTTCTTGCCTTGCCTTGCCTTCTTATCCAGTCTCTTTCCCTTATGGACACAATTCCATTGTTTATTGGAAAATGTATAATGATTGTTGTCACTATGCACAAGCCCAATTTCCTATCGAACTATAATCTCTAATGAGGCATCTGCAATATCTAAAAGAAAAAACCCACAACAAAAAACCTACCACCTTGTTCATCTTTCCCTCTAAACTGTGCCATTTTGCTAGATATATATGTAGAGACAATGGCAGGCAAATCTGAGTAATTAATTTTGCAGCTAGGGGTCATAATTTCTGATTCACTCTTGTCTCTTACTGATTTGAGCAATTCTTTCCAAAGGGGAGAAAGTGGCTACATTATAGTGGATAGAGAAGTAGGCTTATGTAAGAGTAAACACAGAAGAAGAGAATGTTAAAAAAAAAAAAAGAAAAAGGAAAAAACGAAAAATAAACAATTTCTATTTGTAAAGAAAGTAATAAAATGACCAAAAAACCCCAACAAAACACAAAACAAAAAAACCAAACAAAACAAAATCCAGAATGGGAGTGACTTAGAATTCACTTGACTGAACTAAAGAAGCAGAATGATTGCTGTAATTGTAGTGGCTTTGGTAATTTAGGAAATAATAGATAGATATGCATAATAATTAATATATTATTTTAAGAAAATAAAAAGTCAGGGTACAAAAGAGGATGCTTTCAGTACTTGAGATGTTGACCACTGCTCAAAAATTATGAAACTGTTCTTCAGAAGTTATTTGCAATAGCAAATAGTGTAGCAGTCCTCTCTCAATATGACTGCTTCAGTTTCCCTCTATGATTTAACTGCTTTTTGTCTCTCAGTTTTGCAGGCCCAGGCCTGGAGTGGAAAGATTCCCATGAGAAAGGAAAACGCCCAGCAAACTCTGAGCTGGTAACAACCTTGCAAGGTACAAAAAAAGACCAGGTTGACATTCATAACACCAGCTGCTCTCTGGCATTGAAGAACATGGAGCCCAGCCCAGCCACAACTAGGCCTGAAACAGAGATAAAGTAATAATTAACAGATAAAAAAAAGAGTTTGCTTGGTGAAAACAAGGCCTTTGTGGTTTTTTCTACTGGGTTTTTTTAATTCTCTAATGAGAGATGTTGGAGGAATGGCTAAATAATTAAATGGCAGCAGTCAATTTAGTTTATTCTGTAAAAGCCTGCTGCTGTCTTTGATCGGCAGACTTCCCATACACTCTCCCAGGAGGTTGCTGGACCTTCTCCTCTCCGGCAGGGATGCCTGGTGGAGAGACTAATTCTTGAGAATTGTGATCCACCCAGGGATGCCCAGCTGCAGCTGGACAAGGGTGAGAGATATTAAGTCCTCTATTTTCTTTGTTAGCAAACTTAATATCAAGTAATTTTCTTCTTTAAATTTAAAGTTTATAGAATCCTTTAAGATTGATAATTAATGTTCTAGGCCTAGTATAACATGTGATAATAAGTAAGTTTCTAGCATTTAAATTGCTAACCTTTTTTGTTTGATCTAACTACAAGTAGTAAATTTCACTGTTAAGATACCCCTTGCATTCAAACTTCAACTTCTGTCCCAATATTCCATTTCCCTACAATTTGACTGTGTTTGTGCCTTCTACTTCAAGGAGTTAAGACCCCAATGTTATATGCAGTAAGTCTTGTTCTGTGCATATACATCTCATCTGTTATCTTGTCCCATTTTGGGCAAACAGATAAAGTGTAAAAATCTGTCTTGATGGGAAACAATGAGAATTAGCATGAATTAGTGAAGTCTTGGATATCAGGCAACAAAATGAGAGATGAAAGTCACAAGCAGGTTTCAAATTGTCACGTGAAAAGATACTGATTTTTCTGAGATCCTTGTGTCAAGTCTAATTGAGAACGAACAGTCCTGAGAGAACAACCCTAACATCAAGATAAAGAAAGGCAGAGTACAATTGCAGCAGTGAAGAGTCACAGAAGTAACTTTAAAGTTCAAAGAAGAGTGTGACTTATTAAAGACAATTAAAAGCAACTGAAGACCTTCAGCAGCAGTGAAATTGAAGATGCATATGTCAAAGCAGATATTCATAGGATCAGAGAATCATAGAAATGTTTGGGTTGAAAGGGATCATCAGAGATCATCTAGTCTAACTCCCCTGCCATAATCAGGGATATCTTTCATTAGATGAGTTTGCACAAAGCCCCATCCAACTTGACCTTGAGCACTTGTAGTTGTGGGGCATTCGCAACTTCTCTGGGCAACATATTCCAGTGTCTCACCACCCTCATTGTAAAGTATTTCTTTAGGTTCAATTTAGATCTACCATCTTTCAGTTTAAAGCTGTGGCCCCTTGCACTAGCACTACATGCCACAGTGAACAGTCTCTCTCTGTCTTTCTTTTGAGCCCCTTTGTATATGGAAAGGCTGCAAAAATGTCTCCCTGGAGCCTTCTTTTCTCAGAGACAATTTGCTCTGGTGAAGTCCTGTTGGCTGTCTCTAATTACCTCCCTGTGTTCTATACGTTTTTACGTATCTTTCAGGAGGATCTGTTTCATGATCTTAATAGGTATGGAGGTTAGGCTGGCTTGTCAATAGCTCCCAGGGTCCTTCTTCTTACTCTTTCTAAAAATGGGTGTGATCTTTCCCTTTTTCCAGTCACTAGGGACTTCACATGACTGCCACAGCTTTTCATAGAATCATAGAATGGTTGGAAGGGATATATGACTGTTGGACAAGATGCCCTTTAAGGGCTCCTCTCAACCCGAATCAGATGTTGCCCTGACCCACACTTGACCTTGTTGAACCTTATAAGGGCCCATTTCTTGTTCAGGTCCCTCTGAATGGCATCTTGGACCTCAGTCATGTCAATTGCACCACTCATCTTGGTGTTGTCTGCAAACTTGCTGAGGGTGCACTCGATCATACTGTCTATGTCATTGATGAAGATATTACACAGTACTGGTCCCAGAATGGACCTCTGCAGGACACCACTTTTCACCAGTCTCCATCTGGCTATTGAGCCATTGACCATTATTGTCTAGATGTGAACATTCGACCAATTCCTCATACACAGAACAGTCCATCCCTCAAATTTGTATCTCTCTAGAAAGACAGATGTTGTGAGTCACCATGTCAAACGCCAAATATGGTTGAAAATAGCTGAGCAACTTCATCTACCAGTCCCTTAGAACCCTGCAATGCTTCTTGTTGGGTCCCATGGACTTGTGTATGTTCAGGTTAGTCAGGTGATCTTGAACCTGATCTTTTTTTTACTTTACCTTGAGGCTCAATGTCTTGGAGACATAGGAACAACAATTTCCAGTAAAAACTGAACAAAAAAATTGTTGAGTATGTCAGCCTTCTCCATGACATTAGGCTCCTTTACTTTTAAAATGAGAGGTACATTTTATTTAATGTTCTGTTTTTGACCAGTGTACCAGTAGAAGCCTTTCTTATAATTCTCCACAAGCCTCATCAAATTTAGCTCCAGCTATGTCTTCACTTTCCAGATCCCATCCCTAAACATCTGGCCAGCACACTTCTATTATTCTCAGAATATGCGCACCTAGTTCTGCTGCTTTGTATTTCCTTTTTACTCTTCAGTTTAGGCAGGAGGTCCTTACTGAGGCTACCGAGTATATATTGCTATGGTTTGGAGTGGTGCTGAAAGCAGTGTTGGTATCATACAGATCATTCAGTTACTGCTGAGCAGTCCTTATCCAGAGTAAAGGCCTGTGTTTCCAATTCTGTCCTGCCAGTGAATAGGCTGGAGGTGCAGAAGAAGTTGAGAGAAGTTGAGCTGGGACAGCTGACCACAAGTGATGAACAGAATATTCCATGCCATATGATGTCATGCTCAGCAATAAAAGCTGAGGGAAGAAAAGTGAAGTGGGAGGCATTTTGAGTGATGGTGTTTGTCTTTCCAAGTAGCCAGTACATGTAATGAAACCCTGCTTTCCAGGAGATAGATAAACATCTACCTGCTGATGGGAAGTAGTGAATTAATTCCTTTGCTTTGCTTACACATACAGCTTTTGCTTTACATATTAAACTGTCTTTACTTCAACCCATGAGTTTTCTCACTTTTACCCATTCAATTCTCACCCCCATCCCACCAAGGGGCAAGTGCAATAAGCAAGCAGTTGTATGGTGCTTAGCTACCTACTGGGGTTAAATCACAATACTGAGCCATGATGGTCTCTGCCTTTCTTACATGTGGAAACTGAGAGGTCTTTTGTTAATTCTGTAAACACCTGACAGTTCAGTCTCCTAAAATTCGGTGTCTTAACTTTCTCCTTCACCTGGCCCATATCCCTCAAGATTGTGAATTCAACCAAGGTTGCCACCAATCTTAACATCTTAATTAGTTTTTCTGTGTTGGTGAGCAACAGGCCCCATAATGCTTCTCTTCTGATCAGGCTGTCTCAAAGAGTGTTCTGGACCACTTACAGCTTGCTGTGTTTCTTTTCCAGCAATGTCAGGGTGATAGGAGTTGCCCAGAGGGATCAAAGTCTGTGAGTGTGATGCTTCCCATAGTTGCTTGTTCTTCCCATAAGAATGCTTGGTCAGGTGGCCTGTAGTAAACATCAACTATGAGATTTCCTTTGTTGGCTTGACCCCTAATTTTACCCATAAGCTTATTTCACCACTATTTGTTCAAAGTTTTTTCTGTGCAGTCAATCAATTTTTTACATAGAGAGCAACTCCCTATTTAGTTTACACAGGTTTACGCTGTTGAGCATACAACCAGGGCAGGGCAGGGAGGGGGAAAGACAACAAAAAAGAGCAGGGTTGTTTTTCCTTTAGAAGCCAGAAGGAATTATTATTTTCCTCAAGAAAATTACATAATTTTCTTTCTGTAGATGAACAATCGTTTGTTAGCATTCTTCTGCACATTGAGAGGTGACAATTTGTTTTGGGTTAGTGCACAGAGCTTTTGTCAGTGGGGGAGCTCCTGTGAGAAGCTGCTAGAACCTCCCCTAATTCCAGCCCCCCCTCTGACAAAGGCCAAACCCATCAGTGGTGCTGGATGCACCTCTGCAATTAACAGGGAAAAATAAAACTACAGTAAGACCTGGAGGACAGATGAAAGAAGGAGGTGAGAGCAATACTCAAGCAGAGATACCAAATTTGGTGAGGGAGGAGGGGGAGGAGGTGCCGAAGCAGAGACTCCCCTGCAGCACTTGGGAAGATGGCAGCTGTCCCCTGCAGCCCATGGAGGAGCATGGTGGAGCAGTTAATAAAGAACCACAATGGAGCAGACGTGGATCTGCAGCAGTGGAGGATCATGGTGGGGCAGACAGAGATGTGCAGCCATGGAGGACTCTGTGCCCAGGGAGGTGACTGTTCCTGAAGCAGGCTGTGACTCTGTAGGGAGCCTGTGCTGGGGAGGAACTCCGTGCTGGAGTTCCTGATGGACTGCACCTCACAGGAGGGTGTCCTGGGTTGAGGACACCTTTTACTGATTTTTTTTTTCCTTCAGTAAGCTTTCTTTTAACTAGCAGCAAGTGTTCCAGCTAGTGGACTGATAACACTGGGATGTTGATGTTACTGCTGAGACTCCAAGGTCGCTTCTTAGCTCTGCTGCTACAGAGGCTACCGGGGCAGGAGAATTGTACCTGTGACCCCCCGGTAAGGGAGCTGGACTAGACAGACAGCAGAACTGACCAAAGGTATTCCATTCCATGTATCTACGTAAGCTCAGAGGAAGGTCAGAGATCACAGAAGACCACTTCATTCCTACTTCTTCTTCCCTTCTTCTTCCATCCATGGCCAGCATCCAGGGAGGACCCCATCCATCACTGTCAAACCCAGGCTCAGCCCTGACCCTCATAACTCTCCCCACAGCCCTGTCTGCTCTGCTGTTATCTCAGACAGTGGTCCCAGAGTTTTTGGGACTGCTCACAGCTAAGGAGAGTGCCAGGAGAGTTGCTGGGGGTGGGGGGAGACAAGAGGATTATGCACGTTCCTGAACATACTTGTATATAATTGTACATACAATTAAAGCTGTCTAATTTAGTTTTCAACCCAGCTAAGTCTCTCTCATTAATTCTCTCTCTCCTTCCCTACCTGCGTGGGAGGGGGAGGGGATTGAGAGCTTGTTGTCTCTGGTTTAATTGCCGATCCTGAGTCAAACCTTGAGAGAGGGACTCATGTCGGAGGGGTTTATGCAGGATTGTCTCCCATGGAAGGGACCCCACAGAAGATCAGGGAAAGGCTGTGAAGAGTCCAATCCCCTGTGGAGAAAGGAGTGGCAGAATCAATGTGTGATGAACTGATCTTAAACCCCCACTCCCTGTCCCCTTGTCTTTAGATCACTGGTCAATAGAAGTTAACATTTTAAGATGGCACTCAGTTTTCCCAAATAATGTTATGCTTCTTGAGTCTGATTTGGAAGCATAGAATTAAATGGAGATGCATGAGAGGGGACTGAAATTATTATTTCATGCTTTTAGGCCTGATCCTCTGGCAAAAGAAAGGGGCAGAAGAGCACAAATCATGATCTTTCAACTGAGTACAATGCAAGTAAGCAGTAAGTCTGAAAGCTGCTTTAAGCTATCTTGCACTGATACTCCCAATAGGGCTTTTTTCTGAGAAAATTAAAAATGATTGGAGGGGTTAGGTGGGAAAATGAAAGAGAAAAAGTAGCTAGAAAAAGGAGAAAGGTGTTACACAACCAAAGGTTACATTTTAGAGCTACTGGGTCATCAGCATACATCTGTTATACTCCATCTGACTTGACATTTGTTGAAAGACAGAGACATGAGCAGCTTATATTGAACTGTAAAAGCCTCACAGTAACTGCTGATCTCACTATATCATTATTTTTAAAGGCTCAAATGAGATACAGAACAGAAAAAGGGCAAATAAAATAGAGCTGTATTTCAAAACTGGATCCTTGTCTTCCATTTGTTTTTTCTCTGGTTAATTACTAATAAATCCCTTTCTATCATCTTCCTATTTACATAAGTGATTCCTATCTCTTCTGTGTTGATGCATGTAACCTGAAAACAATAGTATTCTATAGCCTCTGACACACCTCCATCAAAGAAAAAAGTTACGGCATGCACACCATGAAAAATCAATTTCGTCTAAATGCTCTTAGGCTCATTATTAGAAAATGTAAATACACCTATAGTAAACTTTGATACAGATAGCTTTTAGTTTAAGCAGAAGCTTGAGCTGATTGTGGGAGAATGGATGCACATTTATGTGTGCATGTATACTTTGGACTATTTTTTGCAAATAAGAAAGCTTACAAATGACCAAGAAGACTGAAGTTTTCAAGTTTTTTCTTCTGTAATTGATTTTAAGTTAGATTTGGTTAGTGCTCTACACAGAAAATTTTGGACTTGGGGAAAAAAACCAGAAGATTAAAAGGGAAAGAGTGAAATTTAAGAGTCCCACCAACACTGACAAAGGGGAAAGATTATTACAGCTCCATCACCCACCCCCCTGTTTCCCCATGAATAACACTGCTGTAATTAGATACTAGAACAAGGAATTGAGAAAAAATGTGTATATATATATTTATATACATATATATCCACTTATATATGTATACACTTTTAAACCTTACTGTGTCAAGTAATGTCCAGTAATGTGAGACTTAGCCTGTCAATAGCAATGACATGTCAGAGGCAGAGCAAGGGTCCCTGAAAGCACAGGCTGGCAGAGGATGGGAAATCTCAGGAGCTTGATAGTACTCAGAGTGCCGGGACCAGTCACACAAATGCCCATTTGCTGACATACAGCTCTGTAACAACATAATGGAGCTGCACACGAATAATACCACCTGTGGAGTTGTCTTTAAAATATGTCTAAGACATAAGAAGAAGCACAGATAGGTACAATGGCCCCACTGCCTCAGAACTGGGTATGAAGAACAGATAGTTGTGCTTTCCTGTATTGTACTGTTGTATAGATAAATACTGTCTCATTTGTTACTGTGGTAGTTATTTAGTCCTCATTCTGCACTAGAAATAATTGCAAAGCATTAATTTTCCAACAGTTATTTTATGCCTTTTGTTTCTAATTATATAATTCTCCCCAATTCTGAGATATTGACTAGTTTTAAAATAACAGGTCTGGAATCAATGGACAGTATAGACCATTTTCTGCATTCTTTCAGACATACAGAGGCTCATACACTGATGATCAGCCCTAATGGCAGTGCCCAAGCTATCATTAGCCTGGTATAAATATTGAACACTGGTACTAGATATGGTATGATAAATTCTTTTTCCACTTCTTTTCACAGAGGAGGGCTTCCAATAGAAACCAGGATCTTCCTCTGTAGTATGTGTAAGCTGCTCTTTTGTGAATCAGGCTCACATGAGTAGCTAACAACAGGAGTAAAAACAACCAGAGTCAGAAAATAGCACACTTTAGTCACAGGTGTGGATAAGCAGCGCTTTTACATAGCTGCCTCACCCTTACCCATTGTCTCAAAACAATACATGACAGTGCCTGTGTAAAAGTCAAGGGGAAGCTAAGGAGAAAAATACATCAAAGACCAAGACAAAAAAAAAATAGTGAGTTCTAAGAAAGAATACACCATTTTCTCCCAAAACAGTTGTCTCTGTAAGTTTTCTCTGTGAAGGTGAAAGTGTTAAGAAACACATCCCCCTATTCTTCCAAATACTACACTGACTTCTTACCTGTCCTACCTATTGACCTCAGATACTCTACCAGCAGTCTGGGGAAGCTGCAAGAAAGACTGAGCTGAATGCATATTCGAGAGGCTGCAAAGATGAAGCAATCTTTCTTGGGCAATCACAATATAGCCTGGGAGTCCTTTCTTGATTACAGTTTGAATTTTGAACACTGTTATCTGCTGAAGAGCTTCCTAGGATAAACTGCTTGTATTATACATTAAGTAAATAATTAATTTATTTTCAGTTCTTAAACAGAAATCTAATGAGTTTCAGCTGAATTTCATGAATGTGCTTTGACTCTTAAACATCATAGGGTTTATTCTCATTCATTCCACTTTTGCTATAGGAGATATTGAAAAGTCTCCTCTGGAGCTGCATAGAAAGCTGAGAGCCTCTTTAGTAATGAAACAGTGGTTTAAACCTTTAGGCATGACTCATAAATCTAGTGAGGTAAATTCAGGTAGTAAAGACTGTTATTTTTATTCACAGCTAACTTTGTGATGTTTAGAACATCAGAATAATTGATGACTGACACATTCTAATTAATGCTTAAAATCATGTGAAATATCTGAGACACAGAAAGGAAAGTTGCCAGCTGCATTTGTATTCCTTAAGGGTAAAAATTAAATGCTAGTACCTTGTCTATAGCAGAGGTGCAATGAGCTGCTATCACCACTCCCACATGAGCCACAGCAACCTTCTCAGCCTAGGGCCAGCATCTCAGCAGGTGTCTGATTGGCTTATACCTGCTTGATACCTGCAAGCATATTTTAAGTATTTCTAAGTATATTTGACAACTGCATAAGTATACCCAGTTATATTTAGCTTGCACACAGTGTAGTAAAATCTACACTTCCAGGCAGCACAAGCTACAGGTACAAGATACAAGTCACTCTTGGCTTGCAGGATAGCAGGCAGGACAAGAAAAGTCTAAATCTCACAAAGAAAGAATAAAGCATATACTGGGGACTCTGGAACATTAGAGTTGCAGCAGTAAATATAAGGAAAATAATTCAAGCTGTGCATGGGCACAGGAAAGAAATTGTGTATTTGGACTAGTAGGTCAAAACCTTGGAAATTTAAAAAAACCACAAGTAAACAAAAAACCCAAAATGCAATAAAACATGGGGCCACTGACAGCCCCAGGCAAAACTAGAGTTGAGTGTGGTGAAAAGATGACTCATGGGCACCAATAAGGAGCTGAGGAGATAAAGCAGTGCTGGAGACCTGCACTTACAGAAGTCTTGCTGGGGCAAGGACTCATGGCCCGGAGCTGAGCTAAAATGGGAGCCCTGGGCTCCATTTTTTGGACCCCCGACAGGGGTCCCAGAAGCCCCAGAGGATTACTGTGTCCCAGGTGTAAAATCCAGCACTTCTTGTAAAACTTCATGTGATTGGCAATTGCCCAGCTCTCTAATTTGTTCAGATCCCTCTGCAGGGCCTCTCTGCCCTTGAGAGTCTCAACCACTCCTCCCAATTTAGTGTTGTCCATGAACTTAATAAGTAGGCCTTCAAGTCCTGCATCTGAGTCATTTATGAATATATTAGAGTACTGGCCCTAAGATGGATCCCTGCGGAATCCCGCTAGAGACCGACTACCAGCTTGATGTGACCCCATTTACTACAACCATTTGAGCTCGAATCATCAGCCAATTTCTAATCCAATGCATTGTCTGTTTGTCCAGCTGAATGCTGGACATCTTGTTTAGAAGGATACTGTGTGAGACCGTATCAAAGGCCTTTCTGAAATCCAGAAAGATTACATCAACTGGCTTCTCTTGGTCAGCTAGGTGGGTAACCTTGTCATAGAAAGAAATCAAGTTAGGTAAGCAAGACCTTCCCCTAATGAACCCATGTTGGCTGGGACCAATGACTGTGTTGTCTTTTAGGTGTTTTTCAATAGCTTCCAGAATAATCTTCTCCATAATCTTACCAGGCACTAAAGTGAGACTAACAGGCCTGTAATTACCAGGGTCATCCCTGCTGTCCTTCTTGAAGATCGGGACAATATTTGCCAACTTGCAGTCAGATGGTACCTCTCCAGATTCATTGAGAGAGGTCTTGCTATGACCTCCGCTAGCTCTTTAATTATCCTTGGATGAATCTCATCAGGGCCCATTGCCTTATAAGGATCCAACTGGAGCAGCAAATCCTGCACAAGTTCAGGGCTGACTGGGAGATTATCATTTGCCCAGTCATGGTTCTCTAACCCAGGGCTCTGGGGGCACTCAAGCCCATCATCAGTGTTGAAGACAGAGGTGAAGAAAGCAGTAAATGTCTCTGCCTTGTCTATATCCCTGTTTATGAGGTGTCCATGATCATCAAGTAATGGGCCAACGTTATTT
This sequence comes from Hemiprocne comata, assembly GCA_020745705.1. NCBI lineage: Eukaryota > Metazoa > Chordata > Aves > Apodiformes > Apodidae > Hemiprocne > Hemiprocne comata. Next base: position 70,480,385 of record CM036616.1, on the reverse strand, counting down.
CTGGCCTCCTTTTGCTATTAACATATTTTTAAAAGCCTTTATTGATAACCTGGATGTGGGCATTGAGTCCACCCTCAGTAAGTTCGCAAATGACACCAAGCTGGGGGGGAGTGTCGATCTGCCAGAGGGTAGGAAGAAGCTGCAGAGAGACTTGGACAGGCTGGGTCAATGGGCCGAGGCCAACGGCATGAAATTCAACAAGATCAAGTGCAAGGTCCTGCACTTTGGCCACAATAACCCCATGCAACACTACAGGCTGGGAAAAGAGTGGCTGGAGGGCGGCATGGCAGAGAGGGACCTGGGAGTACTGGTTGACAGCCGGTTGAACATGAGCCAGCAGTGTGCCCAGGTGGCCTGGAAGGCTAATGGCATCCTGGCTTGTATCAGGAATAATGTGGCCATCAGGAGTAGGGATGTCATTCTCACCCTGTACTCAGCACTGGTGAGGCCTCACCTCGAGTACTGTGTGCAGTTCTGGGCCCCTCACTTCAAGAAGGACGTTGAGGTGCAGGAGTGGGTCCAGAGAAGAGCAATGAGGCTGGTGAAAGGACTAGAGGGAAAGTCTTGCAGGAATAGCCTAAGGGAGCTGGGGTTGTTTAGCCTAGAGAAGAGGAGACTCAGGGAGGACCTTATCACTCTCTTCAACTACCTGAAGGGAGGTTGTAGTCAGGTGGGGGCTGGGCTCTTCTCCCAGGCAACTGGCAACAAGATGAGAGGGCAGGGCCTGAAGCTGCTCCAGGGGAGGTTTAGGCTGGATATTAGGAAGCACTTCCTCACAAAGAGGATGATTAGACATTGGAATGGACTGCCCAGGGAAGTGGTGGAGGCGCCGTCCCTGGATGTATTTAAGGAAAGGCTGGATGTGGCACTTAGTGCCATGGTCTAGCCAGTGTGGTGATGTTAGGTCATAGGTTGGACTTGATCTTAAAGGTCTTTTCCAATCTCAATAATTCTGTGATTCTGTGATTTTGTGATTCTGTGAAAAGTACTTTTTACCATGAGGGTAATCAAATACAGAACTAAGACCCAGAGAGACTGTGAGATCTACATGGCTGGAAGTATTCAAGACTCAGAGGCAAAAGACCTAGAGCAATCATATCCAATTAGATCTGCTTTGAATAAAGGGTTGGATTAGGTGATCTCTGGAGGTCCCTTCCAACCTGTTACTGTGTGAATCCATGGTTAGAAGCAACATTATCTTCCTATGGGAGGATGGCAAAAGAAAAAGCTTTTTCAGCAGTTTCATGGCTCCAGGATATAGAGTGAGCTCACAGCTATGCACTGAATACAGAATTTGTACTTTGAGAGGGATGCACAGATTTGTGGTCATATATAATGCTAGGTTTAGCAAGGAGTTAGTCACTTTTTCACATAGAAAGCCAGTGTCAGGTAAGCTGGATTCATCTGAACCTGGAACTGTTCAGCCTGAAGTTCAGTATTTATATGCTTACAAAAAACAATCACCCTAGACCAAAACTGACATTTTTGTTGAAGCATGAATGAAAACAATTGTCACATCTGTAAAGTTCAGATAAACTATTCATTACAAATAAAATTAATTGCTCAAATAACTTCACAGTTTTAAACCCTTATGTCAAATCTCTTTATTTTACCTGTTTCAAAACAGTAATTCCAAGACAGCAGTTCCATATGCTGGCATTATATGAAGAACAACTTTACTGGGAACTGAATTAGCTTGCTTTAGTATTTGTTAGGTGGTATTTAGAAGTGCACAGAGGCTTTTGTGTCAGCATAAGTCATGGACTTACAGACTGTTAATTTTATCACTTCTCTGCAAATTTATTTTAATTCTGTAGCTTTCTTTTAAGCAGTATTTATTTCTGTCAGTTTCAGGTGTGCTTCCTATGCACCTTAGGATGACATCATTTGTGTATAAAAAATCTGCATAGATATCTGAACTTGAGCTTGAGTATAAGCAGGTTCTGCCATTAACAGTGGTAAGAGTTAGCCATAGCTCTGACTAAGATCAGGGAGAAATGAAGGTTTCCCAGGACAGTTATGGATGCCCTCTCTCTGGAGGTGTTCAGGCACAGGTTGGATGGGACTTTGGGCAACATAGTCTAGGAGGAGGTGTCCCTGCCCATGCAGGAGGGCTGGACTAGTTGACCTTCAAGCTCCCTTCCAACCCAAACCATTCTTCTTTCTATGATTTCATAACAGTCCTCAACAGTATCAAGAAAGATGTGGCATGAAATCAGTTAGATAATTTATTAGCTTTTGATGCAATTTCAACACTGAATGACCATTGCTAAATATTGTTCATGTTATCAAAAGGGGAGCAAAATGCATAATTTTGTTTGTGCCTTGAATGCCTCTCTTTCTGGACTGTTCATTGTATGTGCTCACCCGTCTGCGGCTTTCTGATTTAGTGCAGGATTTTCACGGCTTACTGGGATTTCTCTGAGCGGTTTGCTTTTCTGTTTCTCTGATCCCTTCTGCTATACAAGTAAAACTGATCTTTATACTGCTGGTTTTTTTCTAATTTTTCTCATGCTGATCTTCTGTATGGCAATTGGTGTGCTGCTCCTAAAACTATCAACAGTAGCATCTCCCTCACCATATTCGAATTCCACTATCAAATGACACCTGCCATCTGTTCTTCCATAACTAAAGGAGATGCAAAGACTTTAATTGTACAAAACCTCTCAAAATCACTAGTATGTACCCTTGAGAATGTATTTTGTCCTAACCATTTTTCACTTCCCCACATTTTCCTTATCTATTATCTCCCTTTTGAAAGTGTTGTCAAATGTAGATTATACTGTCTTCGTAAGATAAATTATTTCTGATAAGCATATTTCTGAAGAAAGTACTTTTTTTTTTTTAATTTTGACACCTTTTGCTATTGTTACTAGTATCAGTTATTTAGTGTTTTTAGCAATATAGAAGGTAATTTAATTTTTAAAATATGTACATCACAGAGTAGATGAGTGAAATTTAGACACCTATTTTGTTCTTCTTTATGCAGTTCAATTAGTTTGCATATAAAGATTCTTCTGAAACATAATATTTTTGTTAGGGATACTTCCTGACAATGCTGACATCAGTGCAGCTGGGTATCTGACAAGCAGGAGGATTTAGGAAAAGATCAATTTCGGAATTGAAATGCATTTGGTTGGCAATATGTCTTAGCCAATCACAAATCAAGTACCTCTGTTTGAAGGAGGAGAGAGTTGAGTACTGTAGTTGTCTGTGATACATTCCTGGCAAGGAAAATGACACAAGGTACAGCTAGAATGAGATGTCTTAGCAAAATAGACTTCACTCAGAGAGGTGATTCCATTGAAACCAGTGCTTTTCCGCTTGATAGGTATTCCAGAATCTAACTGAAGATCCAAGCCAAGAAATAGGTTTTCTGTGATTAAGTCTGGTTGACCTCAATTAGAGATTGAGAGAAATAATTGCAGGGCTGTTCTGAGTAAACACACAAGGGCAAATTTTCAGTGGTTCTTTACATGCACTGTGTACAATAACTTACTGATTACACTATGGCAAGTAGACATCTATTGGCTTTCTTTGTAGCTCATTATGATGCTGGTTAACTTTTAGAAAGCAATTTCCTACTGTAAATGTTTCTTCTATTCACATTTTCTTTCTTATAGTAATAAAAGGCTTTCTCATAGTTCCACTCAGAGAACAAAAATACTAAAAAGGTGGATCGAAATAGAAAATTTCCATTCTGAGTATCTTTTTCCAGTACCTGATCCTCTACAATGCTCCATAAAAACATCTGAGTATTAACTTGATTGTGTGAAGCACTATCAATAAAGCAGCTTGATAATATGACAGCATTCAACACTCCATAAAAATAGGTTAATAAGTATAGGTTATTAAATAGTCGGTCCATGAAGTGATGCTGAAGGCAAGACATACTTTCTGCCCTTTGTCATAATGCTTTTAAAATCTAAACCAGACTTTAAAAGAATCATTAAAAATTATTAATATTATTTCAATTTAATCCAACATGAAATCCAAATTTAAGGTAAACAATGCCTTTTTAAATAAGAGCAGAGAAGAAAGATAATTTTGTAAAAGTTGAATACAAAGAAGATGTAAAACTGCTTTTCTTACTCAAATATGTACATAGAGACACTGTCATTATTAATATGCAAACATTAGTCAATAAATAACACTGAAATGACACACAACGTACTACAAAATGTACCTTATTTCACAGACATACTCACATTCCAGATAGAGGTAGATGTGCTTTTGTATTGAATTTCTGTGCAAAGGATATAAGTATCTTTGTATGCTAGCTATTGCCTAAAGGAAAATATATTTTCCTATTTTTGTAGAAAAATATAAACTATTTATTGATTGAATTGTAATAACAATTATTTGCAAAGGAGTATACTGTGGCTGCCCTGTAATTTAAATTACAGATTTCTTGGTACATATGCTGTTCCATCTTGTCCTTTTTGCACAGCAGCTAGAAGAGTAAGCCTTAGATACCCAAGTTCATAGTAGTACAGGGCAGCACAACACAGTGCAATATATAAACTAATAGATGGTATGAATTCAATGTCTTAGGTAAGCTTTAATTAATTGAAAATGGTGGATAAATCCTTCTTTCAGTAAATGGTGATATTAAGTTTTCCCAATTAGACATCTTCACATATCTCCCCCAGCTTTGAAAACTGTGCTTTTCAAAGCTTTGCTCAGGACTACCAAAAAGAATGGCAGAGGTAAGCATCAAAGCAGGGAAAGCAGACACCAAATTTTGCTACTGTCTTGGAATGGAATATGAAATGGCTGCTTGAATTACATTTTTTTACCATTCAAAAATGTCATTGAAGTCTTCACAGAGGCTGAAACCTGAGCTTGGATGGATTCAAGTGTTCACAGGAAGTGTGAAAAAAATGTAACAACTATAATGATGGAAGGCTGGTGTAGCAATTCAAGCTAAAGAATTCCAAAATTTCCTGGTATTTCAGCAAAGTTAAAGGGGTTCACAGGGATCTGAAGTACACAACTTATGTGGAAAATAATGTCTGGTATAAAACTATTGCCATAATTTCTGTAAATATGTATCTAATAAAAGAACAGTAATGCACAATGTTTAAATTCCTGGACTGCAACTGAGTAATAAAGCACAGCAAACATGAATGGCATGAACTGCTATCTGTGATTATTTAATATTGAGCAAAAATACAGGACAAGAGTTGATGTGTTTCTGACCATAACTCACTTTCCTGCAATACTCATCTTGTCAGTCTCAATTGTCTTATTTCTTTTCCAAATGGGATCTGATATTCCAAAGGTCTTGAAGTCATACAGTTTATTTGCCTGACCCTTTGTCAGAGCTTGCATGAACCAGAGCAAATTGTTCTGTCCAACCATCCCTTAGTACTAAATGTCTGTATAAATCCATTAGTTAGCTAGGAAATCTACTCTGAAGGGTTGCATACCCTTCAATGATATAATATATTAAAAAGAACGGTGGGAAATGAGAAATCACCCTATAATAACCTTCCCTTTGCAGAGATCCTCATTTCCAGTGTATCCGTTTGGGGTAACCAGAACACAAGCAAGTAAAGAGAAGGCATGAGGTAGGGCATGTACAAAAGTGGACTAAAGATCAAGCTTGATTTTCTACATGTGCCTGGAATAAGAATGATCGTTAATCATGGCCATGTTTTGTATGTGTGTATTTAGTCCCCGCTGAAAACAGGAATGCAGATCTGAAAATGATTTTGCATTAAATTATTACTTAGTTATCATGGTAACTCATGCTTATTTGTATGATTTTACACACACTCCGGTCCTCCCTTCGTTTCCCTCTGTAATTTTCCTCTTTCATAAATGGAACATTATTTGCTTTATTCAGAGAATTACTCTCTTCAGCTGAGAGATACTGCGAAGTTTATTTCTTTGTTTTTTATATTTGGTTTTACCTAGGTACTCAACAACTTGCAAGAGCATTCTTATTTCTTTTCTATAAGATATCCATCATTATAATATATTTTTTCATATATACAGCGGTAGTCAGTGTTTTGTATCGGAGTCCTACTTGGAAAGATAATCTCAACAAAAAATAAAAGAAAACAATCAAACAGACAAAAACCCAAACCCAACCAAGAAAACAAAAAACCCAACAACCCCACCCAAAACAAACGACAGTAAAAAACCCTCACAAAGCTTTCTCTGAACAACGCTTGTTGTCATTTAATATATGTGTAAATATACACTTTGTACTTCTTATTACAACTAGCAAAACACTCTTCAGAGCATGTTGCTGTTGTCCTGTCCTCAATATGCACTTTAGAACCGATTAATACATTACTGATCTTCATTACTGGTGTTCCAGTCCTCCTGATGCTTAATCACACGTCGAACATATTCCAGCCAATGTTGGATGTCAAGAAAGTCAACATTCATATTTTCTGTACTTCCTTAAATACTTCAGCTAATATATTCTCTCCATCTGTTACAGGAAAGCAAGAATAATGATAATGCAGTGATGATGAAGTTATTTGCTAAATCTATTCTGTTACTGTCAAAGGTTGAGACTTTTTAAAAATTATTGGTTGGTAAAGATCAACTAAGTCCCCTGAGCATCTTTGAAAATCTCAGCCAAGATTCCTGCATTTTGCCCTTGGCCACAAGAGGAAACTGAATTTCCTATTGTGCCTTTCACATCTTGTGCAACTACCCTACTGCATAACCTTTTAACTGCATGATTCTTAGGCATTTTCCCTTCTTACTCATAACGTGTTCTTATTCAACAACTAGGTCTTAATATGTGAGCAATCAGACACGTAGCACGCCATTATGCAACCTCTTTTTACTTTGCTATATTAAAAAACCTTTCTCATCAGCAGGTCCCAGCCTTACTGTGTCAGCCTTCTGTATACCTAATGGCATGGATGACCTCACTTAGAAATTCTACTCCCTAAAGGAACATGGAATAGCGTGTATGTAATGATAAGGGAATGGGAGAAATTCACTGTTAGCTGTCAAGAAGGATTTCCACCATCAGCATTAACCATATAATATAGTGGCAGTGGAGGGCAATGAATGTGGAAAGAAGTGAGAGCAATCAGCAAGCTTTCATTCAGTGAGATGGAAGAGCTTGTCAAAGACACAAACAACTAATCAGTTGCCAGCACTGATTGATGTCCTAGCCTGCATTCAAATCTATCATCATGACCAAGTAGTGACTATCGTTTACCCAGTGGATGGATAAACTAGAAGTAATATATGGCATCTAAGCAAATAGATCATTAATTCCACTTAATACGTTAGGGCTAAAGTTTAAATCTTTTTCTGAACAGCAATCTTTTCCTTCTGGGAGGGAAAAAAAATCTACAAAAAAAAAATTCTACTGTGGTAGACTGGGCAATAAAGATTTTTATTTTTTTTTTACAAGTTACAAATTTGTTCCATTGGATTTTATTTAAGTTTATGCCTCACAATTGTTACCAAGTATTAAATCCATCAAGAAATACATTAACAACTTAATTAAAATGGTTAAAGAAGATAAGAAATTATATGCCAGCAGAGACAGAGGACCACTGTTCTGCATTTCCTTCTTATGCTTTACATTTTTTTATTCTCCAATGTGTTCCCAAGCTCAGCTCCTCCACACTATTGTCCTTGACTTCATACTCTTTTTTCTGACTATGAGATGAAAATTTTAAAAGCAGACATACAGTTAATTGGATTTTATTATTGCTTGACTTCTTCTTAATTGCAGGGCATGGCATTGAATGATTTCTTAATAGTTTGTAAATTCCACACTTCACACCAATCAGCATCAAAGTCAGTAGATTTTGACACATGCTTTTGTAAAATATTAATTCAGGTCATGATTACTGGAAATGTTGAGGTCTACATCGATATAAATTAGAACTATTTTAGGACCAGACAAGAGGAAGTAAGAAGTCTGCAGTCTCCAGACTGAGGCTTGCTTTCTATCTTTTGCCAGTCATCAGTAGGGAATAATGTAGGTGTTAATAATTAAGAAATAGTATCTCAGTTTGCTGCATATATTATAATGAAGTAAAGCTATAATCTCTGGAGCAGAAATACCCAGGAGTATGATTTCTGAGGTTTTGCAGTTTATTAAGATACACTCTGTCTTGTTTCAAGCATTGCCACTAGCCTCTCCTTAGTAGGCTACTGTTAATAAATTATTAATGTTTTCATTCATGATTTGTATCTTCTGAGGTTATGAATTGTTAATATCAGGCAACTACAATAAGCATAAATATTTATGTATCAATTTTGCTTAATATACTTCATTTTTAAGACTGTAAAAGAGATAAAAAATACTATTAAGGTGTATGACTAAAGTACAAGTCTATTGAATTTGTTACTAAGTAGTATGTTTAGAAATGATAAGGCTGAGAAAGAGAATAATTTTCTTTCTTAAATTTCAGTATTTTTTTCTGAAAAGAAAAAACCTTTTTGTACAATTTCCAAATTATCTTACAACCTAAACCTGACTACATATAGGTGGGTGGCAAATCTGCAAACTGTTCTGCCATGAAGATATTCTCAGTGTGTCAGTCAAATGAAACCTAGACTTACAATAGGGTCCTGACTATCTGATAGTAGATTCCCAAGACGCTTGTCACTCATTCTGAGATTCTAAATTTCTTGAGAATCCCTGACAAAGCCCAATTTGTGATCAGGAAAAATTACACATTTAAAAAATACTATATCCAGTACTGATACTAGTCAGGATGCACTGTTGTCTCTGTATTGTTACCTTTTTCTTATTGATCCATTTACCTGGGCACTGTAATATCACAGTACTTAACTAGCTGCTGGATAGCAAGACAACTACATAGAGAATAGGAATGCTTTAGAGAAGTATCTGTAAGAGGTTAAATTTAGTGGGCTGGATGCTTCATTAAAAAAAATTGTTTAACCACAATGTCTTAAAAGCATCTACAGTAAAACACATTCACTAGGTCACTATTTCACTGAAATATGTATTTTTCACAAAGTATTCATCCATGTATTTTTTCCAGAAAAAGCTAGAACCTTTAAGGTAAACATTTCCTATCATAAATACAGTATCTGTTATTTTAAAATACTCAGCATCAAAACATGCTTTAACTTTTCTTATAACTGTTGAACAAACATTAAAAAAATTGAAAAAGTAAAACACAATACAATGAAAATACTATAAACCTGTTGCTCTTCAACACAAAACTTTCAAATATTGCTTAGATAGCCTCTTTGAGACCTATAAAAACTAAATAATCTACTCAAACTCCACGAAATAGGCCCAAGAGGACTGAAATACAATTCTGTGCTGCAAAATTTTACTGAACATATGATACTTGTAAATGGTGTTTATTGCCCTTGGCCCATGTTTTCCAGTGGCGGCTAATGTTGCTTTACAATTCTGTGCCTAAACACTAAACTGCACTTACAGTTCCAAGGAATAACTCAGACATATTCTCTCTATTTCAGAGCACACTTACTCTGTTAACAGCTGGATTACTCCTTAGCATTTTCTGTTGTATATTAGAACCTAATGTGAAGGATATTTTAATAAATTGTACTCATATTAACCTTATGATTCTATTATGATTTCTACACATGGTGGTCATAGAGTGCTTCTGTGTGTACTGCAGGGTTCTTTGATCCCATCACTTTTAGGACAGAATCACATTACATTTGGGTCCTCTAGTTCTTCAGAAAGTGAGAATGTCTTAAAAAATGTTTTGTTTCGGTTTGGTTTATAACGTGAAAATGCAGAAAGTAGATGTTGTTCCAACAATCAAAATGTCAAAAATCATTGGTAGTCAGGTGTCAGTGGGAGTCCTGCCTAGAAATATATAATGGCTGGATGGGATTTAAGCTATGGCTATCCAGGTCTGTGTCTTAGTTCAATATGCAACCACTCTTGAAAAAAAATATTATCTATACTATAACAAGATTAGATGTAGATTAGATCTAGATATATTAGAATGGAAGTAGATGTGGACTAAGATAAACACTCATTTGCATAAAGGTCACTGTCCTGCCTCCAGGAGAATTTTTGGAAGTCCTACAGATCTGAAGAGACAAAAGCGTCTGAAGGTAGACAGTGGCTTGAAGTCTCTGAGTCAAAAACCATGGCGCATTCATTGTTAAGAAAGGTGCTCACAGGGCAGGTGGTTTTCAAATGAAGTAGACATCTGAGGTATAAAAAATGAACATACAGTTCTTCTGACAAGATCTTGGTCACTGTGCCACAGAAATATTGCCAAAATTGCAAGCTCTATAGTTCCGAAGTCACTGTCTGTATAGCTGACTATATCTTGTTCCATCATCAGCTCCATCGAGGTCACTGCAATTATTGATAGAAAAGATACTACTACATATCAAGAAGTGGACTGGCATAATGCTATCAGTGTATTTAAGTAGCAACTGTCTCTTTGCTCAAGAAATCCTACTGCAGCCATTAACTGAATTCCAAACTTCTGAACTCTGTCTCAAATTTCTTGGACTTCTATTCTCATAAGATTTTGCTTACTTTTAATCTAAGTTTTTCTGTGGTACTACTTGTTGCACAGATAAGACTAGTTTTTGAATATTTGGAAGTTTGTTTAAAGGTCTTTTTTGTGTGTGTATTTTCAGGTGTGTCAGTTAAAAACTTACAAAGAACAGAACTTAATAAAGCATCAGAAATATACAGCTGGTAGATTGCTAAACTCATAACAGAAGTGCTATTATTTCATAGATTTGGTTTTCCCAAATTGTCCCGAACGGGGGGAGAAAGCAGACGAGATGAATATGCACAGAACAAGATTTATCGCAAACAGCACCACAGTCTTAACTGGTTTAAAGTAAAAGACATAAGCACAGTCAAATTGAGGGGAAATTGGGAGATCTGAACAGAACGGTGAAGTTACAATGCAAAAGGTATCTTAACAATAAAAGGTACTACTTATAATTAGATCAAACAATAGCTTTTAACCATTTAAATGTTAGCAACTTAATTATTACCAAGTTTTATACTAGATCAAGAACATTATATATCAACTTAAAGGGATCTTACAATCTTAAAATTTAAAACTTAACGATGAAATATTGTTTAATGTTTATTGTTTAAAGTGTGATGTGGACATCTGCCTGCAACTGTCTGTCAAGTCATTTAGCATAGACTGCTAAGGAATTATCAGCTCTTAATGACATTCTGTTGGAGACACCTTACACTGAATGTAAACTTGTTGCATGATGACATGCAGACTTCTTTCCCAGTACAATAAATGGTTTTTTGTGTGTGCAAGGTTCTGAAAACCTAAGGTGAACTCTGCTCTTTCTACATATATAATTTGTGAGTGCAGGCACAAGCTTTAAAATGGGGAGAATATTAATTATTTTTTTCCATTGCTTTTCTTTTTTTTTCATCCTTTGTCTTTTGTGTCTGCTTAGTTCCTGAGCTACTAACCAGAGAGGCTCATGATTACTAAAGAGTTCCAACATAACCTGTGTGCTCTAATAATACAATCAATTAGTAGGACTTCTAAAAATAGTATTAATCAGATATCCATATGTGACTGGAATATGTTGCTAACCTTATGCTTACCAGGGTTTTGTGGCTGCTTTGTTTCCCAGGTTGGATTGACTTAAACTAGACCATCTGTGGGATAATTATTCAATTACCTGATAGAAAAATCTAGTCTTCAGGTAGCACTGGCAATTACATATCATTACCAAACCAATCCAAAAAGGCATATGTATGTTATACATGTAATTTATATCATAGTTTACTATATTATATGCATACCTATATCATAAACATATATAAAGAAATATAATAATGTTGATGTCAGGAAATGCAGCAGTCATGAAATACAGTTTAATCATAGTAGAGTATTTTACAATTTTTGGCACTAACATATTGTAAAGGATTCCGTTAACAGAAACCTGCATACATACATAGGTACAAACTGCTACTTTCAACAACCTCTAAATAGAATTTTCTTCCTGGGGCTTTTTGCTTCTGCATTAGTGTTGCTTAATGGCAGGAATGTTACTTCTGCATGCTATGCCTGGTTATTATGAATGATGCTACTAATTATACTAATACTATAAAAAATATAAACAGAAATATTTGTACCATCATGTGCCACTTTTAATACTCAGTCATAAATGAAAGTCTATGAAAGAAAAGGGAAATATTTCATTGATTCCAGAGATGTGCCTGGCTATTCAGAAATAATTATACTACTTGATGAACCATGATACTGTCTGCTCTTGTCTTCCTGTTTGATTACAGGTCAGATACTAGCACTTAATGGGTAAGTGATCTGCTAGTAAGCTTTCCTTCAAGCTGTGTTTCAGGATACATTACAACAATTCATGTGATGAAATACAGCTTTCTACCATATGCTGACATATCACAATGCAAGATGGTGAAGTGTCATAACTGATGAGTTGCAATGTGATCTGCCACCCATGAAATGGAATGCTTCAGAAAAACAACATGCCAGTTCTTAAATAAACTCTGACTCCAGCACATAATGCAGCCAGTAGACTGTGTAAAATGCCTTAAAGTTATCCATAGATTGCTCAGCTCTGCTGCCAATGTAAAACTAGTGGTATAATTTTAGCTCCATGTTTGAAAGAATGCAGTTAACCTTACAACACTGCAATACTACACTAGCAAGATTTTATTTTAGCCAGAACAGCAAATGCTGACTTTTAACTTCGTAGGTACGAATTAAGGGGCAGGCTGGCATGGGTGATACAGTTGTGGGGGTCTTTTACAGACCTCCTGATCAAGACAAGGGAGTTGATGAGGCTTTCTACAGGCAGCTGAAAGCAGCCTCGCAATTACAGGCCTTGGTCCTCATGGGGGATTTTAACTACCCCAATATTTGCTGGAAGGCCTACATAGCCAGCCATTCACAGTCTAGGAGGTGCCTCCAGTGCATTAACTTCTTAATGCAAATGGTGGACAAACCAACTAGGAGAGGAGCACTGCTGGATCTTGTACTCACCAACAAGGAGGGTCTGGTTGAAGCGGTGATGGTCAATGGCAGCCCTGGCTGCAGTGATCACAAGATGGTGGAGTTCAGGATCCTGTGTGGGAGGAATAGAATATCTAGCAAGACCACAACCCTGGACTTCTGCAGGGGCAATTTTTGCCTCTTCAATCAATTGTTAAGAGAAGTTCCATGGGACAGGGTACTAGATGGTAAAGGGGCTCAAGATAGTTGGTCAATATTCAATGACCACTTCTCCCAAGCTCAAGATCAGAGCATCCCAATGGGTAAGAAATCAAGTAAGGGATCCAGGAGATCTGCATTGTTAAACAAGGAACTGCTGGGCAAACTCAAGTGGAAAAAGAGAATCTATGGATCATGGAAGGAGGGGCTGGCCACTTGGGAGGAATATAGGACTGTTGTCAGAGGATGTAGGGAGGCAATTAGGAAAGCTAAGGCCTCCTTGCAACTTAATCTTGCAAGTGAGGTCGAAGACAATAGAAAGGGCTTCTTCAAATACATTACAGATAAAAGTAACACTAGAGGCAGTACAGGCCCACTGCTGAATGAGGTGGGTGCCCTGGTGACAGAGGATATAAAGAAGGCAGAGGTACTGAATGCCTTCTTTGCCTCTGTCTTTACTGCTGCAGACTCTCCCCAGGAACCCCAGATCCCTAAAGCCCCAGAAGAAGTCAGGATGAAGGAGGAGTTTGCTTTGGTAGATGAGGATTGGGTTAGGGATCAGTTAAGCAACCTGGACATCCATAAATCGATGGGTCTGGATGGAATACACCCGCGGGTCCTGAGGGAGCTGGTGGAGGTCATTGCTAGGCCACTCTCCATCATCCTTGGTAAGTTGTGGGAAACAGGAGAGGTGCCTAAGGACTGGAGGATAGGAAATGTCACTCCAGTCTACAAAAAGGGCAAGAAGGAGGGCCTGGGTAACTATAGACCGATCAGCCTCACCCCCATCCCTGGAAAGATGATGAAACAACTTATTCTTGGCACTATCTCTAGGCATATCAAGGATGAGAGGGTCATTAGAAGCAGTCAAGGTTTTACCAAGGGGAAGTCATGTTTGACCAACCTCATAGCCTTCTATGAGGAAGTAACTAGATGGATAGATGATGGTAGGGTGGTAGATGTGGTTTATCTTGATTTTAGTAAAGCATTTGACACTGTCTCCCAGAGCATCCTCGTAGATAAACTGAGGAAGTGTGGTCTTGATGATCAGGTAGTGAGATGGATCATGAACTGGTTGAAAGGAAGAAGTCAGAGAGTTGTGGTCAATGGGACAGAATCACAGAATCTAGTTGGAAGTCTGTGACTAGTGGAGTCTCTCAGGGGTTAGTACTGGGACCAGTACTATTCAATGTTTTAATCAACGACCTGGATGAGGGACCAGAGTGTACCCTCAGCAAGTTTGCTGATGACACAAAATTGGGAGGAGTGGCTGACACACCAGAAGGCTGTGCTGACATTCAGCAAGACCTGGATAGGCTGGAGAGTTGGGCGGGGAGAAACTTGATGAAATTGAACAAGGGCAAGTGTAGAGTCTTGCATCTGGGGAAGAACAACCCCATGTGCCAGTACAGTTTGGGGGCTGACCTGCTGGAAAGCAGTGTAGGAGAAAGGGACCTGGGGGTCCTGGTGGACAGGAGGATGAGCCGCATCTGTGAGGCCGCATCTGGAATATTGTGTCCAGTTCTGGGTTCCTCAGTTCAAGAAGGACAGGGAACTACTGGAAGGAGTCCAGTGCAGAGGCACCAAGATAGTTAAGGGGGTGGAACATCTCCCTTATGAGGAAAGGCTGAGGGAGCTGGGTCTCTTTAGCTTGGAGAAGAGGAGACTGAGGAGCGACTTCATCAATGTTTATAAATACCTTAAGGGCGAGTGTGGAGGACGGAGCCAGGCTTTTTTCAGTGACGTCCAGTGTTAGGACAAGGGGCAATGGGTGCAAACAGCAGCATAGGAGGTTCCATGTAAATATCAGAAAAAAAATTATTTTCTGTGAGGGTGACAGAGCACTGGAACAGGTTGCCCTGAGAGGTTGTAGAGTACTCCAGGTGATCCTGCTCTGGCAGGGGGGTTGGACTAGGTGATCTTTCGGGGTCCCTTCTAACCCCTAAGTTTCTGTGATTCAGTGATTCTGTTAAAGGTTATTTATTAAGATTAGTAGTTACCTCCCCATATACGTGATTTTTCTATGGTTGTGAATGGATAGCAAAGGTCCTAGAATTTATTAAGGTCTACTACAAATCTAAAAGTCTACTGAAAAAGTCATCATGTCATCTATTAATAAACATAAAATATATATGCATTATTATGTCAGTCTTTCAGCATAAGAACAGCCAGATTTACACTGTAGTTCAGTACAGTGATCCTGAGTCACCACTTATGGAACAGGAAGTGGAAATTAAGGCTAACCCAGCTGATAAATGGTAAGGAAACCATAAAGTTCTTTACACATAATAATAATTTAACTGGAGAAATTCAATCTGACTGTACTAGTTTAGCCTGGGTATCTTCTTGCTGGGCTGGTAAAGACACCACCCTGTTGTTTTGGACTGGTTTTGTAATTATTTAATGTAGTGGTATGTTCTTGTGGCAGGGAGAGGCAGGGCAAAGAAGTAGAAATTTAGCTGGGTTAAAAATCTGATGACCTCTCACTGTATCTTAGCTGGCATTTGTGTGAAGAACATAACTGGAAAAATCAGAAGAGATAACTTTGTTCTGAGCAAACTGTGAAGAGAGCTCATGTGATAAAGTAACAGGCCACTGTGTAGTATAGGGCTAATTCTTGGTATTTAGCAGGAAAATATTGAAGTAAAATTTGACTAAATCTTTACTATAGCAGAAGATAAAAACCCTAAAAGAACAGTACCCTAGCCTCTTTAAAACCAAAAAGCATTTGCACTTACTGGTCCAAGCTAAAGTTCAACATCAAACATTGCCAGCAAATAATCACCAAGATCTAGTTGATGTAATTCTGGGCATGGTTCAAGGACACAACTAATTTACCTTACCACTGACAGAAGAGTAGAAGCCCAGTGAGGATGGACATGAATTTTTAATGTTTTATTTTCTCATACAGTCATATGAACTATCTAATAGAGTTAAATTTATGCATTCACTAGTATCTCATAGATTATTTGTGTTGTCTTTCAAGAAACTGCTGATCATAATTTTCCTGACTGTTTCTAAATCCTTTCCTCAGACTTGGCTTAAGGCATAGAATACATAAAAATACCTTCAACTAAATTCACTGTAATTTACAGTTATATAATTTTTTCCCTCTCTGTTAAAATAACTTTACCTTCAATATTTATTACCATTTTGTAAACACCACAATTACTGGGTTCATGTATATTATGCATGTACACATTTTAAAAACGGTTTCTTATTTGTTTTCTGTTTTTTCATCCAGAGAATAAACAACTCTGGACTTGTGTTGGAAAATTTTGTAAGATATTCTTGGTTTACTATCCCCTGGAAGAAATGTTAAGATAATTTCTATAGACGTAGCTGCAAACTGACATAGACTAGCCCTCCTTCGAGCCACAGCAGCTCAAGCAGTGCAAATCAGGAAGTTGTACAGCCACACTGCTGAAGTACCAAGCTAGTATTTCCTTCAAGAGCTCTTCTAGCTATCCCGGGGCAAAATTGATATTATAAGGGAATTATTTCTCACTGACCTTCCTGTTGTTGCTATCACTGATAACACTTAAGACAGTTAAATATCTTGTTTTAGTGACGTGAAGTCATTATCAAGCTTAACACCTGTAGTCTGAGAAATTGTGTTGGGGTTGGTTTGTTTTTTTCTTGATTGCATGTTCTTCTCTATCTTTTCTCTACTTCTGGAAAAAAAAAAAAAAACAAATTACAAAGGAGCACAACTGTGATCTACCTCTCTGAGTGGAAGTACCCCTTCAAGAAGATAATCTTACTCTTACTAAATTACAATCTACTCCACCCCTGGCAAAAATAATGTGAGCTATCATTAAACACACAGAGTGTCTGACTTTCCCAGGGAGTATTTCTGAATGGCCTGAAGCCTTGCACACTTTTTATCCCTAGTGGGAAACAGAACTGTGAGAAAGAGATGAGGTGATTCAGAAACTCACTTGCCTCCTATGAGAAACTGACTGTGACTTCTGTCTGGTTATTGTGATGTCTAGTTATAAAATTTTATTTTAAACTTCACATGCTCTTTTACAGAAATTAACATGGAACATTCTGGTTACAAAAAAAGACCAGTAGTGCCATGAGAAGGCAAAATGATAGAATACTTGTTCAGTAGCTGCTGTTGGTTGTAGAAGACAACAGAACACAATATAAGCTACTTTGTCACAGCTGAAAAAGAAAAGGTCCTACTCTGGGTACCCTAGCAAGCTAACAACTTGAGAAGCTCCTAGATGCTCCTGGTACAGTTCGAAATCTCATCAAAAACATTTAAAAGAAAGACTGCACAGTACTACAGAGAACCAAAGTTGTGTCAAAATTTTCAAGATACAGAAGATATATGTTGAAATATATTCCTCTTGAAAATAGAAAAAAAACATACTAGTTTGGTTTTGATGCTTTCTTCTGAGTTTATACGTCCTATAAACTTGTACTATAGTGTGTGGGCCTTCTTATTCTATGCAATACATAGTATACAGCAGGAAAAGCCAGTTTTATTGTTTTTCAACATCACAGCCTATCCTTAAAAAAGGAAACTCATGTTTACAGAAACAGCAAGAGCAAGAAGAAAGGAATAAGTAAAGAAAACAAGGGCAACAGTAAAATGATAATGTGTTTTCACTGGTTAACTAATAAACAATTTAAAATATTTAAGCAAACAGATCTCAGCCACTTTATGGTTCCAATTTAAAAAAGCAATTATGTGTCTGTTTTTCAACCAATTATTGGAAAGGTTGTGACAGAGACAGATTTGTTGACAGTTGGTAACTCTTTAACTTTGATTTAATCTGTGATAGGATATTTTCTACTTTGGGGATATGGAAGTTGCTGGCAGCATCTCTAATGTGGTTTTAGTTTTAAATGTGCCAGTCAGTAGCACTGAAGATAGTGCTGTTTAACATCTTTGTCAGCAACAAGGAGAGTGGAATTAGGTGACCCTCAGCAACTTCTCTGATCACACCAAACTGTGTGGTGTGGTTGACATGCTGGAGGGAAGGGATGGCATCCAAAGGGACATTGACAGGCTTGACAGGTGGGCCCATGCCAACCTCATGAAGTTCAACAAGGCCAAATGCAAGGTCCTGCACCAGGGTTGGGGCAATCCCAAGAACAAATACAGGTTCAAGGGAGAATGGATTGAGAACAGCCATGAGGAGAAGGACCTGGGGGTGTTGGTCAATCAAAAGCTCAACATGAGCCAACAATGTGTGCTTTCAGCCCAGAAATCCAACCACATCCTGGGCTGCATCAAAAGAAGCATGGTCAGCAGGTTGAGGGAGATGATTCTGTCCCTATTCTGACACACTCACGTCTTTTTCTAAAAGCATTTACAACATAATTCATTATATATTTGCAGAAAATATCACCCAAGAAATCCATCTTTTCATCACTCTATGTGGATTAATGCCATTTAATCTTGGAAAAGATAAGCAAAATACTGTACGCTTTTATTTCAGCAGATTTTAATGTTTCAGTAACAAGAATGTTACTGAATTCAGTAACAATACAAAGTGAACTTATATAGTTAGCAAATGATCCAATATAGTTAGCAAGTTAACCACTCAAGATGCTACAACACTATCAAGAATCATTAGCTCAAGTACCAAAACACACACAATGAAGCCAGATATAAGAATTTTCTAGAAATACAAATAGCACAGTTCTTTCATATGATGATGATAACCTAAGTCTTATCCTTTCATTATTTGTCTCCCACCTTGTCTTTCTTTGTTCACATACTTAAGCTTTCACTGCTAAACTTCACTTTTCTGAATTCAGTCTCTGTTCTGTGTTCAGTGTTCCATCATAAGTTCTCACCCCAGTTCCCAAGAAATATTTGCTTTAGTAACATAAAAAAGTTCCAAAATACTTACTATAGTAACATAAACAAGTTCCATACAGCTCCATTTTTATTTCTATGGCAGAACCAGTAAAAGGAAAGGTCTCATTATGCAAGATATGGAAGATACTCAGATAAAAAAATTAGTAGTACTATGAAGCATTTACAGTCAAAAGGGTTTATTCTAAATATAGGCTTGAAATCTGCAGAAGTGCTCATAGTAACAATATGTTTAGAGGATAGTGGTTTTAAGTAACCAAGACAGACATAAAGCAGGAGGTAGAAGAACTGAAAAAAGAAAGGTAAATTATGTGCCTGAATTCAAGGACAGAAATTAGACTCAGCATAGAATTGCAAGTTATGAGCATTAACAGCAGATCTTGGCACAGGACTATGATGAACTTGTTACTTTAATTTTCAATAAAGACTGTTAAACACTTTCACAAAGAAATTTTTTAATTTATGTGACTATGCTGTGGCATTCAGAATGTATAGTGCTTGTCTCAAACAATCCAAGAGATAAGTGATGGACTCTGGCACTCAGAATATCTGTTGTCTGTCTTGTGGCATCTGAGAGTTAAACAACATCTGTTGATGAACTAAAGAGATGTCTCAGCAACCCACCCAACCGGTTTTTCCCCTCCTGCAGCAAGTAACTGGGGAGTTTAGTGTGGGACATGCTGAGCTTGGAGAAAAAGGAGATCTACAGCTGGCTCTGGGAGCAGGATATCCAGTGATAACCAGACCTTGATATCTCATGAAAGCCACCAACTTAGCAGGACAAGATAAAGAGTGCCACCTCCTAGGACCAAAACCACTGCAATAAACTAAGCATGTGGTTCCAGTTGTCTCAACCTCATCTTTGTAATGTGGAGATCTCCAAACAAAGACTATCTGCAGGACTTAACCTAGCCCATACCTAGCCCCCCCCCCCCCCCCATCTCAGAGGACTGAGAAGACAGGAGTTTTTTCCCTGATGCAGGGAGAAAAGTGGGGGTGCAGTGGGCAAGAACTGTATAAAAATCTGGGACTCCGTGGGTGCATTGGAAGCACTTCCCCACCAGGAACCACTTCCCCACCGACGACATTGCTGGACCGTGGGTGGTGACTATTCTCTCGCTTGCTGTCCTCTTCTCTCTCTGCTTTCTCCTTTCTTTTCTGTCTCTGTTTTCCTGCCTGTCCTATCCGCTCTAGGGACCTTTGCTGTGTTGCTCTAATAAAATTTTGTTGTGTGTGTGACATCTGACCTCGTTTGCGTCTTAATTTCACCATTTGGGATCACCTTTATAAAAAATTGCCACGTATCCGAATACTGGATCGTGACACTATGCAACAACCTGTGGATGGGTCAGCATAATTTCATGGCAACTTAAACATATTCTACAGTAATTTTAAAGTTTCTAGCTGTTTCTTTTATCTCCTGACTCTGTTGTACTGAGTGAGTTTTTTAAAAAAACTTTTTTCTTTTTCTTCTTTTTCTTTTTTTTTCTTTTCTTTTTCTTTTTCTTTTTCTTTTTCTTTTTCTTTTTCTTTTTCTTTTTCTTTTTCTTTTTCTTTTTCTTTTTCTTTTTCTTTTTCTTTTTCTTTTTCTTTTTCTTTTTCTTTTTCTTTTTCTCCTCTTTCCCCCTTTTCTCTTTTTCTTTTTCCTGTTTTTTCTTCTTCCTCTTTCCTTTTTCCCCTTCCCTTCTTTTCTTTCTCTTGAGGTGATATATATTTCTGCTTACAGATTGCCACCAGGAATGTATCAGACAGCACAGACGTTCCAGTTTGGCTGGGACAGAGTTAATTTTGTTCCCAGCAGATCATGTAGTGTTGTTTTTTGGTTTTGAGACCAAAACAGTGTTGATAACACATCCATTTTTTTAGCTGTTGCTGAACAGTGCTTGCACAACATCAAGGCATTCTGTTTCTCACTTTGTTCCCTTAGCAAGTTTGCTGGGAGGGGATGCAGCTGGGACAAATAAGATGAATTGAAAAAAGGAATATTCTGTACCAAATGATGTTGCGTTCAGAAGCAAAAATGATAAAACTGGAAGGGAGAGGGGGGTCCAATTTAGCCACAGACTAGCTGGTAGGAAGTGATTCTGTTTGTGTAATTTCTCCTTTGTTTTTGTTTTGTTTTGTTTTGTTTTGTTTTTCCCACTTAGCAAGTTGTTTTTAACTTGACCTATAAATTTGCTCACTTTTGCCCTCTGATTCTCTCCCCCATCCAGCTATCAGCGAGTCAGTGTGCTACGAGATGGGGGCTTACCTGCCAGCTAGGGTCAAACCAGCACAGAGAGTTGTATCCCTTCTTCTGACATAAAAAAATAAACCTAAAGAAACAAAGCATTATTATGGCACCAGCCATATCACGTAATTTACTTTTTGCATTTCAGTCTTAAGGTGCATTATTGTCACGCTCTGATGTAATGTTTTTGACTATTTGCTTGGATAATGCTCCTGCTGCGGACTTCTACAAATCTTCCAATCTCCCATGTGGTTTTTGTGTGTTTATAGTACTCCATAAGCACTGACAGTGGCATTTTGATTTGTTACAAAATGGAATACTGAGCAGTGATTGTCCTCCTTCCATACAGCAGATCCGCCTTGTTTTTGCAGTTTTTCAAATTTTCCACATTAGCAGGTAATATAGTATACTTAATATGACAATTAGAAAGAATTTCATTAAAGCAGTCTTTTTTCAAAAGGAACTTTCAGAATACAAATGTGAATGTCTCTTCAAAATGTTGCAGATTTTCAAATATATTGTAAATTTAATTACTCCATTAAAACCTACTGAAGTATTTTCCAAAAATCAAGTTGAGCAAATAATCGTCTTATAAAGTATAGTTAAAATTGTTTATTTTATTTATTTGCGTAAATAATATAAGGTGGCTATATTGAGGTTGGAAAGGACATCTGCCAGTCAGCTGGTCAAAACCTCCTGCTCAAGCAGGGTCACTTAGATCAAATTGCCAGGGACTATATTGAGATAAATTATTAACATCTCCAAGGATGGACACTCGAGAACTTCTCTGGGCAGCCTGTACCAGTGCTCAGTCACTCCAATGGTGAAAAAGTGTTTCCTTATGTTCCGAGGGAACCTCCCATGTTTAAGTTTGTACTCAAGAAGTCCTTTTCTGCAAAGCTGCTTTCCAACCTGGAAGCCCCCAGAGACTTAAACTTGATAAACAGGACTGGACCTAGGTATTGACTGATGGAGTGCACTGCTAGTTGCTGGCCTCAGAAAATCAGTAATCTGGTAGTTATTGACCACTGACTAGCTGATTGCTGCTTATTGACCTCAACTTAAAATAATAAAACTTTAGTTCTCTGGGCTTTTAAAATATAATATTTATCTTTCCTTTCTTTTTAGGATTTTTTTCTTCTCTTTATTTGTTTTGGTTGGTTTTTTTCCCCACTCTGATCTTACCAGGTTCACCTAGAAATACCATGAAGAAAGTAGAACTGCAGAAACATTCCTTTAACCTAAATTTCTCTGTAAAATGGAAGCATTTAATTTATCAGTAGAAGTATGTAATATTTGAAGGGCTGTTATTTTAGAAATTTACACAACAATATTTCACTCACATTCACTATTAACTTTCCAGTAAACTAGTTCTCCATTTTAGTATGAATATTACTATTTCATATTTCAGCAAGTTCTCCTCTGAAACACTTCTATCTTCAAGCAAGAGTACTAACAATCCCCTTGTATTTCCTTGGATAAATGAGATCACTCTTGACTTTACAGTTTTCACAGAAGTAAAAGCATAGTAGTTATTGTTCACTTTTCAACTTGCATATTTTTAAAATATATTTCCGCCCTGCAGAGTAGATACAGGGATAATGCACTTAGATCATCATTGGACCGACTATTTTGTTAGCATAATCTCAAATAGTTTTGAAGCAACTTTGAAGCTTCATAATTTTCTTCTCTTTTTTATTTTAAAATTTTTTTTGTTTGAGCAAGCTCTTTCCTGATTTTTTTTTTTTCTTCCTTTCAGTGAGCTTTTTAGCAGCGCCAGTGGACTGATAATAACCAAGGTCACTTCTGACTGCCTGCAGCCTCCCCCCCTTATGGGGGAGCAGATTAGACTGAAGGCAGGATCAGCAAACCAGACTATTCCCTTCTCATGATATTTTCTCTATTTGGCTTTCAGTATAGGCTAATATATCACGGAAGTTAAGCCTCTCGTTTTCCTTTTCCACTCACTTTTCTGCTTCCTGTCGCTTCTATCACCCTTTCTTTGGCTCTCTCTCTTTTTTTTTTCCCATTTTTCTTCACAGCCGACACCCGAGGGCCCCGTCCGTGCACCCGGACACTCCCCCCTTCAGCTGGGAGACTGTGAGAGTGGTCAGGGGAGGAGGGAAGGGGGCGGGTGTTGCACATCCCTTTGCAAATATGTATTCCCTTGTCACCAATAATTAAAATAAATCTGTTTCTCTTTTCAACCCAGAGAGCCTCTCTTTATAATTTTTCTCCCTCTTTCCCTACCTTGGGGGAGGAGGGGGGGGAGGGGTGAATCGAGAGACTGCCAACTCGATGCCAAACCAGCACAAAAAATTAATACCTATTTAAAAATAATTTCTTCATTTCATTGCTCTCTTCTATACACGTGCTAATAAGCATTCATATACAACTTTTACAACAACTTCCTTTGGAAGTTTCAATTGTTTTCATCATTTCCTTTAGGACAAATGAAGGAAAACAAGTACAAATCCAGGAAAAAATAAAACATAGAAATAAATTTAGAATTTCAGTAGTTACTGTTTCAGTTTATTTTGATGGTGAGCCTAAACTTCATAATATTTAATACCACAACATGCTAGAAAAAACTTCTGCAAAACTTATCTTCAAGTGGGAAATTCTGTTACCTTTCAGTCATTATCAGGATCCAGAATACATTTTCCTCCTAACTCTCTTGTAATTTTTTTTTCAATTGAAACACTTTGTGAGAACAATGAAGCCTGGGAATTCTTTTTTTTTTTTTTTTTTTTTTTTTTTTTTTGAGAACATTGTTAAACAATTGACTCTGTGTCATACAGATACTGATATTTAAAACTAACCTTTTGAAACACTTCCAAATCCAAATGAGTAGAGTCAGATGCTATTAAAAAGGCTATGGGTTATCTTATTTGTTGGTTTCCTCTGACACATACATGTCAATTGTTTAGCAGAAATACCTATCAGGAGAGAAAGCAGGAGTAGAACATGCTGCATGGATTGAGCCTTTGTGAGATCTTAGAGTAATTTAACTGACATATCTGTTTGAAGTGTTAGTGGATGAAATTCCTGCTTTCTCAGACAATATGCTTTGTTTTGGCTAAATCATTTCAGCCTGCAAGACTTCGACTCAAAGTCTCACAAAGAGAGTCTTCTATTGTTCTGGAAGCTTTCAGCAAAGCTGCAATTACTGCTGATCATAAAGAAAGCATTCAAATCATACCTACTGTTTTTACCTAAGTTGCCCGACTTACTTGAAAGCTCACTTTCAATGCTGTACTATCCCACAAGAGTGTAGCATCAATGCTACTGTTAAGTGATACAAAGGCAATATTCAGTCAATAATTTTCAAGATTTCATTTCCATAGTGTGAATCACAGATGCAGCGAGGTTGAAGCTAGTGATCATTGGCAGTCACATCAGCTCTCTTCTGGCATATTGGATCATATCTGTTGTAGTCAGACAAGTCTGATTTTTAAGGGTGTTTCACACAACCATACTGTTTTTATAATTTCAGGTAATTACTCATCCTTTATTGTAACCCTACATTTTATCACAAGGACAAAGCTACTATGATTGCAAACATATATAAATAATAGGACTGCATCCACAATTCATTATGGATGCAGTATGACATCTAAGGAATTCAGACCTACAGTGAAAATTTGAATCCTAGACTAAATGTCTCTCTGAGAACACTGCACAGTAGTTACACAGCTTGCAGCCACTGTTTATTTTGTTAATTTATTGTTTGTTCATTGTTGTTTTGTACTTCCCTCTCTGCCTCCTCAACCATCCCTTTCCTTCATTGTTAATTTAGAGTTAAGTTCCCTTTTGGCAAGAACATGTTTTTCTCAATAATGGTGCTGTGTGAGCTTCTATGGAACATGCACGCTTTCCTCTGGCCAAATTCTAACATTTTGGCTCCTTAACATTTCCCCATGTGATTTTAGATGAGCAAGGCTCTCAGCATATATCCTCTTCCAGTTACAGCTTTGCCAACTGTAGAAGTTACTGTCCACAACTTCTTATTACCAGTGCCTCAGACCTGCCAGCTATGAAGTTTTATTTACAGAAATTATATTTATTTGATCAAAAATCAGGCCACTGCACCTATGTGATGTGAAAAGAAAATCTTAACCACATTGTCTCTCTGAAGCTCATGACAGTCAGCAAACATCCGCAGGAGAGCTATGGCTGGACAAGGGAGCAACATCCTGCCACCTGGAAAGAAGCAGCCCTGCAGTCTGCCACAGCTACAAAAGGTGCCACAGGTGCAGTATTTCATTCACAACATGTAGCATGGCAGCTGCTTATTATTTTTTTTTTTAGATGGGTTGCAAGGCTGCAATCTTGTATGCAAGGTGACACTATAGCCTAGGATGTGCAGAAAGGAGATGGACCATAGCATTGCTTTTCCCCCTGAAGCTAAACCATGGCCTCATAAGGTAGAATGTGGTTGTGAAAATATAATTAAACACTGGTATGTAATATTTTTGTGTGCAACTAAGTGAAATGAGGCCTATTAATAGTGATATTTAGAGCTCAGATTAGAGCTTGTGAACTGACTAAATCATTAAGTCCTTAAGGAGTGAAAGAAAAGCATATGTTGATGGATAAATGCTGAGAATATCTTCATCATATTCAGCTTGTTTCTTTGTTTTCACTGTATGTGTATCTCTAATTATGCTTTAACACATCAGAACAACTGGTTTTTAATATCTAGTTGGAGCAAACTGTTTGCATTTGGAGATTGAGAAAATTCTGAAATTGCATAAAAATTAAGCTTCTCAAAGTTTTTAATTATGTTTGCTTTGCTGAGACTAGTTAGTGAAAATATATTTGATAACTTTCCAAACAGAATAGAGGGTACATTCTGCAACTCCTACCGATAAGCATATGTAGACACAGATGGAGAATCAACAATTTTCAGAAGTAAAACTATTTTGTCCCCACATAATTTTTTTCTCTTACATGACTTTTTTATTTTCTCTAGGTTTTTTTTAAACAAAAAGAGTGTATGAGGAAAACAAATAGCCACATCAAAAATTTGTGGGTTCTCTTATCTCATTTTTTTGGTTCTTAACATTTTCTTCAGGTAAGGTTAATTGAACTACATTGCCTTGCTTTGCTTTGCCTTGCCTTGCCTTGCCCTGCCCCCACAATTCCTCTGTAATGTGACCTTGCAGTATTTCTGGCTAGAGATGCACTATGTAAGCTTTTATTTAATTCCCATTCTCTAATCATGTAAGGATGTGCTCCTGTAAATAGCAAACAGGAAAATGGAGAATTAAAATAAATCAAAATCTCACAGTGACCTGATGTTTTCACTGGTCAGATAAGCAACTTATTTTAACATGCGATGCTGAACAGAACTGCCTCTTGTGGAATAGTAGTTGGTGTTGGCTAAGGTGTTGCTGTTTCAGCAACTGAGAACTTAAAACATGAACATACACATAAATACTCTTTTATCCTCCAATTTGTTAGTAGTCTAGTAGGTTAAATATTTCTGAAAATGTGTCTGCAGATCTGAATACTATATGAACCTTTATAGATTCACCCATACCTAAATACTAGCTTTTTGTACTCTGATAAAATACTTGAATTACATACAGGTTTTTATTTAATAAATTAGGAGGAAAAAGAAAGTTGTTTCTAGACAAATGACAGGACTGGCATAAAACTACAGAGTGACTATTTGAATTGAAGTAGTACAGGAAAAGGAGAAAATAAAGTTACAAGTCTTCTTTTATCCCTTAAGCATAGAATTACTTTTTCTTTCTATTTATATAAGCAATAATTTCCAGGGCCTCCTTTCAAGTAATGAATATTTTACCCAGAGCTCTCCCTGTGAGGGAGAGAAACAGCTTTTCAACCAGCTGGTTCAGGGTTATATTTGGCATATGGAGACTGTGTTCAGTTATTGACTTCGAAGCCCATAAATACCCCCTTAAAAACGGTGCTGTGTGTGATACACATTGTTGGGGAACTTCTTAACACATATTTCTAAGGTATCCAGCCTGCTTGTCTACTAACAGCACAATACACAGCAAAGCAAAAGTCTTGAATTTAGATCAGTTTCATAAAATCCTGAGGCTGGAAGGAGCTGGAATCTTTAGGAAAAAAATAAACTCTGGGAATTTTTTTAATGAGGAAGGAACCTAAAACCTTTTCACAAGCTCTTAGTACCATTTGCAACTCATTTTGCATGGTCTGTTAGTGAAAGATGCTGAATTAATAATGCTGAGGAATTATATATCCTTTGTGCAAGTAACAAATACCATACAACCAGCAATAATACAAACTTTCCTGCAACAACTGTTGGGCTGCCATGGAAATCTTTTTTCTGTACAGGTTCAAGTTTTAATATTATTTAGTTTCAATTAAACATTTTAATATTTTTTTCTTGATGAGGCAATTAAAATGATTCTTCAGGGTTAGTCAATTCCCTCTTCTTGGTAAAATTAGTTGTAAAATTACTTATGAAATTACTTTTAAAAAAATATTTGCAAATTTTCTTATTCATTTGCCTGACAAAAATAATGTAAATTCTTTATATGCTGAATAGTTCAATGCGTGTGTTGTGCAGGCATGTAACAGCTGGGATCTATCACTGCCAAGTGATAATTAACCAAAGTTGGCAGCAGAACTCTGGGAAAAGTTTTGTAAGCAAAACAGAACCATATATCTTGTTAGGAGGTTTCTTGTGGGTGTGTGAAAAATGCATTCAGATGACTTTCTGGAGTTTTTTGTTTAATAATTTACTAGAAGTAAAGACAATTTCAATCAATTTAAAATGGGGAAGCTAACTCTGAAAATTATTAAAATCAGAGGGGTCAGTCAAGTAGCAGAATTCCCCCAAAATTACCTTACTCAGAGAATTAGAGCAAAAATTTACTTCTCAGCTGCATCCATAATTAACTAATTCTGCTTAATTTCCAGGCTGGCAAAAGAGTTGCGCAAATTCTATAGTAAGCTCTGCTTGAAGGGGCAATTGTAGAATCATTATGCAAAGTGTACACATATGATTAAGTATTTAAATCTAAATTCCATCTCTAAGGGTGATATACAATGATTCAGGCAAAACAAAATGGCAGAATGGCCATGGATATAAAGATGTTTACCTGTACATTTTTGCACTCTTTAACATTTGTCTTTTTGTGGCCTTAAATATGGCAGCTCATACTATGAAACCCAAACACACATTTTTTATTGTCAGGAATTGGTTAAACATTCTGTTATCTCCACAATTAAACATCCTGAGACTAAAAGAGTCAGAAATTACTTTCATATGTCAACTACTTACAAGGAAATGACAAATATCTTACTCATCTAAAGTGAGAGGAGGAAATGAAACTTTCTGAAGAAACTGCTGTGAATAGTTCGGTCATCTCCCATTAGTAACTACGAATCTTATTCATACTACATGGGACTATAGGGCTGGAATCAGTATGCCAGGTCACCAGACTGTACTGCAGCTTGCTGCACTGCAGTGCTTTGAACCAGAACAAACCAGTTGAGAAAAACTCAGAATTTGTGATGGTAAGATCTTAGTACTTGCTTACTCCTATTGGCAATGGATAAAGGTATTCTGGAGTTACGCTAGCTCTTTTGGGAAAGGGCTTGAAGATTATTATGTTCATGTCCTATGATCTTCACTATCGTGCAACTTTTAGTCCTTTAAGTCAACTAAACCTGTTTTAGAGTATCTATTCATGAAGTAAGTGTCAAATGGACTCTTCCTTCAGCCAGATGTCCTGTACAGGATCTACATCTCTGAATAAATTGAACGCTTTCACTGCTCTGATTCTCAAGTTATCTGCCCCTCAGCAAAGTGGTAATCTTTTTATCTCAGCTTGTATTTTTTGTTTTCATTATAGCTGAGCATCTGTAACCCAGGGGATATCTAGGGCAGTGATTTTATACTGTGAATCTCTCGTTTCCTTCTTTTGTCCTTTCCTTTGTTTCTGGTCACTTACTCCTTCACCCAGTATGAACTGTAGCCATTCTTAGTATCTCTTAACTATCGTCATCAAACATGCTTGCCACTACTGGGTCTGCAATAACACAAAGGATAAACTTTTCAATAGTATTTTCTTATTGCCTTAATATAATATGGAAAAGCAGAAAACAAGCAAGTATAATCCCCTTTGAATTTAGAATATTAGAAAGGTTACTACAAAGCTTTCAAATTTCCAGGTTATTACAACAGCAATTTTGAAACCATCTGTGGTAACTGAGAAATATTATAGAGTGTAGTAGTTGTATACTGTAGCATTGCAAATTTTGGTATAGAGCTTTAAAGTTTTTCAGCCAGGTATGTGTTCTGCAAATGCATCAGATAAGAGTATCACAGTCTGTAAAGTATTGTATTTAAAGCTTCTAGCTGCCACTAGGTAGAAAAATGTTTCCTGAGGAAATGTAGTTGGTTATTATTGTGGGAATAGAGTGGTTACTGAGGTGACGTTATGTAGGAACTTTTCAATGCAAATCAATACTGGCAATTAATTTGGGTGGGTTTGAAATTTCCATTGTTAGTCCATTAATGTTGAAAAAGAGTAAAGGAAGACAGGATGCAGAAACAGAAGCAAAGGGAAGGTAATGATAAACCCAAACTGTTATATATTAAAATGGGTAGGAAGAAGAAGCAGGCAAAAAAGCTTACACTGTATGACTAATGTACTCATATTTATGGTAGGCTACCAAAGAAAAGCCCTGCTGTTAAAACAGGTGTGTGCTGAGTTCCCAGCTATGACAATAATCCCATATGAGATCCTTAAAGCTATTATTACTGTAATTAGGACCCTTTTCATCCTTCATATACATTGGTAAAGTAGCAAGACACCATTTTAAAACAAAAAAGCGAAGTGAACAACAACAAAAAAAAAAACACCAAAAAACCCCACCAAAAAAACCCCCACAAAACAAAAAAACACAAAAACCCCCTGTATCTCTTCATTTGCAGCAAATTATAGACATATATAATTTTTATATGTAGAAGATACATATAAATTTGATACTGCTATAGATTATTTTTGGTGTTAAAAGACAAGCCTGAGTGCTTATGCAAGTATTTGCAATTAATGTGATAAGTAGATTTTTGCAGCAGGAAAAATAAGCATTCCAGCAAATGGAACTACAAAGTATCTAGAACACAAAAAATACTATGGTAAGAACCAGGGCCTGGAAACAATAGCATGTCATTGCAGTCCTGAAATCGTGGGTTCTTCCTGTTGGTTACTATAACTACATTGTAGGCAAATTACTCTTATTTAGTTGATGGTTTTCTCAATTCTTATAAAAATTTTCTACTACTGAAATACTTGTGAATCTCACTAATGAAGAAATGACAAGAAGGAAACTTTTTTGTAGGCACAATGAGAATCTCAAAAAAACCCTAAACCAAGTCAAAGCAAATCAGATATATGAGCGTGTTTTATCTTTAAATGGTGTTTAAAATGAAAGAATTATCTTATATGGTTGTTCATACCTAGGAGGCAACAGCCTCAATAATGATAAGCAGAATAAGCAGTGCTTTGGTGATGGTCCAACAATGGAAGATAAGTTCTTAAATCACAGTTCAGCCTGCAGTGGTGCAGACTTCCCTGTTCACTAAGCCACACTGCAACACCACCAGTCAACATTTTTCTTGCTTTAGTTACAAGTGCAGTGAGTCCAACATGGTCACTGTTTCAATAGCAAGTGCAGTAGCTTGCCGCTATTCGGCACATTCTGATCTTGCCCACTGGAGTATTGAGTCCAGACAATTGGGTATCTTCTTGCCCTAGTGCAAATAGAGCAAATTGGGGTAATCAGGCACTCCCTAACCATACTGAGAACTCTGCTGTAAGCAGAATGTACTTGAGACCCCTCCTTCTTGGATCACAGGCCCACTCAGAGAGTTGCTAAACATGACCTAATCTGAATCACAGCCATCATGCAAAAATACTGGCCAAAGTCAATCCCCTTGAGACCCTATAAATATTGGTCCTGAGAGGGAGGCCCTTTGGAGTTCCTTGGGATTGCACCAAGTCACAGCTCTTCTTCTCACAAAGGAAGTTGCTTTATCTGATTGGGAAGAGCAAGTAGCTGACCATTTCTCTTAAATACGGGTGAAAAGTCAAATTATATTAGGCTGTTATAATTTGATTATCTGGGGTAACTTGAGGTAACTTCTTTCATGCAATTAGGTACCAAAAATTAACATCTTAGCAAGTTTAGATCTATATCTCTGTGTGTGTGTGTGCACAATTTAGTTTAGAAACTTTGTTAGATTTTTAATTGAACTTTTGTATTGATTGCAACAGGTTGTTGATTATTGATTAAGTTGTTAGAAAATAATATAATCTATTTTTCTGACTTGTTATTATATTGTTAATCAATCTCAATTTGCTTTTATTTCAAATCGCGCCAGACCCATAATTATGTGTTAAAGCACTACATGGAAATCCCTACACGTAAACCCCTTAGTTGTTATACTTTGAGCAACTCTGGCAGTAGCAGTCGATCCAGGAGTTTAGAAAGCAAGAGTATCTACTCTGAACCTTCTGACTCAATGGGAGAGTTTTCCTCATTCTTTTCCATGATTCCTGTGCAAATCAGTCCAAACCATTCCTGACTCAGTCTCCTCTGTTCCTGTCCAAATAATTTCCTGTGATCCCCATGTAAATCACTCCAATCCAATTCTAAACCCTACATGTCCTTCCACATTATAAGTAATAGAGTGAACCTTGCCATCAAATTTTGTTGTCACAGTTTCATAAATGTGTATTAAAATTGCCTTTCCTAATATTTTTGTTGGTGATTCTTTAAGCAATCTTGAAGACCTTCCATTCCATGATATCCTTTCAGTCCTTAAGCAAGTTTCTCTTTACCCTGAGGCATGGCAAGGTGCTCATCGCTTCTCATGGCTTCTGCTTTTTAGAGAAGCTAAAGCAATCTAAAACCACTTACTTCATTGATGAAAATAATGAAGTTTCATTTCATTTATTAAACAAGCCATTGAAGACAAAAATAATTTTAAGAGGTTGGAAGACTTGTAAAAAAAAAAAATCACATTGTACCCCTCTCTCTTGATCTGGCCTTGTTCTCCTGACTGTCAAAGGAAGTTTTCAATAGGAGAAAAATAAAAATTATACACACATATTTGAACAATTTATCAAAATGTTGCCCACATGCAGAACTGGCTAACAGTAGATCAAGAAGAAGAGAGCAAAATTTACGTTTCAAGGGAAAGTAACGTCTTGATTTCAGATTCAGGCTTAGTTATTTAAGAGCATTGTTGGATGAAATATTCAGCTCTTTGTTTTAAGGGCTATTATGCTAGAGGTAACTGGAAAAATCTGTATAACATGGGTATCTGAGGAGTTAAGTTTACTCTGGATCTATGAACTCTCCACAAATATTTCTCAAGGGTTATTTCAGGTGGTGGAAGAATGACACCTCTTCTACCAGTTTGTGGAGATTTCTCTTGGACTGTTTTGCACATATCTTGAAGTAGCAAGCCTAATAATAAGACTTTGATTCTAATGAAATCCAGTTGGCTGCAAATTATTTTTTGGTACACTGTTTTTTAAACAGACTGCAGTTGTACGAACTAATACAATGAGACATTAACTTGTCTATGAAGCATAGAAGCGATGAAGCAACTTCACTACCAAAAAACCCCCTCAACAAACCCACAACCCAAACAAACAACAAACAGTCTTGCAGAGTACAGAGTGTGTGAGGCACAGTACAGTGGACCCTTGCCTGTATTTTTCTGCTTTCGAGGACTGTGGCTATGAAGCAAAAAGCAGTGGCACCAGTTTCTTTCCATCCTGTTATAGGAACTCATCATTACACACCATGGCAGTGCCACTTCCTCCTGTAATGATGAGCTGTTAGTAAGGATGCTTTGCAGAGCTGCAGTGGTGCACAGGATTGATGTACACTATGCTGAACCTGTATGGCTTCTGAAGAGGGTCATACGGGGACACAGGAAAAAGTTCGTGAACTTGCGCATTGTCTATGAGATAAATAATATTCTCCGACACCTTCAAAAACAAGATTAACACTTTGCAAATGTATCAGAATAAAAGAAATATGTTATAGCGGCACACAACATTTAAAAAATTTAAAACATATTTTTTCTTCTTTGGAGTACTGTAAACTTTTAAAGAAGAAAAACCTAGATTGTCAAATAAAAGTTGTATGTAAATTAGTAGGACTGAATATGTACAACCAGTTCTGATTAAAAAAACCCAAACAAACAACAAACCAAAACAAATGCTTGCATAGGTGAAAACTTCCTATATTCTTCTAGATTTTCCCCTTAAATCTTCCAGGTTTTTGGAAGTATTTAAATATTTTTTACTCAAATCTGACTAGCCCATGAATGACACCTTTATATCAAAATATTAATATTGTTGTTCATATGTAATTGTTGAAACAAGACAACTTCCTTAGGACTCTGAAAATTTACTTTTTGTATACTTAAATGAGAACAGTGAGCATTACTTCAGATGAGGGTAAAGACTACTAGATGTATAGTCTATGCAACTGGATAGACCTGCTTCCTCCTGATAATAAATAAATATTGTTATAAAGTTGCCTCAATTTACAAAAGTTTATTAAAGGCAAGTGTCTAATCTCCCTCTGAAATGAAAAATGGAGTGGCACAAATTATATTCTCGTTAACCATTTTTGTTAAATTTGGCTAAAAGTTTTTATTTCAAAATCACCTACATGACTGCAATTCTGCTGTGCAAACTCATTTGGGAGGGAGGAGTTGCCAAATAGTGTATGTTTGAAACATGTCAAGTGTTATTTTCTTAATTTTGAGCAGACTGTATTACACTCCAGTAACTTCACTTGTGAATTTTTATTAACCCACTACAACTTATTCTTTATATTACTGTAGTTTGTATTACAAAGGTATAGTTTTCTGCTACTTTGATGTAAAGGACAAATAAGCCCAAAGGAGCAAAGCTTGCAGTTCACAGATCCTGATTATGTTAATTCTTTATTTTACTGTATTTGCCTTATTTTTGGACAACATAATGCTCGATGGCTTTGTATTGTTTCACTCTAACTTGAAGAAGATTTTGAATTCATGGTTAAAACCTGCAAAGATTTTTTCAGAATTAAAGAATGAGTAATTAAATATATATTCAGTGTCCTTTCACCATTTTTACAAGATATATCAGCATGCAGTCTCGACTTCCAATATTTATAGACCTTACATTGTATTGCATTCCTGCTTTATTTTTTTAATTAATGTCTTCAGAATGATCCTGCTAAAGTAGCCATGGTTTTTCAATATGCTTTGATGGCATCATACAAATCCAATATTAAGTGTACATTTCAAAAGAAAAATGAGACGTGTCTTCAAATAAATAGTCTGTTTGAAAAAAATTGCTATGCAAATAAAATGTAAATGAGCAGAAGAGATAAAGGAAATATGGTAGAATATGCTTATAAAATAGATGCAAAAAGTAGGTCACAGAGAGGGAAAAGAATAGACACCAGGTTTCTGCGATAGGCAATCTTATAATTTATTTAGTTTATAATTTATTTACAAGAGCATTCATGCATCAAAGACGGTATAGACTTGTTAAAACATGAATGGAGAATGGAGCGTCGATCTGCCTGCACTCCAGAAACCACGTTACAAGATCATTCAAAAATCCTAATCACAATATTAGCAGCTCAATTTTAATCTGTGAAGCAAGAACCCCTTTCAGAGCAATATGTAGGGAAAAATGAGTTAAGGTGACATGGGAGAGAGCTGTTCCACTGAGCTGCCATGCCCCATGAATCACTTTTTGATTCTGAGAAGCATTACTGAAAATACACAACTGAAGTTACAAATCACATGAAACAGAAAAGGGCCTAATCTTTCGTTGCCAAATGCTTGCTTCTATATTGTGGCTATGTGTGTAACAAACATATTTCAGATTTTTTTAATTGCTGTTTTATTGGACCCTACCTTAGCAATGTATTTTGAGCAGACATAAATCTCTTCAATGTGAGAAGTACTTAATTATATGTTAACAGTTAAATATATACTTAAATGTTTTTCCTGCCAGGGTTAAGCATGGTATCTTTATCTGTGGTGAGAAAGATAGGATGCAAAGGTAGATAATTCTCAAATCAGGTTCCAAATTGTTAAGTGTACCAGATGCCTGCCATTTATATCTTTTCATTAATGTTTCCTTTTGGAATTTAGGGTTCAATTATCTGAAATCTTCCAATGTCCATAAAATACACAAGTACTGTCACAAGTTAAATTAGAGAACTCCATCGAACAGTCAAGAATTTGATTTACCAGAATGTTTCTGCTCTAAAAGCAGGAGATGTTTTCAATAAGAAGAGCTCATTTTAGTGAAAATATAAAATAAAATGCCCCAAATGGCTCATTTTTGAAAGATTAAAAATGAAGATATTTTCTTCAATGTTTGAGACAAAAATTCTACTCCTAAATATATTATTATTATTAGATTCCAATCATAGTTATATTCCCCATAAATAACTGCAAAAATTACATTGCCTTAATAAGAAATAAGAAATAATGAAAATGGTAAATAAGAAATAATGAAAATTACAATGAATAAGGAATAATGGACGATACTATAATGTTCTTGCAAAAAAATGCAAATAATTCCTTTCAATTTTTACATTAACTCTGTTATTTTAAAAATAGATGGTAGCGAAGAGGCAGCAAATCATATCTGTTTCCTTTTTGGTGTAGCCAAAAAAGTGCAGTAGTAACACCATAGCTCATCATCAAGCCAAACTGCTCTCATAAATCTGGTTGCTCATCTAGGATTAGGTTGTGGTTGTTAGTCCTTTGATTTCTATTCTCAGATTTGAGGCAAGCAAAAAAATTAATTTTCACCTTGTTTCATGCCTTTTGTAAAATGCAATTGAAGTTTTCATGTTGACAAGAAAAAAGGATTCATTAAAGAAAAAACAGATGGGAAGACACAAGTAAACAAGACTAAACAAAACAGCATCCACCCTGATATAGTAACTTCCAGATTATTATGGGAAAGTATTTTCCAATCATTCTGGCAATTTCAAATGCAGCAACAGTTTTATAGATGAGGTTCTAATGAAATCCATCCCTGTGATTCCAACCAGCCTACTAAGCTTAGGTATTCTTTCAAAGGACCATCAAGAAAGATCTAACACTTAACATCATGCCATGCTGGCTACTCCTGATAACTTTATTTTCTTCCATGTGCTTAGAAATTACCTCCATAATGAGCTGCTCCATCATTTTTCCAGGGATGGAGGTGAGACTGACTGGGCTGTACTTTCCTGGACCATTCTTCTTGCCCTTTTTGAAGACTGGAGTGACACTGTCTTTCCTCCAGTCCTCAGGCACCTCTCCTTTTTCCATGATATTTCAAAAATGGTGGAGAGTGGTAGGGAAAGAACATCAACCAGCTCTCCCAACACTCGTGGGTGCATCCCATCAGGGCCCATGGAATTGTGTATATTCAGTTTATCTAACTGATCTCTAACCCAACATAGGGTCCAAACAGTAACAGACTCTAACAACATGTTAAAAACCAAATACAGTGATAACTGACAGCTAACACAGGATTGTAAGTGATATCATGGCTCTTTCTTGGGTAAAAGTGGCTGGAAAAATGCCCAGAGTTTCAGGGATCTGCTGGCCAAAATACCATGGGGCAAGGCCCTAGAGGGAAGGGGGGGCCAGGACAACTGGTCAGTATTCAAGGATCACCTTCTCTGTGTCCAGTAGCAAAGTATACCAACAAAGAGGAAGGCAGAGAAGAATGCTAGGAGACCTGCCTGGATGAGCAAGAAGCTCCTGGACACACTGTCACACAAAAAGAAACTTTACAAGGGGTGGAAGAAAGGACAGATAGAACGGGGGCATATAAGGAGGCTGTCCGAGCAGCAAGAGAACTCGTTACAAAGGCTAAAGCTCAGTTAGAATTAAATCTAGCCAGGGAGATCAAGGGGAATAGCAAAAATTTCTATAGGTATGTTAATGCTTAAAAGAGTACTAAGGAAGGTGTGGACCCCCTCAGAAAGGAAATGGGAGAACTGGTAACAAGTGATATGGAGAAGGCCAAGGTTCTCAACAATTTCTTTACCTCAGTCTTCACTGCCAAGCACTCCAACCACACTCCTGAAGTCA
Source organism: Hemiprocne comata (assembly GCA_020745705.1). Lineage (NCBI taxonomy): Eukaryota > Metazoa > Chordata > Aves > Apodiformes > Apodidae > Hemiprocne > Hemiprocne comata. The sequence continues at coordinate 70,443,042 of CM036616.1, read as the reverse complement.
CAGATGATAATGGAAGGGGCTGGGAGAAAGAACTGCCTGCTGTAAGTGAAGACCAGGTTTGTGACCATCTGATGAATCTGAAAGTGTACAAGTTCATGGGACCTGATGGGATACACCTACAGGTATTGAGGGAACTGGCAGATGAGGTTGTTAAACTGCCTCCTATTATATTCCAAAAGTCATGGCAGTCCAGTGAAGTCCTCACTGACTGGAAAAAGGGAAACTTAACCTCCATTTTCAAAAAGGCAAAGAAGGATGAACTAAGGAACTGTAGGCCAGTTAGTCTCACCTCTGTTCCCAGTAAGATCATGGAGCAGATCCTCCTGGAGTCACTGCTGAGGCAGAAGAATATCAAAGAGGTGACTGGGTACAATCAACACAGCTTCACCAAGGGCAAATCGTGCCTGACAAACCTGGTGGCCTTCTATGAGAGGGTCACAACATCAATAGACAAGGGAAGAGCAACTGATGTTATTTACCTGGACCTGAGCAAGGCCTTTGGCACTGTCCCACATGACATCTTGGTCTCCAAGCTGTTAAATATGGGTTTGATGGATGGACTACTTAGAGGATAAAGAACTGGCTTGACAGCTTGTCACAGTTAGACTCAGAATTGAAAAATAAACCAGAGACAATAAGCTCTCGATCTCCTCCCCCTTCCACCCAGGTAGGGAAGAAGAGAGAGAATTAGGAGAGAGACTTAGCTGGATTTAAAACTAAATTAGACAGCTTTAATTATATGTACAATTATATACAAGTATGGAGATAATAGCAGAGCAGACAGGGCTGTGGGGAGAGTTTTGAGGGTTAGGGTTGAGCCTAGGGGTCGATGGTGATGGATGGATGGAGTCCTCCCTGGACACTGGCCATGGACCGAAGAGAAGGGAAAAAGAAGCAGGAAGGAAGTTGTCTTCTGTGATCTCTGACCTTCCTCTGTGCTTACGTAGATACATGGAATGGAATACCTTTGGTCAGTTCTGCTGTCTGTCTAGTCCAGTTCCCCTACGGGGGAGTCACAGATACAATTCTCCTGCTCTCAGTAGCATCTCCAGTGGTAGATTCACTGAGTAGAACAAACTGACCTTGGATTCTCAGCAGAAACATAAACATTCCAGTGTTATCAGTCCACTAACTGGAACACTTGCAGCTAGTTAAAAGAGAGCTCACTGAAGGAAAAAAAAATCAGTAAAAGGAAAATTAGCTTCATCCTGGCTCAACCCAAGACACAGATACATCCAAAGACTGTCTTTCAATGAGTCCATGTCCAAGGGGAGGCCAGTGACAAGTGGAGCCCCTCAAGGATCAGTACTGTGACCAGACCAGTCTTATTTAATATCTTCGTTGGTGACATGGACAGTGGCATTGAGTGCACCCTCAGTAAGTTTGCCCATGACACTAAGCTGTGTGGGGTGGCTGACATGCTGGAGCGGAGGGATGCCATCCAGAGACACATTGACAGGCTGGAGAGGCGGTCCCATGGCAAACTCACGAAGTTCAACAAGATCAAGTGCAAGGTCCTGCATCTTGGTTGGGGCAATGCCAAGCACTGATATAGGCTGAGCAGTGACTGGTTTGAGAGCAGCCCTGAAGAAAAGGACTTGGCAGTACTGGTGGACAAGAAGCTCAATATGAGCTGGCAGTGTCCACTTGCAGCCCAGAGAGCCAATCGTATCCTGGGCTGCATCAAGAGAAGCATGGCCAGCAGGTCCAGGGAGGTGATTGTCCCCCTCTACTCCACTCTCGTGAGGCCCATCTGGAGTACTGTATCAAATTCTGGAGCCCCTATTACAAGAAGGATATGGACATGCTGGAATATGTCCAAAGAAGGGTCACGAGGATGATCAGAGGGCTGGAGCACCTTTTCTATGAAGATAGACAGAGAGTTGGGGTTATTCAGTCTGGAGAAGAGAAGGCTCTGAAGAGACCTTATTGTGGCCTTCCAGTATCTTAAAGGGGGCCTACAAGAGAGTTGGTGAGGGACTTTTTAGGATGTCGGGTAGTGGTAGGACTTGGGGGAAGGAATCAAAACTAGAGGTGGGTAGATTCAGATTAAATGTTAGGAAGAAGTTCTTCACCATGAGGGTGGTGAGTCACTGGAACAGGTTTCCCAGAGAGGTGGTGGAAACCCCATTCCTGGAAGTTTTCAAGGCCGGGCTAGATGGGAATCTGAGCAACCTGGTCTAGCGGGAGATGTCCCTGACCATGGCAGGGGGGCTGGAACTAAATGATCTTTAAGGTCCCTTTCAACCCTAACAATTCTATGATTCTAAGTTAGACATTAGTACAGTATTTACATGTGCTTCATAAATTCTCTTAAATGGCTATGTATTTCATTGTTTATCTTCATTGAGGCTTGATTTGGAGATACATATGCAAATCTTGTTACTGGAAATCAGAGCTCATCTTTCAAGATAAGGAAATAGAGCTATCCATTTTAGTTCAATTACTGGCTCATCAAATTTATTAGTAAGGAAAATACTTTTCATTATTTAAAGAAGAGAGATGTGTTTCCTCATGCCTTCAGGTGCTACTCCTTGTTGAAAAAAAACACCAAACAACAATAAAAAATGAAAAAACATTAAGGTTAAATTGCTGCACACTTCCTTGCCCTCCAAAGAAATGCTCTAATTTGACTGACTTGTCTTCCACAAAACACATACACAGAGAGTGACTATCTTTATTAAACATCTTCATTTAGGTTTCTCATTGGAAGATTGTTTACTCCATCAGGACACAATAACAACTGTTGGAAATTCATTGCTGCTTTTTCAAATGACTTATCTTTGCATGGCCTACCTACCCTTTCAATAATTATAAAGTATCAATTAAACCTAATAGATGTTGGACTTCACTGTTTTTCTCATTAATTTCTCAGAGAACAGCCTACTACATTTTTCATTAAGAATAATTTGTGTAAAACATTGCTTCTATGATTGCCTTATTATTTTTTCCATATTTTCAACATGACACTTTTATTCTTTCTGCAACTGAGCATCCCATTCTTACCACAGAATAAAAGTTTTTCTTCTGTTTAACATTACTATACTACTTCTTACTACAATATTGTTTTTTCATTACTTCCTGCATCCTGTATATTACCACTACTGGTATATAAAATCAATCCCTTCTGTTGTTTTGGGTTCTTCATATTTGTCCGAAAAACTCCCTTAGGAATAATAGGTCCTTACAGACCTTTTTCTCACTTGTGTTCCATGTTTATCAGATCAACACTTGTGATTATCCACTAATAGCTGTCAAAGGTAGAATTAGTTCTTTAATTTAGAGAAAGATGCAACACCTTCTGCAATTCTCACTTAAGCTTAAAATTGATTATTTGGGAAGACAGGTCACTTTTGGTTTGATATTTTTTTCCCCCGGGGAAGTATTTTAGTAGCTCACGTGAATGACAAATTGGAAGCATAAATTTTTAGCCTATTATTTTGAAGATTATGAAATCCCCATGGCAGCAGACACAAATGCCTTTCAACTACATTTTGAAATATGATTGTTTAGCTTTATAATTTTAAACAAAGATTGTAAACTCTCTTCTACTCAGAAATGGAATGAAGGCAACTAAGTATTTTTTGCTCAGTAATGAACTACAAAAAATAATCCGAAAACACTAAAACAGAAAAGTCCTGTAAATATTGCCTTAGTTTTAAAAATTATTTACTGCAGTCATGCACCCATTTTAGTGTTGTCTTACAAAATAAAATCTGAAAAATTACTTTTTTTGTCTAAAATTCATCCCACAGACACACACAAGATACTTTTTCATGTTTATTATATTTCAAGGATTTGCCACATTCTTGTTTGATTCTTTGTAATTAAGATACATAAATCTAAACTCAGAGCACATGCACTGAATAATGGCAATAAATTATTTCTAGTCATACCTTAGACATGAAAAACATGTTGTATTAGTTTAAGTTCTCTGTAGTAATTAAAGCAAGAGTTTTCCACAATAATGAAATGATTCTGTAATCTGCAAAAGGTTAAACTCACCAGATAATACATATATAATAAATGATTAACTTTTCTGTGTTTGAGTAATTATAGCATTGATACAGTTGTTCCAAATAGTAGTATCAAAAAATCCTGAATCTGAAAAGGTTTTTTGGTATTACACTGACGAATAAGTAGTTTTCACTGTATAACCCATAAAAAACATAACATAGATAACAGCTTCTCAAGGGAACTTTAAAAACAAAAGTTCTAGTTGTTGTTTCATTGACTTTACTATTCCAAAACTAAAGCCAAAATGCAACTCTTACAGTGAATGAAAAGCAGGCAAGCAATGAAACAGGAGTATGTTTTAAGTGAAAACTTAATGAGATTTGCATCTTCATCAGTTTTATGTATTGATATCTGAACAAATGTGCAGATATGCATTTAAAATCTTGTTTATTTGCTTCATTTTTTTTCTGCACAGGTTTTTAACCTTTTTTTTAAAAAATATTTCTGTTTCATTTTATTCTTGCAGCATGAGATGCCTTGGAAAGCTGCACCTCTCCTTGAATTCATGTCAAGTTTGCAGTTCTCTTACCTCTTGAAAATTGACGTTAAGTCCTGGGCAGCTGAAGATTCAGTTACCTTATACTGGGTAGATGGAATATCAAGGTACAAAATCATAAAGATAATTTTTAAAAACATATTTTCAATACACAAAACATTGGGTTTCCTGACCAGTCAGAACAAGCTGAAGGTTTTACTAATGAAATATTGATTGGTGCCTGTCCTATGACAGTGGCATCGCTTAAGATGGTGTAAATAAGCAGCAGCTCAAGGGCCGGACTCACCAATATTGAAACAGAGATGTCAGAGCCATTGATCTTGAGCTCATTAGGGTGCAGACTGAACATTACTATGCAATTGTGCTAGTGAGATGAATCACCATTTGCAGATAGAACGTGCAGAGTGATTTTACTATCTTTTCCTGAGAAACGTATGCAGTTTTCCAACAATAGGAAGATTTGTATGTACACAAATCCAGTTTATTATGGAAAGGATATTATTTATCTTGGAGCTCTGAGTTGCTTTTACAGACTCTTTGATGATAAACCCCAAAGGAAGATCAAGGCAACATGGTTGCAGTTTCAGCCTGCAAAGCTAGAAATTGTAGCACAAAGCTATTGGAGGTTTTGAGGACACTTTTATCCTTTCTGTAATAACTACTAGGGTAGTGTTTCTGTGGCATGAGGATTTTCAGGAATTAATAAGATAAGGTAATTCCTCAATGTCCAAAGGTCATTAAGGAAAGTTAGATTAATTAATTTACTCTTACTGATTAGACAGAATGACAATGGTCCCAGACTACGCTGGAGGAATATAGGGATGCATAATTTAAGATATTGCAAACCAGTTATCTAAGAAGCCAGTAAGATTGTGGAAAACTTGAAGAAGATTAGCTGAAAGGCAGGGCCTGTAGGACAGTCTCAGAGAACACAGGAATTAGCTACCAGGCTGGCCCCACATCTCTTACAAGGGGAATAACAGATTACCCTTTAACTTCTAATTTAGATAAACAACATGAAGGAGATAGCCTTTACACCATCAGTTATATAAACATGACTTCATTCAGAATACTCTTGAGTTTGTGGCACTTCCAGATGATTTTTGTTTTCTTCTGATAGTATTTTATACATCCTTGTAGATATGCCATATATAGTCTCAGAAGGTTCTTCATTGGAACTTTGATAACAAAAAAATGCATTCTCACTGGAAAAAAGTAACAGCTTGCCAGATGTTCAAGCTATGCACTTTTACAAGCCAGCTGTATTTCAGCCTAAAAGTTCAAATCTATTACTCTGCAACTGGTACAAAAATATTCGATAATCCTTACGGTTTCAGAGTTTTTTAGTCATTCACTTAAACTATGGTAACAAGTCTCATGATGACTAATTTGAACTAATTACTTTTTAGAACAAATTGAAGGGGGTGAAATGGGGGGGGAAATCCTTTCTGTAGAATATGGGAGTGGGTATATTTTCCTGAGCAACTGTGTTGCTAAGTATCACAGAATCATAGAATCACAGAATGGTTTGGGTTGGAAGGGACCTAGAAGATCATCTAGTTCCAACCCCCCTGCAAGGACAGGGACACATTCCACTAGACCAGGCTGTACAAAGACCTGTCCAGCCTGGCCTTGAACACCTCCAGGGAGGGGGCATCCACAACCTCCCTGGCCAACCTGTTCCAGTGTCTCACCACCCTAACAGTAAAGAATTTCTTCCTAATGTCTAGTCTGAATTTCACTTCTTTAAGTTTCAAACCATTGTCCCTCGTCCTATCACTACACACCCTGGTAAAAAGTCCCTCTTCAGCTTCAGGTACTGGAAGGCCACTATAACCTCTCCTTGAAGCCTTCTCCAGGCTGAACAGCCCCAACACTTAGCCTGTCTTTATAGGAGAGGTGCTCCAGCCCCCTGATCATCTTTGTTGACCAAGTACTTTGAATGTTTCCTGTGATCTTACAATCATAAATATTTTGAACAAAATACCCAATGCATGTAATTTGAAACATTCTTCTGCATGAAGTTTAAGATTGATACATAGTGACTTTAGTATACCATCATGGACTCACCTAATATAACCGTTACTTTATATAACTGATTATTGGAATGCAATAAAATTCTTCAAATTAAGAAAAACAGTGCAAAAAATAATGATGTGTGGGGAAGATACCCAATAAAAAAAATTTTCCAATTGATTTTTTCATAGAAAAGCTAATCACCTACTTCAAAGACTTCCTATTAAGATGTTTTCTCCCAATTAATTTTAGAAGTGACTGTTTCTTTTGATGATTGTTACTGATTTATATATACACATATGTACATAAAAGCGACTCTACTTTCCAGTTGAATGTCTGCCTGAATGACAAGATTCATCAAAAGATTATAAATCATGTACACTCATCTGAAATTTGTGCACCATTATCAAATTCAGACAGTATTTTTCTCTGTTCTTAAATCTTTTTAAAATGATGTTTTTTCTTTGAAACTAATAATGACAATAATGAGATGGGAATGAAATACCCTAATGTAATAATAGGGGTTTTTTATTTTCATTTTATTTATCACAGGGCAATTTTTATTTTTTTTTTAACTAACAAGCCTGACAGTTCAGAAACTGATATCTTGATTTTTAATGTCAACACTGTGTAATCAAGCAAACCAGAAAGCAAAATATAGTATTCATGGAATGAGAGGGGAAAAGAAAAAAAGTTCTTTTTGTGGTATGACTCATTAACTTCTGGAATATGGGCTTTTATTTAAGAAATTTTTTTTTATATTTTCATAATTTCTTTTGTACTCCATGATGGTACAGATCACTGAGATTAGAAATCAAAATAAGATTGGCTTTCAGATACATTGGTTTAATCCATAATTTGATAAATCCCATTAATTTTGCATAGAAGCCGTATGTACGATTTATGCAAGGACTTGTAAAGACCAAGTTTTCTGTGGTGCTTTCAACAGACAAAAGGTGTTACAGCTCAAAGCTTTTTGCAGTGGGTTGTGTTTTTCCACTTTGCACTCTTTTTCAGCACAACTTGTGTTTTTGCAGAATACTGCCACTGAGACTCAAATGAAGTATTTCTCCTTAAAAATCTTCAGTATTGTTTTGTCTTTGTATCTTCACTCTTTTTGGGGTATTTTTATTCAATATTGAATTATATGATGTGAAATAGTAGTGAAGGTATTCAAAATATTTTAAAACCAAATATTCTCATTACTTTAATTAAAACATTTAATCAAGCATTGCTGTCAGTGCTGGTATTGACTACCACACTTCAAAACACAGAACTCTGAGCGTAAATCAAGAGGTTCACAAAGTCTTGCAGGTCCTGTCTTTTTAGGGTTGTATTTTACAAGAATGAGTGTCACTGTCATTACTTAGATTAATATATTCACTGCAGTGGAAGACTGTTTCAAAAACGTATGTGAAATTAATCCTATATGACTGAAAATTTTATCAAATTCATTGCAAATTATTTTTTTCTTATAGCTACTTCTCAATGTCACTCCAAAATAGATTCTTTCTTCTGTATAGGTCATATTCATGTATACTTCATCTTAATGAAAATATTTAAGCACCACCATTGTATTGCACAATTTCTGCTATTGTGGCATACTCCTTTCCATTCCTTTTTGAAGCATTGTTTGACTTTATAATAACTGTATTTAGTTAATGTGCTTGCACATATTTAATAGCTAAACTCTGATCACTTTCAAGGCTAGGTTTTGTTTACTGGTCTTCAGAAATTAATCACTGCCAGTGTGTTGTTAAGAGAAAAATAATGAGACAGTGATGAAGTGGCTACAATTTGTGCAGTGTGTATAAAAACCAGATTACGCAGAACCAAATCAAGAACTTTAAAGATATTATGAAGGCAAACTCATTCCTACCTTGCATTCCAATTGTTTGTGAATAATTATAATGAGTAATTATCTCATAGAAATATCAAAAGAGGGGAATACTTTAATAAATATTTGAAAAACTGTTAAGACTGTTGTCATGAACCGACCTAATGCAGGCTTCAGGAAAAAATGACTTCACAAGGCAGCTCAGATTTCTACAGGTTTCTTTGCTGTTATTATCAATGAGTGATATTCTATCTTCTGTGACTGAAGTCACAGAAGTTAACTTTACTGTTAAAAGCTTATTTCCCACATGACTGAGGAGGAGAACAATGTCTATAAAAGAGGTTAAACAACATATGCTTAAAAATGCTGGGACTGGTACATCAGGAGAATAGATATTTATGTTAAAGAGAAGAGAGACACAGGTGCCGATCTTTATCTGTTTCAGGAGTGGTATGTTTCCAACATGTTACAAGAAGAAAAGAAGAAGAAAAAACACCTTTAAATGTTGGTCACAATCTCTTTCTCAAAAGAGCCACTTCAGAAAACTGAATTTTCCTTGTTCTAGGACCCTGCAGTCGGCTCTCTTCTGGAGACAGCATTGAAGATACTGATAAAAGCTCTGGATCTGGCTTCCAGTTTTGACAATTGTGCTGCAAATAACAAGCTTGTTCTTTTTAATTCTCCACCTGAATAATTGCATTTGTGCTTTGGTTATTACTCTGTCTGCTCTCAGAAAGACAGCACTCACAACAGTGAAAGAATTTTGTCTTGTTCCCTGGAATTGTTGAGCAGCTTTTTTTGTCCCTGGCCATCTTGCTAGGATCTGCACCCAGCTGAACATAAGTTTGCTCTCTGCCTGCTTTCTCTTAAATAAGCTATTTGTGACAGCCAGGCATTCTAGCTTCCAGTGACAGAGGATGCTAGGTGAATTAGTCACTACATCTTCCATCTGTACATCCTCCATCACTGTATCTGTGCCAGATATTTTTTTAATGGAGACAGAATAACTGTTCCATGATTCTATCTTTCATTTTGCCCTAAGCAGCAAAGTAAACAGACTCCTTTAATTGTATGAAATAAACGTGGAATACTCAACTGGATCAGTTTCTTTCAGTTGTAAAGTACATTTACACTAAAACCAAATTAAAAAAAAAATAAATTAAAAATTTAAAAAATGCAGCCAAAAAACCCTCCAACCTTAAGAAATGTCACATCCCCAGAAAAACAAACAAATAAATTAAAACAAAAACACGAAAAAAAACCCAAACCCAGAAATAAAAGTAATAACATTTTTAGTGTCAGTACTAGTTTATTTTAAAGGATTTTCCTTAGTCTCTTTTCCTAAAGGAATTATGACTGCCAGTATGGTAATAGACTACTTTCTGCTGCCTCAACCTACAAGTAGCAGCAGAATTCATTGTACCCACAGGTAATTTTCTTCTTCTACCTGCACTTACAAGAAGCAGTATTTCTCCATATTTGTAGCACATTTATCGTTTTTCACAAAATCACTTTAGGATTACATCCCTCCATGTAATGAAATAAAAAATGTTCCATTCTCAAGGCTATTGAGTAAACAGATGAGAATCCTGACTGGAGAACTGCAAAGGGGAATACAAGGAGTCACTTAAGTGGGGAGCATATGACTACTAATGGCATCATAGTGTTTTCTAAGTGCTGTCAATGGGCCCAAACTCCTGCTGGAACGAGCATTGTAGATATGTACATAGCAAGACATGCTCTCCAACTGAATTTGCAATCTACATGGACAAAGTAGAAAGTGAACAGATACTAACTTGGATTTGCTACCTTCTTAAAATACCTTCCCATAGAAGGTAGGAGGGATGAAGAGTACCAAGATGAGTAATTTAACCAAGACCACACTCTGGGTCAAGGAGAAGCTAAGAAAGAATCCAGTCAAAGTCAGTAAACTGTTGTGTGTCATCAAATTAAAATCCAGGACTGAGGTCGTTATCCAGATAATACAGGATCTGCAATTTTATCTAATCCTCATGGGAGAAACAGTGTAGGAAGAGAATATCATTGTGATCTTCTCTTTTCTGGTAGCAGTGCCAGTCAGAATCTGGCCCAGGGCCTATTCTGAGAGAAGAACAGTCTTGGATCTGGCTTGCTAAAATAATTAGTCTTCTGGCCAGACTTTTATATATATATATCTGTGAAACAAAGCTGATGAAAGTACTGCAGAACTTCTTCCTAGGACCCTGTGGGACTATTTTGGGGCATTTTGAAGTATACATAATGAAAAATGGTACAGAGGAAACAGATACATTGTGAACAGGAAGGCAATAGCACTCTGTCAGCAGGAATCAAGGGACTAATTTGTGCTGGTTTTCCATTTTTACTGGGCAACTAAAACAATGAGGTACATATAGGAGAAAAGAGACCTAAAACCAGATGAAATACTGGATTACAGCTATCTTGGACTTGCTTGGACTTCATATACTGTTGTAATTCACAGTTTGCCTGGCATGGTGTAGAGAGATCCATATATTTGTAATTAGTTGCCATATGTGCTTCGGTTACTAATAATAGCCCTAAAAACCTGAAGGTTTTTTGTGGTTTTAGCTTACAACTGTGTACATTTATCTCTTGTGAAAGGCCTTTGCTGCTTATTCCTCTCTTCTTTTTGGTGAGTCACACACCATGGAAGGGATGAAAAAATAGAAAATAATTATTGAAACAATCAGTGCTTCAGAATTTACAGGGAAGTACATGTGTTCATATGTGAGCATGTATAAGAAATATTTCACTACATCTTTATAATTACAAATAAAATATACAGTTATATATTTATAGTTATGTATAAAACGATGTGACAAGAAACTAATAAAGGAAAAAATGAAGACTTTTTTAGCAGAGATAGGAGTGAGCAGAGCCTAAGGAAAGGAAGATAGATGGGTTTAGATTCCACGTTTTGTAACAATACAATTATGTGGAAACACTAGTTACTTATACTGAGTGAAGTGCGCATTCCAAAGCACACAATAAAATTAGTTTTACTAATGAAACAAACATGGCATGTGGGAAGGGAAATCAAAAGCTTAGTCAATAAATATCAGCATGAACACAATCGATGCGGAGCATCAACAGAAAATGCACTAATGTAATTCAGAACAGAAAGTGAAACGCTACGACCAAAAAAACAAAAAGGAGACAGACATTTTTAAAATTCCCATACTCTTTAAAAGCAAAGAGAATGTTTATCTATATAATTACTATAAGGAAGGCAGGCAGGAAGGAAGGAAAGAAAAGGAAGAAAATAAAGAAAGGAAGGAAGAATCCTTTTTGAAATTCAAGTGCCAGATGAATTGCTCCTGTGTGACAGTAATAGACCACACAGGCCTCTTTGTTCCTCTGCAAAAGCTTATGCTTCTGTGATTCCACAAAGTGTTTGACCTGGTGGATACATAAGGCTCCCTCCACCTTCGTCTCTTACCCATTCCATCTTGATAGTCTGTGGCCTTGACTCAAACTGTGCTTCCCTCAAGGACTATAGCAATGAGATTTGTTGAAAAAGGGAATGGAAAAGCTTTTGTGGAAAAAAACCAAATAAACAACAGCTGGAACAGACACCTGCAGTGTATCTCAACTCATTTCATTAAAGGCCTTATTACCTTAATGCATTTATTGCTGCTTTCTCTCAGTTTTTTTCCCCTGTTCATCACATTGTTGAGCTTGTGTTTCATATACTGATATGTATTGCCAATTGCTGATAGAAGATAAATTCATCTATATGTGTCTGTGTTAACTGTTGAGCAGTTCGTAACTCCCAATAGGTTCAGAGTACAATCTGATGTCAGAATAAACTTTCTATTAGTGAATAAATAAGCTGTATAATAATTTCACCTTTTGTTTCTCTTAGATAAAATGAAAGATAGAGACTTGGCCTTACTTTAAAGTGATACAGTGGCACACATTGTAAGAAAAGCATGAATGACTCTGAAGATTTCTGTTTTGTCACAGATACTTGGCCTGCTTCTCTGTTATTGCAGCTGGATGGGCAGGAATAACTTGACTAAAGCTAGTGAAGTTGCAGTGGTTTTGTTAAAGGGATATTACAGTAAGCTTTGCTTTAAGCAAACTTTGTTTTGTTTGGGTTCTTTAATATTTTTTTTAATTTCTGTGCAATTTTGATTTTCTTTATAGTTAGTATATCTAGTGTGTTTGTTTATAGCTAATCAACATGTCTCGTTTGGTTATAACAGTCAAGATATCTTGTTTTTAAAGAATCCCAGGTCCAGGGGATTTCAATAAATTTGTAAAATTTTAATTGTCTTAAAAGGACTTTTTTATCTTTGTTTTCAAATAAAATTCATGCACATTCAAAAATTCAAACCCAGTGTGTATCAATCATAGTTTTCTAATTTGAGCAGGACTGCTGTCAGCACCTCGAAGTACATGTATGCTGCATAACCACAAGGCAGTCTGCCATATCTTTGCTCAACTTCCTTTTTTTTTTTTTTTCCTGAAGCCACTGACCAGAAAGAAAACCTAGGCACAGGAGACTGTTTTAGGTATAAATACAATGCCTAAGATGGACTATTCAGCATGACACCTTTGACCTGGCATCTTTTTATAGGCAAAGGAAATAAAATCTTACAGACTCCTTGAAAATAATAAAATCCAGGTAGGGATGATGGAACTACATCATATGAGTGATCTTTCTACATACATCAATAAGTGCTGTATCCCTGTGCAATATCCCTGAATTAAGGTGCAAGCATTGTCAGCTTCTCAAATGGCTATATTGATTTTGTTTTCCTTCCTTGGATTTCAAGTTAATAGTTTGAATTGAATGAATGGACTTAAATCAATTTCCCCAAGCTTTGGTGGATCTGGAAAACATTCTCAGTTGTATTGGCCTGTTTTGCTCTATAATACCTCTGAAGATGTTGGAATCAGTGGGAATCTTTAAAGTACATCCAGAACAGAGTTCATTTTACAGTAACACAACGTTTCATTTCAAAGCATTATTTAATACTTGTATCGTAAAGCGCTGGGACAGAAGCAAACCTTGTGCCCAGGCTATGAGCTATAGGATGAGATCTACATGTATCTGTTACTGAAGTCTCTTAGTGGGTGCCTTCTGTTTGTGATACACATTTCTTTCTCACCATGTAGGAGGCCAGCAAAACCAGTGGTCCTCTGTGCAAGAGCTGGGCAGCACAGCAGACTCTTCCCAATATACTGGGAGAATAAACCTTTCACAAACATGTGCCTGTCTTGTATACATTGATCACTTCTTGCTGTGTATGGTACTGTGTTGACTCCTGAACAAGTCATTTCAAGGACAAAAGAATTCACAGTTGCATGATGTAAAAACATTGTATAAAAAACAGTGTCAAATCTAACTGAAACAACAGAGGAGTCTGAATAGGTTGTGCACAATTAATTGCAATCTGCTGGACAAATTCTATTCTGGGTAACATCCATAGTTGATAAAAAAGAGTCTCAGACTGCCTGGCAGACAAATTCCAGATACTATTTGTTGCGAACCGAGATGGGTAAAGCCGCGACCCACTGCCCTTCACACAGGGATATTCCAAGATAACTATTCCAAGATAACTAAATGCTTGTCTAAGCACAGCACCTTACTGTAATGTGTGATAGCATTATTTCATTACTATCACACAGAGAACAAAACCAAATACTAAATCATCATTCCCATATCCTCTGTCATCCTAGTGGAGATTTTCCAGCCAAATGAGTGACCTAGTGCAGCTGGGACCACAATACAGACCTCAGTTCTGCTGGGAAAATACTGAAAATACCTTGCCACCAGAAATTTTGGTAGGTTGAACTTTTACAAAAGTAATTTCCAAATTTTCACTTGTCACTTTATTTTGTTTTAAGATATATGGGAAAAGTTAATGATCAACACTGCTAGAGAGATGTTTTCTTATTGTTTGTCATGTTACATAATGACCATTCTTTAATGGTGCTAGAAATAGATGCCTCAGGAAACAAAGAAAATTCTGTGATAGTTTAAACTTAGCCACAGTACCTTCCAAATTTTACGCTATTTTTTTTTTTCTGTCTGTGCAATTGTGGCAAACAATTCCACATTATCAGATTTTGGAGACTAAGAAGGAAGATACATATATATCTGCTGTACCTATTTTTTTTTTTTCCACTGCTATTTTCTGGTTTTCTTTTCATTGTTTTTAAAGTATACACATTACTTCTCCATAGGAAAAAATATTATCTGAGACTGGAAACATTTCTTCTGTGTTTCTTTCCTCCGAAGAGCAGATTGCATGCTAAAGTAAAATCAAAGGAGTTATTATTAAAAAAAGTACAAGATAGGCAATTCTGATAACAAGTAGATGCATAAATGTGTAATACTAGGCGTTGTTACATGCTACAGCAGAAACTAAGGCTGTCTAGTCTTGTTGCAGTGCCCTAGATTCCCTTGTCTTTGTTCTAGCCATGCATCATTTAGAGCTCTCTTGGGTGATGCTGTAATACTGAGGAAACAGGAGAATGAAAAGGGGGATGGGAGAGGAATTAATTCCCATAAAAAGAAGCATAATAACTGGTCTCACATGGTATATATCACCTGTATATGTTACATACAAAAGTACAGGGCTTATACAAAACAGTATACAGCATTTGACACAGTAACAGAGTCTTCTCAAAAGTGGACCACATGGTTTTTTTAAGCTAATTCTCACCTCACTGTTTATTGAAAAGCAACACATATAGGTATTTTTAGAATGTTGCCATTTTAAGGTATTTTCAACACAGCTTTTTCTAACTATTTCTTTTCCATATGTAGTAGGGGCACACTCTTCCCCACTGAAAACATGTTATTGCCTCAAATAATTTATCTGTCTTGTTGTTCACTGTCTTCAACAATTAGATTGCCCAGCACTTCAACATGGGATATCTGCGACCACAACTCCACATCTTCAGAATATTGTTTGTAATATGGGAGAATGGGATAGGAATTTCTCTGAAGTATATTGAGCGACATGAAGTTCTCTGGATTTAATGGCAATAGTATTACTTACTAAGTGATAACTAGTGTAATAGCAATTCTGAATATTATTACAGTTATCAGATGAAGTGATGTGGTCAACCGTATTAATAAACCACCTAGTAGTTTTTAATTTAACATTATCAATGAACTTTCTTTTTCATTCTGTATAGTTTTTCTCAGTTGCTGAAATGGATACATTTAAACTATGATAGTATAAATATTAGAAGTTAACCAATGGACTAGCAGAAAAAGTGGCCTAAATAACCCATACATTGATAAAAGAATTTGGGAATAAGCCCTGGTTTATGGGAAGAACTTATAAATTATTATTTATTTGGTAAAGAGTGTTCCTTGAAGAACAGAAAGACCAGCCAAAACTTTCCTGATTCTGAAGAAACAAGACCACTGTATCTCAGGGAATAATTAAGTGTAAATAGTGACATTAAAAGACAGAGGGCACTGCAGCAGCATAAAACCACACCAGAAAGTTGCTATGGTAATGCACGGAACTACACAATCCTCTCTTTTTGCCATGCTTCCAATTTAAAAAAAAATTCTAACTTGTTTTCTCTCCTCTTTTGAATTGAACTTTTTTTATGAGGTCACCTTTATCTTTGCTCATCTTGAAACGTTAAGAAGAAAAATTAATTCACACTGTGTAAAACTTTTCAGATTATTATGCTCAGTTTTCTTCGCAAGACTGACAGACCAAAGTGCTCTAACAATTGGGTCACCAAAAATGAATGTTGCTTATTAGAGAGGGCTGCTGTTATAAATTCCTTCAAAAATATGGAAGTTATTAACTAAATGGTCTGTTATGTAATATTTTATTTTCTTATCAGTATATATGATGATTAGTACTTTATATTAATGGATGAATAGTAAAAGAGGAGGCAAATTTAATGTGTAACAAATGAGGTTCATCTTCATCCTCCCAGCTTTGCCCTAAACTAGGTAGGTGACTGATTAAATAGACAAGTCACATAAAGAACAACCTGTATTCATTCAGGACTTCTAATAGATTAACTTAAATTCTTCCAGACCACCAGCTTGAACTATGGAATTGGAGAAAGAAACAAGAAAAAAACAAAACAAAACAAAACCTTTCTAGATTATTTTTTGCTTTTTAAGCAGGAATCTATTATTGACCATTGATTCACATGAACCAATGAGTCTTTCAGAGCCTTTCCTACCCATGTATTGCTGTCTTGGGAAGGAGTTAGGCAGTCTGCTCCTGGAGCATATAGTTCTCCAAGAAGTAGAAAACAAAAGGACAAATCATTGCAGTCTCACAGGTCTTAATATTAAAATAAAATTAATTCATATTAAAAATATTTGAGACAGTAATCCCTTATGAACACTTTGCAACACTGTCCAGTTTCAATGATAAAAAAGGCAACAGGTGCAAAAAGATTGATTTTGTGCAAATTCCATCTATCTAAGTTTCTAAATTCTAAACTCTAAAGTAAATCTTGAGATCTTTCTTAAGTATAAGTGAAGAAAGAATATTGTACTTTCGTAGAATGCTGCTGCTAGTTTTTTTAATACACACTTCCCAAAAGACATTGAGGACCATTAGAGTAAAAATATGAAAACTAGGCAGGATTTAGGAAAAATAGATTTAAAACTTGAAAATATTTTCTATTTTGGGGTCAAGGGAAGCATGGGCTTACTCTGCATTGCATGAGAAACAAGGCAACATATTTTAGAATATGAATCATGTAGACATCTTTAAAGGCTGTTTCTAGTAAGATCATCTGTGTTAGAAAAAAAACTGCAACAAACAAAACCAAAACAACAGCAACAAAAACCAAATCAAATACAAAAAAACCCACACAAAAACCCCCAAACAACACAAAATTTCATTTAAAACCAATTAATAGGGAAAAGCTAGCTTTCAAATCTTTGATCTGCCATTCAGGTACACTGCTAAAAGCTTAAGAAAGAAAGGATATTAACTCAGAACAAAAGCCCTGACTAGGAACTCACTTAAAATCAAGTAGAATTCCTTAGTGAGGAGGTACACACACACACACTCACACAGACACATGTATATATCAAGTGGAGGAATTAATTAGAACTATAGAGATTAGGAACTTCTTTTTGCTCATATTCTTCTTCTCATGGAACAAAACAGATAAAAATTTGCACCTAGCTTATAGCTATCTGAACTTTTTCACAGTTAGTGATCTGCATGCATTTTTTGGGTAACAGAATAAAAGCAAGTTTGGAAGGTGTTGGTACAATTATGGGACTTCTTCTGAAGACTGCATGGGAAATTTAGTCTAGTGTTTCCAAAGAAGCATGTATAGACTGACAAGAGGTATGAAATACTTTGTGAGACTTAGTCATGTATCTATACCTAAAATTAAACACTATTGTATAGCTGTGTTACAAAGCCTATCTTGCAGGTTCACCAAATTTACACATTGCAAATTATGTGACCCAAAAGTTTGACACTCAAATCAGTACCAGGTTGATTTGATCAGAGAAACCAAGCAAACCTACAAATAGTCAAGCTGCCTTACAGTCAAACTGCCTTAAATGACAGCTGCTGCAGGATGGAGCTTATTCTCTGCTGTGATATTCTCTGGCTAATACACCTTAGGAAGGATTGGTGGAGAAAGAGGAGTGTTTCTGTCATTTCAAATGCACATATGTTTATATATGTGTGTTTCTATATATATGCACATAAAAGCCTTTATATTGCAACTGGTATTTTAGATATGACTTCATATCCACGCTGGGCTCTGTAGTGGTAATGGAAGATAAAGAGACTAGCAAATGCGATAAATATTAAGAAGGTAGAAAGAAGTTCCCTCCAATGGTCAAAGACCAGATCAAAGCAGGACATAAGTGCTTTTTTTTTTAACCAAAGTTCAAAGAGGCACACACTTTAATCAATAATTTGTCAGGTAGGTATTTCTCTACAAAACAGTAAAATAATTCAGTAAACCTATTTCTGGATCTGACTGTAAACACACATGTTGTAGAATAATTCTATTTAAGTATATGTATCTAGGGTAGGGTTTTTTTTTTAATTTTATACAGCCTCAGAAGCCTAGTGAAAGAAGGAGTAAAGGAAGAAAATTAAAATATTGTACCAAGAGGTATATGTTTGTATTTTAGAGGTAATTAGAGGGTATGCATAAGGCAATAGGTACCATTCATAAAAAAAACTGAGAGCAGCCTCAAGACTGTAGAACTTGGCAAATTACACCACCGGTCTGAATTAACTTGAGGTACTTCTTATTGTGCTGAAAATCTTGCCAAGCAAGAGGCAATTAATTAACCTTATTAATTAACCTAATTGCCTCTAAACTGGACTTAAATAAAGAGACACTTGTGGTCTCTTTACTACCAAGTGCCCATCAACTACAGTTGCTTTTAGGTCTCAAAGCTTTTGTGGTCTGGCTGTGAGCCATTACAGTCTTAGTTTCTAATTCCTCAGACCTCCCTTCGTGCAAAAAGTTGATCTGCTCCTGGGTTTCCATCCAGAGTCCTCTTCCTCCCTTGTTTTTTTGTCTGTTGTTTTTTTTTTGTTTCCCCCCACCACCACCACCTGCTGTTCAAATGACCTCCTTCAAGAAAGCTGTTGGCCTGGGAGTCTGTGCTAGTAAGAAGTTTATCAGCTTACCTTCATATTTGTGCTGTTTATTCTGAGAGCACTTTCTTCCTCATAATGCTACTCCTAAGTGTCACTCCTCTCCTTGCAAATATGTTTATTTCATCTACCTTTTCCAGTTTTCTCTGTAAGCATACCATGTTTGTTTTGTTTTACTTACCTTTGTAATAGTTGGGATTTCAGACTCCTATCTTCTAGCAATTCACGGCATCACAGGATCACAGAGCTGTCATGGCTGGAAAAGATCTCTAAGTTGATGGAGTCCAACCATCCACCCAGGGAAAACAAATTAACCCCCCCACCCAAACAAACAAACAAACAAAAAAAAAAACCAAAGCCAAAACAAAAAAACCCACACAACCAGAAGAACCCAACCATAAGCACACACCCCACAAAACCAACAACAACCCACAAGCCACAATAAAACCACCATACCCACTAGAGCATGCCCCAAAGTGCCACATCTACACATTTCTTGAATACTTCCAGGGATGGTGACTCCACCACCTCCCTGGACAGCCTGTTCCAGCTTCTGGCTACTTTTTTGGTAAAGAAATTCTTCCTAATATCTCGTGTCAACCTCCCCTGAAGCAATTGCAGGGTATTTCCTCTAGTCCTGTGGTTACTAATTTGGGATTAGGAAATTACTTTGAACCGTACAACTTGAGTTCTGTAGTCTCGACCTCATTTTACTATTTTAGCTGGTCATAATTAAAGTTTTAATTTTGCAAGAATTCCAATCTGCCCTCAAAAATTATTTTAAATGAAAGCAAAGATTTTAGAGTTTAAACCAGTGTACAAGCTGGGTCAATTGCCTCAGGCTCATTACGTTTGCAACAATATTTTGCAGAGAACACAATGTGAGATTATTGCTAAAGCACTTGAAATATCATATAGGAATATTTCTCTGAGCTTCTGAAGACTGAAAGGGACTGCTATCAAAATTTCCTTAACTGAAAAAAACTGTGTGCAACAGACTATTACAGAAAGAGTGCTGAAAAACACAGAGTTCTTCCAGAGATAATTTTGTATTCTTGTCAATTCTAGAAAAAACATCCGTGCCAAACATTTGATCTTAAGTTCTCTAAATAATGATTTGGTTTTATTCAGACTGAACATTAGTATCTACCTCCTCTGTATGTAGGAAATACTGTGTAGAAAATAGTGAACACAGAGGAGCTATCAAGTGTAAAGACATTGAAAGCTGTGAAGTGCTCTTTGTAGAAATTTGTCATCTGTTTTCGTTAAATGCTGTTGAGAAAAAGAAGAATTTTTGTGTAGTTGACATTTTTGTAAGACCAGTAGAAAATGTAGTTATAAACTTCTCCAGTTGGTGATGCAGCCTTAGTCACTATTGGCAAATTGAGCAATGTGGTTGACAATTTTAGGTTCTCCTTGTAGTAGTACCCTTTGGCAGCTGAAAGATTAAAGGAGACGTGCAGCTGTTTTATAAAATCAACTGCTCTGAAATCCTAGAAGGAACTGTTAGCTGAACATGCTTTGATTTCTGGAGCAGATGTACAACAGATTACTTCTGCAATGAGAGGAATAAAGATTAGAAGTCTGTAGATCATATTTTACTGCAACTTTTTCATCACTTACAGAAGTTATCAGCTAAGGAGAAGAAAGTTCACTTCATTTTATGATAATCTGTTAAATGTATAGAAGTAGAATAATGGATTTCACATTTACATAGGACAGCAAGTAATAATAATTGAACAGACTGACTAAACAAATAATAGAAACCAGATGTTCTATTTTTTCTCTCAGATGCTGCAATACTGAGAACCATATATATATTCAAATAATTGACTTCACTTGAAATGAGGGCTAGATTTACACCAAATTCTTTAAACACAAACCAGTAAGCAAATTCAAGACTACATTTTGCCATTTACTTTGTATTTGTTTCTAACAGAACATGTATCTCAACTGAATGAATTTTTTATTCAAATAACCTGCAATATTTTGACCTCCATCCCTTGTCTCAAGGTAATAAACAAGTCTAAACAAAACTGAACTGCAACCAAAAAAAATGTAAAAAATCTGTGAAATTATATAGTTTTCTTTAACTGTGGAAAAAAATTTTCTCTATAGAAAGGTATATAAGAAACTGACACCCCATGACAAAACAAAGCAAAGATTTTACAATATCATCTATAAAACTGCTATTCTTAGCTACTGAATCGTATTGTCTAGTGCTGACATTGTTTACCTTGAAAGTAAAAGCTATACATTAAGAATAAAAAAAAACAAACCAAAAACAGAATTCATTGGGCGTTTGAATTAGTGCAGCTAATAAAAAGTTGCTGTGATCGTGTATAACATGGGAAATTGGGTTCCTGTAGATCATAGACAGTAGGATCCTAAGGGATTTTAAAAGCTGTCTAAGCTGATGGGATCTGGGGTGCAATCCAGGAAATTATCAGGAGGGGATTTTTGTACCTAAAACAACTTAGTCTCTCTATAAAATCTCAAATTTCTCTATGTGAGAGAAAGGTAAGACACGTGCTACAAAGACACTAAAATGACACTTTCCTCAAGCATTAGTCTTCTTCATATGGGCACCCAATAAAGAAGCTCACTTGAAGTCCCTGTATAATGAACTCCCAAAAGCATACATATTTAAAACAGTGAAAAGCAACCAAAGAACTCCAAAGAACCAAACCAGACACCCCAACCACCTCCATGAAACCCCCCCAAAAACCTAACCAACAACAGCCAAAACCCCACAGCCATTTTAGTATAGACTTACAGGATTTCCAGCTAGCAAAAATGAACTTACAGTATCAAGTACTCATTCTGTCAGCATTATCTGCATTGTGGTTGCTACTGAACACCTGAGTGAACATAAACTGAAATATTTTTGTACTTGCTAGAAGCATGAAAAGCTGTCTCAACATTTTCTGCTCTATGCCTGCTAGTCCTTGACCGCAGCTATCTAAGTGATAGATACTAGTATGTAAGCTAGCAAGGACACAGCTTCTAAGGAGTAATGCCCTCTAGACTGCACCATTTTCTTCACTTGAAAGTGGAATGGAAACACTGCATTCTCTGCTAGATCTCTGCAAAAGGTTCCATTTTCCTTGTCATTAGGCAGATACGCAATGGATGTTTAATGCTCTTCCTCTACTGTGATCTAAAATATTACCTCTTTGGTTTAGCATAGGCACTGAAAGAAATCCTCAACAAACTCAACTGTTGTAGTTTAAATGTTCTAGTCTAGTCTCCTCTTTACCATTGATATCCCAGTGACTGAAACATTACCAGCCTCCTACAGAGACATCTGAAGTGCACCCAGAGTCCTCATTCATCAAGAAGTGTGGATAATTGAAGCAACCCATGTGCTTCACTGCACCATTCCCTGTGTTTCTGGCTGCTGTGTATTTGCTTTTTCCGGTAACCTCTGGGTTCTTTGGATACTTGTATATAGACTGAAATAGAGGGTACTTGCAGTATATTTTTCTTGGAGGAATTGGAGATAGCCTTTTATGAGTTCTATATTCACTATCTCCAGATTCCATTTCTTTCTTGTTCTGTTGTGCATATAGCTTTCTTATTTAAAGACAAGATGGGGATCATAGCTCTAATGGAAGTTCCTTGCCCTAAATCACTCTTATGCATTCTTGGCAGTTCTGAACTAGTCTGGCATGTGTCCTCATTCTTTTAATAGAACTAAGAATGTGTATATGGCAGCAAGAAGCTGATACATGCACATTCAAACAACAGAAACACCAGAACTTGTTTGATAGGTGCTGCAGCATGTTTACAATTCCTCTGCCTGTGACAGTGGTAGATGTCAAGACTGGAAGAAGCATAAGATGTTTGCCATCCTGACTTAATGATTCATCAATGGTGGCCACCGTATCAAATGGAAGGTAGTGAAAATAGCCTGGGAATGGGTCTTCAAAGTTAGAATAATCATGTGGAATTGTAGTTGATATAATTAGAATTATAGACTTATAGAATCATAGAGTCATAGGCATTGGAAGGGACCTCTGAAGACCATCTAGTACAACCCCCTGCTGCAGCAGGAACACCTAGGGAAGATCACACAGGAACATGTCCAGTTGGGTCTTGAAAGTCGCCAGAGAAGGAGACTCCACAACCTCTCTGGGCAGTCAGTTCAGTGCTCCACCACCCCCACAGTAAAGAAGTTTTTCCTCATGTTGAGGTGGAACTTCCTGTGTTGTAGCTTGGTGCCATTTCCCCTTCTCCTATCACAGGGTACCATGGAAAAGAGACTGGCCCATTCTTCACATGCACCTTTCAGATATTTGTAGACATTAATAAGGTCCCCTCTTAGTCTTCTCTTCTCAAGACTAAACAGCCCCAGGTCTGTCAGCCTTTCTTCATATGATAGATGTTCCAGTACCTTAATCATCCTTACAGCTCTCCGTTTGATTCTTTTCAGAATATCCCTGTCCCTCTTGAACTGGGGAGCCCAGAACTGGACACAATACTCCAGATGTGGCCTAGCTAGGGCAGAGTAGAGAGAAAGGAGAACCTCCCTTGATCTGCTGGCCACACTGCTCTTAATACATCCCAAGATACTGTTGGCTCTCTTGGCCACAAGGGCACATTGCTCTCCCATGGATAACTTGTCCACCGGAAGCCAAGGTCCTTCTCCATGGGGCTGCTTTCTAGTAGGTCAACCCCTAGCTTATATCAGTGCATGATGTTTTTTTTCCCCGGGTGTAGGACTCTACACTTATTCTTGTTGAACCTCATCAGGTTCATCTTTGCCCAACTCTGCAGTCTGTCCAAATCTTGCTGAATAGCTGCACAGCCTTCAGGTATGTCAGCCAATCCTTCCAGCTTTGTATCATCAGCAAACTTGCTGAGGATACACTCCATCCTCTCATCCAGGTCATTGATGAAGATGTTGAATAAGATTGGGCCCAGTACTGACCTCTGGGGAGCACCACTAGTCACAGGTCTCCAACTGGACTCTGCACCATTGATCACAAACCTCTGGGCTTTGATTTTTAGCCATTCTCAATCAATCTCACTCTCTGCTCTTCTAGCTCACACTTCCTGAACTTGTCCACAAGGATGTTACGGGAGACAGTGTCAAAAGCCTTACTGAAGTCAAGGAAGACAACATCCACCATTCTCCCTGCAACTATCCATTCTGCCACATCATCATAGAAGGCTATCAAATTAGTCAAACATTATTTCCCCTCCATGAATCCACGCTGGCTACTCCTGATAACTTTCTTTTCTTCCCTGTGCTTAGATATGATCCCCAGAATGAGCTGCTCCATCATCTTTCCAGGGATGGAGGTGAGGCTGACCGGTCTGTAGTTACCTGGGTCCTGTTTCTTGCCCATCTTGAAGATTGGAGTGACATTAGCTTTCCTTCAGTCCTCAGGCACCTCTCCTGTTTTCCATGATATTTCAAAGATGATGGAGAGTGGTCTAGCAATGACTTCTGCCAGCTCCTTCACTACACATGCGTGCATCCCATCAGGGCCCACAGATTTGATGATGTCCACTTTCCTTAACTGATCTTTAACCAAATCTTATTCAATCAAAGTGAAGTCTTCATCACTCCTGACTTCTTCTCTGGTCTGGAAGGTTTGGGAATCCTGAAGGTCAGCCTTATCCGTAAAGACTGAGGCAAAGAAGGCATTAAGTAACTCCGCCTCCTCCATGTCCTCCATCACCAGGGAACCTGCTTCATTCAGCAGTGGGCCCACATTTCCTCTGGTCTTCCTTTTACCTCCAATGTACTTGAAGAAGCCTTTCTTCTTGTCTTTGACTTCCCTTGCAGTTTTAATTCTAAGGAGGCGTTAGCTTTCCTTGTTGCATCCCTACATTCTCTGACCACGTTCTTGTATTCTTCCGAAGTGGTCAACCCCTTCTTCCATGATCTATAAATTTCTTTTTTCCACTTAAGTTTGTTCAGAAGTTCCCTGCTCAACAATGCAGGTCTCCTGGCTCTCTTACTTGGTTTCTTACTCTTCAGGACACTTTGATCTCAAGCTTGGATGAGGTGGTGCTTGAATATTAACAAACTCTCTTGGGTCCCCTTTCCTTCCAGTACCCTATCCCTTTGGATTTCTCCAAGCAGTTCCTTGAAAAGGCCAAAGTTAGCTCTTCTGAAATCCAGGGTTTTGACCCTGCTAGATGCTTGATACTTGCTGCAGATTATTCTGAACTCCACCATCTTGTGGTCACTACAAACAAGGATGCCCTCAAACTTAATGTTTTCTACCAGTCCTTTGTTTTTCAATACTAGGTCTAGTAGTACACCTCTCCTTGTTGGTTCCTCCACCATCTGAGTCAAAAAGTTATCATCAATGCACTGGAGGAACCTTCTGGACTGTACCTGTCTGGCTGTGTGGTCTTCCCAGCAGATAGCAGGGTGACTGAAGTCACCCATGAGGACTAAGGCCTGTGATTGTGAGGCAACTCTCAGCTTTCTGTGGAAGGCCTCATCAACATCCTCATCCTGATCCAGTGGCCTGTAATAAACACCCACAGCTGTGTTCCTCGTATTAGCCTGCCCCTTAATCTTTACCCACAGGCTCTCAACCCGCTCTTCATCTGCCCCCAGGGACAGCTCAATACATTCCAGTTGCTCTCTCACATAAAGAGCAACTCCACCACCTCGCCTTGCTGGCCTTTATCTTTCCTAAAAAGGATGTAACCATCCATCACAACGTTCCAGTCATGTGAGCTATCCCACCATGTCTCAATGATTGCAATGGGATCATGGCCAGGCGACCCCACATAGATCTCTAGTTCTTCCTGTTTGTTCCCCATGGTGTGTGCATTAGTGTATAAGCATTTCAGAGAGGGAAGAATATAGCGTGCTGCCCCACACGTGCTGAGCCACAACACCCAGGCACCTCTCTAGCAAGCCCAGCTGTATCCACATCCCCCTTCGAATCTGGTTTAAAGCTGGATGAGCCCTGGTAATTCTTGTCCTCTTGTTTCCCCCAGGCTCATTTCCACTGGGCCTGGTTTTATCCCCTACCTCCTTCAAGCCTAGTTTAAAGCCTTCTCAATGAGCCCCCCTAACTCCTGGCCAAGAATCCTTTTCCCCCTTGTTGATAGTTCCATACCATTTTTTGCTAGCAGACCCGGTGTTGTGTAAATATTTCCATGATCGAGGAAAGGAGGGAGCCCAGGAGGGCATTTGCCTGCTGCCCCAAGCAGGGACCTGCTTCAAGTTCCCCTCTTCTCTCAGGTCTCCTACCTCTGCCTGATGACAAGAAAGCAGAGGATCCACTACTTCTCATGGAGCGTCCCCCTTGAGGCTTTGTCAGAAGGATGGAAGGGTGTTTCTCCAATCTCTGTTTTTCACATTCCTGTATACTCCTTAATCTTTCCACTTCCTCTTTCAGCTCAGCCACTAGGCTGAGTAAGTCATTTACCTGGTCACAGTGTTTGCAGGTGTTCTCTCTGCTATCCTCCAATATGAGTGACAGGCTGAAGCATTCTCTGCAGCTAGAGTCCTGGACAGCTGCGTCTTTGAGGAGGACCTCTGTGTGGGTTGCCACTGTCCTCCTGGTAGTGGTTTCCGCCTGAGCGGATACCATGGCTAGGTCCTCTTCTGGGAGGTGTGACCACTGCTGAATAGTTACCTTGAGCCAAGAGGGGGCCTGCGCCCTGCCCTGCTCGCCCTGCCTGTGTGAACTGCTGTGCAAACCTCCACACCACGCCCTTCTACCGTGCCACGCCCCGTTTGCCTACTCCTGTTCGCCAGCTCCTGGTCGCCTGTGCTCCCGAGCAGCTGCTCTTGTATGTGAGGGGGTTAAGCCGCCAACCCTTTCTCTCTGCCCTTCATGAGTCAGAGCTGCTGCTCGCCAGAAGCGCTCTCTCCCCGCCCAGAGGGGTGCTTTGTCCTCTTGTTGAGGTGGAACTTCCTGTGCTCGAGTTTGAATCCATTGCCCCTTGTTCTATCATAGGGCACAAGTGAAAAGAGGTTGTCCCTGCCTTTTTGATGCTCAGCCCTCATGTATTTATAGACATTAATTAGATCCCCTCTCAGTCTTCTCCTCTCTAGACTGAAAAGCCCCAGGTCTCTTAGCCTTTCCTTGTAAGGCAGGTGTTCCAGTCCCTTAATCATCCTCATAGCCTTCCATTGGACACTTTCAAGTAGATCCCTGTCCCTGTTGAAGAACAAGGAGTCTGTAGAATGTTAAATTTAACTGACAGAGAATATTGCATCACCATACAAAATGCCACCATGTCAATTGAAGAAGCTCGAGTGAAGATGCCAAGCTCATGCCTATCGTCTCTCACAATCTTTAGGACTCATTGAATGGGGAATATGGTTGATAGAAATAGAGCCAACTTTGTTGGTAGATTTTATATTCTTATTAATTGACATAGCTATTGTATGGTGCATTATTACCCAGGCCATTTGCTGTCACTCTCTCCTATTTTCTCCCATTGTACTAGCATCACCACCCTAGAAGATGATCTTCCTGAAGATATCAAGATGTCTGTTTCAGCCACGGGGTGTAGAGTGCCTAAATGAATAATTGTCTCAAAACATCTGCCCTGACAAACTGGACATTGTGCTCAGGTGGCGTCCTCATTCAATAAGCCGCCTAGACCCTGTTCTCACAAAGAGAGCGTCTCATTCAGTAACCACCCTGATAAATGGGACACTGTCCTTATTTGATAAGGAACAGTGGTTGACAAGAGGATCTCCATAGATGTACGGCACCACCTTGCAAACACCACTTTCCTGTTAAGGACAGAGCACGTGCGTGAAACTAAAGGTCATTGCTTGATCAACCTGGACATGAGGGGGGGACACAGAAAATGATCACCTGGACCCCTGTGCCTCATTGACTCATTTCCAGAACATTCCCAAATCCAACACTGATTTTGCGCAAAGTAGGCTGAACCTCCCCTGGAGAGGCAGGGCCAGGTGCCATAAAAGAGGCAGACTCCAAATGCTCGGGGCATCCCAGGACCACAACATTATACTGAAAGTGTCACTGGATCTAAGGGTGGTAATATCTTTCCTATCCCCTCTTTCTTAATCTGTCTGTCTCCATCTCTCTTAATCTCTTTCTGTCTTTCTCTCTGTCTCTCTTCTTTCTCTCTCTCTCTCCCTCTCTTTGTTTCTAACCATGTTCTTGGCACATAAGGGTAATATAGTTTCCAATTTTGCTGAGTTTTTCCAGTTATAACCTGTCGTTTTGAGAGTATAATTTTGCTAAGTTCTGTTGGTTGTAACATGTTGTTTAAAAAGAAGTTTAAAAAGGTCTTACTCCTAGAATACTACGTAAAGAATTCCAGAGGTTAATCTCACTGAATGGGTTGTTAAAGGAGATTAATTCAGAGAGGAGGATTTGATCCAGCCTCACCTAGGCTCCTCTCTGAGAAAGAGTTTAGAAAGCAAGGGGGTCCAGTCCAAATATCCCTGGGTTGACCCTTACTTCTGGGGAACTCTTCCCATGCCCACTTTGTGGGATGTGACATTTAATTCGGGCCCCCACCTCTGGGGAGCCATGCCAGCCTTGTGGGACATGATATTTAACTGGTGTCAGAAGTGGGATTCTCTATGAGAAGCAGTAAGGAGGTTCTCTGAAAGGGGATAACACCTGGGCTGTGTAAAGGAGAACTGATTTCTTTTGTAGAAGGTCATGACAGCCTGGGTCACACCTGAACTTTACTACTCCCCACTTTTGGACTTGTTAAAACTGAAGAAAAGACTGTAAAGCTTGTCCAACCCCAAAAGAGTGTAGCTGGGCCGAGGAATATTGGGAATCCCCCACAATTATAGTGGAACAGAAAGAGTCTTGGCAAAAGAAAATAAGTTTAGACCTTATAAGAGAAAAGCAGTGGTCCATGATGTCTTGTGAGCCACATTAATTGCAGCTCAGAAAGACAGACTTCTTATTGAACAAACCAAGAACGAGGATAAGGAGTATCTTCACGAACTGGTTAAAAAACTGCAGGCAAAATTAGAAGTAGAACAGGTGAAGCAATGACAAGCCAAAGAAGTGTTAGTTGATGAAAAGCAAGTAATGAGATATTTGCAAAACAGCCTGTGAGATGCCCTTGTGAGAGAAGAGGATCTAAGTTTAAAGGTAGCTTATAATTTAGATAAGGACCTTGACAGCAAACCTGGGTTCTCTAGTTTGTCAAAAGAAATTGATCTTCTCAAAAGAGAGGTCACCCTCCACTACCCTTGGGGAAAAATGGACAAAGCCGAATTTGATCACTCACCAAAGTTCTGGCCACTTTGTAAAACTGAAGCTATTTATGATGGTGAGCAGGTCAGATCTACTGTCCTTACTAAACAGATACCCTGTAGTGCAACTGAATTGGCAAAATGGCAAGAAAAGTATTTCGGATCTCCAGAGTAATCCAAGATGGAATATATGTGGCAAGTTTACTTCACAGGAGGGGACCAAATCCTCTGGGGAGCCATGCCCAACTTGCGGGATGTGACGCCATGGCATGAGGGAAAATTTTCTTAGCGTGCCTAAAGCACACAGCTGATGGGCTGAAACCTCTAGCCCTCCAGTATCAGACATTATAAAAACAGAGACAGTTTCTACTGTCTCTGGTCTCTACTATGGTATTTTTGAGTTGCTATTTAGCCTGTTTTGTGAGGCTCCTGTGTTTATTCCCAAGTATGTGGTTAGTGCCTGTGTGTGGTTGGTGGCTCGGCTATTGTGTTTTACAAAAAACACAACAGCCAGCAAATCAACAACTAGCTCCAAGACTGGTGTTATCAGATGGATTTTGAGCTCTTTGACTGTGGGATGATTTACATGACACCAGGCATACTGGCAACAGATGGGGTACACCTGTCTCAAACAGGGAAGAGGGTCCTGGCACAAGAGCTACCAAGGCTCATTGAGAGAGCTTTAAACTAGAGTTGAATGGGGAAGGGGATGGAGAGTCATAGAGTAGAAAAGATGAAAGGGTCATTGGTCGATCAGTTACTGGGGAAATGCCTGAGAACAGCCAGCTAGGAATTAGGACTTCTCCTCGCAGTAAGATGGAGCCATCAGCCCAACTGAAGTGCATCTACATGAATGCACAAAGTGTGGGCAACAAACAAGAGGAGCTGGAAGCCACTGTTCAGTAGGAAAATCTGTGATATCATCGCCATCACAGAAACATGGTGGGATGACTCACATAACTGGAGTGCTGTAATCAATGGCTACAACTTCTTCAGAAGGGATAGGCAAGGAAGGGCAGGTGGTAGGGTCATCCTGTATCTTAGGGAGTGCTATGAATGCCTGTAAGTTATTGATAGTTACAATAGTATTTAATGTTTAGGGCTAAGAATAAGGGGGAAGGCCAACCAAGCAGACATCTTGGTAAGAGTTTGTTATAGACCACCCAGCCAGGAAAGAGACAGACAAAATATTATGTAGACATCTAAGAAGTCTCTTGATTGTTTGCCATTGTCCTTGTGGGGGACTTCAACATCCCAGATACCTGCTGAAAACATAATATATCAGAGAGGGAAAAGTCCCAAAAATTCGTAGAGTGTGTAGAGGGTAACTTTCTGACACAGCTGGGGAGGGAGACAACTAGGGAAGATGCCCTTCTGGACCTGCTGTTTGACAACAGAGATGGGTTTGTGGAGGGCGTGATGGTTGGAGGCCATCTTGAGTATACCGACCACAAAATGATAGAGGAGGAGGGCCAGCAGAACTGTAACTCTGGGCTTCCAGCAGGCAGATTTTAACCTCTTTAGGACACTGCTCAACAGAGTCCCTTGGGAGGCAGTTCTGAAGGGCAAGGGAGTCCAGGAAGGCTGGACATTCTTTAATAGGGAAATCTTAAAGGCGTCTGCCATTCCTCTGAGCTGAAAGATGAACTGGCTGGGAAGAAGACATACCTGGCTGAACAAAAAGATATGGCTGTGAGAGTTTATGCTTTTGGAAGTAGTGGTAGGCCACTCAGGAGTACTACGAGGGTGTTGTGAGTTTAAGCAAGGAGAGAATCAGAAGGGCCAAATCCCTGCTTGAAGTCAATCGGGCTGCAGTGGTCAAAGATAACAAGAGCTGCTTCCACAAATACATGAACAGAAAAAGGAGGACTAAGGAGAAACTCCCTCCTTTATTGGATACTGGGGTAAATGTGGTGATCAGGGATGAGGAGAAGGCTGAGGCACTTAATGCCTTCTTTTCCTCAGTCTTTAGTAGTAGGACCAGTTGTTTGCTGGGTAGCCAGTCCCCTGAGCTGGAAGACAATGATGGGGAGCAGTTTGAAGCCCCCATAATCCAAGAGGAGATGGGTAGCAACCTGCTGCACCACTTAGACATACACAAGTCTATGGGAGCAGATGGGATACACCCAAGGGTATTGAGGGAGCTGGCAGAAGTGCTCATCAAGCCACTTCCTATCAATTACCATCAGTCCTGACTAAGCAGGGAGGTCCCAGATGACTGGAGGCTTGCCAATGTGATGCCCATCTACAAGAAGGGATGAAAGGAAGATCCAAGGGACTACAGGCCTGTCAGTCTGACCTTGGTACTAGCAAAGGTTATGGAGCAGATCATCTTGAGTGCCATTATGCAGCATGTGCAGACCAGCCAGGTGATCAGGCCTGGTCAGCATGGGTTCATGAAAGGCAGGTCCTGCTTGACTAACCTAATCTCCTTCTATGACAAGGTGATCAATTTAGTGGATGAGGGAAAGGCAGTAGATTTCTTTTATCTGGACCTTGGTAAAGCCTTTGACATTGTTTCCTATAGCAGTCTCTTGGAGAAAATGACTAAATATGGCCTAGACAGGTGTACAATTCACTGGGTAAAAAACTGTCTGGATGGCTCGGTCCAAAGAATTGTAATTAACGGAGTTGCACCCAATTGGCAGCCAGTCACAAATGGCATTCCCCAGGGCTCAGTGTTGGGGACAGTTCTCTTTAATATCTTTCTCAGTGATCTGAATGAGAGGCTCAAGTGTACCCTCAGTAAATTTGCTGACGATACAAGGTTGGAAGGGAGTGTTGATATGCCTGAGTGCAGGAAGGCTCTACCACAGGACCTGGACAGGCTGGATCAACAGGGTAAGGCCAATTGTGTAAGGTTCAACAAGGCCAAGTGCCAGGACCTGCACTTGGGCCACAACAACCCCATGCAATGCTACAGACTTGGGGAAGAGTGGCTGGAAAGGTGCCCAGAGGAAAAGAACCTGGGGGTGTCTAGAGTGCAACCCTTATAAGGAGCATCTGAGTGAAATGGAGTTGTTTAGCATGGAGAAAAGGAGGCTGAGCAGAGACAATTACCTGAAAGAAGGTTGTACCAAGGTGGGGTTTTTTCCCTTCTCTGTAGTAACAAATGATAGAACAAGAGGAAATGGTGTCAAGTTGCACTAGCGGAGGTTTAGATTAGATATTAGAAGAAACTTGTTCACTGAAAGGGTTATTAAGCAGTGGAATAGGCTGAATCACCATCCCTGCAGGTGTTTAAAAGATGTGTAGATATGTTGCTTAGGAACAGAGTTTAAGCACTAAACTTGGCAGAGTTAGGTTAATGGTTGGTAGAGTTAGGTCATGTTTGGACTCAATGATCTTAAAGGTCTTTTCCAGACAGAATGATTCTGTGAAGACCTAAAGCTGTGGCTGTGTCTTCTGATAGTTAATCTCTAGTTCTTTTCTTAAATCACTATCCCATTTTAATTTTGCAGACAATATTTAAGTATAAGCTATTGATTCACTATTAATCACCTTAAGATGAAGAAACCTTTTGTAATCATTCAACATTTCCTTACTTTATCCAGCTGAAAGAAGCATCTACAGGAGAGAGATACTTTTTCTATTTTAAGTACTTTTAAAGTCCTCAGCAACAAAGACATATACATAATTTCCTTTCTCCTTGAAATCTTTAGGAAAAAAATGAAATTAATAAAATCTTTACCCTATATTTCTTTGTTCAATACACTTTTATAAGAAGCTAGCCCTAGGACACCTGGTTATGGTTTGCTATCAGCAGGTAATACTGTTTCTACCGCTGCCTTCTTATTTTAAACATTTTTGTCCTCTTTTCTAAATAAAGAATAAAAAGCAAGGCACTTTTAACTTTTCTCCTTTTCATCCAGATGTCCTATTTAAACCTTGGCAACCAGCCAGAAACATAAAACAGAATGGAAAAACTTTAAAACATCTCCCCATCGCCTTTAGTGCCTTGCCTTATGTACACTATTTTAGATTTTATTATATATTTTTTTAAATGTTAGTGTCTGAATGTTAAAGAACTCCTGTACCCTTATCCTTCTGATGTTACTGTTGTGCCATCATCTTTTATTCTCAGAAAATTAGTATTTCCATATTTTGAAACTGATTCAGGTAAAATACCTTTACCACTTCCTCATTTGTCCAGCTCTGAGGTGGCTTCAGGTGAACTGCTTGTTAGGACTTTAGGGACAGAAATTACCAGAAAGCTCATTTTATGTTTATTTTGGTTCAGAAAACCAAATCTTACTGAACTGCAATTCCAGAAGTATTGCAATTGCTGGCTGAACATTACAAAAAGGAGTAGAAAACTGAAATTTAGCATCAAATGGATGGGTAGTACTGCTCAGTGGCCTAAATAAAAGGAAGAGATGGGTCGTTTTCCTTCAGAAATGCAAAGATCAGCTTTAGAGGTAGTTTTATCTGGTCTCTATAGAGAATGATGAAAAATGCTGCCACAGTTGAGCTGATTCCTCAGTTCTGAGTGCTAAGCATCCACTGAATGAAAACAACACACAGGTACCAATTTCAGCTCCTCAGTACTGAGAAGTTTTCAACTTAACAGTTTTTAAATTTCATCAGATTGGCAATGAACAAAAATATATATATGTATTTATATTTTTTATATATATATGTTTGTTTTTTTTTTACTTAGATGGTGTAAAATGATTGAAAGCAGAATCTGATGTAGCTCATTAAAATATGTATTTGTTTTTCAGTAGTGTGAGTATACAGTACCAGGTTCCAAAGAAAATCTTCCTTGTATGTAGGATTTACATTCTGTCCTCCTTCACTGCTTGTTTTTTGGATTTGCTTGTTTTTTCCTTTCTATTTTTATCCTCTTTCTT
Organism: Hemiprocne comata; assembly: GCA_020745705.1. Taxonomy (NCBI): domain Eukaryota; kingdom Metazoa; phylum Chordata; class Aves; order Apodiformes; family Apodidae; genus Hemiprocne; species Hemiprocne comata. The sequence continues at coordinate 70,409,030 of CM036616.1, read as the reverse complement.
TGTGCTCTTAGGTATTTAATTTACATATTTTCTACTCAAACAGCCAGGTAGTAATTTCATATTTACTTTACTTGCAATAACCTAGGAAACTCTAAGAAGCAGAAGGACTTAAAATCAGACATTGTGAAAACTTACAGTACTTTTTACGTTGTGTGTCCCCTTCTTCCCCATGCCCATCCCCCAGCCCCATCTCCCCCGCCTTCCAGGGTACCATTTCTGAGGTACCACTGCTGAATGAGGTGGAGGCCCTGGTAACAAGATGCAGAGAAGGCAGAGTTACTGAATATCTTATTTGCTTCAGTCTTTAGTCCTAAAACTAATCCTTGTGAATCCCAGACCCTGGGTGTAAGAAAGAAAGCTTGGAAGAAGGGTGATGCTACACTAGCCAACGAGGATTGGGTTAGAGATCTGTTGGGTAAACTGAATACACATAAATCCATGGACCCCGATGGGATGCACCCATGAATGTTGAGAGAGCTGGCTGATGTTGTTGCTCTACCACTCCCCATAATTTTTGAAAGATCATGGAAAACAGGGGAGATACCTGAGGACTGGAGGAAAGCCAACTTCACACCAGTCTTCCAAAAGGGCAAGAAGGATGATCAAGAAAATGACAGACCAGTCAGCCTCACCTCCATCCCTGGAAAAATAATGGAGCAGCTCAATCTGGAAGTTATCTTTAAGTACATGGAAGAGAAGAAGGTTATCAGGAGTAGCCAGCATGGATTCACCAAGGGGAAACCATGTTTGACTAATCTGATAGTCTTCTACAATGCTGTGACTGAATAGGTAGATGCAGGGAGACCGATGGATGTAGACTACCTTGACCTTGGCAAGGCTTTTGACACTGTCTCTCATAACATCCTCATGAGCAAGCTCAGGAAGTGTGGGGTAGAAGAGAAGACAGTGAGATGGACTGAGAACTGGCACCACAAAGAGTGGTGATCAACAGTGTAGAGTCCAGCTGGAAACCTGGAACTAGTGGGGTCCCCCAGCAATCAGTGCTGGGTCCAGCCCTGTTCAACAACTTCATCAACAACCTGGATGAGGGGACAGGGTGTATCCTCAGCACGTTTGTTGTTGATGATAGGAAAATAGGAGGATGACCTGATTCACCAGAAGGCTGTGTGACCATTCAGAGAGACCTGGACAGGTCAGAGAGCTGGGCAAAGAGGAACCTAATGAGGCTCATCAAGAGCAAATGCAGAGTCCTGCACCTGAGAAGGAATAACACCATGCACCAGCACAGAACTGGAACTGACTTGCTAGAAAGCAGCTCCATGGAGAAGGATCTTGGAGTCCTGGTGGACAACAAATTATCCATGGGGCAGCAATGTGCCCTTGTGGCCAAGAATGGTACCCTGCAGTGCATTAAGATAAGTGTGTCCAGCAGGTCAAGAGAGGTTCTCCTCCCCCTTTACTCTGCCCTAGTAAGACCACACCTGGAGTATTGTGTCCAGTTCTGGGCTCCCCAGTTCAAGAGGGACAGGGAATGGAGGGCTACAGGGATGATTAAGGGACTGGAACACCTGCCTTATGAGGACAGGCTGAGAGACTTGGGGCTGTTTAGTCTGGAAAAGAAGACTGAGAGGAGAGCTTATTAATGTTTACAAGTATCTGAAGGGTGGGTGTCAAGAAGGAGGGGCCAATCTCTTTTTAGTCATGCCCTGTGATAGGATGAGGGGCAACGGACACAAACTAGAACATAGGAAGTTCCACCTCAACATGAGGGAAAACTTATTTAGTATAGGGGTTGCGGAGCACTAGAATAGGCTGCCCAGAGAGGTTGTGGAGTCTCCCTCTCTGGAGACTTTCAAGACCCGTCTGGATGTGTTTCTGTGAGATCTGCCCTAGGTTGTCCTGCTCTGACAGGGCTGTTGGACTCAATGATCTGCAGAGGTCCCTTCCAACCCCTAACATTCTGTGATTCTGCCATTCTGTGATTTTACTGTCTCTATTTATGTGCCCTAAGCCTTTTAAATACAAAGGCATGGAAGGTATGCCAGAGTAAATAGCCCCAAACAGTCTCTGAAAACAGTTGCATGGGTCAGGTAAACAGCAAGGGTCTTTTGGGTTTTGGATAGTTTAATTTTGTTTTGGTTTTTTTTGCTTTTTTGTTTTTGTTTTTTACTTTTAAGTAGTGTTACACTAACAACTTTTACTGCCATTTGTATGAGCTAGAAGCACATACAAACAGTCAATTAAGATGACATTTTGTAGCTTTTTTTAAACTGCAATAACTCCCTGATTTTGTAGTTCTGTACTCAAAAGTTGGGTGTTGTTTAAACCTTCTTCATTTGCCCTCTGTGTTTCAGGAGCATTCCAACTCTAGTGAGGTTTTCACAGCTCCATTCGTGTGCTCAAAGTATTTACCTTCTTGTGATTTATTCTTGGTACCAGTGGCTCTTCGTGATTACCCAGAGCCAAGGAGTCTAACAGAGTTCTGCTTCCTCCAGCGTTTCACTTTGGACTGATCAGAATTGCAGAACATGATCCCCTGCACATGAAAATGGTCCATTTCTAAAGGCTTTTCTGAGAACTTCTTACATACAAGATGTTCTGCACCACTGCAGAATGAGGCATCATTATTTGTCAGGGAAGAATGCCACTGACCTGCAGACTGAGAAAAAAATGCACAAGGGTTATGCCAGGATGATTTTCTATTTTGGATGGCTGTATAGGAGAACGTCTTAAGCTGAATAAGGAACTGCTGGATAATTTTCTCTCAGTAAGTGCTGGATAAATACACGTGAAATTTATTCTTGGAAGTCCTAGTCATGAGTGTTCTGAGGAGCCTGTGGAGAGCTAGATCCTGAATGATGTGGGGCAGATTTTAAAAAGTATGTAGGTGCTCACAAAATTTCAAAACATGAAAGTCTTTAATTCTCAGCACAGTGTTAAGGAAAGTAAGGCACCCAGGTACATTACAAGATCCCACTGGGAACCTCTTGTTGTTTACAGGTGAGCAATCTGGAATCAGGGCCTCAGTGCTTGGAGATCTGAAAGTACTGAATTCTAAGCTTGTCCTTGGCAAATCAAGGTTCTTATTGTTCACTGAGTTGACATTCGTGTAAGAAAGGTGTATTTTTTAACATCTGTCTGGTATGAAACACCTAGTTATATGGCTGCTTACAGTATGAAAGATGACTAAGGCACTTCTCCTTCCACATAAGGATAAGGGCCAGCAAAATAGAGCTGTATCTACAAATATGTATTTGTAAGGTGTTGGGATTTATGGAAAATTAGCATGCGATTTACGGAAAATTAATATGGGATTTATGGAAAATTAATATGCCTGAATTAAAACAGCAGTGTTGCAGGTGCTGCTGACCAAATTTTCAGGCACCCTGAAGCAAACCGTGGGATCAGTAAACAAGCTAGTGTCTCACAGGCTGGTACCCCACAGGACCAGCAAACAGCAGGTGTCCTATCTCACGGTTGTTATCTCATGAAGTAGTGAGAAAATAATGTTGTAGCAAGAACTGAGAGGCACCGTCTGGGAAGTGAAAAACCCCGGGTTATTGTGACACGGGCAGCAAGTGACAAGACACGTAGCCAATCATATATGAATTGTGTATGTATGTAACCAACAGGGTTTGTACTGGGGTGGAACATCTGGAGTCAGAGGGGTATAAATTGCCGCCATTTTTAACAATAAAGGTCTTCAGTTGTAACTCATAGAGTTGTGTGAAGTCCATATGCTGCCTCCCACAGTAAGGCTAGGAAATTTTTATGCCCATGTACATGTGAGACATAGACACAATAAGTTTGCAGGTCATGTTTGCCTGATGCTTTACTGAACCTCAGAATCTCTTCACTGGAGACCAATAATGTCTTACTTACCCGGGAGATGTCTTATCCACTTAAGGGTGTAAAACATAACTAGAAGTTCTATCTCTCCACAAAATTTTTGCAATTTCCATGGCTCAATTGAAAATTCAGAAAGATAATTTCTGTGTAAATGGTGGGTTACCCAGTTAAATAAACATGGTAGGTTTTTTATATTGCGTTAGGAATTGTGCATTATCCTGAGAAAGGTCTACTCTACTAATTTTTCAAACTTCATGAATGAGTTACACAAGACTATGGCAAATTATATTAATGGATTTTGACTCCCTTATGACTGATCAGTGAAAAGGTAAACTTCTTTACAATGTAACACATTTTATGTTCAGAGCAGAGATTGCTGCCTGTAGAAAGATTTTTAAAGTTAAACTACTGACAATTATTGAATGATACTAATACAATGAAAGAGTTCTAGATATCACTAAGAGAACTTTTTATTGTACTAAATAAACTGATACTGTACCTGACAGCCATGATTTAAAAATGTATCCTATGTCCATCTATTTGGAAGCTTAATTAAATGAATATGAAAAAGACAGAGGTTGCATGAAATTGTCCTTCTAATCACAATTTTTCACATCTCTGTAATATAATAAATCTTCTTTATTCTAAGAGGTTCTTAAAGCATTTTCTGCTAATCCACAGAGTAGCTGGGTGTCCTCTAAAGAGCCTGGGTATTCTAATACTCTATTTCACTTGCCATGGGGTAATATGACCAGCCTAGATTATGTCCAGGGTGAAATAAAAAGCTGGTTTAAAAGAAATATGTCATAAAAGGGGGAAAACTCTACCATCCAAATTCCTCAGCTGCAAGAATGACACCTTGAGAAAATGGGAAATACTCACTTTCTTACTTTCAAGGCTAGCCCAGGAGCAGCTAAACTGTCTTAAAGTTACCTCTGTGCTACCCCTTGCAGAACATATTTTCACCAGACCGTACATGCAGCCACAGAACAGGTTAATATATCTGTAGAATTACACTCTTCAGCTCCCACTGGTATCCACCAACATGGATGAACATACGAGTGGCAGAATGCATTTATATTAAGTGGTTTGTTTTGAAAATGTCTACTTCCTAAGCCAACAAATCAGATAATGAGCTGTAGTACACAGACCTAGTTGACCTCAGGACTCACTAATATACCAAGCAGGAGTTAAGCTTTTTTTGACATGAAATTATAAGGCAGAAAACAGTTTCCCAAGTTGTAGTGCTTTGAGGGACAAATTAAATGATGACTCCAAAGAATACTCATGTTCCAATAATAATTGAAAGTAAAGGTGTTAATATCAAATGCAGATATTCCTTACACAGTTTTATATGAAAAATTATGTTCTTCTAAATGGACTTAGATATGTCTTTTCTAGCTGCTGGTGTGAGAGTAAGATTTTTCTATGCTTCTGTAGGTATTACAGAGGTACATGTTTACTATGGTCATGAACCATGGTCAATTAAAAAAACCCCTATGTACCAGAAACACAAATCTTATACAAGTTTTCAAGCAGATAAGACCTGTAAACTCAAAAGAATCATGTACAGTTTCCCCTGGTGACTAAAGTAACCTCTTCCAAGCCTCCAAATATGGACTTATGTCAGCATATCAAAATTAAGCCAGACCCTTCAAAGTGAAACAGTAGGATACAAAGCAAAGAGTTAGGCAGATGGCAGATTCCCCTTAGTGAAACTGCATGATTACGCAAAATGAAAATAAAAAAAGTTCCCAGCACATATGGCAGGAGAATTTGAGAACTGATGTCTGCAAGAATGAGAGAAAAGTTGTTCCTCCTTTTAGCTGCTGAGTAGAGGGAAAAAACTGTCCTGAGCAGTTTAATCATTGAGTTCCTGGATTCAAAAGCTGTTTTCAAGAAGACCCTTTCCTGCAGCACAGGCATACCTTCAAAAGGGTCTAAATTTTAAGTTGCCTTTTATCAACTTAATAGTTCATATGTTTCTGTGATAGTGATTGCTTTAATCACAGAGAAATAAGGACACACATTTATCACAGCTAGGCGCACCCTTTGATATGACCAATCTATTGGACATTGTCAGTTCAATTTCCTATTAAAAATCCTTTGTGAGCCAACTGAAATCTTCTGTTACATGTGAAATGAGCAGAAAAATTTATTTCATTGTTTTGTGTGCATAAATACTAGCCAATTCATTGTTCATTAATTATTTGCTATGATACATATAATGTATATTTCCTGGTGTCTCTGGGATTGCTGTCTCGTAGGATTGCTCTCTGCCCCATTGGATATAAGAAACCTTGAGGAAGCATAAAGAGCAAAAACTAGAAACACTGGTGTGGGAATCATGCCCCACTGAACATTAAAATAATGATTCTCATGGCAACTGGGACCTAAGGTGGGAAACAAGGAACGGACCAAAGTGAGAACTAAGCCAACCTGAGGCGGGAGAGGAATTACTATGTTGCAAACATCGAGAAGAGCCTCAACAGCCTAAAGTGCTGATTGGTGCAAAAGGACCAATCAACAAACGGATTGAAAAACACACCAATCAGAAACCAAGGTTCGCCGACCGATTTCATATTAAGCAAGTGCTGCAACCACCACTGCTGCTGCTGCCCACCTGAAAGCTTCTGCCGGTTGCCTAGAAGCTGCTGTCCGCCTGGAAGCCGCCGGTCACCGAAAAGCTGCTGCTGCTTGCCTGAAAGCTGCTGCTGCCCGCCTGGAAGCCTCCAGTCATCTAGAAGCTGCTGCCGGAAGCCGCCGGTCAGCTGCTGCCTGCCGGAAGTCGCCGCCTGCCTGAAAGCTTCTGCTGCCCACCTGGAAGCTGCTGGTCGCCCAAGAAGCCGTCCGGAAGCCCCCGCCACCCGCGAAGGAACATACGGACAAAGAGCCAGCTTGCCGCCGTTCAGCCGCCACCGGCCGCCACCACCCACTCGCCGCTGCTAGGGACTGGAGCTGGGATAAAAGCCTTTCTAAAGGCTCACTGAGCTGAAAATCCCATGAGCTCATCCTGCAAAAACTGCAGGAAGAACGCTGGCCATCAAGAGCCGGGGCTGGTCCCTGACTCCAGCTCTCCAGGAAGGTGTAAGAACTGACTCCCCTAACAGACCGCCTTCCCTTGCCCCGTTCTTCTTGTACCCCAAATTGTCCCCGGGAGATGGGAGGGGGAGTTGGTGGGGCTTTTCCTCCCTAAAACTTTATCCTCCCCTAAACTCTCCTTAATTGGCACGGGTGTGACTCCCCTATGTGTATTTTCTATGAGTGGTTGCTAGTTCCTTTGTTTCATTGTGCTTTAAAGGAATTATTAGTAAAGGCACATAATTCAAATTGTCCCGAGTGAGGAGCCTCTCATTCTCACGGCTGGTGTTCCTTAAATACCCGTGTGTGTAGGGGTTGTACGGAAGGATAAACACGGGACCTTCCTCTCGAGTCCCCTGATTGCACGATCCCAGGACTTCTGTTCCTAAAGACAGAGTATGTGTGTGTGCTTGAGACGCAGCACAAGCTGCGAAGCGAGTGTGGAGTCCCGAGCTGCGGTTCCGTTCTCCCGCGAGGGAAATGGCCAGCAACGGAGGAAGCAGAAGGCGCGCAAGGACAGCGTGAAAGGGGGCGTGCCTGAAAACTTGGTGTGGAAGGCAGAGCGAGTGTTCGTGCTTGCTTAAAGACACCACACTGTTTAAAGAAAACCACCTTGCGAAACACTCTCATACACTACATCCAACACGCTGCGACATGCACTCACACAGGGGTCTGGATCGTGACAACTGGTAGGAAACCATATGAATATATGTGTTTGTGTATATATATATATATATGTCTCAACACATACACACACATAAAACCACATTTCTATAAGAGGCTGTGACTAAACATATTTTACTTCAACAGACTAAACTGTTTTTGGTGTGATCAGTTTGGAAAGAAATGAAAAAGACTGTCAAAACTGCATGGTGTTCTTGTCCTTTGCTGATGAATACCTACTCCCAATACCATTATTTTAATTATAATTATTTGATGTTTGCTGCCCTATTTAGCCTTAAGTGTATAGGCATTCACTTAAACTAAATAACTTCTGTAAAATGGGGTCTCACTGATTTCCTAAGTGTATTATTATATGAAACGTTAATGGATGAATTAAAGGCTGATTAAAGCCTCAAGAAGTAACTACAATTATACTGCAGATTAGTTTAAACCATGACTAATTAAAGACAAAAAATACAATACTCTCAGAATGCTTAGAAATTTCAATTATTTAATTTAATTGTTATGGAATGGGTGTCTAATTTGTAATATTGTTATATATCATGATGATATTACCATGTGTTTATTTTTATCACAAAAATGTAGGCAGATAATTGAGTATAGCTAAATTAATTACTTTATCTACAAGTTACTGGTACCCTTCTTTTTCAGCATACTTATTTCCATTCAGTTCATAGTTTCACCAATTGATTTGCCAAAATAGTATTTTCAGTATTGGATTACTTAGATATATTTTGTTGTTTTGAATATTTACAACAGTCTTTAAAATGTGAAATCGCTTTTTGATTGAAGGAACTACCCCTAGCTACTCCTTCTGCCCTGTGATATTAGACCAGGCAAGAATGGAAACATGTGATCTAATGATTTTGGTCTAATAATGGACCAGCACTGGATAATCTTACTGGTCTAAACACAAAGTGCATAGATAAAGGAAAGAAAACAGAATGTCAAGTAGCAGCAGGAAAGATGAAGCTACTGTACTTAATAATGATCTGTCAAATGGGAAGTATTGTCTGTTCTCAGTGTTAGAAAATCACGTCATAAATGCTATTAAACATAACAAATTTTCTATCACAGTTGGTTCCTAATGACTGCACCACTCTTATGCTTCTTGCCCAGCCTCTCAAAAACTGAAATATTGTTACAGTAAACTATGTAATAGTTCTTCATAATAACACCTATGGAAGAAACAACTACTATGGCAAACAACCTTATTAGATAATTACTCATTGTCAGCTTTGCCTCAGGATAAAAATTAACAAACTAGTTGCGAATAACTTAAAATGGCTCACTCCTTGGGAAAGATAGTTGCAATAACTTCTAACTTAATAATGATATTGTGCTATTTATCCTATACAAAAATTACATATTCCTTTCTATTATCTCCATTCCATAGTTTGAAATACACATTGAGATAAGTTGAGTCCGTACTTAAAAAGCTGCACCTCTCGTAGTCAGCCAGACTCTTCAAGGTAAATGGGTGATGGAGAGGGAAAGAGAAGGAATAGATGAGATCCATATCAATTGAAAATAATAACCTATTGCATGAGAAATTTGGTTCTTGTTCTTATTTTCTGTTTCTATTGTTACCCAGTTGTTACATGAACTATCATTGTGAAAAAGGTATTTTTTTTAAACTGGGAAGATCCTATAGCCACAACTTCAGTGTCATTCTACTAACTTAGAGGCTTTTTAAAATCCTCTCTTTCGTACTGTCCTGGTTTGAGCCAGGATGAAGCTGATTTTCCTTTTACTGATTTTTTTTTTTCCTTCAGTAAGCTGTCTTTTAAATAGCAACAGGTGTTCCAGCTAGTGGACTGATAACACTGGAATGTTTATGTTTCTGCTGAGAAGGTCAGTTTGTTCTACTCAGTGAATTTGCCACTAAAAATGCTACTGAGAGCAGGAGAGTCATATTTATGAGCTGGACTAGACAGACAGCAGAATTGACCAAAAGTGTTCCATTCCATATATCAACATAAGCTCCAAGGAAGATCAGAGATCACAGAAGACAACTTCCTTCCTGTTTCTTCTTCCTTCTCTTCCATCCATGGCTGGCATCCAGGGAGGACTCCATCTATCCATCACCATCAACTCGTAGGCTTGTGCATCACTGACCTCATAACTCTACCCTGAGCCCCTGTCTGTTCTGCCTTATCTCCTGCCTGCTGGCTGGGACATTTTGGGACTGCTCACAGCTAAGGAGAGTGCCAGGGGAATTGCTGGGGGTGGGGGGAGGCAAGAGGCTTTTGCACATTCCTGAACATACTTGTATATAATTGTACGTATAATTAAAGCTGTCTAATTTAGTTTTAAATCCAGCTAAGTCTCTCTCCTTAATTCTCTCTCTCCTTCCCTACCTGGGTGGGAGGGGGAGGGGATCGAGAGCATTGTTGTCTCTGGTTTAATTGCTGATCCTGAGTCAAATCGTGACAACAATTTATTTGCGTCCAATGTGGGGCTTGATTTTAAGTCCAGGTTATAAATTCTCAGTAATTGGAAATGTTTAAAATTCCATCTCTGATGGGAGAAATCCCTCAGATGGCAATGGGCAACACTTCTGCTGAATCTAATGACGAATTGAAAACTGAACAGACACTTACTGGAATGTTTCTGCTGGACCGTTTTCCCAACATGCAATCGTACATGTGGTATGCAGCTGGGATCATACTGCTCTGTGTAACTGCTCTTGTTATTCTTTTATGGTGTATAGACAGAACTGTAGCCATGATCAACCATATAATCACCAGCCTAGTGATCATAGGGTTTTTGATACTGATCTTTATGGGGGCACTGTATGTGTACAGTCATGGTACAGATCCTCAAGTGAATGAAAAGGTCTATGCTGGTAATGCCAGTAGCAGGTTCAGTTCTACCTCTCCATTTTCTCTCAAGTTGAATCTCCCAGCTCTTGATCTGAATAGCATTGTTTCAGTAGGGATGCTTCTGCTGAATGTTTATAATTTATTGTGGATGCATAGGGTGAGGTGTTGTTCTACTCACTGCCAATCCCCCACAGGCACTGCTGCTACCACCCATGATGTTGCTACCACTACTGCTGTTGCTGCCAACACTGGTACTGCTACAAAAACAGCTGCTTCTGCAAAGATTAAGTCCAATCCCCTTCAATTCAAACTAAGAGTTAATCCTGTGACCAGGAGCAAAGCAACAGGAAAAGGCTCCAGCCTTTTTACCTGCTCCTGTCTGAGACATCCAGAGTTTCTTCAAGCAATGTTAGATTGAAATTGAGAAAGCAGACAATTCTAAATTGTATGATGGAGCAAGTACTTCTCAAGCAGACAAAGGAGCAGGCCCTTCTCAAGCAGATAAGAAATCAGGCCAACAACCAGATAGAAAAGCAGGCCCTTCTCAAGCAGATGACAACAATCACCTTGTCCAGCCTTTCTCTCTAAAGGAACTGCACCTCATGAGAAAGGACTTTACCCACAATGACAATGAAGGACTTATTCCTTAGTTGCTTCAATGCTATGAGAGTGAGGCTGAAACCTATGACATGGACGAGAGAGAAGCCAAGCAGTTGGGATCCCTGATCAAAGATGCTGGTATTGATAGAGCATTTGGTAGTAAGATGGGAACTACCACCCTCTGGGACCAACTTTCCGTTCTGAAGGAGAGATACCCCCATAACGGTGACATCAAATGGCGCCAAAGCAGAACACCAACTCTCGAGAGAGCCCACACATATTTGAGAGAATTAGCTGTGCGAGAGGTGATCTATGATAACACTGGACTTGCAAATCCTGATGATGCTCTGTGTGACACACAAATGTTCTGGAGGTTTGCGCAGGCTGTACCAGCAGCACATGCCCATATATTCTCCTTCATGGGATGCATTGGTGACAATGCAAGACCAACTGTGCCTGAAGTGGCTTTCAGAGCACAACAGTATGGAGACATGATCTCTGATTCCCATCCGTTCCACACCTCGGCCATCAGACAAATGACTGATAGAAAGAATAAGATGCCGAACAGATGGGAAGGTAAACCCCAGGATCTCCCTAGAGACAATTGGTCACGTGTTGCAGCCCTTAAGAGGAGACGTCCTGCTACAAGACAGCAGCAAGAGAAACAGGACCCATTCCGACATCACCTGTGGTCTCTCTTGCATAATTATTTTAAATAGGACATGAAAACCTGAGACAATAAACCCACACTATTCTCCAAATACACGTGCAAGAGCTACTAAATAGAACAAAGGCAGGAGAAGGTTCTTCCAGGAAGAAGGCTGCACCAGTCTCTACTCAGGATGGTGCTTCAACTTCAAAAGCTCAACATTAGAGGTGCCCTGCCTCTGGTGAAGAAGAGGAGAGGGACAACTGAGGTTACTTGACTGTGTGGATTTGGTGGCCTGGCACACTGGAACTATAAAGGTATAAAGCCTTGGTGGACACTGGGGCACAGTGCACCCTAATGGCATTGAATCATAAAGGGACAGAATCCGTCAGTATTTCTGGAGTGATGGGAGGATCTCAAAAACTAACTGTTGTGGAGGCCAATGTGAGCCTCACTGGTAAAGAGTGGCAAACGCACCCTAGAATGACTGGCCCAGGTGCTCCATGCATCCTTGGCATAGACTATCTCAAGAAATGATATTTCCATGACCCAAAAGGGTACCAGTGGGCCTTTGGTATAACAGCTGTAGAGAGTGAGAACACTGAACAGCTGCATACTTTGCCTGGCCTTTCAGATGATCCTTCTCTAGTGGGGTGGCTGAAGGTTGAAGACCAACAGGTGCCAATTGCCACTTCAACAGTGCACAGATGACAATAACGCACCAACAGAGACTCTGTGATTCCCATCCATAAGCTGATTCGACAACTGGAGAGCCAGGGAGTGATCAGCAGGACTCACTCACCCTTCAACAGTCCTACTTGGCCAGTGTGAAAACCTGGTGGCGAGTGGAGGCTGACAGTGGACTATTGTGGCCTCAGTGAGGTTACAGCACCACTCATTGCTGCTCTGCTGGACATGCTAGAACTTCAGTATGAGCTGGAGTCGAAATCAGCCAAGTGGTATGCTGCTGTTGACGTTGCTCATGCCTTTTTCTCTATTCCTCTTGCACCAGAGTGCAGGCCAGTTTGCTTTCACCTGGAAGGGAGCCCAGTACACCTGGAATCGACTGCCCCGGGGTGGAAACACAGCTCAACCATTTGCCATGGACTGATCCATGCTGCACTGGAGAAGGGTGGAGCTTCAGAACACCTGCAATACCTTGACGACATCATTGTGAGGAGTGACATGCGAGAAGAAGTCTTTGAGAAAGGTTAAAAGATCATCCAAATTCTTCCAGATGCTCTTTTGCTGTAAAAAGAAGCAAGCTCAAGGGACCTACATGAGACATCCAGTTCCTAGGAATCAGATGGCAAGATGAATGTCGTCAGATCCCAATGGATGTGATTAACAAAAGAACAGCTAGGGCTCCACCATCTACTGAAATGGACACTCAAACCTTTTCAGGGACTGTTGGTTTCTGGAGAATGCATATCCCAGGTTACAGCAAAATTGTGAAACCTCTCTATGAGGTGACCGGAAAGAAGAGTGACTTTAAATGGGGTCCTAACCAACAGAGAGCTTTTGAGCAGATTAAAAAGGAGATTGTGCAGGCAATGTCCCTTGGACCAGTTTGAACAGGGCCAGACATCAAAAATGTGCTCTACACCGCAGCCAGGTACACTGGTGCTACCTGGAGCCTCTGCAGCCTATGGCAAAATATCATCCAAATGGGAAAATAAAGAGGCTAAATTTTCTGCAGCTCAAACTGTTTCTGCAGAAGTTCATGGCCACACTTCAGCAGGAAGATGTTTTTTAGATGGGTAAAAAATTTCATTGACCAATACTAGTTGTATTTGTTAAATCACAACTTTTTCTGGAAAAATTAAAAAACAGCAAAATAGGGTTTTTTATTAGGCCATTCAGTTGCAACATAGAATAAATACAATGTAACTTTTGAGACCAGCTGCATTGCATATAAAATATTGATATTTAACTGTGGTCAGATGAGCTGCAGGACAAAACTTTTTCTTTTTAATACAAGTAATTTGTCAAGCAATTTTAAATTTTGAGTTAAGTCATGACAAATTTGTAAAAAAGTATTAAACACTGACTTCTCATATAAGATAATGACAATTAATAATTGACTTAGTTCATTTACAACAATGCTTCCAAGGGACTCAGGTAACTTCTCATATGGAAGCTGGTAGTGAAATGAATGTTCGAAAAATAATTACCTGTATTTGCACAATCCTTCTAGCTCTACTATCTTCTCAAGGATTCCTGGAGTCAGTCTTCAAGGATTAAATAATGTCTTAGCCATTATATATATTTGTCAGAGACTGTTCAGTGAGCTGCAAGGATATGTGGAACATAACTTGTTGAGTCTCAAACAATTCAGGATGGAGTCCTGTGTTAGGCAAGCATGAACAGTGCAGGTGGGTTGCCAGGCTATCTCCCTCCACCTGCTCCTCTCCTGATTGACTCACCTGGTAAATTTACAACAGCTTCTCTGAACATGCCCCCTCCCCAGCCCCATTCCAGAACTCTCTGGAATGTCTGACTGTGGATCCAGAAACTTCAAGAAGGACGAACTGTACAAGTGCAGAAGGTGCCCCGAGGGTGGTCACTGGGGGACAGGATGTTATAAAAGGGGTGAAAGTACATCATGCGTTTATCAACCTACCACCCGCTTGCCGACCCCCTGTCTCCAGGGTAGGATCTGAGGCTGGAGGCCTACAGAGCCAGATAACACACTGAAAAATACGCTGCAATAAAGGGTGGTGATACATCTGTTTTATCTCCTCATCTATCTTTCCATCTTTCCTTTCCTTCTTCTTGTCTTTTCCTCCTGCTAGCTAAAGGGTTACAAACTCTTAGCCGTTTACCCTATTTCGATTCATTCTCCAGTTACAGGAGTAGTTATTGTGAGTCAACAATGTCTCAATTGCCTGCCATTGACATCTGAGTAGTGAGCTCTTTATAAAGCATTTGTTATGTGGTACATCTAGGCCATTTACAGTGGCTTCTTTTTTTCAACAGCACTTGTGCAATTTTGGGGTATAAAAAAGCTTCACCTCCCTTGAAACCCACCAAGTGGGACAAGACAGTATTTTACCTGGTTTTCCTGCCTATGATCTTTTCACTTTGGCCCTAAGTGTGATCCTCACTTAACTTTCTCACTATTTGTAGGGTAAGCTTTTGTGTTACAGCAGTTGTCCCTGAAGCAGATCAGCTTCCTCTTATTATTTTCGTCTTAGGAAATGCAAAAAAAAAATGACCTACTGAACTTGCAAAACAAAATCCTATGCAATGGCTCTCAATCTTCTAGGACAGAGCATTTTTTGTGCCGTGACACAGGTTTGCTTGGGTTAAAATTCTAGCTTGCTACAGCTTGAGTGTCTGTAATTCTGTGCTATTATCTGTAGCCAAAGTGTGTACAGATGGAGGTACACTGGTCATCCTTTAGCTGTATGGATATCCAGGAGGTCATTTAGTGTTTATTTTTTTATCAAAATAATAAGAGGAATAAATGAATAGGGTATAATTCATTAAGATTAATAGCAAGGAGTAAAATCTTAAAACAACCAAAACCAACAAACAAACCAACAAACCAACAAATAAACAAACCCTAAATGCAGAAGTATAATCTTAAACCTGCATCGCACCCTACACTTTGAGACAATTTATGGCAACAACAATTGGAATTGAATTTAGCAGAGTGAAACATAATACTGTTCATTTGAAATATGATAAGGAAAAAACATATTCGCCTAACTTATTCACCTCTTAAGGACTGAATGAGTGGCTGTGTTTATGGGCAAATTGTTGAGAACTTGGTAAAGGTGGGATCTAGCCTTCTCTTTAACTAGAGTCTTACCAGAGTGCCTACACACATTATCAAGTACATTTCTGTGGTAGCCCCTCACACTATAACACAAAACCTTCACATTTGTATTAGCTCTGGAGAAAAAAATTATTTTCTGCTAGTCTCTTGCCAAATGTGACCAACGAGTCATACAGTTTGTACAAAATAAGGTCTCTGGCTTCCCCCTAATTTTAAAATATGTGAAGAAGATGGCAAATAGAACAAAAAGCATTTGAATGCCCTGCTTTCTTCATTGCCCTGCCTCAGAAAAATCCCTGAACTAGGGGTCTATGAGGGTGGAATCCAGGGCTGGAAATCGCTGTTACTTAGCTTGCAGGCTGTTCACTTCTGAGTGCTCTTTCGAATGGCCACTTGCTCAGTGAGCCTTTGTTTGAGCCTGAAATCCAGCCGGGGGTTGGAAAGGGGAACAACGTTGCTTAGCAACAGCTCTTTTTTTGGTCAGGTAGCAC
Organism: Hemiprocne comata; assembly: GCA_020745705.1. Lineage (NCBI taxonomy): Eukaryota > Metazoa > Chordata > Aves > Apodiformes > Apodidae > Hemiprocne > Hemiprocne comata. Next base: position 70,393,106 of record CM036616.1, on the reverse strand, counting down.
ATGGTTATGGGAAAGAGAAATCTGTAAATTCAGTGGATTTGGGCCCTACCCAGGAATTTTCCTTTTTCATAACCAGGCTTTTCCCTTACAAAAATCTTAAACTGTCTTGATTTCCCAAAATTGAAAGCACGGGGATCTTCAAACAACAGAATCCTGTAAAGAGTAGGCAGTGTTAGCCCAATGGTGCATTTAATTCAGTTCTGCTGTGTCTGTCCTACTATACACATCAGAAGCATACTTTAAAAAGAAAAAATATTTTAGAACTGTAAATTTAGCCTATTTCCTTTATAAGTTGGTTTAATTATAAAATAATATAATTCCATATCTAAAATTTAAACTCAACCTCTCTTTTTACATAGTAGATATTTACATTTTTTATCTCTTCCATGATATAAGAGGTTTTGATTCAGATTTATGTATTTATTTGTTAATAATAAATAAAGTAAGGAGAACAAGTCTTGTTTCTACGCCTCTTCACTGTCTACAAATTGTACAAGAGGGGGCAATAGTTTTTCTTATGTAAAACATTACATTATTTTATTGGTAATAAAATGAAATGAAATGAAATGAAATGAAATAAAATAAAATAAAATAAAATAAAATAAAATAAAATAAAATAAAATAAAATAAAATGTATATTGAAAGCAACAATAGCAGCAGCAGAATCTATAAAGTCAATACCCCTAACTCTGGGTGAAGAAAATAATGCAATTGTTATTTAACCCATTTACTCTAGAAGAGAAACAGCCTTATTTTTCAACTGTACTGTCATTTTAGAACTCAGAGCAAGAACTTTTACATCTCGTGTGCAAAATTTGTTCCTTTCTTGTGTGCACTGTAGATTTTAAAAGTAAACAGAAACATTGTATTTCTGAATATATAAATGCAACTTCCAGTAGTTTGAGTCTGTATGAAAATGAAAATAAAGTAAAAAATAAACAACAATGAAACACAAAATCTTACATTACTTTTTTGAGGAGACTGCTAGTAATCAGATAATCAGGAAGAAGAAAACTGCTCAAGAAAGTAGGCAGGCTGGATTTGTCGACATCCATACTGTGTGAACTCAAGTCTCTCTCTAAATGTTTTGTTTGTGGAGAATACCATTTGATGACTAGCTCTCACAGAGGAAGTTACTTAGGTTTTTGGTCTGAGTCATTCCATGCTGGAATGGAATTTTGGAGGATTGTAAAATACACTCTGGGTAGTTCTGTATATAACTGTGATCAACATAAGTGTTTGCAGTTATGCTCCATATTGTAAGTTATAGTTGTGTTTTTTGGATTTCAGAACATTTGGATAAACTCACAGGTGGAAAAACTGGATAGGAACTGCACAGTGTTATTAGTATTCTCTACCAATGTCTCTTCATCATCCAGTGCACTATTTGTAGACCATGTCACTGCAAACAGGTATTACTTTATAAAGGAAAAAGATCGGTGAAAGTGAGAAAAAAATGCAATGTTTGTCTAATTCATTTGTATATAACAAACTACTGATTATCAGTATAGAAAATGGAAAACCTAGGACTAAGAAATAGTATTTTCCCAACAAATCACTGAAGGAGACAATGCAAAACATTCATTTTTGTTGGATCATTTTCTATGGTTACTTATCAGGATTGTTGTGAGAAGACAGACTATTAAGGTTATGTATGAACAGGTGATACTTAGTAAACTGTTTCAGCATTGATCTAAACAGACTGAATGGAACAGAAAATTCTTAGAGGGTTACAAATCTATCCATACTGTATCATTATTCCCTCTGTCTTTCATGGCTGTGATAAGCACACTTTTGGAACTGCAGTGTGATAGTTGTGAACCATATGACATCCATTCATACCTAAAGGCTCAGTGGATGGTACCAGGGAAATTACACACGTCATGACACTGAAGCATTGAGAGATGACCAATAGTGTAATGCTAATATGCAATGGCCATATGGTACTAATTATTGACATAAATAGTAGTTCAAGGAAATGGCTTGGATTTTTTTGGATGACCAAGCAACAATCAATGTAATGAGTTTAGCCAGCTCTTGATAGGAAAACAATACAATGGTGTAGTATTAAAATGAAGAATAATACACTTATTGAAAAATCACATATTTTCAAGATACAGAAAGCATCTGTCTAAAATATGGATAAATCAAGAATAGCACTTCAGCATAAGGGAAAGGTGAGCCACAAATAAAGTAACAACATTAACGCAGGTTGTATTTGTTTTTTCAAATGCATTCACTTGTTAGAGCTACATGAACAAGTGTTCTGTGTTTAGTAAGTTCTGATATAAGATTCATTTTTTTAAATTACATTTCATTGTAGATGTAGCATTCTCAAGGCAGATGACAGCAGCCTCAGCAACATTTTGCACTAAAATTTCTACCTGCATGCATATTTTTATTTTAATTATCAGATGGCACCAAATTTGATATATAACTCAAGTATAAAAGTATGTTGGTAAATCTAGAATCCAGCTGGCTGAAGTTTTACGGATGGAAATACCTAAAGAGATTGAGGGATTTAGGTACAAAAATCCAAACTAAGAAGGACATATAAGCCATTTTAACCTCCCAGGAAATCTTGAGAGAAATTTATGCTATAAATCTACTTAATCACTTTGTCATGCTATATGCAAGAAAAGTGGTCTGAGTCTTTCTCCATCCTCAGAACACCATGGTAAAGAAAGGTAATTTATAACAACTTTAGTATCACTATGCAATTGTCTTATTTCTGGCAGCATGTGTTTGACCTCCGTTTGCTGGGTGCTATTCTGGTTGTACCCAAGTTCTGAGGTGTACTGGCTGCAGACCTTTTAGCACTCTTAAACTAAGAAAAGCAGAAGTGGGACTGAGTCAGCAGAAAACCCAAGAAAGTTTGGAAGTATGTTTTCTGCTCCTGAAAATATACTGATCAAATATTGATACAGTATGCTGATGATATATTTTTGTATTCACATTGTAACTGATGTATAATTCCTGATGCCTCTTAATTATTGCAGCAATAATTAACTTTTTCAGCACATGTGAACAGCAGATATAATCCTTCAGCATTTAAAATCATCGTAGTTCCACAGGAGTTGAAAAATAAATAGATATTGTCCCCAATAATTTGACTGTTGTCCATACCCTTCCTCATCTATGTTGCCTTATTTTTAGTTCAATAATCATATTTCTCTTCTGACAATACTTAAAATAGAGGAAGTCCTGGATTTTTTCCCCCTGCACAGCCTATTAATTTCTCTCACACAGACACACAGATGCACAGACACAGTGGCATATGCACACACACACCCACACAACACAAGCTAGCTTATATGTAGCTCTCCAAAACCTGCTGTAAAATTGTGCATACACAAAAGGAACCATTTTTTCTACGTTGTACTTCACAGAGTCATATGACACTGAATTTTCTTGCTTCAGAGGAAAACAAGTAGGCACTTTTTGAGCATGTAGGATACACTTTTCTTATATATTTTAATGAGCATTTTAGAGCTATGTAGGAGAGGTCCCATAAAAAGTAGTCCTTATATAAAAGTAACTGATTTTGTTAGTTCAAAATTACTCTTTAACCAGGATTTCTTACTTTGAGACAAAGATATTTCAGCAAGGCAAACAAGTTCAGTTTTTAAATCATGATGCAGCATGCTTTTACATTTTACAATAAACTTAACTTTTTCTCAGAAGTGGTAAACAAAAACACAATACAGATGTGCTACTTCTGTTCTAATATTTTCAACTCATTGTGATAACAGAAGATTATTTTCCTTCTTATTTGTTTGTCAAATGAGCTTCTTCTGTTATCACTCACTTTGCCAGTAATTTCTCCATGTATAGAAAGGAGGGGTTTTTTTGTTTGTTTTCTATTTTTATTTTTTTTTTAAGATAACACTCAAGGCCAATAGTAGCTGGGGCATTTGTCTCTGTTATTTGAAAGTTGATGTTCCTGTTTGCAAACCACCTGGGCTGCCTCACATCAGAGGTCTAGTCACTTTCACAACTAGATTACAGGCTTGTGACTGTTCAGAGCTGATGTTCATGTCATGTTCATCAGAGGCCAGATGTGCAGTTAAGCAGTGCATCTGAGTAAATGTTCACTTTTAAAATGTAGTTTTGCTATTGATAACAGCACAATCAAGCTCCCAAAATTGCACATTTCAGCTGCAATGCATTTGCTGAAAGCATTGTGCTGAATCCCTGTCAAAGACTGGGTTTTCAGGATGTTCATGGTAAATGCTGTGTATGCTCTGGTGCTTAAGGAACTCTATTATAGATTCATGGAGAGCTGGCATTAGCTTATTCCACATCCAAAGGTTTAGAGAGTCTCCTGAAATCCCAAACAATTTATCTTTCTGTTTACCCTACAGCCACTGCCTGTCTTCAGTGTAACTAGTGAAGTACAAGAAAAAATGGAGTCTGTACTCATGCTTTGGCTTGATCTTCTCTTCTTTTTCAATGCTGTAGCATATGAAATGCTAGCTGGGGCTCAGGCTGTTTCTCTGGGCAACTGGAGATAGTCTCTGCCAATCTGTGATTTTGTACAACATGACAATTTCAAAAGGAGCTAGTGTTGATGCTGCTTCTAGAACCTCTGACTCCAGATAAAGACCCAAATGCTGGAAAGAGCAGTCCATGATCTAGGTCCAAAATCATGTGTAGTGAGGTCTTAGCCTCCATTATATGTTTTTCCTTTTTATGTGTTTAATTGCTGATCTCCTGGATCTTAAGAGGTAGGTGTATGTATTTTTCTAGCCTTCTCATTTATTTAAACTTATTTAAACTTCTAGTATATTTAAACTTAGGCACTTCTGGAGGATCTGACCCAAAAAATATCTAAATCATAATCTATTAATTAATGATGATCTCTATTTTGTTGTTCTCTCTCTGCTTTGAAATATGTCTGAGAGGGAATGTTTCAGTAGTTATGACTGATCTTCTGTCCCATGATTAAGCTCTACAGCTCAGTAGTCAAGCCATCCCCTCCAATAATATAGAATTTTCCAAAGATTTTCTGAAACTTCTGAGATCCTCTCTATTATGGATTATTGGTTCTGTTCTCCACAGAAGACGGAGAATTACCAAGTGCAGGTAACGGCACAGAAGTTCTGGTATTTATGGATAACTGCCAAAGACTTCTTTCCATTCCAGTTTCTCTACAGTTGTCAACCCAAAATCAACTGGGGCTCACCAGAGGAATGTCATATCTGCATGCCCCTCTCGTTTCCCTTTCCATTTCTGCTTTCTGGAACATGCAAAATTTTCTGTTGCATCTATCTTTTCAAAGGATTTGTTGAATTTTGTCAGATGACTCTAGAATCTTACAGGTGGAATTATCAGTATCTGTTCAATTAGGAGGTGAAGATTTTCCTGCTAGAGATTGAAACCAATCAATTGCAACTTCCCAGCTTTATATCACAGATCTCAAATATGGAAAAGAAGATACTGTGTGATCTCCACAGGTATAATGAATAACATAGCTAATAATAACTAACATAATAATAACCCTAATAATAACTAATCAAGGGCTACTTTACACCCAGGTTTGCCTGTGAGTAGTTGAATAATATACAACTCATGAACACACTTCATGCTGCTTACAGATTTCATAGAATCATAGAATCATAGAACAGTTTGAGTTGGAAGACACCTTAAAGATCATCTAATTCCAAAAGTTTGTCTCTATTTTTCTTACAGGGACGTGTTAAGTAGTGAAAGGCTGCTATAAGGTCTCCCCAGAGCCTTCTCTTCCCCAGGCTGAACAAGTCCAACTCTCTCCCCTGTCGTCATAAGAGAGGTGCTCCAGCCTTTTGTTCATCTTTATCGCCCTCCTCTGGACTCACTCCAACAGCTCCATGTCCTTCTTGTGTTGGGGACTCCAGAACTGGGCACATTACTCCAGGTGGGGTCTCCCAACTGCAAAGCAGAGGGACAGAATCCCCTCCCTCAACCTGCTGGCCATGCTTCTTTTGATGCAGCCTAGGATATGGTTGGCTTTCCGGTTTGTGAGTACACACTGACAGTCCAGGTCCAGCTTTTAATCTACCAGTAACCTCAAGTTCTTCTCTGCAGGGCTACCCTCAATCCCTTCATCCTCAGTCTGTATTTCATCTCTCATTTTTACTTTTCCACGATGTAGTCACTCCATCATAGAAGATCACCAGGTTGGTCAAGCAGAACTTGCACTTAGTGAAGCCATGCTGGCTGTCTCAAATCACCTCCCTGTCCTCCATGTGTCTTAACATTGCTTCTGGAAGACTCTGTTCTATGATCTTCCCAGACACAGAGGTGAGGCTGACAGGTCAACAGTGTAAATTCCTGCCCAAATGATCTTTCCATTTGAATCATCCTATACCACAAGTTTGGCAAAGGTTTAAAGGAATCCCTCAATAAAATATAGCAACTGCATTACAGTTTCTGGTTTGTAGTTTACTGGTATGGCCATACTTGACAGTCTTTCTGTAGCCTAACATTCATTTCACATGCATGCATGTAAAATGCATTTACACTCATTTGCATAGTAAGATGATAGAACCAAAATAAATTGATTTTTAAATTAAAAATGCTGGATACATTTCTTGGTATTCAGCCAGCTCTAGGCCAGTTCTCATGAGAAAGAAAAATTACAGTTGCTTGCAACCCATTGACTTTTGTGTTTTCTTTCACATAATATGCATTCATAATGGGCATGCTGAGAAGAAATCATACAATCATATAAGGATTTTTTTGGAAGGGACCTTAAAGAACATCTAGTTCCAAGTCCCCTGCCATGGACAGGAACACTTCCTCCTAGGTCATGTTGCTCAAAGCCCCATCCAGCCTGGCCTTAAAAACTTCCAAGGAGGGTTATCTTCAGGTTCCCTGGTCATCTGTTCTACTGTCTCACCACCCTCACACTAAAGAATTTCTTCCTAATGTGTAGCCTAAATCTACTCTTTTCCAATTTGAAACCATTCCCCCTTATTCTCTCACTACAAGCCCTTATAAAAAGTCCCTCTCCAGCTTTCCTGCTGGAGAAATTTCCTCCTTCGGGTACTGAAAGGCTGCCCTAAGGTTTCCCTGGAGCCTTTTCTTCTGCAGGCCTTCTCTTCCTCAGCCTGTCTTCATAGGAGAGGTGATCCAACGCTGTTTTGGTTTAGTGGTTAAGGTGAACCAAAACCCAGAGAACAGAATTGCTCTCAATTAATCAGCTGTACCCTCCCAGGGGAAGATCAAAGGGCAATAAGAAAGAGACACTTAAAACTTGGAAGTTAAAATTAGAACAGGTTTAAAAGAACAGGAAAGAAATACTGACATGTGGGATAATGAATATATATATAACTATATACAAATCTGATTACAGAGGTCACCGATATACATAACAAAAGGCACTTCACAAATGGATCCAGGGTTCTTTTCAGCACCTGATGGAGTGGTATTCTGCAGAGCAAATGGTGAGCTGAAAACAAAGAGCACGAACCTCTCTCCAAAGAGCTATGAGGGCACCAAAGGAGCAAGAAAGAAGGGAGTGGGATGGGGATGGACTTCCTGTCCTCCTGGCTTTTATTTGGTATGGCAGGAAATTGGAGCTGACTCTCCTCTGTTCATCCCCCTGGATCCCTCAGGTTCCTAATCACTCTATAGGTTCTCATAGTGACACCACAAAACTAATCCGAGCCCCCTTAAACCATAAGAATCCCTCTGGTCATCTTCATGGTCATCTTCGTCATCCCTCTGGACTTGATCCCAGAGCATAATGTCTTTCTTGTGATGAGGGATCCAGAACTGGGCACAGTACTCCAGGTGGGGTCTCATGCGGGTGGAGTAGGAGGGGTGAATCACCTCTCTTGACATACTGTCCATGCTTCTTTTGATGCAGTCCAGGACATGATTGGCTTTCTGTGCTACAAGTTTACATTGCTGGCTCATGTTGAGTTTTTCATCAACCAACACTCCCAAGTCTCAAGGCTGTTTTTAATCCATTCTCTGCCCAGTTTGCATTTGTGCTTGGGATTATCCCAACCCAGGTGCAGGACCTTGCTGTTGGCCATGTTGAGCTTCATGCAGTTACTCACGGGCCCACTTCTCAAGCCTGTAAAGGTCCCTCTGGATGGCATCCCTTCCCTCCAGTATGACCACACCACACAGCTTGGTGTCATCAGCAAACGTGGTGCCACAAGGATGTTAAACAGAACCAGTACCATTACTGACCCCTGAGGAATGCTACTAGTACTGATCTCCACTTGGACATTGAGTTGTTGACCACTACTCCTTGGGTGTAACCATCCAGCTAATTCCTTATCCATCAAGTGATCTCTCCATCAAGTCTGTGTTTCTCCAATTTAGAGACAAGGATGTTGCATGGCATGCAATGCACAAGTCCAGGAAGATAACATCAGTTGTTCTTCCCTTATCCACCAAAGCTGTAGCCCCATCACAGAGGGCCACTATATTTGGTAGGTATAATTTGCCCTTAGTGAAGCCATGTTGGTTGCCAGTAACCACCTCCCCATTTTCCATGTTCTTTAGCAGAGCCTTCAGGAGGCTCTACTCCATGATGTTGCCAGACACAAAAGTGAGGCTGACTGGCTTGTAGTTCCCTTGGTTTTCTTTTTTTTCCTTTTTAAAATGGGTGTTACATTTCTCTTTTTCCAGTTACTGGGAGTGATGTCAAGTAACACGTGGCTAGCCTGAGAGCTCATCAGCTTTCATATATACAGGCAAATACCACTCCACGAACTTTCTTCTGATGATATAATTGCTTTAATGCATTTCTTACTGTTGTAACAATTATCCAGGATATGTCACTGTCTCTAGTATAATAGTTTGTTCTATAGGCTTGAATATTATTCCTAGAAATGAATTATCCAACATCGGTCTTATGTCTGAAACATTCAATTAAAAGTGACATTTGTGCAGAGAAACTCAGATTTTTCTTGTTCTAAGACATAACTCCCCAAAGCTTCTACTTGCAAAAGTGATAATAGAGCTCGGAGTTCAAAGTGCTTTTGACTGAGTGACAGATGTTTTGAGATGCCTGCAGCTAACACATCATTGCATGACAAATCATTTCCACTAAACCCTTTGGAGCAGCCCATTGGTTTGTCTGCTAAGCTCCTAGTTATAGGGAGATCACTTGAAGCTCTGAAGTGCAAGACATCATCCACAAGATGCTTGTGGGCAATTACTGGATATTTTTGCACTTGTAGATCTCTACAGTTAAGTGCTTCTGTTTGGAAATGGGAGAATTCTCCAATTTCAAAAATACAAGTAACATTTCTCCCTCTTCAACTAGCATGTAATCATTGTTTCTTATTGACTACTATGACTGTTAAGTGCTACCAAAAAGCATTTGAATAGTATACATTCACATTAGAATGCATTATGTGAGGGCTGAGGCTTAGGAGAAAAAACAAATAACAACAACAAAAACCACAACAAAACCTAAGAAAAAAACCCATGCAACTGAAAGACTGAAGTGTAGACTGGAAAAATCTTTCTCATATTAGAAAATAATCTTTCATCTCCTGATACTATGCATTTCATATTAAAGGTTCTTTTAATCATCCTGGTTAAAAAAGGAATGCCCAGTATATTCCACTTTTTTTTTTTTTTTTTTTTTTTTTTTCTGGAAACAATCAACATTCTGGTGTTTCCATGTAGGGACTACTGGAAAATATTTAAGGGAATCAAGCTCAAAACACCATGAAGTAGTCTTTTAGTTCAGTAATGTCACATTTAATAGAGAGTACCATCCATCTGATGGAAGATACAGTGTCTGGTGTTTTGATGATCTTTGATGCTTGTTGTGATTTTTTTGTTTGTTTGTTCACGGTATTGGAAGTTTTTTTGTTAATAACCATTTTGTTTTCCCGATTGCCATTTTTTATTTACAAATAATGATTCCTTTTATATAGATCTACAGAAGATTATCTAATTGAGACGTTTATTTGTAAGCTTTTGCACAAGGGACAGCATAAAATGGTGCCTCCAGACATGCAGGCTAATGCTGAATAGAAAGCCTATCTTGCAAGCCAAGCTCTTACCTTCAGGGTTGAACAGTCGCAGCTCATCTTGTGGTTTCCTGGTTTAGCCAGATACCACATAGTTCAGATGTGTTTTCACAGAAACAGCCAGATAGATCTCAAATTAGTTACGCAAGAACTGGAAAACATTTTAAAGTTTTTGTTTTTCTTTTCTCATTGAGTTAATTGTATGTAGTATTTCTTTCAATTTAATTGCCTTTCCAGGTTTACAGCTGTGTCACGATCCAAAATTCAGATACGTGGCAATTTTTTATGATCTTGCCAGAACAAAGCAAAGGTTCATAAACAGACACTGGGGCTGGTGTGTGGTCTCACGAGAGATGGGGCAGAGCCCCCTTGCTGTCTAACCCTCCTCACTGCAGTGGGAGGCTGGGGCAGCTGGACTCTGCCTTCCCTCTCCTGGTATAAGCCACACAGCAGCTGCACCCGTTTGTCTGGCAGGACCTGTGAAAAGGTTTAAAGGTGATCCCAAATGGTGAAATTAAGACACAAACGAGGTCAGATGTCACGTGCACACTGAACTTTATTGGAGTTACACAGCAAAGTCCCTAGAGCAGATAGGACAGGGAGGAAAACAGAAACAGAAAAGGAAGGAGAAAGCAGAATTATGGAGATTAGCAAGATAATAGTTACCACCACGGTCCAGCGACGTAATCAGTGGGGAAGCATTTCAGTGGGGGAGTGCTGCTGTAAGGAAGAGCTTCCACGCACCCAAAGTGTCCCAGATTTTTATACAGTTCTTGCCCAATGCCCCCTCCCCCCCCCTTTTTCTTCCAGTACAGGGGAGGAAATTCCTGTCTTCTCCATGCTCCTCCGAGACAGGAGGGAGAGCGAGGGGGGGTATGGTGCCGGGGTATACCTTACAGATGGTCTTTGTCAAGCTAATTAACAAGATAAGCCAGTGATTGGGCCAGCAACAGGGTCCTTGAACGGGATGAAACAACTTGGCATCTCAGGATAGTTTATTGGGTGGAGGTCAGACTTTCCTGGCCAAGTCAGTGATTTACATGAAGTCTCAAGGCCTGGTTAACACTGGATATCCTGCTCCCAGCGCCAGCTGAAGAGCTCCTTTGTCTTCCATCTCAGCATGTCTCACACCACATTCCCCAGTACATATCACAGGGGAGTTGGTGGGTTGCTGAGACATCTCTTTAGTCCAGCAACAAGTCCTGTTTACCTCTCAGATGTCTCAGGACAAACACCAGGCATCCTGAGTGTCCAAATCCACTGTCTATTTCTTGGATTGTTCGAGACAGACTCTATCTATCTGGAATGTCACACAGCTGTCATTGGGAAACATTTAAAAATATCTAGTAATAAGGTAACAAGAAAGCTCATTAGAAAATAGACATCATATCACCTGTAGTTATGATTACATCCATCTATTTTTAATGCACTCAATGACAAATGATAAAATTATATTAAATTGTTAAATGTTAACTACTAACAATTAGGATAAATTGATCATAATTATTATGAGTTATGCTTGAGGTATGATTCTGATGTAAATTATAATGAAAAACAGACACAATAAGATTGGAAATGCATATGACATTGAATGTCATATGCAAGTGTCATATATGTCACTAAATATATATACAAGATACACAAATTATTAAAATCCCTAAGAATACTAAAAATATTATTACTTGAAAATATCTGTCCAGTATATGTAGATTGTGAGCATACTCGGGTATTACAAGAGCTCTCAGTGTTTGTCACTGTTCTTTCTGATGATTCCATAGAGATAAATTTTAAAAAAACAATGCCACAACCAAAAAACGCAATTAATTGAAAAGACCTATCCCAATAAGCATGCACTTTTAAAGCTGTTATAATTTAGAGAGATCCAGAGTGTATAAGGTCAGCTTTATGCTTTTACAACTTCAGTTCTTTCCAGGTATCATACATTTAATAAAGAAAATGATTAAAATTGCTCCCTAAGTTTTCCAGTGTTCAGAACTATCAGGTGCTTATCTCCATAAATACAAAGTATGCCTGGAAAGAAGTATCATATAGGTACCTCTTCATGGAGTTAGACTGCATTTTTGCAGACCAAAATTAAACTCAGGGCAATTAATTTAATCTCTTCAGTATTTTCTATTATAAATCAAAAGATGGTATTTTGCAGTAGAACTCCAGGAGTGAAATAGTTAATAAAATTACTATTTGCTTTTAGGAATTGGAGGGGAATATAATACTCTGTAGATACATAGGTAAACGTTATGCTTAATCCAAAATTATTCTGAACCTGAAATCTTAAGCAATTTGAAAATGTTAATTTTCAGGCAAATCCTACTATAATTCTGTGTAAGAAATTGCATTACTTAAGGATTTAGGAATAGTTTAAAATACACATAGATGCTGGCATAAAAAATGAACCTTTGGTAATTTTAAAATAAAATATTCAGTCCTTCAGTAAGCATATTTTTTTAAAAAAACTACAGTATGCAAATAGAAAGTAGAGTATTTATCTTGAGAAAGGTGAAGTTTTAAAATATAATCAAGCTGAAATATTGTAAAATGAGATTTACTGCAACAATAATTTAAGGTAATAGTGAAGATGTCATTTAAGCAATTTGCAAATCGTATATTTCCCTGCTGTGTTTGCAAGATTACCTTGTGAGTCATCAGGAACCATAACTCAAAAAAGCTTTTGATTTACATTTTCCTGAGACCTAACAGCAAGAAAGGGCACTACAGATAAGATTAATAACTTGATGATCTACTAGCTTCAACAAAGAAAAGATTGCCTTTTCTCTACTGGCTCAAGTTAGCACCTGATACGTTCTTGCAACCTATCATATAGATATACTGCCTGGTAAGAGATTGTGTCTCGTTCAGTTTGTGAGAATTTTAGTGAGGTTTCTACATTACATTTATGAATAAACGGATAATTATGGGTCTGAGAGTCCAGGAGAGGAAACTTACAGAAGCTCTAGAGTATGGGTGCAGTACTAAAATAATTTTAACAATTAAGATGTGTTTTTCAAAATGACTTTGGGTTGCATTTCTCACTATACCACAGGTTTGTTTCTGTGAGAGCCTCACATTACTGCTGAATGCCTGTGTCATTCCATTCAGGTTCAGCTCTGTCTGCAATTACTGAAACATATGAATGCCTTCTTGTAACATATTAAGTAGTGTGGCTAACATCTATTCTGTATTTATTTGTTCTTTTGTTTTTATTCCCAAAGAGAGAAAAATTAACAGTAGAGGTTTACTAATTTATTTTTTACTATTATTGTTTTATTTTTTAAAAAATTTTCTTTCTTTGGGAAGATTTCCAGAATGTGTTGCTATGGGTTTACATTAGAAGTCAGGATCAGGAAAAAAAATGTATGCTGTGCCTGGAAGAGATGACAGTGAGGATCTTGTCGATCCTCAGTTCCCAGGGGAAAATCTCTATCTGCATAAAACAGGATTTAGTCTGAGAGAACAAAAGTATGCTGTGCTAAACTTACGGAAGTGCTGACACCAGCTTTCACTGTAGGATAAAATACTGTTTTTTCACTAGTTTGAGCATAGTATAGTGAGTGCCATGAAAATATGGAAATAATCTGTAAATGTGTCCATCTTCCACATTGCAACCATGTAAAAGGAAAAGCCAGGTGTGATGCTTTCAGGTAATCTATGTTGTACGGAATGTTATGCGGGTACATAAAGCCCAGAAGTTTGTTTCAGTTCATGTAACATTCTTGCAAGTGTACATATCATAGAAGAAAATAAGTTTATGCTAAAAAATAATCCAAAGTTATTTTAGATTAAAACCTGTTTTTCTGAATGCAAGCTATGAGAAACATTTATGCTAGGTAACTTGAATTAACAGACTTCTGAAAACAGGTTTCCTTTTGAGATTTACAAGAATTCTTACCTCTGCTTGGACTGGAAATAATACAATTAAGCTTGCAACCTCTCTGAATAATGTATTCTACCATGGCTGTCTGCTTAAGACACACATACTTGATAGTGCACAATGCTTGCATAATCTCTTCTCATTTTCCTACAATTCAATTTCCTCATTTTTTCAGTTTCTTACAATTCCTACTCATTCTTGGGCAGGAAAACAGAGTTACAGCATAGCGTAAATATAGCTCATCATTCTCTGGATTCCAGCTATCTCTGATGCTCAACAAACTAGAGTATGAATTGTATCTGCACAGTCTACAAGGGTTTGGTATTGTTTTCAGATAATCTAATACTGCTGCAGGACTGGGGTATGACAACAAATCTCTCTACTTTTCTATAAAACTCACAGTCTTCCCTTTCTGACTCTTCTTCTTATAACAGTAAAACATTTAAGATTCCTGCTCTTCTTACTGCTCCCTGTCACAGAAGAGAATAATGCAGAAAATCTTCATGTGATGAATTATAGTAATCTTATCCAATTGTAAACTTGAACACTGCAAAGATACTGAAGTGACGGATTTGGTACAAAAACCTTCTTGCTCATGCTGGAACTTAAATGGAAATAATTGTGAATTACCTACATTTGGAAAGCCCTACATCTTTCAATCCTTTCCTATTCCTAGATATTCAGCATCCATTTCCCACAAATCTTTGTGTACTTTAGCACTGTTATGAAGTTATAAAGACTGATTAAATTAAGTTTACAATGTGTATGAGATACCATTTAGGATCCTGGAGATAAAGCCACCCTAGAGATGTCAAAACATATAATTATCACCATTTTGCTGTGTCTGAATTATTCTGATGACTATAAGAAAGAGTTTTGGGAATGTAAGCATCACTGTTGCTAACACTGGCATAATTCCACTGCTGATAGCTTTGTATGGACAAGATTCCCATGGGTATGGGTGTCATGTCCTTTAGTTTGGATTTAGATAACATGTCAGTAAAACCCCAGTAGCCATAGAAGCTTAGTAGTTTTGTCTGTTCTTTTTAGTATCACGTTATCAAAGGCAAGTTTTGCTTCATTGAACAGTGACAGGAAACTAAAGAAAATCTCATAGCCCACAGATTAGATTAACCCATAAGGTATTTCTACTAGGATTATACAGATTTTTCAGTCATCCCTGATCTTTTTTGTCCCTGGATATTTTTTTGTTTGTTTGTTTGAAGACCTTTCCAAAGATCTGAGTGATCTGTTTTCAAAGTTAACTGCCCTTATTGGTCAGAATTCAGAAACTGATACTGTCTTGCTTATATTTAAGTTGTGCTCATTTTGTTACCTTCAAGGAGGATATGTGAGGTGAGACATCTATGGTGATTTCATAGTTCATACAATTCTTCAGTGGGCAGAAGTCCACTGTGAAAAACTAGCAAACGCACTTCAAACACCCTTTGGTGAAAACACAGTCTAAGTTGGAAAAAACCCCACATAGTGCTACATTACTCAAGCAGCAAGGCAAATTTCTCTCAGCAAAGGCAGATGAGTTTTAAATTAATAGTTTTTCAGGCAGCAGCAGGCAGGGCTGCTCTGCAGTGGCAGCAGAACCAAGACTAAACCCATCACAGGGCAGGGCAAAGCTGAGCAGGCAGTTTCCCTAATGGATGCTGTTCCCCTTCAACAGAGGAGGGCAACCAGGCCAGGTCCCTGATGATGACCAGTGCCAGCCAAAATTTTCATTGAGACTAAGAGGTCAAGCCAGGGAGTTGAGTCTGTGGGTTACCGTCTGGATCAGCACAATATGTCACCAGATGATGACACAGGTGTGAGGGTTCCTGAACAAAGTGGGGAAGCAGGGACATTATTCACAGTCTTTTCTCACAGCTGCAACCCAGGTTCAGGCAGCATTGTCATGCCAAAACTGGCCTTTAGTGCAGGCAGTGAAACCCTTATGATCTCTCTCTATCTATTGTGTGTGAACTGGGAAAGTTGCAGAATTCTGACAGTAACTGTTAGCCTTGCCCCAGTCATAAATTATATGCCATAATTGTCATTGTTACTGAGTAAGGTGAAAAACCCCTTTCGAGGACAGGATTCACTTCCAAATATTCTTGAGAATAAATACAAAGATTTGCTAGTCCCCTGAGACTGTAAAGAACCTTGTACTCTCATTAGCAGAAAATCTATACAAAAAAGGAGAATGCAATTCTTAAAATGATCATGATGTTTAGTTGATACTGCAATATCACATTGAGCTTTGATTAGTGAAAAGTACCTGTCTCTCCTCACATCATTATTGTTCATTTATCCTCTTATGCCTTCCTCTTCTGCAGTCCTCTCTTCTCTTTCTGCTTCTGAGTTCCTTTTTCTGCTTAATATCTTCTGCACTGCCAGTCCTAAATTATAAACTTTGAAGGCATCATTCATACCACCCTTCTTCTTTCACCTTTGCAATAGTAAGCATCAGTGACCTATCATTGTAATAATATTCCAGAAAAAAAAAAAAAAAAGTAAAAAAAAAGTGGAAGGTTCATAGCCTGGAATCTGCTGTTTACAGATGGAGGTGAATATTGTGGTTTTGTTTCATATTGTGTTCACATGCCGAACTGTCTTTGTTGCTCTAAGGTAAAAAAAAAAAAACTGAACCCACACTTTTACTGAAAATCTGACTTATTCATAAGCCTTGCCACCAAAGAAGATATCAATTAAAATGTCATTAGCCAACTTTGAATTAGTTTGGGCTTAGGTCACATATGAAGCATTAACAAGAATAGGTGAGTATATTCAGAACCGTTTACATGTATCATGACAATGTCAAGGCTACTAACTTGCTAAATTTTCTTCCTCCACCCAAGACTAGAGTGAACACAGAACAGGAGTGAAGTGGACTATCTTGGTCAAAGCAATGCTGTAAGCCTAAATCTTTCATAGTAATTAACTTGTTTGCAGGTATGAAAGAAGTATTTGGTTTAAACCCCATTTTCTTTACAAAGCACTTATTTGTAAAGTGCTGCTTCTCTTAATTTTTCATCACAGTGGTGAGTCTTGCTGCTAGTGACATCACTCACTATACAGTCACCAACTTATATCCATGCCATCCATTAGGTGAAATCCTGCTGGATAAAAGAAATAAACCTGTTCAAGGAATAGATTTACTGTACATCAGGGCAATGAATTAAGAAGTCTCCAAACTCACTAGTGTGGTCTGCATTTTCTGGCCATTTAGCACATCTCTTAGAAAACAAACAATAAAGATCACTTTCGTCACCCCAACTTGTAAAGGCAAATTGAACCTAAAATAAAAATAAGATGCATAAATTATTTTAAAAATGCTGAAGTAACTTTTGTGATTATTTTCTGTTTTCTTTTTTACTGTCTCCTAGGATGATAATGCATTCACTGAGAGTAGTTTTTGACGGTGTGCTTTCCCTGGATTTCTGTGCGTGCCAAAAAAACTTCTATGCTAATATTCTAGAGATATAGGTTCAGTTCCAGGCACTTTTAAGGACTTCTTACACGACTTTGCACAAAATAACATGGTGATACATTTGATAAAGTACTCAGAATTAATCGCAAAAGTTGGATTTTCATAAGGTTTAGCTTACACTGTTGGGATATAGAACAAGTCACTTTCCAGTTTCTTGGGTGCTGAACTGCTCTGAAGACATTTCCCAAAGGAAGACATTAAAGCCTAATATCTTTGAGTGCTACCAGCCACTGAATTTGGTCTCTTAGAAGTCTGACCCTGGCCTTTGGTGGCAAGGAGCCACCTATCATCTTTGTACCTCAACTTGCTACTCACAAAATGAGCTTCCATTTCACTTCCCACCTCCTATTGTCTTGCTTTTGAAGCCTGTGAGAATATGTTTTTACCTAAATGCATGGACAATACTTCCTGCAATTCTTTCTGTTGTTGCTATTAGATGCACCTTTAGTATCAGTAATCATTACATAAAAATCCAGTATGATTCTAAAAGAAATTGTATGGCACATATATGCAGCTATGAAACATGAAAATACACTGCTCCAATGACAGAATCACAGAATCACAGAATCGCCAGACTTGGAAGAGACCTCTAGAGATCATCTAGTCCAAGCCCTCTGCTAAAGTAGGTTCGCCCAGACCACATTACTCAGGACTGCATCTAAGTGGAATATCTCCAGAGAAGGGGTCTTCACAACCTCCCTGGGCAGCCTGTTCCAGTGCTTTGTCACCCTCATAGTAAAGTAGTGTTTTCTCATATTTAAATGGAACTTCCTATGTTCCATCTTGTGGCCACTGCTCCTTGTTCTGTCACTGGGAACTACTGAAAAGAGTCTGGCTTCATCCTCCTTGCACCCACCCTTTGGATACTTACAGGCACTAGTAAAGTCTCCCCTCAGCCTCCGCTTTGTCAGGTTAAAGAATCCCAGGTCTCTCAACCTCTTCTCATCAGAGAGAGATGCTCCAATCCCCCAATCATCTTTGTTGCCCTTCACTCAACTGTCTCTAGTAGTTCTCTGTCTTGCTTAACTGGGGAGCCCAGAACTGGATGCAGTATTCTAGATGTGGCCTCACCAGGGCAGAGTAGAGGGGGTGTTTGACCTCTCTCGACCTTCTGGCTACACTCTTACTTATGCACCCAAAGATTCCACTGTCCTTCTTGGTGACAAGGGCACATTCCTGGCTCATGGATAATATACTGTTTACCAGGACTCCCAGATCCTTCTCCTCAGAACTGCTTTCCAGCAGGTCCACCCCTAACCTACGTTGGTGCATGGCGTTCTTCCTCCCCAGCTGCAAGACCATAAATTTTCCCTTGTTGAACCTCATTAGGTTCTTCTCTGCTCAGTACTCCATCCTGTCCAGGTCACATGGGATAGCAGCACAGCCTTCTAGAGGGTCAGCCACCCTTCCCAGTTTTGTAGCATTAGCAAACTTGCTGAGGATACACTCTGTTCCCTTGTCCAGAAATAAAATCTGGAAGCTCTCTCGTAACTCATGGATGCATCCCATCAGAGCCCATGGATTTATGGATGTCCAGTTTGGCTATGTGGTCAAGGTTTCCACAGAAAAGGAATAGGAAACATTGAGGAAAATCTTCCCTTACTTTGAGGGTGACAGAGCACTGGAACATGCTGCCCAGAGAGGCTGTGAAATCTACTTTTCTGGAGATATTCAAAACCGCTTGGATGCAGTCCTGAGTGACCTGCTCTAGGTGAACCTGCATTAGCTGGGAGTTGAACTAGACGATATTCAGAGGTCCCTTCCAACCCCTAAAATTCTGTGATTCTGTATTCCTTTTAGAAATAGGAAATATATGTGGCATCGTCACAGAAAACTTGACTTTAAAAATTTATTTACTCTTAAGCAGGGTTGGGTGAATTCATACTTAGATTCTTCTTTCAAGAAAAAATTGCATTTAACATTGTAACATCAAATAAATCTCTACAGCATTTGTTTTCATGTAATGTACTATGTGTGAATAGATTAGCAAGATTATCCAAATCTTTCTTTATGGTTCATTTCGTTTTACAAAACACTCATGGAAGGTCAATTTTAAAGGTAGAACTGTCAGTATTCACATTACAAACCTTCATTTAGTATCTGTATTTGAATTATTGTATTTTGGAGAGAAAGAACCGAGCAGGAGACTAACTGGAGGTAATAATCTTATACCAGAACCTGAAACAGCAAAGTCAGTACATCTCATCCTCCATGATGACTTTTTGTCATATTTGAAAACCCTTGAAGACAAAGATTTTTCAGATTTTTTTGATACAGTTTAGTAAATCCCTAGAGATTCTTAATTCTTTTATTCACCTGTCGCATAACAAAAAGGCAAAAATAATTTGGCAGAAACTAAACTTGCATTCCACCCAATCCTCAGATATCAGAGGGACTCAGGGCAGATTGGCTTAGTTACTGAGGGATGCCCAAATTAGCATTAGTAGTCTAGTCATGCCCAACACCTATTTTGGACTATCACAGGTCCAGATGTACTACAAACATCACACCACCTGTCTAGCCACACACCACCTGAACTAGCACGGGCACACTCAAAGGTTTGGTCTGCATTCAGGGACAGCACTCTTGGCTAAGTCAAAAAATAGTTCAATTTATCATGGAATTACAGAATCATAGAATCATAGAATATCTTGGTCTGGAAGGGATCTCTAAAGGTCATCTAGCCCAACCCCCCTACAATAAGCAGCAACATCTCCAACTAGAACACATTGCTCAGAGTCCCATCAAGCCTGCCCTTGAGTGTCTCCAGCAGTGGGGCCCCCCGACCTCTCCAGGCAACCCATTCCAGTGATCCACCACCCTCATTTTAAATAACTTTTTCCCAATGTCTGACCTAAATCTACCCTTGTCTAGCTTAAAACCATTACCTCTTGTCTTATCATTACATGCCCTAGTGAACAGGTCTTCCCCAGCTTTCTTATAGGCTTCTTTCAGGTATTGGAAGGTCCTATAGGGTCCCCCTGGAGTCTTCTCTTCTTCAGGCTGAACAAGCCCAACTCTCTTAGCCTGTCTTCATAAGAGAGGTGTTTCAGCCCTCTGATCAATTTTGTTTCCCTCCTCTGCACATGCTCCAACAGGTCCACATCCTTCTTGTGTTGGGGGCTCCAAAGCTGGACACAGTACTCCAGGTGGGTTCTCACCAGGGCAGAGCAGAGAGGCAGAATCACCTCTCTTGATCTGCTTGGCCACATTTCTCTTGATGCAGCCCAGGATGCAGTTGGCCTTTTGGTCTGCAATTGCACATTGGTGGCTCATGTCCAACTTTGGACGCACTAGTACCCCCAGGTCTTTTTCCACAGGTCTGCTTTCAAACATGTCTTCCCCCAGCCTGTATTGATAGCTCTGGTTGCTGTGGCACAGGTGCAGAACCCTGCACCTGGCCTTGTTGAACCTCATGAGGTTCACTTGGGCCCACTTCTCCAGCTTGTCCAGATCCCTCTGGATGGCATCCTGTCCCTCTGACATATCAACTGCACCACCCAGCTTGATACCATCGGCAAACTTGCTGAGGGTGTTCTCAGTGCCACTGTCAATATCATTGATGAAGATATTAAACAACACTGGTCCCAGTACCAACCCCTGAGGGACACCACTTGTCACCATTTTCCATCTGGATATCAAGCCATTGACCACTACTGTGACCATCCAGCCAGTACCTTATCCACTGAACAGCCTACCCCTCAAACCTGTGTGTCTTCAACTCATAGAGAAGGATGTTTTGGGGGGCCATTTCAAAGGCCTTGCAGAAGTCCAGATAGATGACATCTGTAGTCGTCCCTTGTCCACTGATGCAGACACTCCTTTGTAGAAGCCACTAGGTTGGTCAGGCATGATTTGCCCCTAGTAAAGCCATGCTGGCTGTCCTGAATCACCTCCCTGTTCTCCATGTTCTAGGAGGATCGGTTCCATGGTCTTCCCAGGGACAGAGGGGAGGCTGACAGGTCAGTAGTTCCCAGGGTCCTCCTTTCTGTCCTTTCTAAAAATGGGTGTAATGTTTCCTTCCTCCAGTCAGTAGGGACTTCACCTGGCTGCCATGACTTTTCAAATATCATGGAGAGTGGCTTGGCAACTGCATCAGCCAGTTCCTTCAGGACTCTGGGATGCATCTCATCAGGTCCCATGTATTTGTGTATGTTTGGGTTACTCAGATGATCCCGAACCTTGTCTTTGCTTACGGTGGGAGGGACTGTGTCTCCCTGGTTTCCCTGGTCCCTGTCCAGTAGGCCATCAACTTGAGAGCTGTGAGGAGAGGGGTTGCCAGTGAGGACTGAGGCAAAATTTTGTTGAGAATCTCAGCCTTCTCCTCATCTGTTGTTACTAGTTCACCACTGTTACTCATCAGGGGCGTACACTTTCTTTGACCTTCCTTTTCTGGTTTACATACCTGTAGAAGGCCTTCTTGTTTTTCTTTACTTCCCTTGCCAAGTTCAGCTCCAGCTGCGACTTGGCCTTCCTGACCTCATCCCTACACAACTGGGCAACATCCCTATACTCTTCCCATGACACCTGTCCCCACTTCTATTGCATGTGTAATTCCATCTTGCCTTTTAGTTTGACCAGCAGGCCTTGACATAGCCACGCTGGTCTCTTGCCTTCCTTGCCTGATTTCTTACATGTGGGGATTGAGATCTCTTGCACTTTATGGAAAGCATCCTTAACTAACTCCTTGAAGTGCTGGAAGTTTACTTTCCTAAAATTTCGGTCCTGACTATGGTTCTCATCTGCCTCATTCCCCTTAGGACAGTGAAGTGCACTAGTGCATGATCACTACAGCCCAGGCTGCCTTCAGCTTTGACATTGCTGATGAGTTCACTTCCATTTGTGACCATCGGGTCCAATAACACACTTCCTCTGGTAGGGCTGTCAGTTTCTTAAGAAGTTGTCATTGAGGCACTCCAGGAGTCTCCTAGATTGCCTACAGCTTACTGTGCTTCTTTTCCAACAGATCTCAGGGTGTTTGAAATCCCCCAGCAGGGGGGGAGAATTCCCCAGCCTGTGAGCGTGATGTCTCCTTAAGCTGGAGCAGGAAGGCTTCATCGATAGACTCCACTTGATTGGGCTGCCTGTAGTAGACTCCAACCACCAGACTCCCTTTCTTGTCCCAATCCTTAATTCCTACCCATATGCATTTGACCTGCTCATGGCTATTCTTTAGGGACAACTCTTCACACTCTATCCACTTCTTTACATAGAGGACAACACCTCCACACCTTCTTACTCTCCAGTCCCTTCTGAACACCTTGAAGCCATTGATAGCCACACTCCAGTCATATGATTCATCCCACCAAGTTTCTGTAATTGCCACTATGTCATAGCTTTCCTGTAGCATGGTAGCTTCCAGCTGCTCCTGTTTGTTGCCCAGGTTGCATACATAGGTGTAGAGGCACTTCAGTTGGGCTGCTGGCCACGTCACCTTCTTAGAGGAACACCCCTTAAGGCATTTCATGGATGCTACCCTGCTGCCACCTATTACCTCAGGAGCCCCTGTTTCATCTCTGTAAGACAGTGTCTGTGCTGCAGTGTCCACACCATGCCTCAGGGTAACAGGTTGAAGACCCTTATTATCACCCCATCCTTCCAACCCTGCTGTACTTTTCTGCGTCTTGACAAAGACAATCTTGATATGATTATCCCCCTACCCCTTCACATCTACTTTAAAGCCATGTCAATCAAGTCCACAATCTCCTGGGCGAAGACCCACTTCCCCCTTTGAGAAAGGTGTCTCCCGTTTGATGCCACTATTCCTGGTGCTGTGTAGGTCATCCCATTATCAAAAAACCCAAAACTGTGGTGGTGACACCAGCTATGGAGCCATGTGTTGATAGACTGGATCCTCCTGTTCCTTGCAATGTCACTGCCTTCAACTGGAAGGAGGGAAGAAAAAATAACCTGCACCCCAGAGTCTCTCACTAACTGTCCCATCTCCCTGGAGTCTCTCTTGATTGATCATGGACTACTATTTGCTTCTACCTCACTAATCTAGTTTTCTAGTGATGTCCTTAACCTGGGCTTCAGGGAGACAGCAGACCTCCCTGCAAGGAGAGTCTATGAGGCATATTGGACCCTCTGTTCCTGTCAGAACAGAGTTGCCTACAACTAGAACTTTCATTTTTTTCCTTCTGTGTGTGGTGGTGGTATGGGCAGTAGGCCTGTCTAACTGTGTAGGCAACTCTGATGTAGCTTGCTTATTGTCCACATCCTCATTCAGCTGTTTCTTCCCGACTGGAGCCTCTTACCTCTTGCTCAGAGGCACTTTGGGAAGCAAGGTGAGCAAGAGGGGATTTTGCCTGCTGTCCTTACCATGAACTTGCCTCCCCTCGCTCTTTTTACTTAGGCTTCTGCTTTTGGCCTGACAGCAACAGGATACAGAGGCCCTTTGATCCAGAGTGCTCTCTGATGGGTGCTCCCATTTCTGTGTTAAGGAGGGTAGAACCTAGCTTCACCAGTCTATCTCCCACTGAGCCTCCTTAATGCTCCTCAACCTTTTGACCTCTTCACGCAGCTGTGCCACCAGGCTGAGCAGATCGTCCACCTGTTCACAATGGACACAGCAGTTCTCATTACTGCCACTTGTTGCCAGAGCAAGGCTCTGGCACCCCTTGCAGCCTGTGACCTGCACAGCTGCATGTTTCTGTGGGAGTTCTATCTGGGTTGTCACGTCCATTCTGGTGAATGCAGAGGTCACTGCCTTCTGCTGGGCAGAGACCATGGCTGAGCTCTCCCATGTGCCCTGCTCACACTTTCAACAAGAAAGCTGCTGCTTTGCTCTTCACTGAGGTGAGTGTTGCTGCCCATTTTGCTGGTTCCTCCTCTCCTGGTCACCCACTCACCCAGGTCGCTCTGCTTCTCTGTGATGGCTGCATTTAAATGTCCTGTGGTTGCCCGGGCAACACTCCCAGGCACATTAGCTTCTATCATGAGAGCTGCAGACTCCTGTCAGATCTCTCCACTTTCCCTCAGGCTTCCCTGGCTCCAGGAACCTCCCGTCTGTATCAATCTAGTGTACTTTTTTGTTAAGTCATAGCACTTACCATTGCCACTGCCTCGCTCCTTGTGATCTGCTTATTAAAGCAACAGATACATAAGTTCTTTGGATTGCCAGTGAAGTGATAAATAAACTGATCACAAAGCAGGTGCAAATATCAATAATATGAGAAATACAGCCTGGCTACTAAACTTAAAGTGACAAGAAAAAAGACAAAAGGAAAAAAAAAAAAAAAAGGGGGGGGGAAATAAAGGGAAAAGGGAGTCCTAGGGAGGTTTCTAAGTTTCCCGGGGTGCATTTGGTATAACCGAGTGTTCAAATCTTACCCAAATGTGTCCCTATGTGGGGACTGATCGCAGAAGTGAAGGGTAATCCTGACAAAGGCCTGGCGATGGTATTTTCCCTGACGTTAATGGTACCTTAGAATCATAGAATCATAGAATCCTAGGGGTTGGAAGGGACCTCGAAAGATCATCTAGTCCAACCCCCACTGCCAGAGCAGGGTCACCTAGAGCACATCACATAGGAACTTGTCCAGATGGGTTTTGAATGTCCCCAGCAAAGGAGACTCCACAACCTCTCTGGGCAGTCTGTTCCAGTGCTCTGTCACTCTCACAGTAAAAAAGTTTTTTCTGATATTCACCTTGAACCTCCTATGCTCCAATTTGCACCCATTACCCCTTGTACTATCACTGGTCATCACTGAGAAAAGCTTAACTCCATCTTCCTGACACTCACCCCTTACATATTTGTAAACATTGATGAGGTCACCCCTCAGTCTTCTCTTCTCCAAGCTAAAGAGACCCAGCTCCTTCAGCCTTTCCTCATAAGGAAGACGTTCCACTCCCTTAATCATCTTTGTAGCTCTACGCTGGACTCTTTCAAGCAGTTCCCTGTCCTTCTTGAACTGAGGGGCCCAGAACTGGACACAATACTCCAGATGCGGCCTCACCAATGCAGAATAGAGGGGGAGGAGAACCTCTCTTGACCTACTAACCACACCCTTTCTAATACACCCCAGGATGCCATTGGCCTTCTTGGCCACAAGGGCACATTGCTGGCTCATGGTCATCCTCCTGTCTACCAGGACCCTTCTCTGGCATCCTGCACCTCTTAAGCCATTTTAGTAGGCTTAACATAGTAAGCCATGTTATCTTACAGATGGAGATTGAGGGACTCTAGTCATACATACCCTTGTCATGATGGGTGTAAGATCTTGCTTTGCTTGTAAAGGTATAGACTAGAGAAAATTCAGGGAACATGCTCACTGGGGGTGGTCTCTTCCTGGGAGGCAGGTAGCTTTTGGATTAGAGGTGTGTTTTAGTATTAAATTTATATTATAATGAGCAAAGTTCTCTAAAGGACAGTAGTTTGTCAAAATAAGTACAAATTTTTGGCCAAGGATACCAAACTACTTGTCAGTTCTTGGGAACCTTCGGATCCCCCTGTTATTAGAAAGTCCAGCCATAATGTCTCCAGATATGCAGATTATCAGTTCCACAGCACATTCAGGCCCCCATGTTTACCACAGAGCCTGGCCATGGAGCCTCCACTCCACTCTACCCTCCATGCTGGTATCCCTTGAGTCAGCACATCAAGCTCCCCTGATGTTGCTAACAACTAGGGCCACCTGGGGAATTACTGTGGTACAGACTCTGAGCATGTTAGCTGCACTCCACTTTAAAAGGTTCTGTTAATTTTGTACCTTTCCTCAAAAGGTGAATATAGATTTGATTTGTAAATCGCCTTGTCATGGGTTAATGCCAGGCTGGCAATGAAGTGAATGTCATAAGGTGTTTTCTCAGATCCAAGCAGTGGCCTTGGTTCTGCATACCGTTCCTTAACCATAATTAAATCATTAGGTGCTATCAGTCCTAGAAGCAGACAGTGACTGAAAATGTGCAGTTAATTTCAGGAACTGCAGCTGCTTAGAAGAAGCTTTAATAAAAAGTAAAACTACTAGAAAGAAAGATTGGTTTTATCCTGTCCCAGACCAGGACACATTTTCACCATTCATCCCACATAATCCACCCCATGACTATAGTAAGTCAAGATCCACGATACCTAGAAGGGAGGGGGGAATGTCATTCACGTTCTTTCTAGATGACGTTCTAGATAAAACTCAATGTCCTCGACTTAGAAGATGAAGACTTGAATTTTCACTGAGCTGTCATTCATGCCAACTGCATCCTAGGCTGCATCAAGAGAACTGTGGCCAAGCAAAAAGAGAGAGAGCCAAAGAGAGGGCGATAGAAGCGACAGTAAGCAGAAAAGTGAGAGGAAAAGGAAAACAAAAGGCTTGACTTCTGTGATGTCTTAACCTATACTAAAAGCCAAATAGAGAAAATATTAAGAGAAGGGAATATTCTGATTCGCTGATTCTGCCTTTGGTCCAATCTGCTCCCCTGTAGCAGGGCGAGGCTGCAGACAGTCAGAAGTGACCTTGGTTATTATCAGTCCACTGGTGCTGCTAAAAAGTTTACTGAAAGAAAAAAAAAAAAAAAGCAAAGAGCTTCACCCTGGCTCATCCAGGCTTTCCTTAAACACATCCAGGGACAGTGCCTCCACCACTTCCCTGGGAAGTCCATTCCAATGTCTAATCAACCTCTCTGTGAGGAAGTGCTTCCTAATATCCAGCCTAAACCTCCCCTGGTGCAGCTTCAGGACCTGCCATCTTGTTTTGTCACTAGTTGCCTGGGAGAAGAACCCAGCCCCCACCTGACTACAACCTCCCTTCAGGTAGTTGAAGAGAGTGAAAAGGTCCCCTGAGTCTCCTCTTCTCCAGGCTAAACAATGCCAGCTCCCTCAGCCTCTCCTCATAAGACTTTCCCTCTAGTCTCTTCATCAGCCTCGTTGCTCTCCTCTGGACCTGCTCCAGCACCTCAACATCCTTCCTGAAGTGAGGGGCCCAGAACTGTACACAGTACTTGAGGTGAGGTCTCACCAGTGCTGAGTACAGGGGGAGAATTACATCCCTACTCCTGCTGGCCACATTATTCCTGATACAAGCCAGGATGCCTCAGCCCGTTGATCCAGCCTGTCCAGGTGCTCCTGCAGCTTCTTCCTACCCTCTGGCAGATCAACACTCCCCCCCAGGTTGGTGTCATCTGTGAATTTACTGAGGGTGGACTCAATCCCCACATCCAGGTCGTCAATAAAGATATTGAATAGGACTGGGCCCAGTACTGATCCCTGGGGGACACCACTGGTCACTGGATGCCAGCTGGATGCAGCTCCATTCACCATCACTCTCTGGGCCCGGTCATCCAACCAGTTTTAACCCAGTGAAGGGTGCACCTGTTGAAGCCATGGATTGCTAGCTTCTCTAGGAGGATGCTGTGGGAGACTGTGTCAAGGGCTTTGCTGAAGTCGAGGTAGACCACATCTACAGCCTTCCCTTCATCCACTAGGTGGGTCACCCAGTCATAGAAGGAGATGAGATTAGTCAGACAGGAACTTCCTTTCCTAAACCCATGTTGGCTGGACCTGATCCCCTGATTGTCTTCCACATGCCGCTTGATGGCACTCAGGATGATCTGTTCCATAACCTTGCCAGGCACCAAGGTCAGGCTGACAGGCCTGTAGTTCCCCAGATCCTCCTTCCGGCCCTTCTTGTGGATGGGCGTCACATTGGCCAACCTCCAGTCATCTGGGACCTCCCCAGTGAGCCAGGACTGGTGATAAATGACGGCGAGCATCTTAGCCAGTTCTTCCAACAACTCCCTCAGCACACTAGGATGAATTCAGTCCAAACCCATGGACTTGTTGGGATCTAATTGACCCAGAAGGTTCTTAACTACTTCCTTTTGGATTACAGGAGAGGTGTTCTGCTCCCCATCCCTGTCTCCCAACTCAGGAGCCCAGTTGTCCTGAGGGTAGCTAGTCTTTGTTAAAGACTGAGGCAAAGACATCTAGTTGGAGATGTCCCTGCTTATTGTGTGGGGGTTGGACTAGATGACCTTTAGAGGTCCCTTCCAACCCAAGATTTTCTACAATTCTGTGATTTACCCATTTATATACAGTTGCATATTTAACATTAGCGATATCAGGATAAAATAAATGAAACAACCAAAACCCACTTTCTGCAGACATATTTTATGCTGTCTCACGATCCTTTATGTTTTCCACTTTCACCAGTGTTTTTAAGTATTTGCTAAACATTTTATTCCTCAGATGAAAGATGCATCAGCAAATTTGGAAAGTTTTATCTTCTGAGTTGAGCAGAATGAGAATGAAAAGTGGGTTGGGAAAGTGAAATATGCAGACGGTGTGTCGCAGACCGAGATGGTCTCACCGCCGCAACCCACACCCCCTCCTCAGGGGATCGAGGGCCGAGGACCACTCCTCCTCACACTGTGAAACAACTTGTAAATTTTATCTCATTAAAAAGAGAGTTATGTCAAAGAAGACCACTAGAAATAAGTTTTTTCTTACGTGATTAACTTGCTGTGTTAGGTCTATGGTTGGAAGCATTTTATAAAATCTTTTCCACACCTAGTTACAACAGATGTGCTAGAATTTGAGAAGATTTTTCTCTGCCCTTCTCTTTGGGAAACTGTTCAGTCAAGCTGACAGAGGCTCCAATGCTCATTGAACCGCTTTTGAAAAGGAAGTTTTTAATTAGTAATGAGACCTAAATATTTTGTTTTTCTTATAAAGCATATTTAACCTTTAAAATACACCTAGTAAGGTAATATCTGGTTATATAAAGAAACAGACACTAGTGAGATGTGTGTTTGAGAGATCTTTATTGCACTTCTAATGAAATAAACATCTCTTGACAAGTTACAAGTGGTATAAAGGCAAGTGGGAGGCCACAGTGTGCTTTAAATAATTCAAAATAAGTTTATAAAAAACAAAACAAAACCAAACTAACAAAAAACAAAACAAAATTCACAAGGGCAATCTTAAGAAAGGATATTGCATACAAAACATGTCTGTTGCACGATAGTACATCACTTATGGTAAACATTATAATGAATTAAGTAAATATAATTGTAAATTATAGCCAGAGATTTTTAAAAAGTTGCCATGAAATAATAAAATAATTCTTGTATTATGCTAATTTGTCATATTTGTCTTGTTTGTAACCAAAAAGTGTGTGCAGAATAAATTTTAGTGCAGATTTTTTGTTGTTGTTTTTTTGGGGTTGGGTTTGGTTGTTTATTAGTGTTTGATTGGTTTTTAATTGGGAGCTTCAGATATATATTTCATATTAAATAGATCTATAATTTATAATAATAATTCAGTTAGTTCTATGAAATTCCAGCTTGCAGTGCCTTACAAGATAGAACAGATTACAGAGAGGGAATGGTAATCTTTCCAAAGATCAAAATAACTATGAATAGACTGCTCAGGGAGTGGATAGGATAGAAATAAGAGCCAAAACATAAGGGGGGGGTATTTTTATTTTTTATCTGTGTCAAACGTATTGTTAACCAAAAGTCATTTTCAAAGTGAATTCTGTAGTCTATAACAGAGACAGTCCTTCCCCCTCAGGTTTGTATTTTCAAAACTCCAGGCTAATCCATTTCTTCCGAAGAAATATTCCTTTCAAATGGCTGATGAATGGAAGTATCCATCAGCTTCTAAGTAATTGACAACTGGACATTTTATCAGAAGCAATGCATAAAGCAGCACTATAGAAGAGCTGACCAATTCAGTAGTACGTGCCACTAGCAATAATTAGATGTTACAGCTCAGTGGTGTTGGGCATTCTTCAGCTCCAAAAGGTATTTTACCAATGCAATAATCCCAGATGCATATCTTTCATGTGTCCAAGTCATTGTCTGTGCTTGTCCCTCCAGAAAGAAGCAATGGCAAAAATGAGATAGGGAATAACCAAGAGAAAAAACTCAGGGGATTAGGAGTAATTTACATTTCAGGTGGATTGCCACAGAACCATTTTTTCTATAAACCCTGTATTCTTGTTACTTGCAGTGCTCTACTCAGAACTGTGGGAAGAGTGGTCTTACCAAATATTTCAGTAGAAATGCAGCATGATTTTGCTTGAAATGAGGTATACGCTAAAGTAAAAAACTGACTGCATCTTTATGCCTCTTGGATGAAGTTTTTATGTAGTATGTGAAGGAGGAAACATTTTGAGTGTGAGCTACCCAATTGTGTCTTAAAATGCTCAGAGTTGAAGTACACTGAGATTACATCACTAACCATGCAGCCTCTTTCTGATGAAGGCTTAACATTTCAGACTATCTTCTGTAAAATAAGCAAGTTAATCCATTGTTTTATTCCTTATTTTTTGATGGTTAGCACTTATGAGTAAAACAGTGATAATGAAAATATGTCTGTCTTATACACAAGATTTCTGTGGTTTTCCCAGGGAAATAGTTGATGCTGATTTAAAACAATTATTGAAATACCTCACATTGCCAGAATCTGTGTGATTTCTGAGGAACTTAAAACACCAAAAACATTTGTATCACATACAAGTCTTGCAGCCTCCACCAAATCACAGTTGCTTCTACAGCAAGAAACAGTAGTTTCATAGTGTAAAAGAGAAAGGTAAGTTGCTTGGGAATTGGAATGGTAACATACATTTTGGTTTGAACCAAAGGGAAGATTTTGTAAGAAGCTGTTCAATTTTCTGAAGACTACTCATGGAAGTTACTTAATGATTTATTCTTTACTGTGCAATACAAAAATTGTGAGGTATAATTTCTTGCAGGGGGTGATCCAATAATTTATTGTGAAAAATAACTTAGCTTTCAGTAGATGTTTTTATTAACTTTTAGAAATAATTCTCTTTCATGGCTGTGAATTTTACTTCTGATTATTCAATGAAGGCTTAAAATACTCATGGTTCAAATAATATAGAATCACAGATTAATCTGGTTTGGAAGGGACCTTATAGATCATCTAGTTCCAATCCACTGTGCAGTGGAAAGGAACATTTTTTGCAGGATTAGGTTGTTCAAAGACCCATCCAACCTCTCATTGAACATTTCTAATATAGGGCCATCCACAACTTCTCTGGACAAACTATTCTAGTGGCTCACCAGCCCTACCTTAAAAAAATTCTTCCTTATATCTAAACATAAATCTACCCTTTTTCAGCTTAAAACCATTGCCTCTAGTCCTGTCATTACAGACACCAGTAAAATCACAGCCCTGGATTTCAGCATGATAAACTTTCGCCTTTTCAAGCAATTGCTAGGGGAAATCCCATGGCAAAGGGTAGTAGAAGGTAAAGGGGCCCAATATAGTTAGTTAACATTCAATGTTAACATTCCAAGCTCAAGATTAGAGCATCCCAAAAGGTAGGAAATCAAGAAAGGGGGCCAGGAGACCTGCATGGTGGAAGAGGGAACTGCTGGGAAAACTCAAGAGGAAGTAGAGAGTCTACAGGTCATGGAAGGAGGGGCTGGCCACTTGGGAGGAATAGAAGACTGTTGTCAGAGGATGTAGGAAGGAAACTAGGAAAGCTAAGGCCTCCTTACAATTAAACCTTGCAAGAGAGGCCAAGGACAACAGAAAGTGCTTCTTCAAATACATTGCAGACAAAACTAACACTAGAGGCAATATAGGACCACTGCTGAATGAGGGGGGTGCCCTGGTGAAAGGGGATACAAAGAAGGTAGAGTTACCGAATGCCTTCTTTGTCTCTGTCTTTATTGCTGGAGACTGTCCTCAGGAGCCCCAGACCCCTGAGGCCTCAGAAGAAGTCAGGATAAAGGGGGAGTTTGCTTTGGTTAATGAGGATAGGATTAGTGATCAGTTAAGCAATCTGGACATCCATAAATCCATAGCTCCTGATGGGATGCACCCACAGGTGCTGAGGGAGCTGGCAGAGGTCATTGCTAGGCCACTCTCCATCATCTGGTAAGTCATGGGAAACAGGAGAGGTGCCTGAGGACTGGAAGAAAGGAAATATCATTCCAGTCTTCGAAAAGGGGAAGAGAAAACACCTGGGTAACTATACAGTGGTCAGCCTTACCTCCATTGCTGGAAAGGTGATGGAACACCTTATCCTTGGTGCTGTCTCTAGGCATATCAAGGGTAAGAAGGTCGTTAGGAGTAGTCAACATGGTTTTACCAAGGGGAAGCCATGTTTAAACAACCTGATAACCTTTTATGAAGACATAACCAGGTGGATTGATGATGGTAGAGCAGTGGATGTGGCTTATCTTGATTTCAGTAAAGCATTTGACAGTGTCTCCCACAGCATCCTCACAGCTAAACTGAGGAAGTGTGGTCTGGATGATTGGGTAGTGAGGTGGATAGTGAACTGGTTGAAGGAAAGAAGTCAGAGAGTTGTGGTCAATGGAGATAGAGTCTAGTTGGAGGCCCAGGTTTAATAGTGGAGTCCCTCAGGGGTTGGTACCGGGACCAGTACTGTTCAGCTTGTTCATCAATGACCTGGATGAGGCAACAGTCACTGTCAGCAAATTTGCTGATGACACAAAACTGGGAGAAGTGGCTGACACACCAGATGGTTGTGCTGCATTCAGTGAGACCTAGACAGGCTAGAGAGTTGGGCAGGGAGAAATTTAACGAAATATGACAAGGACAAGTGTAGAGTCTTGCATTTGGGAAAGAACAACCCCATGTACCAGTGTAGGTTGGGGACTGACCTGTTGGAGAGCAGCGTAGGGGAAAGGGATCTTAGGGGTCCTGGCGGACAGAAGGAGGACCATGAGCTAGCAATGTGCCCTTGTGGCCAAGAAGGCCAATGGGATCCTGGGATGTATTAGAAGGGGTATGGTTAGTAGGTTGAGAGAGGTTCTCCTCCCCCTCTATTCTGCCCTAGTGAGGCTGCATCTGGAATATTGTGTCCAGTCCTGGGCCCCTCAGTTCAAGGACAGGAAACTGCTTGAAAGAGTCCAGCGCAGAGCCATAAAGATGATTAAGGGGGTTGAACATCTCCGCTATGAGAAAAGGCTGAGGGAGCTGGGTCTCTAGCTTGAAGAAGAGGAGACTGATGGGTAACCTCATTAATGTTTCTAAATAGGTAAAGGGCAAGTGTCAGGAGGATGGAGCTGGGCTCTTCTTAATGATGTCCAATGAGAGAACAAGGGGCAGTGGGTGCAAGTTGGAGCATAGGAGGTACCACGTAAACATGAGGAAAAACTTTTTCACTGTGAGGGTGACAGAACACTGGAACAGGTTGCCCAGAGGGGTTGTGGAGTCTCCTTCTCTGGAGACATTCAAAGCCCGCCTAGCCACCTTCCTTGGTGACCTACTCTAGGAGGATCCTGCTCTGGAAGGGGTGTTGGCCTAGAAGATCTTTTGAGGTCTCTTCCAACCCCTAATATTTTGTGTTTCTGTCATTAATACAGATGGTGAACAGTACCAATGCCAGTATGGACCCCTGAGGGACACCACTCAGAACTGATATCCACTTGGACATTGAGCCATTGACCACAACTCTTTGGATGGGGCCATCCAATCAACTCCTTTTCCATCAAACCCATATCTTCCCAATTTATTTAAAAGAAAGTCTGTTGGATTATGTAAAAAGCTTTACGAAGTCCAGATAGATGGCATCCATAGTTCTTTCATTATTCACCAACTCAGTCACTCCATCATAGAAGGGTCACCAGATTAGTCAGGCATGATTTCGCCAAATGAAGCCTTGTTGGCTATTTCTAACCACCTCCCTGTCTTTCATGTGTCTTGACATGCTTTCAGGAATATCTGTTCCATGATGCTTAAACTAGGGCTTTAACTGGAGTTGTTGGGGGAGGGGATCCTTAATCCATCCCACTGCCAGAACTTTGAAGCCAATTCCAGTAAGAAATGCCCTGGGCTTGAAAAAGGATCACAGGCCAGCAGGCGAATACATGAAATGAAGGAAAATGGATCACAGACACTGAGGAAACTTCAGTGGGGGCCCAGCTGGAATGCCTTTATGAAAATTCATGCAGCATGGGAAATAAGCAGGAGTGTGCATTCCTGTGGCTACGATGTTATTGGCATCACTAAGATGTGGTGGGATGACTCCTATGACTGGACCATGAGAATGGATAAGCTCTTTAAGGACAAACAGGGGAGAAGAGGAGGAGGTATCACTCTGTACATCAGTGACCAGCTGGAGTTTATAGAGCTCCACCTAGAGACGGATGAAGAGCTGACAGAGAGCTTATGGATCAGGGTTAAAGGGAAGACAGGGGCTGGTGACAGTGGGAGTCTGCTATAGGCCAGCTGACCAGGATGACCAAGTGGATGAGGCCCCTGATAGGAGCAGCTTCACATTAACAGGCCATGATCTTCATGGGCAATTTCAACCACTCCAACATCTTCTAGAGGGAAAACACAGCAAGGCACCAGCAATCCAGGAAGTTCCTGGAGTGCATTGATGACAACTTCCTTTTCCAAATGCTAGAGGAGCCAAATAGAAAAGGTGCTATGCTGGACCTTTTTCTCACAAACAAGAATGGCCTGGTGGACAACATGAAGCTTAAGGGCAGCCTCGGACCCAGTGGCAACAAAATGGTAGACTTCAAGGTCTCTAGGGTAACAAGGAGGGTCTGCAGCAAACTCACTACTGTGGGCTTCAGGAGAGCAGATTTTAACTTCTTCAGGGATCTGCTTGGTAGGATATCATGGGATAAAATCCTGGATGGAAGAGGAGCCCATGAAAGCTGGTCAATATTCAAGGATTACCTCCTCCAAGCCCAGGAGCAATGCATCCCAAGAAAAAAGAAGGCAAGCAAGAATGCCAGGAGACCTGCATGGATGAGCAGGGAGCTCTTGAACACTCTTAGATGTAAAAATAATTTCCTTAGAAGAGGAAAGCAGGGACAGGTAGCCTGGGAGAAATACAAAGAAGTTGTCTGAGAAGCCAGGGATCAGTTAGGAAAGCTAAAGCTCAGAGTTAAACCTAGGGACATGAAAGGTAATAAGGATTTCTACAGGTACACCAGTGATAAGAGACAGAACAGGGAAAATGTAGGCCCTCTCCTGAAAGAAACAGGAGACCTTATCACACAGGATATGCAGAAGGCTGAGGCACTGAACAATTTTTTGTCTCAGTCTTCACTGGTAAAGGCTCTGGCCACACCATCCAAGTCACAGAAGGCAAAGGCAGAGACTGGGAAAAGGAAGATATCCCCCGTGTAGGAGAAGGGCAGGTTTGAGACCATCTAAAGAACCTGAAAGTGCACAAGTCCATGGGACATGACAAGATCCATCCATGGTGCCTATGGAAGCTGGTAGATGAAGTTGCAACGCCTCTTTCCATAATATTCGAAAAGCCATGGCAGTCTGGTGAAGTTCCTACTGACTGGAAAAGGTGAAACATAATCCCCATTTTCAAAAAGGGAAGGAAAGAAGACCCAGGGGACTACAGGCTAGTCAGTCTCACCTCTGTGCCTGGCAAGATCATGGAGCAGAACCTCCTGAAGGCTCTGCTAAGGCACATGGAAAGCATGGAGTTGGTTGGTGGCAACCAACATGGCTTCACCAAGGGCAAATCATGTCTGGCAAACTTGGTCACCTTTGATGGGCTAACAGCATTGGTGGGCAAGGGAAGAGGAACTCACGTCATCTACCTGCAATTGTACAATACATTCGGTACTGTCCCACATGACATCCTGGTCTCAAAATTGATAGGATACGGATTTGATGGATGGACCACTTGGTGGATAAAGAATTGGCTGGATATTTGCACTTAGAGAGTAGTGGTCAACAGCTTGCTGTCAAGATGGAGACTAGGAAGCAGTGGCATTCCTCAGGGGTTGGTACTGGGACCGGTGCTGTTTAATGTCTTTGTCAGAGGCACAAACAGTGGGATTGAGTGCATTCTCAGAAAGCTTGCTGACAGCACCAAGCTATATGGTGTGGTTAACATGCTGGAGGGAAGGGATGGCATCCTGAGAGACCTGGAGAGGTGGGCCCATACCAACTTCATGAAGTTCAACAAGGCCAGGTGTAAGGTCCTGCACCTTTGATGGGGCAATCCCAAGCACAAATACAGGTTGGGCAGAAAATGGATTGAGAACAACCTTAAGGAGGACCTGGGGGTGTTGGTCGATGAAAAGCTCAACATGAGTTGGCAATGTGTGCTTGCAGCCCTGAAAGCCAACCGTATCCTGGGCTGCATCAAAAGAAGCATGGCCAGCAGGTTGAGGGAGGTGATTCTTCCCCTCTTCTCCCCTCTCATGAGACTCCACCTACAGTACTGTGTCCAGCTCTGGAGTCCTCAGCACAAGAAGGATATGGAGCTGTAGGAGTGAGTCCAGAGGAGGGCCACAAAGATGATCCAAGGGCTGGAGAACATCTCCTACAAAGACAGGCTGAGAGAGTTTGGGTTGCTCAGCCTGGAGAAGATGAGGCTTCAGGGAGACCTTATAACGGCCTTCCAGTATCTGAAGGGGGGCCTACAGGAAAGCTGGGGAGGGATTTTTTGCAAGGGTGTGTAGTAATAGGATGAGAGGTAATGGTTTTAAGTTGGAAGACAGAATAGACATTAGGAAGAAATTCTTTAGTGCAAGGATGGTGAGACACTGGAACAGGTTGCACAGGGAGGCCATGGAAGCCCTCTCTCTGGATGTGTTCAAGGCCAGGTCTGATGTGCCTTTGAGTGACCTAGTCTACTGGGTGGTGTCCCTGCCCATGGCAGGGGACTTAGAATTAGATTATCTCTAAGGTCCCTTCCAACCCTAGTCATTCAATGCTTCTGTGATTCTGTGTTACTGGGCATGGAGGGGAGGCTGACTTATCAGTAGTGTCCAATGTCCTCCTTTTTACCCTTTTTTGAAATGAGTGTGATGTTTCACTTTTTGCAGTCACTAGACCTGACTGCCATGACTTTTCAAACACAATGGAATGTTTCTCTTCAGCTAAATTTTCTGAATTTCTGATGGTCCTCCAGGGTGTCAGTATTGAAAATATAAGGCTAACTCTGTAATGGCTCTTCACAGACAGGGAACCTGTGTTACTGGAATATACAATACTCCTAATGCCCAAGCTTCTTCTTATGGCACAAGGTAGCTGTGTAAGTGTTCTATGCCATAAGCCTGTTATTTATCTCCCTGGAAGATGCACACTTGTAGGAGCAGGTGGTTTGTAGGACAGTTTTGCCATTTTTTATTGAAGAGTGAGTAGACATAGACAACAGGACTAATATGAACAACTTATTTTTGAAAATGGGTCTTAAATGATTCAGAAAAAAATTGCTCTTATCTTTTTTGGTTGCTAAGGTGAGTAAGCAGCTATCTGGATCACACTTTCTTCTGTTTTCTAATTTGAATGACCCAGTAGCAAATGAAGAGGTAAAGAACAGATTTGCTGGTGCAGACTCGTTTTAGTTTTCTTGTGAATATAAACATGGTAATGTCAATAGAAGTTATAAAAACATTTTAAAATAAGGTCATATAAGTTTAAGTTTCTTAGAATTCAAAATATGTTGTGAATACTACTTTTCCATTTTTCAGCATATTCTTGTCCCTAATAGGCCCCTTTGGAATAACTTAGATCTCTAGGTTAAAAGTTTCCTGAAAACACATTATTTTAGCTTAATTTTTCTGGAACTTCAGTTCAAAGTTCATTTAGACTCCTGAGGTAAGACTGGCTATTTCAGTTCATCGAGGTGGGCTTGCTCTTGTGTCATGTTTTGTGTTGCAAATAATTTCAGATGGGACTTAAGGGTCACATGAAATTTTTAACATAAAAGGTACTTGGAAATCTCCCTCCAAGAAAAATAACACCACTTTCCCACAAAGCTTTTTCTATATTCAAAAATATAGAAATTTGAATTAAACAGCAACAAAACAATGAACCTCAACATTTTTTTTCCTTGCTTTACTCTTGCTTTTCTTTTTTTTTTTTTTTTTTCATTTATTGATTTAAATACACTTATTAGTGCTCAAGATTCAGAACTGACTCTTCCCCATATGTTTATGTAGTGGCTAGCTCAGCAGGGACTCAGCCATGAGGTGATGATACCACATTTCTTATAAATCTTTAAAATAAATGTAATAATAGATAAGAAATGTGATTAGTGTTACTGTTGTATGTCTTTTATTTTTTTCTTAAAGAACAAAAGCATTAGTATTCTGGCTTTGCTAACATAGATACTTTCAAAGATACTTGAGAAAATGGCTGGTGCTTAGAAGCTACAGGAACTCTCTCCATCTCTGAAGTTAATTTTATGCTTCCAGTCAGGATATTTCTCATGGACTATTTTCTTCATTTCTGATTTAAGTCATGTGGCTATGAAATAATTCTAATCACTCTAGATTAAATATACAGAGGTGGAACTTAGTAGACTAGTAACTGATTCAGGCAATACCAAACTAAATGTGGAAGGTTTTAACACAGATTAAAGAGCACATCTGGCTCTCAAATTGTTATTAAGAACCTATTTACAAGTTAGGTTCTGATGTGCTATGGAAAAGCAAAAGTTATCTCAGACTACCTTTCTTCAGTAACTGTGTTTCCTTTTTGGTTAAACAGTAAATTTCTATTGCATGAAATCTGATCAACGTAGTGTGCACCATTCAAGGTTCATACTAGCACAGTGGTTTTACGCTTCTCAGATGACTGAACTCTAGCATTCTGCACTTGGTCAGCTTCTGCAGGGAAAAAGTCTGTGTTAGTCCTTTTTGTCTGTGTCAGCATATCCTGGGCAATGATGCATAACATTTGCAATGGTTTCCTTAATTTGAATACACAATTTTAAACTGCACTCTGTTTTTACCATCTTTTTATCTCCCACCCTGCCCCATGAAAGTGTTCAGTTGCATCTCTTAGTTCTAATTGAGAGGAGAAGAATGAAAAACAAGCATCTAACTTTAAGTAACGTATTTCCATTACTAAAATTCTGTGGAAGAACTAAAATGCATCGCAAATTATTCCGAAATCAGAGCCTTTTTGGGCTCTTCACAAAAGAAAAATTAAAATAAATGTATTATTAAAAAAGGAGGCATAAAATGTACCAGTAAAATATGTACTGTATACCTACAGTGTAATTGGAGTAACATGTGTGATGTTGAAGGCTTGCTCTAGTTTTATACTTCACCAGTTACTCTTTCAATGAAGTAATATCGTGTCTGGATAGACAAGGTCTTTAAAGTAATTGCAGTAGGTTAATTATACCAAATTAACCCATCTAATGTGAAACTAATGCCACAATATGTGGTGAATACTGGTAGTTTTATCCACTGTATGTATTTAATTGCCATATCCATTCGTAAAAGTATTTCTGAACCAAAGGACATCCTGAATGTCTGTAGCTGAATAGTTCAATTTAATTATTATTTTATTCTAGTAAATTATTATTACTTCATTTCCTTCTATCCTGCATAGACCTTCACTCATCTGTCAAACTGAAGTTTAGTTTCTACTATAAAAAAGTACAGGTGATCAGGCCACCACTGCAAATGCAGTTGCTAAGCCTCTGTCCATCATATTTGAGAGGTCATGGCAGTCTAGTGAGGCCCCCGATGATTGGAAAAAAGGGAACGTAGTCCCTATTTTTAAAAAGGGGAAAAAGGAAGACCCAGGGAACTACAGGCCAGACAGTCTCACCTCTGTGCCTGGTAACATGATGGAACAGATCTTCCTGGAAAAACTGCTAAGGCACATGGAAAATAAGGAGATGATAGGTGACAGCAAATCATGCCTGATCAATTTGGTGGCCTTCTACAATGGGGCTACAGAGATGGTAGAGAGTAGCAGAGCAACTGACGTCATCTACCTGGATTTGTGCAAGATATTTGACACTGTCCCACACAACATGCTGGTCTCCAAACTGACAAGACATGGATTTGACAGACGGATCACTCAGTGGATAAGTAATTGGTGGATGGCCCCACCCAGAGAGTTGTGGTCAATGATACAGTGTCCAAGTGGAGGCAAGTGATGAATGGTTTTCCTCAGGGATCAGTACTGCAAACAGTGTTGTTTAACATCTTTGTTGGAGACATAGATAGGGGGATTGAGTGTATCCTCAGCAAGTTTGCTGATGATACCAAGCTGTGTGGAGTCGTCGACACTCTAGAGGGAAGATATGCCATCCAGAGGGACCTCGACAGGCTGGAGAGGTGGGCCAATGCCAATCTCATGAAGTTCAACAAGGCCAAACGCAAGGTCCTGCACCTGGGTTGGGGCAACCCCAGGCACAAATACAGGCTGGGGGGAGACTGGCTATAGAGCAGTCCCGAGGAAAAGGACTTTGGAGTGGTAGTAGATGAGAAGCTTGATATGAGCCGCCAGTGTGCACTCGCAGCCCAGAGGGCCAACCACACCCTGGGCTACATCAAAAGAAGTGTCACCAGTAGGGCCAGGGAGGTGATTCTGCCGCTCTACTCCAGTATCTGAAGGTGGCCTACAGGAAAGCTCAGGAGGGGCTTTTCACCAGAAAGGATAGTGATAGGACAAGTGGTAATAGTTTTAAAATGAAAGAGGGTAGATTTAAGTCAGACATCAGGAAGAAATTCTTCACCATGAGGGTAGTAAGGTACTAGAATAGGTTGTCCAGGGAGGTTGTGGAAGCCCCCTCCCTGGCGGTGTTTAAGGCCAGGCCGAATGAGGCTTTGTGCAGCCTGGTCTAGTGGGAGGTGTCCCTGCTCATAGGAAGGAGGTTGGAACCTGATGATCATTAAGGTCCCTTCCAACCTTAACCATTCTAGATTCTATGATCACAGCTTTACACCTCTTCAACAAAAACAAAATTAAAAAATGCAACTGACCTCTCTACTAAATTTCAGAAATGGCACTGAATAGGCCAACTGAAACAAATTTCACAATGGTCAGGCCGAAACATATAAGTATCCTTTAACATGTGGTTGCTCTTTTGTCCTTTTTTATCCTAAGCTGAAAAAATAAATTACAATTTATTAAAAGATAGTAGCACTAAGAAAATCCTGAACTTTTCTTTCTGTTATGTTAAGCAAATCCACTGGGGATATTCAAAGGGATAGCCATGGTTAAAAGGGAAAGTGTGAATTAGATGTGAGCAGAAAAAAAAGTCAAACCTAAACCAGGCTTTTATTTTGCAGAACTACATTAGTCATAAGGCAATGCTAGCTTACATTGATTTACTACAAAGGTCTCTGACTATTATTTATGCCTTTTTTTGAAGGATGTTGAACAAAGGTAAAATACTATTTTGATCACTGCTAATTATTATGAGATTAAGAGGAAGGGACAAAGGCAGAGTGCTTTTCTTTAACAGAAAGAAAAGGTTCACTTTGAAAGCATTTTCACTTTGTTTTCATAAATTTATTTCATAAATATCATTGGTGGTAATAGGGAAAAGAGCCCAGACAAGGTGAGGTTGGATCAGGCAGAATACAACTGAAAAGCAGAGAAAGAGAAGTTGCATTTGCAAAATAAAAATAAGAGAGAGGAAAGAGGTAAAGAATATAGACAAGATGACATTTGAAATAAGATAAGAAGAGTTACAGAGAAAAAAAAACAGAGAACTAAGGAAAATGAAATAAAAGTTCCTTTAAGTGAATTCTGATTAAACAGATGTGAAAAAGAAGAAAATAGAGAAAATGAGGGTAGCAAAGAGATAATGTATTGCAATATATCATGACTTCAGTGCCAGGGAAGGTTGTGGAGCAGATAATCTTGAGTGCCAATATGCACCATATACAGAACAACCAGGTGATCAGGTCCAGTCAGCATGGGTTTATGAAAGGAAGGTCCAGCTTGATGAACCTGATCTCTTTTTATGACAAGGTGACTCACCTGGTCAACGAGGGAAAGGCTGTAGTTGTTGTCTACCTGGAATTCCATAAAGCCTTTGACACCGTCTCCCACAGCATTCTCATGAAAAACATGGCTGCTCGTGGCTTGGATGGGTGTACACTCTGATGGGTAAAGTACAGGCTGGATGGCTGAGCCCTGAGAGTGGTGGTGAATAGAGTTAAATCCAGCTGGTGGCTGGTCAGAAGTGGGGTTCCTCAGGGCTCAGTT
This sequence comes from Hemiprocne comata, assembly GCA_020745705.1. Lineage (NCBI taxonomy): Eukaryota > Metazoa > Chordata > Aves > Apodiformes > Apodidae > Hemiprocne > Hemiprocne comata. The sequence continues at coordinate 70,350,858 of CM036616.1, read as the reverse complement.
GGGACCACTTCTTTTTAACATTTTTATCAACACTCTTCAGGAGACAGAGTGCACCCTCAGTAAGTTTGCAGATGACACCAAGTTGGGAGGGAGTGTTGATCTGAAGGAAGGGAGGCTCCACAGAGAGACTTGGATAGACTAGATCGATTGGCTGAAATCAACTGTATGAAGTTCAACAGGGCCAAGTGTTGGGTCCTTCATTTGGGCCACAAGAACCACAGGCAAAGTTACAGGCTTGGGGAAGAGTGTCTGGAAACCTGTCCAGCAGAAGGGGACCTGAGTGTTCTGATTGATATGTGACTGAACATGAGCCAACAGTGTGCTCAGGTGGCCAAGAAGGCCAATGGCATCCTGGCCTTTATTAGGAATAGTGTGGCAGGTAGGACCAGAGAGGTCATCATCCTTCTGTACTCGGCATTGGTGAGGTCACATCTCGAATACTGTGTCCAGTTTTGGGCACCTCAATACAACAAAAATATAGAGGTGCTGGAGCGTGTCCAGAAAAGGGCGATCAAGCTGGTAAAGGGCCTTGAGAACAAGTCTCATGAGGAGTGGCTGAGGGAAATGGGGCTGTTTAGTCTGAAGGAAAGGAGGATGAGTGGAGACCTCATCACCCTCTACAACTACCTGAAAGGACATTGTAAAGAGGTAGGTGCTGGTCTCTTCTCACAAGTAACTGGTGACAGAACAAGAGGAAATCGCCTCAAGCTGCTCCAGGGGAGGTTTAGATTAGACATGAGGAAGAACTTTTTAACTGAAAGGGTTTTCAGACACTGGAACATGCTGCCCAGGGAGGTGGCTGAGTTTAAACCCTGGATGGGTTTAAAAGTAGTCTAGATGTGGCGCATGGGGACATGGCTTAATGCTGGACTTAGTAGAGTTGGGTTAATTGTTAAGCTCAATGTTCTTGAAGGTCTTTTCCAACCTAAGTGATTCTGTGATTCTGTGAATGATGTAAAGCAATCAGAAAAGTATTTTCTTACCATTCTAGAAGGACATTTTGTAGTTGTTAGCAGCTGCAGCTGCATTGATGATACTTGACATGTAGTGTCAACATGAACGATCAATTATCAACACAACTTTAAAATGCCCTTATTTCCACTAGAAAATCCAGGGCTAATGCACCTTAGGTGTTTTAGATGAAGGCACCTAATTTGAAGTACAAGGTGTTGTTTTTTTTAATATATTACATAGGAGCAGTGGTGTATGACAGGAGGGTGGAAGGCAGCGGTCGCAAGCTGAAACATGAGACACTCCTGCTTGACAAAAAGAAAAAAAAAAGTTAAGAAGTATTGGAGCAAGGGCCCCAAGGAATTGTGCAATCCCCACCCATGGAGATTTTCAAGCCGACTTTACTTTGGGTAGAGGTTTGGATTAGAGATCTCCTGAGGTCTCTTCCAGCCTTAGTTATCCAATGATTCTTTTTTGCTTACCTTCTTAGATATTTTTAACTAATCTTTGTACTTTTTAATGTTATGACTAAAATGGCATGCCTTTAATTTCATTTTCAGAAAAAAGTTAATACTTATCTTCTGAAGTCAGTCTATATGAAAATATAATTTATTGTTGTGTCTGTGTCAGTTTGGCATCGAGTTGGCAGTGTCTCGATTCACCCCTCCCCCCCTCCTCCCCCAAGGTAGGGAAAGAGGGAAAAAAATTATAAAGAGAGGCTCTCTGGGTTGAAAAGTGAAACAGATTTAATTCAATTATTGGTGACAAGGGAATATATATTTGCAAAGGGATGTGCAACACCCGCCCCCCTCCCTCCTCCCCTGACCACTCTCACAGTCTCCCAGCTGAAGGGGGGAGTGTCCGGGCGCACGGACGGGGCCCTCGGGTGTCGGCTGTGAAGAAAAATGGAAAAAAACAAAGAGAGAGCCAAAGAGAGGGCGATAGAAGCGACAGGAAGCAGAAAAGTGAGAAAAAAAGGAAAACGAGAGGCTTGACTTCCGTGATATATTAGCCTATACTGAAAGCCAAAGAGAGAAAATATTGTGAGAAGGCAATAGTCTGGTCTGCTGATCCTGCCTTCGGTCTAATCTGCTCCCCCGTAGGGGGGGAGGCTGCAGACAGTCAGAAGTGACCTTGGTTATTATCAGTCCACTGGCACTGATAAAAAGTTCACTGAAAGGAAGAAAAAAAAAAATCAGCAAAGAGCTTGCTCAAACCAAAACAGTGTCTGAAAAAAAAAATTAATGATATTTAAAAGTACTTACTTATTAAAGTTTTAATTTTATAACTACTAATTTTATATTTGTATGAATTTTACATATTCTGTTTAAAACTAGATTTAAATGTGTAAGTATGTTTACACTGTTATAAGTTTGTCATAAAATAAGTGACTGTGTCTAAGTTGATGTTAAAAGGACTAAAAATCTTATAATTTTGGAGTTTGTTGAATGTTCTAGCCAAATTGATAAGATACAAACTTGACAAGTTTTTGAGATACAAATTTGACAAGTGAACAACAGTGTGAATGGTGGACTATTGTGTGGGTGCAAAGGATAGAGCCTAGGGCAACCAGTCTGCCTGATTGCAAGTTTTACAAACTTGGGGGCTGATACTAAGGCTAATAATGCTTAAGACCTCTACTGGTGATGAGGATGGTAGGTCATAGGTTTGTTAACTGTAAATTTGTTTGATACCAAGTTTAAAGAAATGGTCAATATGCAGGGGGACAGGATTGCAGAGGGTCCTGGAAACACTGGAGAAGTGTGCAGACAGGAACCTTTTGAGGCTCACAAAAACTGAATGCAGCGCCTGACCTCTGGAATGGATGAAGCCTTGCAGTAGGACAGTGTGGGACTTACCAGTCAGAAGCAGCACTGCAAAAAAGGATCTCAGGCCTCAGGGACACCACTGCCTCCCCACAACAAAGTAGGCCCTGCTTCCTGGGCTGCACAAGAAAAGTTCCAGCCAACAGATCCAGGAAGGAATCCTGCCCTGCTGTCTGGGACCTGTGAGATGCACCTTGAGTGCTGTGCTCATCCTGAGGTTCCTCCACATGGGACAGATGTTAACATACTGGTGTAAGTCCCATGGAGGCTACCAAAATTGTTGGAGACTGGAGAAGGGGTTATTTGAGGAGAGGCTGATGGAGTTGGATCCCGTCACCTGAGAACAGAAGGCTTCAAAGGGCCTTATTGAGTCTTCAAGCTATCCACTAGGGAGATGTAAAGAAGGCAGAGCTAGATTCCTGTCAGAGTTGTACAGAGAAATGAACAGACTCTTCCTGGAACATGGGGAATTCTGACTGAAGGTAACAAAAGATTTTTTTCACTATGGAGATGATCAAACATGGCAACGAGTGCCCATAGACACTGTGGGATCATTGTCCTTGGGAGTACTTACACCTGCACTGAACACAACCTTAAGCTACCTTTTCTAGTTGGACCTGGGTTGAGAAGGGTCCCGGGTTGGTAACCTGTGAAGAGCCCTTCCTACCCACACTATGACTCCAGTGGAATTTCACTTGTAACTTTCTTTAACTGAGAAAATTCTAATAGCTTCCGTTACGGACCAAATATTGTGATCTCACGTCAAGGTAGGTGACTCTCCCCTTTTACTTGGCTCTTGTGAGACCCCACCTGGACTACTGTGTCCAATTCTGGAGCTCCCAACACAGGAAGGACATGGATTTAATCGAGAAAGTCCAGAGAAGTACCATGAAAATGGTCTGAGGGCTGGACCACCTCTCCTGTGAGGACCAGCTGAGAGAGCTGAGGCTGTTCAGCCTGCAGAAGAAAAGGCTCCAGGGAGGGGAAGATGTGTTAGTCCTTCCAGTGCCTGAAGGGAACTTACAGGAAAGCTGAGGAGGGACTTTTCACCAGGGCTTGTAGTGAAAGGACAAGGGGTAATGGATCAAAACTGGAAGATGGGAGATTTAGGTTAGACATTAGGAGGAAATTCTTTAGTGTGAGGGTGGTGAAGCACTGGAACAGGTTGCCTAGGGAAGTTGTGGAAGCCCCATTCCTGGAAGTGTTCAAGAATAGGTTGGATGGGGTCATGAGCAACCTGATCTAGTGGGAGGTGTCCCTGCCAATGCAGGGGTGGTGGAACTAGATGATTATTAGGTTCTTTCTGACTCAAACCATTCTATGATTCTATGATTCAAACTCCATAGTCACATTTTTTGGTTATTCTATTTACCTCTAGGTAGATAATGTCAAGGTTTTCCTCTGTGTTCAATCATTCAAATTAGCATATTCATATTTTCAGGCTTCTTTTCTCTTTTGTATTTGTTTGGTTTTTACTGTAACGTGAATGTATAGCTACAGAAAAGTACTGTTATTCACTTGTTAATTTCAGGAGTTAATTATTACTACATTAACACTTGTGTTAGAGGTAAAAGATTAGAATGGTTGACATGGCTGTCCTTGATAGTCAGAGGAATAATAGAGGGGGAAAGAATAGGCTGTTTTGGAAAATCATAAAGCACCTGAGGAAGATTGTTCAAAAGACAGAGAAGTTTACTCAAAGGGAGATAAAACTAGCTCTGACAGTGACAGTGAATATAGAAAACAGACTACATACATCTTATAAACTAATTTTCCATGGTCTTGCACACTACCTTTCCCATCTCTCTGGTAAAGTAAATATGAAGATTTTGAGACAAATGCAAGTCAGGCAGGAGATGCTCAACAACCAGACCATCCTATCCAAGGGGTTCCCCCTGTCTCTTCATTCTCACTACATTGATGTTAAACCATCATTAGTCACTTTATTAAAAAGTGTACTTAAATCTAACAAAGAAAACAATTCTAAAAAAAACCCAAACAACCCTAGACTTTGTCACTCTTCTCTCTTTGTAAACTTTTTTCACTCTTGTCTCAGTTTATTCAACAGGTTTCATTCCATGACTGAACCTCCATAACTAGAAGTAATGTCTGATTCTGAAGTTGCAACTTCTGCTTCCCAGCAGACATTCTCTGGTATGTGCCAGAGAAAAATTGCTCAGTAAATCTTATGAGTCAAGTCTCCATTCCAATACTTCATAAGAAAATCTGATCAATGCAGGAATTCAGCCTTAATGTTTCATAACCAGTACTTAGAATTTGATGATATTATGGGAACCTCTTTCTTTTGTTTTCCTTTAATTCTTACGATCTCACTGATGTTTTGTAATAAGTCTATAACATCCTTTACAGGTTAAGTCTAGATCTCTCATTATTTCCAGAAGGGTTGACCCTTAATCTTGATGAAATTGTCTCAATTTTCTTTTCACAGCATTCAGAAGTAAAGCCACCTCCATTTCCAGAGGAAGTGAAAGTAGACTCTCTTCCTGGAAACTGTGTGATTTCTTTAGGAAACTAGTTAGCCAACAGAGATATATATAAAGCAGCCAATGGAAAAGCAACTGATTTCAGGAGATGTAAGTAATCAGCCAGAAGCACCTCTACCTCCCTGAAGGTCTAACATCCTGCTGTACATCCCTAGCACATGGATATATCTTTTAAACTCAAAAGAGAGTGATCCGGCAGTATGCCAGGTAAGTAAGTGTACTGCAATGACACAAATAAAGACTGTCTTAACAGAATAGAGACTGTGGGTGAAAAAGGGAGTTTGGGTTTCTGGAAGTACTGAGTGGGTCTGGTTAAAGAAAGAGAGTGGAGAATATGAGTAGCAGACCTTTGGAGAAATATTCTGCGGGTCAAGGTAGAAAACAAGAGACTATTACTTCAAAAGTAAGAAAGGTGGAGAAAGGAATGGTAATAGAATAGAAAGGTAAAAAGAAATATAACAAAAAGATGTCAGAAGAGGTTCCTGTCCCAAATGCTAGGAAAAAAAGGTAGAGTTATCCTCTGAATGCAATGTGAAAGATGTGTTTGATTTCAAAGTCTCATTCAATTTTGAATGTGACAATTTTTTAGAGTACCAAATCTTAGAAAAATCTAGCAATCTTACGCTAATTAAATGTACATTACATGTACAACTGAGTTTAATTAACACGTATATATGGGTGAACCAACAAGGTTTTATTTAATGGATTGGTCATGATTATCAGTACTGTTGTGATGGGATATCTTTTTATAGTATCTTTTTTTCCTTTTGTGTGTGTGTGTGTAAGAAGATTCACAGCTGTATAAAGTCTGAACTGTGGTAGTAATACTGCTCTTGCTATACAGAGCCACACACCTCTCTGAGTTTAATAAAAAGTCAATACTAAAGGAGAGCATGAAGTATTGTTAGGATATTGCCACCAGCATCTGATGCCCTAGGAGTCCATTTACGATTGGAATCCACTCCATCACTTATGTTTTAGTGTTTATTAGGAACTTGAAGACCAATTTATCAAATGCAAGCTGCTAGAAAGAAAAAAGACAACATTGCTTGAGGTTTCTTTGCTATATTATGTTGGGATATCAGCACTTAAATGCCTGCAATATAATCTGAGCCTTGCAATTAGTGATCATTCATTACAAGCTGAAAACACCGTATAGGATGCTGAAAGCCCCAAAGGACTTAATTGTTAACTGAAGCTAGTGTTGTTTTATGATTCCAATAACTAAAATCTGTGATTTTATTATAGTTTGTAAAGAAAAAAATTAAGTGTCTCTGCCATTTTCTTCTAGCCTCAGGAATTTGCATCTGTCTTATTTTCTGTTACCATTAAAACTGAAAATCTGGAGAGAAGTACATTTTTTTGTAATAGCTGGCTGATGGAAATTAGCAATGTGCAAGCAATTGATGAGACTAAATTAAGATATTTAATATTGAGTATAAAGCTGTAGTGCCTTGTTCATTAATATATCCAAAAACATATGGTTGCTTTTGCTTTTGGTGTCAGTTTGGTTGGGTGGGCAATGCTTAGGCACAACATAAGATACACTTATTGATTCTTAAAAGGTCTTTATTCACACTTCTACATAAGCAGCTGGTAGAGGGCTAAAGAGCACTCAAGTCACCCAAATCTCTGGATATTGCTTTCTGCTGTACCATCTGTATCCTGTTAAATATTCTCAACTTTTGCCAAGTTTGGCCAATTTATATGTTAAATCAGTTGCTGAAAACTGGATCCAAAATGCTTGTGCAGGAAAAAATAGTATTGAATTGCAAAGTCTCAAACATCAATCATTTGTTTTGGAAAAATCCAATTCAAGTTCTGCTGCAAAAATAATGGCAGTGAGATGTCAGATTTCTTAGTCTCCAAGACAAAAACAGGACGAAAAGTTTGAATTCAGAACATTTTATTCCCAGACAAGGGTACCATCTTCAGCCCTAGAGGAGATGCCATCCAACTTCTTGTTAGAAGAGTCAAAAAACAACAGTCTTGTGAAGCAGAGGTTGAATGAATTGCCATTGCGTTTTCACACAGTATATGCTATAACCAAAAGAGTCTTAAACTGGTTAGTTACTGACATTTTACTTCCTCGTAACCAGCTAAACGTTGAAACAATCTTGAGCACCATACATTTAGTGCTATGATAATCTGTAAGCAAGTCAGTGTTTTAATTTTGTATTAGTTTAATTTGTTAAATTTGGAGGACAAAAATCTCCTCTCTGGTTAAGATATTTTTGCTATAAATCGAAAACGTGCTATATTGTATCAGTTATATTCCACTCAATAATTCCATGTCAGTCATCTCCATGCAGAAGTTTGAATTTGGCCATCTTATTAAAAACTACTGAATGCATTAAAAATGCAATTTTTGTTTCAGAGGTTTTTTTGGTTCAGATTTTTTTTGTTTTTGTTTCTTTGTTTGCTTTTTTGTTTGTTTGGGTTGGTTTTGGATTTTTTTTTTTTGTTAGTTGATTGGTTCTTGTTGTTTGGGGTTTTTGTTTTGGTTTTGAGGTGGGTTTTTTGTTTTGTTTTTATTGTTTATTTGTTTTTAGGGGCACTGCTTTATCTTTAAAAAAAATGTGTTGCTTCGTGGCAAAAAGAGATTTAAAAAAAATGCTTTAAAATGCTGAGCCTGATTTTGTATCCCTTTGTTCTTCCCCTACTTAATTCTTCTTTTTATACATCCTTTTTTTTTTCATTTTATGCTCTGACATTGTAAAGATATTTAGAGATTGTCTGCAGGATTTGTGTATATACTGCCAGGATTAAGACCTCGCCAAAATTTCTTATGTGATGCTTTCAGAGGTCTGTTTTTCCCTCTCCTCACAATAATACCATAAAGCATGATTTTTTGCAACTTCTCACTCTCCTCTTGAAAGAATGTGTGCTCATTGCAATGAGAATGCTTTCCTGCTGAGGTTTGATACTATGCTCAAGAGGTCTAACTTCAGTGTAAAATCAGTTACTCCAAAAAAGTAACTATGGGTTAGATAACATAAATAATTTCTAATACTAGCAAGTATGTTAGAAATAGTTCCTTGTGAAAATATTTGGTTATGGTACACATTCTTGCTTACATGGCTCTCTCTTTGACCTGTGCTAGCTAGGAGAAACAGCATTCAGGTCTGAAACACAAAGGTTACCATTTCTTCACTTTTGATTAAAATTTTAAAGTTACTCACTCAAGTATTTCTTAGTTTTTAATGACAATTTTTTTTTTAGTCATGAGAAATACAAAGGCTTTGAAAAGGAGGAGGCAGAAAACATCGCCTTGTTTCAAGGCTTATTGAAAAAGAGATAAAAATAGAATATTCTTTTTCTACTGAGAAGTTTCATGAAATCTTCCTAAACCTACAAAGCAGTCAAGCTTGTACTTGATAATGCATGAACTAAGTGGGTATGAAATGTAACACCTTTGTTAATTTACTTGTACATTTAAGTCCTTTTTTTGTTTATAAATGTTTGTTGTAAATGAAAATAGTTCTTAGTTGGCTTTTTTAAGGGTGCACTCTTCTTATAAAATAGAGGCATTAATCTATTAATAGTCTAAGTTATTCTTTCTAGTTTCTCTGATTTCATTGCAGCAAGCGGTAAATAAAAGATGTGTTTTGCTTTTAACACATTTCTTGGTTAAAATTCATCCAGGTGAAAATATAAATCTTGAAACATAGTTACAAGTAATGACTTAAGAAAATACATAACTCACTTATTGAACAGTAATTAAAATATATTAAGATTTACATACAAACTATTGGCAACTAGGAGAATACCATAGACTTTGGTTTTTAAAACTGGCTTCACACTAGGAAAATCAAGTATTTTTAAACAGGAACTGTTGAATTACTTAATTGACTTGCCAAATAACAAGTGAGAGACTTTACAGATGGTGTCAAGTGCTTCCTATCAAGTGTTATATCAGAATTCAATAGAATGACACCACTAGTTAATTTGTAGGTCTCAACTACGTAAATTAAATTGGAGGTGTCAGGTCCTCTGATTGGGTGATGATGCCTAATTTTCCCCAAATTCTTCGTAACCTATTTGGTATATATGGAAGACTTAGTGGACTCCGAATGCCATCTCTAAAATGAAGCCATGTGCCAGCATATTTCTGCTGCATGAATTTTCACCATCAATATGCATTCATTTTTTAGAAATTATGATAATGTTTTCTAACACCATATGAACACAGAAATGTTTTAAAGTTGTTCTCTGCTTCATTAACTCCAAGGGACATGGATAGGAAACTGGCTACACCGTATACTTATCTGGCATCCAGTGATCTCACTCAAAATGGTTACATTTAAGTAATGCCTACTGTAGTTTAACTTGATTAGCTTTAGGTGGTTTTTAAACTAACCTCTTAGATTTACCTTAAAACAAACACATTAATAAATAAAGAATCACAAGGAGGTCCTAAACTGCTGTTGTACAAAAGTCTTTTTGAGTCTTAATCTTTCAAAGTATATTTCAATGAGAGCAAATCAATGAAGGATGACGGGATATGGGGGCATAAGTTTTAGCTCAGAAATATCTAGGAAAAACCTTTGTTTACTGAGTATTGTAATCCTCAATAATAATCTTTGACAATTATTTGGTTTCTGAGAGCAAACTTATGCTGCGTGATGCTTATTGGTACTTTCAGGATACCACGGTACAGTTGGGGTTTACATACACTGCTTACTCAGTGCTTCAGTAATATTTAGAAGAAAAAGGGTTATATATGAAGACATGGATTAATGTTTCTGTCTCCCAGTGGTAGCAGAAACCTGGGCATTCTGAATTACCTGATAAAATCAAATACAAGACAATACAAGACTACAGGTATCATAGAATCATAGAATCCTAGGGGTTGGAAGGGACCTCGAAAGATCATCTAGTCCAACCCCCCCTGCCAGAGCAGGGTCACCTAGAGCACATCACATAGGAACGCATCCAGGCAGGTTTTGAATGTCTCCAGTGAAGGAGACTCCACAACCTCTCTGGGCAGCCTGTTCCAGTGCTCTGTCACTCTCACAGTAAAAAAAATTTTTCGGATATTCACCTTGAACCTCCTATGCTCCAATTTGCACCCATTACCCCTTGTCCTATCACTGATCATCACTGAGAAAAGCTTAACTCCATCTCCCTGACACTCACCCCTTACATATTTGTAAACATTGATGAGGTCACCCCTTAGTCTCCTCTTCTCAAAGCTAAAGAGACCCAGCTCCCTCAGCCTTTCCTCATAAGGGAGATGTTCCACTCCCTTAATCATCTTTGTGGCTCTGCGCTGGACTCTTTCAAGCAGTTCCCTGTCCTTCTTGAACTGAGGGGCCCAGAACTGGACACAATACTCCAGATGCGGCCTCACCAATGCAGAATAGAGGGGGAGGAGAACCTCTCTTGACCTACTAACCACACCCTTTCTAATGCACCCCAGGATGCCATTGGCCTTCTTGGCCACAAGGGCACATTGCTGGCTCATGGTCATCCTCCTGTCTACCAGGACCCCCAGGTCTCTTTCACCTACACTACTCTCCAGCAGGTCAGCCCCCAACCTATACTGGGACATCGTGTTGTTCTTCCCCAAATGCAAAACTCTACACTTCCCCTTGTTGAATTTCATCATGTTTCTCTCCGCCCAACTCTCCAGCCTGTCTAAGTCTCTCTGAATGGCAGCACAGCCTTCTGGTATGTCAGCCACTCCTCCCAGCTTAGTATCATCAGCAAACTTGCTGAGGGTACATTCTATACCCTCATCCAGGTCGTTGATGAAGATGTTGAACAACATCGGTCCCAGTACCGACCCCTGAGGGACTCCACTAGTCACACACTTCCAACCAGATTCTGCCCCATTGACTACAACTCTTTGACTCCTTCCCATCAACCAGTTCCTGATCCACCTCACTACCTGATCACCAAACCCATACCTGATCAACTTATCTACAAGGATGCTGTGGGAGACGGTGTCAAATGCCTTACTGAAATCCAGATAAACCACATCTACCGCTCTACCATCATCTATCCACCTAGATGTATCCAAACAGTTTCAGGTCTGGGAACAGTATGGTGGGAGTGTCTTAAATATGACGTATAAATTACCATAACATCTCTGTCACAGCAGCTTATTTTCATGATACTTAGAACCTAGAGTTAAAAGGTAATGGATTACTAATAAAGCAATGGTCCATTCCTGAACTGAATCACCTCTGCAAGTCAGAGTGTGTTTCTCAAATTTTGATTTTGTAAAGTCCTGTCATTTAAAACAGGGGTATAAGCAAAATGCAAATTTAATGTTCTTTCATGAAGAAATCTTGAGGCACTTCTGTCTTGTCCTGGATTATAATTTTAGTATATTTAGGTCTGTATGTCTTTCCTAGGACTCTGACAAGTTTAGTTGCATCATAATCTTGATTCTGCATTGCCAGCATTTTAAACTTGAAGTACCCATATACCAAGGGTTAGATCAAGAGTATGTGGCACTTGGGAATATAGCTTAGTGCTGGACTTGGTAGAGTAGGGTTAATGGTTGGACTTGATGATCTTAAAGGTCTTTTCCAACCGAAGTGATTCTATGATTCTATGAAAGGTGTTGACAGAGTACCTGTCTTAATTTTGGTAGCTTTTTTAAGAATCTCCAGCTTTCAGCAGTGAGGAAAGGAATAATGCATTCCTGTATACAGTGATCTTAGCTGCTTCGTGCTTCTAAAAGATTCTAAAATAAGGAGCTCTGCAAACTATTCACACTTTTTATAATAAAAATGTGAAAGATTCATATCAGTGTAAGGGATCATAATAGAGTTATCACTAGTCTGAAACTGTTTATTTTATTCTCATATGCATGGTATTCTAATTGCACTTAGCATTTGCCAAGGGCTGTGCAAGTGTAGGAAGAGAAGATTGTCTTTTCTCAGTTGGTCTTATGTTTTGAACTGACCCATTGCCATTGTTCCCTAAGTGTACACTTTCAAAGTCTCTCCACTTCAGGCTCCAGTGAATTACGCACATAGCTGAGCTAGTAATACATGCTAGCCTGAATACTGAAAGCAGTGCAGAACACAGATGGTACAGTATAATTCATCTGCTTGCTGTCACAGCTAGATCTCTTGTAGAAACTATGCTGGATAACATGCCTCACTGTCACATTTTAGTCCACTGGGCAGATACCTAAATGCCTCACAAAGATTAGCTCTCAGGTAAAGCGCTTCATTTTCTAGTTTAAGCAAAAGAGTTGGAAACCTGCTACTTATTCTCCTAAGTACCTCTAAACCATTAATGAGTACTTAATATGAGTCCACTTCAAAGTGTGTATCCTTCCATCTCTTTCTAGCTGCACCTGTCCTAATTATCTTTCTTCTTTTTCTCTCACATGTTGTTTTTGTTTGTTTGTTTTTTAACTTTATCCTTTGGACACAACAGCAGCTGTATGTGTCATTCATTTTCCATGCTGTCACTTTCTTAATGTTTCTGCCCAAAACTCTATGATTTGATGGCCACAAGAGAAAAAGATGAACTGACACTCATTCAAACTTCTTACTGCTAGACTTCAAGCATGATACGATGGTGGGAGGGGAGAAAAATAGCTGCAGTGAAATTATATCCTTCTTTTGTCTGTTTATTTCCATCACTGACTTCCATATAAAATTTTCTCATTTGTAAGCTAAAAGCGTGTTAGAAATAAATGTTTGTCATTTCTCTGAAAATCAAGCTGTGTTGGTCTTGTCTCCTACCTCATCATGCACAATAAAGGCTCTGGAATTTATAAACTTATCAGACAGCTTTTGATAGCGTATGGAAAATAATAAAATACTGCATTGTCTTTGCAGTGCTGATAGCACTAAGTTTTTTTGCTAAAAAATTAACAGCTGCTTTTCCTGAGATACTGTGGTGGGTTGACCTTTGGCTGCATGCCACGTGCCTACCAAGCTCCTTTATCACTTCAGCAGGACAGGGACAGGGGGGAAAACAAAATGGAAAAAACTCATCAGTCAAGATAAGGGCAGTTTAATAAGAACAGAAGCACAGAATCAAATGAAAATGTGAGTTTTATTCTCTACTTCCCATCAGCAGGCAATGTTCAGCCACTTTTCAAGAAACAGGGCTCCACTACACACAGTGGTTGCTCTGGAAGACAAACATCATAATAACAAATGCCAGCCCTTCTGTCTCCTTTTTCTTAGCTTTTATTGCTGAGCAGATCTCATATGGCATGCAATATCCCTTTGGTCAGTTTGAGTCAGCTGTCCTCGCTATGTCCCCTCCAAAGATCTTGTTCACCCCTAGCCTGCTGGGTGAGGCAGAGGGAATGCTGGAGGGACAGTCCTAATGCTGTTTGAGCACTGCTCAGCAGTAGCCAAAACACTGGTGTGTTTTCAGCACCTTTTCTAGCTACAAGTACAAAGCACAGCACTATGAGACACTATCTCAGCCAGATGTCAGTATGCATAACAACAAAACAAAATATTTTCATGCTACTTTCTTTTCATCCAGACTGGGGGATAGTTCAATAAATATGTCTTGTGCCTTATGGAAGTTTTTCTCAGAAAATATTGACCTCAGATTAATATTCCAGAAATTCTTGCTTCATTCACCCCTTCAATATCATCATCAACTGCCAGACTGAAAACTGAGATATGACACTGATGAAATTTATGATGAAGTTAATAATAATAATAATAGCAATGATAATAATAATTACAGTGTTAACACTAATAATAGTTTATCCTCTGATTGAGATTTTCCTTTATTACTTTAATTCTCAGAGTTTCACAGAAATTGTTTTTAAATGTGTACAAAAGTTACAAACTAAGCATCTTGATCTGCTTAGAAGCAACAGCTTCTCTGGGAGCTAGTTTCTTGATAATTTCAGTGAGATTCTTAAGTATATTTATCAGTTCCATGTGACTGAAATAAGATCCAGTTAAGAAGTCTAAACAGTAGAATAAAACATAAGGAAGAAAATAATTTATTTAAAGTAGAGGAAGGGGAATCTGTACTAAAGAGGTCAGTAGTTAATATGTGATAAAACAGTTGAAAAGAAAAAACTGAACTAAAAGTAAGGACATGCATATCAATGATCAGTGAGATAGTAGATCAGAGATGATGAAGGACTAATTCATTCCTTTTGCATGGGACTTAAAGTCTGGAAACCCTAAAAAGCTAATTTATTTAAATGACACAAATAAGGTCTCTGGCATTTGGACTTCATATTTATTGGTTCAATTCAAAGGTAATAAATATATATATAGCAAATAATCCCTAAATCAAGCAAATACGGAACAATAGAGATGCCATGATATAAGTTATTTTACAGAGCCACCACTGCCATCCTGCTCTTTTGCAAGACAATATTTCAGGGATTTCCAAGATTTTCTTATATTATTAATAGGGGAATTGCCTTGAAGCTAAGATGCAGGAGTAGGAGGTTGGGGCTCTATTTATTTATTTTTTAAGAAACAGTTAAAACTTCTTCCCATTAGTCAGATCCAAGGCTAAAACATGTACATCCTCTGTTTGATGGAATGAGGATACCTACAGGATATTTCAATTTGAATGCAAGTATTTTGGAGAGGAAAGGGGCAGAGAGGCCTTCTTCTAACATACATTATGCACAATGCCCTAGTGGGTCTGTCCCTGAAATATTTTTGAGTAGCATTTTGGACAGAAAATAAATGTGAAGGAACAAGAAGATAAGATTACAGAGTATGAATGTTAGGAAGCCAGGCCGTAATACTTGACAGTACTTCAAGAGTAATTTTAAAATTAAAAGATAGCACAGCATCAATAAAGTGATGGAGGAAGGGCAAAAAAGTAGGGAAAGGTAGTTGAATGAAATTCTGTTTTATTAGCCCAAGTGGAATATATGTCATCAAGCTATGTTACTCCATCCGTCACTACTATTCATTCTTTCTAGTTACACTTTTTTTCTGCAAAACAATTAATTTTCTTCATAGTAGCTTGTGTGGTGCCGTGTTTTGGATTTTTGATGAAAATAGTGTTGACAACATAGTAATGTTATAGTGACTGCTGGTCAGTGCTTGCACAATGAGGCTGTTTCTGAATCTCATGCTGCCCTGGCAGTAAGTAGGCTGGGAGTGTAGAAGAGTTTGGAAGGGATCACAATTGGTACAGCTTACTCCAGCTGACCACAGGGCTATGTCATATCATGTGACTTCATGCTGAGCAGCAAAAGTTGGGGGAAGAAGCCAGAAGTGGGGGCATTTGGAGCTATGGCTTTTGTCCTCCCAAGTAACCATTATAAGTGAAGGAGCCCTGCTTTTCTGGAGGCTGAACACCTGCCAGCTGATAAGTAGTAGCTTTTACTTTACTTGTTAACCTATTTTACCTCAACCCAAAAGTTTTCTCGCTTTTGCCCTTTCAGTATCTTGCTAGGGGACAGTGAGCAAGCATCTGTGTGGGGCTTAGCTGTCAACTGGGCTTTAACTACAGCAGTCCTTTTTTGTAGCCCAACATGGGGTTTGAGGGGTTTGAGATAATGACAGATTTGATTGGAGTGTCCTATTTAAATTTATAGCTCTGTGGCTACTAATTGGCAGGTTCCTGTGCTTCCCACAGGGATTCCTTTCCTGAATGTATATTGAAGTCTAGTGCTTGTTAGTGGCTGATTTTTGCTTTTGCTTTTTGCTGTAGTTCTTACCATCTTACACTACTGAAAATGTTTTGATAAAAGCAACAGCCATGTGCCAAGGCTGGCAGATGGCCAGGGCATTGCTGCTGTTCATGTGCTGCTGTACAGAACAGTCTGGAACTTCAGTGTGAACCTGAGTAGAAGGGACTGTGACCTAAGTCTACACGGGAGGTATTTGTGGCCATGGTTATGTGCACATCACAGCACGTAGTCCTTTTTAGGGACTGTGCTCTAAGGGTGGCCCAAGGTACCATGCTGGAGCTGGTAAATCTCAAAATGTCTGTGGCTGTGGATAAGCTCATGCTAGAACACCTTTAAGCTCCTGTGGCCATGGAAAGTAGGTCTGCCCCTTAAAAGATGGTGGCCCATTGGAGCTCGACCAGATTATGTGATTAACAGCATAAACATTTTATTATATCATGCACAGACTGGTAAGGAATAAGGAGCTTTGTTTCAGTGGAAAATTATGGGTTCCAGGGTTTGTACTATTTTTTTATCTATTAAAAGACAGTCACAGATATAGCGTGCTCCTGGAAGCATGTTAATTTTTCTTAGAAATTCAGATATAATGTATAATTTATGTTGCCATGGAAGATCTGGCAATTGTTTTAACAAATATGTGCTTACAGATATATTTTATGCCACTTTTCAGTATTGCATGTGATTTTTTCCCCATGAGGTTTCATGAAGGTGAATTGGAAATATAAAAATAGTTTCGTCTTTATACTTTATTTAAATGCAATTTTGATGACTTTGCTTTAAATGATGTTGAATGAATTTGATTAATTAATGCAACATGTAATTGCTACATACAGCAGCAATTTTACATCACTAAGAAGTTTGGACCTTACCTGAGAATTCCAGGTTTTTTTTATGCTTTTACAAATTGATGGTCAGACTTTTGCCCTCTACATCCCGACAGGTCTGTAGTTTCTTTCTTTTCTTTTTGCAACATCTATCACATTGACCAATGATGTTTCAGGTTTAGAAACCCATCCATCGAGTTTTTTCAATAGGCAACCATATTTTACTCTAAAAATGGTTATTCTACTTTCAGCTCAGCATCTTCTTTAATTTTTTTACAAGTTAGAACATTTCACATGATTGACACAGCTGATATATATTAGATAAAAGGGTTGAACATTTTTATAAAAAAGCTATTGTCCCTTCTGAAAAAAGAACCATCCATTATTATTTAAGATTAAAATACTTTACATACCCCCTAACCAGGAAACCAAATGCTTAGTGATGTCATTCAACACATCTCCATTTACTTCAGTGAAGCTCTGCCAATTTTATATCAAATGTTAAAACCACTTTCTGCATTCCTATTGAGAGGATTTAATGGGGATTATTGTCATTTCCATTGTACATGCTGAAATAATGCTTATTGTTCTTTTTAGCTGAATGTTATTGAGCACTATTTTTGCATCTTCTCCCTTTATGTCCTTTTTGGTGATCAAGAAAATCTGGTGTGGAGAAAACAATTACTAAAAAAATTAAAAACCCACTTATTTTAAGGAGATAGACCTCTCTGTGATCATGAGGAATAGACTTCAAGAGGATCACTGAGCTTCAGCACATGTAGGCTATCTATCTTTTTAAAAAGTTTCTGAGGGCTACCACTCAGAAGCAGACTATTTAGTTGTAGTATTCAGGAAAAGTTGCATTCAGAAACTTACAATTTTTAGCAGAAATACAGGGTTTCAGAAACAATGTCAGGAGGCAAGTGTCACTGAAACAACGTCTTAGCTCTAATGGTAAATTTAAACAGTCACAGACAGGGAGTACTGGTGGACAGCCGGTTGAACATGAGCCAGCAGCGTGCCCAGGTGGCCCAGAAGGCCAATGGCATCCTGGCTTGTATCAGGAATAGTGTGGCCAGCAGGAGTAGGGATGTCATTCTCCCCCTGTACTCAGCACTGGTGAGGCCTCACCTTGAGTACTGTGTGCAGTTCTGGGCCCCTCACTTCAAGAAGGAGATTGAGGTGCTGGAGCGGGTCCAGAGGAGAGCACCAAGGCTGGTGAAAGGACTAGAGGGAAAGTCTTACAGGGAGAGGCTGAGGGTGCTGGGGTTGTTTAGCCTGGAGAAGTGGAGACTCAGGGGGACCTTATCACTCTCTTCAACTACCTGAAGGGAGGTTGTAGTCAGGTGGGGGCTGGGCTCTTTTTCCAGGCAACCAGTGACAGGACAAGAGGGCACAGCCTGAAGCTGCTCCAGGGGAGGTTTAGGTTAGATATTAGGAAGCACTTCCTCATGGAGAGGGTGATTAGACATTGGAATAGACTTCCCAGGGAAGTGGTGGAGGCACCGTCCCTGGGTGTGTTCAAGAAAAGGCTGGATGTGGCACTTAGTGCCATAGTCTAGATGGTGTGGTGGTGCTGGTCTTGATGGACTTGATGATCTTAAAGGTCTTTTCCAGCCTTGGTGATTCTGTGATTCTGTGATTCTGTGAAATGAAGAGGACAACATAACTTTCATAAAGGAGCATGTGCAGTAATTTATTTTAAGTGTTAATAATAACAAGTGCAAAATTAATTATAAATTTTAGAAAAAGCAATAGACAAAGTATTTTCAATCTTAGATTCTAAACTGTTAAGAATAATTTAATGGAAGAAATAAATCTCTTACAAATATCAAACAATCCTACAAGTCCAAAGCAAAAGGCCCTTACATTGACTTCACATGCAGAACACATTATTTTCCATGCCACAGGTGGTTTTTTTAGTGACTTATTTTTAAATAAAAGGCTCTAATATGCAAAGATTAAAAGCAGGAAGGAAATTGTTGAAACCAAAAGATGTGCCAGCACATAGCAGAGTGTTCTGTGATAGACTTTATATTATGACTTAGTATTTTGGACTGCTCCCAATAAAACAAGATGAATAATGAGATAATAAGGTCCCAATTAGACATGATTATTTTATGTGATTCAAAATGAATTGTGACTTATTAATTTCCTTCTACTACTTAATAACATCAGGTGAGTGGGTTTTTATATGCTTTCCCTTTGACATGATCCTAATCACAGCAAATACATTTCTATTCCCTCCACAATCATCCACATATTGGTGGAGAGTAAAAGTATGAATTCTGTACCAAATAAAAAGTCTTTCTTCATTAACATTTCTGAAGGACATTTAGTGATCACTAAAATAAATGAAAAAAAAAAAAAAAATTAAATACCTGACCGATTATGGGTGTAACTCTACATAAACAGTGGGAGTTGGTAATTCACTTGCTTCTTCTGAATCTGAGTCTCAGGGCTTATGTGAATTGCAGGAAAATGGATTTATTCAGTGTTAGGCTTCAAGTGTTTGTTTGTATTACCAGATCTTCATGTTGCTCTGAAATGATCACATCTAGGAACAACTACAGAACTCCTCAGGACAATCATTCATTTGCATGACAGGCAATTTTGATTCTGACATCTCAGGAGCTGTTAATGTTTTTTACCGGTGAGGTTAATGTTTGTAATAGTGAGGAAATTAAAAACAAAGGCAGATAGGAAAGTAACATAAGAATCTCTTGTACACAAATAAAATTTTAATAATAAGCAAAATGCTATTTTTTTTCTATGTAGTAGTTAAGATAAAGGTACTCTTAATATGAATTAATAATAGAAGAGTATCAAAAGATACTCATGTAAATTACATATTTTGTCCCTGTAAATTTCAACATTCTCAATTCTCTTCAAGCTGTAGTAACTAAAGATCTGGTTAATAACACTGAAAAGACCTTTTACCACCAAATCTGTGAGTCTGTGATATATTCAAGGATAAAAAAAGGCAAAAAAAATTGCAACTACATAAGGCAATAAAGAAGCTGCATTAAAACATAGGAGGGGGACAATGCCAGGCTTTCTTGCGACAAGCCATGGGATAACATGCCAACATAAGAGAGACAGGGTGCTAGGAAGGGCCATCAGCCTGTTGCTATGAGACATCCCACATAGTATCCAGTTATGGATGCCCCTTCCCTGGAAGCGTTCAAGGCCAGGTTGGATGGGGCTTTGAGCAACCCTATCTAGTGGAAGGTGTCCTTGCCCATACAATAGGGTTTGAACTAGATGATCTTTAAGGTCCATTCAAACCCAAATGATTGTACAATTCTATAACTCTATGATCTTTTTCTCTAAAATGGAGAGATATGTATGGGTGGACTGTTCAGTGGATGAGAAATTGATTGGATAGTTGCATCCAGAGGATAGTGGTCAATGGTTCAAAATCCAGATGGAAACTGGTGATAAGAAGTGTCCCTCAGGGGTCATCATTGGGACCAATACTGTCTAATATAATCATTAGCAGGATAGACAGCAAGATCAAGTGCACTCTGAGCAAGTTTGCAGATGACACTATGTTCAGTGGTGTAGTTGACACCTCTGAGGAATGGGATGGCATCAGAGGGACCTGGACAAGCTTGAGAGTGCAAATGTCATGAGGTGCAACAATGCAATGTCCTGCACCTGGCTCAAGGCAATCCCTTGTGCCAATACAGGCTGGGGGATGAAGGGTTGAGAGCAGCCTTTCTTGGGGATACTGGTAGATTAAAAGCTGGACATGAGCTGCCAATGTGCACTCACATCCCAGAAAGCTAACCATATCCTGGGCTGCATCAAAAGAAGCATCTGCAGCAGGTCAAGGAAGGTGATTCCACCCAAATCTCCACTCTAGTGAGACTCCACCTGGAGTTCTGTATCCAGCTCTGGACTTGTCAGCACAGGAAAGAGATGGACCTGTTGGAGCAAGCCCAGAGGAAGGCCACAGAAATGACCAGAGGTCTGGAACACCCCTTCTATGAAAACAGGCTGAGAAAGTTTGGGTTGTTCAGCCTGCAGAAGAGAAGGTTCCAGAGAGATCTTCGTCAGCCTTTCATTACTTAAAGGGAGGCCTGTAAGAAAGATGGGGACTAATTTTAAGCAGGGCCGTAGTGATAGGACAAGGGGTAATGGTTTTAAGATGAAAGGAAGAAAATTTTTGCAGTAAAGGTAGTGAAACACTGGAACAGGTTGCCCAGAGAGGTGGTAGATGCCCCATCCCTGGAAAAAGTCAAGGTCAGGTTGAATGGGGATCTGAGCCACCTGATCTAGTTTAAGATGCCCCTCCTCACTGCAGGGAGGTTGGACTATATAACATTTAAGAGTTCCTTCTAGGCATTCTATGGTTCTATGATTCTATGAAGAGCAAGATGTTCTCTTCCTGTTGGTTTGCCATGTTTTATGCCATTGACCATGCTTGTTTACTAAAACTGCTTTACAGTGCTTGTCAGCAGACCTGTGATCCTTTCCATTCTTACATGGCTCATTCAGGTGCCAGTAAAAACTCTCTTTTTGCGTCATGAGTATGTTAAGGTCTAGTTTTTACCGTGTGTATTGCTTCAAAGAAGAGTAAGAAAAGGCTCCTTTTAAAGAATGAATTGAGGAGCATGATGTTTTTGTCTACAGGAAAGCTTGATGAGGGAATGCACCTGAAATGCACTATTAAGCACCTGTTTTTCACAAGTCTGCCACACAAAATACCATTGCATTAATGCTGCGCTATTTATTTCTTTTAAGGTCATTGAAATTGGTATGTTTATTCAGATACTGATGCCAGTTGTACAGTTCCTGAACTACAAAATAAAAGTAAATTATGAATTTTATGTGTAATTTAAAAACTCTAGGAAACAATGAGTCTCTGTTTTTCCCTTAAGGTACAGTTTTTCTTTCTAAATTATTACCATGTGACAATACTTATGAATTATTCTTTTTAGTTTAATTAAATTCTACAGCATCGTGCACTGAACATTTAGTGGATCTCCTGAACAAGAATACAGTGTTTTTAAAGGAAAGAAGTTGATTTTGCCTTTTCAGTTGCATTTCCATAGAACAGATTGACTGCATTTTCAAAGACTGCATTTTGAGTTGCGGTCTTTGCATCAGAATTGTTCACCTTTCCTAGCCTCTTCCTCACCCCTCACCTCATTGAAGAGTAAACCTGCCAATATTTTATAGATTGCATAACCTGTAGGGAAGTTGTTGATTGTTTGACACATATGTGGTTTATTTTAATCTTAAAGTTGTTCCTTATGAATGACATAGACTGAATTGATGTTTCATAATTATAGTATATATATATTATGTACTCTACCATGATTTGGCTAGGTACGCTTTTCTTCCCTACTGGGCAATACATTCCAGATTATTAGCTGCTTCAGCAGTTATCTCAAATGCTGATAATTCCAGGCTGTGTGGCTGTGGTTGGTAGACTCTTTTTTTGCATAGCTCCTCATGCTGTCTATCCAGTGTCTGGGAAGGTTTCTCGGGCCATTTTCCCAACATACATCCCACAGCAGCCTTTCTGTCTCCATATGGCACAGGTGTTCAGGCCATTCTTGCTGGCTTCCTGCCAAATTTTACTGAGCTATACAACCAGATTAGTCAAAGTCATTTCACTGTTGGAGTTATCTTCTTTCCCCCCCCCCCCCCCCCCCCCCCCCCCCATTAGTATGAGCATGTGATTGGAAGTAAAATTAAAATAAATGAACACTATGCAAATCTCAGAGGAGATTCTCTTACTTTACCTAATCTTGTTTCCGGCACATATATCAATATAGTTCACCTACAGCCACATCATAAAATTCAAATATGCAAAAGACACATGGAAGTTAATAAGAAATTTGACTTTGATTTAATTCAGCAAGATAAAAAACCTACAGAGGTGAATTCTTTAAGAATACAGATTCCAGAAACTGTACATGTAGAATGTGCTATACATATAATGCACAAACTGTATAAATGTGCTTCCAATTATTTCCCTTATTTTCATCACAGTTCCATACTGGATGTCCCAGTCTCCCTTTGGCCCACTGCATTGCACCAAAGTAACTAGTGCCAGGTAACTCCTTCCTACTCACAGGCCAGAGTAAATATCATCTTTAAAACAGCTGACCGCAGTTCTAGCATCTTGTCATTCTCGGATTTTTCATGTCTGGCTTTGTGTTTGCTCTTCCTCTCTCATCACTTCCTCAACACATTTTCAGAACATCTACGTATGCTTTCTGTGTATTATTCAGATTTCTGTCTTTCTCAAATCTCTACACCTTAGTAGTAGGAAATTTCCTGTGTAGAATTAGCTGATGTTTTTTATATTGGATCAGATTTGAGGTGGTTTTGGTTGGGTTTTTTGGTCTCTGTCTCTCTTTTTTTTTTTTTTTTTTTTTTTTTTTTTTTTCCCTGCAGCAGACATGAAATGTCATTTCCTTTAATAAAACCCTGCAAAACTGCAAAATACTTTTTCTTCCATTTCAAAACAAAGCAACCCCAAAAGTTATTTAAAAGATATTTTAAAACTATACACATACCTGTGCCTTCAGTATACAAAATAAAGTAGCAGATGAAGCTCAATCCCTTTTTCAGAATTATTATATAGATATTTCATCCCTATTCATCAAGCTACTGGTTATTCTGCAGTAAGCAGTAGTCTTGAAATTAAACAAAAAAAATTCTGAAGAATTATACTACTTGTCACAGTTTAAGCCAATATCCATGTGACAGATGATCCCTGTTTGTGTCCTGCTATTCTTTCCAGGAGACATGTAAATGATCTCAGAAATTGGAAGCATTTCTGATATAGAAAAGCTTTCCATAGAGTCAGAAAACCACTCCATAGTCTTTCTTAACTGACCAAACACCAAGGTCATTTGGTTCACATAAATATATAGAAAAGCAGTACTGTACAGGTTTTGTGTTGTCCTTTAATCTTTGCCTAGTGCAACTCCCCACATTTTGAACTAGAAGAAAACATCCTTCCTAAATTAATCATTACTGTCTTCTCAATGTTTGGCTTTTCTTGCTCATTGTTTGGCTGGGGAACAACTATAAAGCCATTCCAGGTGACTTCTTAGACAAGGCAGCCTGTATCTCCTAAAATAGTTCTACTCAGTAAGAACTACACAGTTACACAGTGCATGTCTATTTATTTTTTAATGCCTAAATTTGGATACTGGGTAATATGTTTTCAACTGAACGAAGTGAGCAAGTAAAATCAGTCTAGGTGTTCCTTTAAGATGAAAATGTTATTAATTTTTCCCTTTTATAATCCTCCCTACTCACACTTGTCCTTTGCTTGTTCTGTTTATAGTATTTGTATATATACTTTTGAGTCCATTCAGCTCAATAATGAGAGGTTTCTGTTTTCTGCCATAGTATTGTGAGGAGTTAGTGAACTGCGTTGACTGAGAGAGCTGCAGAGCCAAAAAAGAGAAAACGCTAGAATTACACAGCAACAAATGTCATTGAAGTCTGACAACCCCTCTGTAGATGTATTAGATTGACACAGTCAGCTGCTGAAACCTTATCCTATGTAGGAAGAAAAACTTTTAAAATAAAGTATACAAAGTAAAAGGCCATATATAAAAAAGCACTAGCAAATTTATAAGATAGAAACACAGTTCATAATTTCATATACAAATAATGAGTTGAGATTTTACAACTTTTTAAAAGGAAATGTCACCCATATATCAGGAGTAAATTAAGTAGTTTTACTTAACTGCTTTGTGTGACCTGACAGCTGTGACAGTTATTACTGTCCATGCATTACAATATATACAGCAATCTCCTGTCACACTAGCTTTAGGCACAGGCATTAATCTGCTGGATCCTAAAATATATAGATTTTGTGGGTTCCTATTCCCCAAAAAATACAGAGAAGAGTGGTCAACTTAAAGCAATCTGCTTCTTTTTTTCACACCTAGTCTTATAAAATAGGTTTTCTTGCTGTTTTGCAAAAGCTTGGGTGTAAACAATAATCAACATAACATCAAAATATAAAAGGCAAAATTGGCTCTGCATTTAAAAGAGATTGAGGTGTTTATTGAATTCTGAAGAAAGAACTTGTTATTTTCCATTTTACACAAAGACATCACCTTCTATGTATCCAGGTTTTGATTCTTAATCATCACAACACAACAAATATATATTTGTTTAGCTATCTTGTTTCAAGAGTGTGAGAAAGAGGAAGGGGGAAACATGGGACCCATAAGTCCTAAAAATGAAAGAGAATAAGACGACTTAAAATTAGATGTTAATTCTACAAAATGCAAGATTTCTTAAAATGCAAGTAAAATTGTAAATGTAGCTTGTATATGTCCTTCAGTTCACCATTGCTTACATGGAATCTTTTTTTTAACACATCATCTGGAAAAAATGCTGATTGTAAAGGCATTTGGCAGCTTTTTTTTTGGTCACATTCTTTCATGCTTTCTATCAGTCAATCAGATACTACAAGTGACAGCAAAACTAACACACTGAGGTAAGCAGAGGCAAGGAACGAAGAAAGAAAAATATTGAGCAACTTTGCAATATCATATAAGCACGGGTTGGATGCACTGATTTTCTCTTCAAAACTGGAAAACTAGAAAAAATTTGCTTTAGAATTACTAAGGATGGAATGTGGCTTTTATCTGCCCCTCTAATACATAGATAAAACTGACAACACTTTCCATAAACAGATTGTACCAATTTGAATTAGTGGTATGAGAAACTGTGACATTCAGGATATATGGTGCTTGCCTCGAACAATCCAAGAGATAAACAATGTATTCAGACATTCAGGGTGTCTGGTGTTTGTCCTGAGACATCTAAGAGTTAAGCAGGATTTATTGCTGGACTAAAGAGATGTCTCAGCAACCCACCAAACTATTTTACTCAGCAAGCCCCTGCAGTGTGTCAGGCAACTGCAAACTGGGGAGTTTGGTGTGGGATGTGCTGAGATTGGAGACAACAGAGCTCACAATTGGTGTCACAGCTAGCACTGAGCAAGGACATCCAGTGATAACTAGGCCTTGAATTAATTGAGACTCAAAGAGGTTTCATGTAAATCACCAACTTGACAGAAAAAGATATGGATAATTGGGCCAAAGGAATACATGGAGTGAGAAATAATTTTGCTACACACGTGAAACAGTGATTGGGTGACCACCATGGCATATCCCAGGAATTAACTGCATAAAAGAGAAGAGCACCAGTCTCAAGATGCCTCCTAAGATCAGACCACCACCCCCCTTCTACTACAAGATGAACAGGAGATGTTGCTGGAGCTCTGGGTGGTGGTGACTTTTCTTTAACTCTTTATTTCCTTTCCTATCTTTCTCTTTTGTAGCTTAGGGTTAGTTATCTCATCTATTATAAACTTATGACAAATATGCAGTTATAAATGTTACCAGCTTATCTGCATCTAAATAAAAGCCTACTTGTGCACCCAATATTGTATTATCTTTGTTTTGTCCTGACAGGATCGCAAAGAATCTCCACATATCCGACTATCGGATCATGACAGAAACACAATGGGGTTTTATTTTGGCTGGGTTACATAGAAGTAACTAAAAACTGCAGCCACAGAAAAATAAGCTGGTCAGTCTTCTAATTGGCAGAATTTTCATGTTTGATTAGCAAAAGGTATTTTTAAGTCAGCTTCAAGATAAGTGTATGTCCCTCCAAAAGATGAGAAGAAATTAGAAAAGGGTGATGTTCCCTCAGAAGGCCTTGCCAGGGCCTAGAAAGTGTGTTGTTAGTGCCAGGACTCTGCTTGGACACTGATTAACCTGTAATGGCTGTCAAAGACGAGAAAGACTGCCATGACTCAATACAATTAATTGAAAAATTTTAAACATGAACCTGGAGAAATGTGTTCTCTGTTGTTTCTCCCCTGGCCAAGAATAAAAAGTTCTATAAATCAAAATATGTGAATGCAAAGTACACATCTCTACCTCCTAAGTATTTTTTTCATTTTCTGTAATCTAAACTTATATGATATTCATAGTGCAGTAAATATGTATTTTTTAAAAATGCCTGTGAATTACCTGTTGAATAAGCTGAGTATTTGGCACTCAGAGTACTCCTTGTGGAAAATAAGACAGAATGCCTCAGACGTAAGAGAAAAAAGGGATGATGATCCTAGTTTTCCTGTCGACGAATTGACCAGATCATAATATAAATAACGGCATTATGATCCTGAAATATTGTTCAAGTGTTCATATCTTGAAAGTTAATATATTCTTACAACAAATATATTTTTAAATAAGATGTGTTTAAAATTGAATTTGAAATGCTCACTTCTAGTGTAAAATAACATGGAATAAAACAAAGGATTGATACACACTTATGATTTCTTATAAGATGTTTTAGTTTTGTTTAAAGTATATTATAAAATAAATTTTAAAAAGACTGCATGTATATTTGAGTATCAGTAATGCTACTCTTAAGGTATGGTAGATCTTCACATTTTCTCTAAAAATTATGTGGGATAGAGAGGGAAATTGTAACTGTACCCTGAATATATTCCCAGCATTTACAAGTAAATACGTTATACAGAGGTTTAAGTTACCTTGATGTGGATTTCTAACCTGCTGTCATGCTCTAATTCTATATCACAGTGGAACTAAAACTTCTGGTTTGAGACTTTTCACTTGTTCTCTTCTGAAAAAACTGATGTAAAGGTGTTTTCTGTTCTTAAGCGTAAGAAAATACAAAACAAACAGTTTTGCATTTGGTGAACAGTGCAAAGATTTCCATTTTAATATTGAATTTTGGGCAAATTAAGCCTTCACTGAAAAACAGCACTTTTATTTATCTGAGTTATGAATATTTAAAAAACATATATGGCAGGATTTTTCCTAAGCACTTACCAGTAGCTTAGCTGTTCCAGTGGAATTAATAGTAAGATGCCCATTAACTTAAGTGCAAGCAAATTTAAAGCCAAGATTTTTAGTGTCATTCTTCACAGACTTGTGCAGAAGATACAAGTAGATTTTAAAGTGCTGCTGCAAAATAGTGGATTCTCATTTGGAATGACTTGGATTCAATTCCGTCAGAGTTGGTAGCGTAACAGTTGTCTTTCTGTCAGTGTAAACTAGCAGAAGCCATTTAATGTCTTTGTGTAATGGGGCAGCTGAAATTTTAATAGCCATAAGTGAAAATACAAGGTCATGTGTTTCAGGAGAAGCTAAAATACACAACCCAAAAGTGTTTGTAAGAATCAGCACAGCTATAGCTAAGTCACTTATCAGACTAGAAACAGTTGACAATCTCATACAGAAGGTACCAAATGGTGAAGGAGCAGGTGATAACACTACATGTAGGCACTGCCATTCAGAGAGATCTGGAAAGGCTGGAGAAAAGGTCTGATAGCAACCTCAAGAAATTCAATTTTAAAAAGTGGCACACACTGCAACTAAGGTGGAACAATCCCATGCATTAGTACACACTGATGGCCTACCAGCTGGTGTGCAGCTTTACAGTGTATGACATTGTGGTCTTGATGGATAGAAGTTGATTATGAGTCAGCAATATGCCCTTGCAGCAAAGAAGCCCAGCCCCATTCAACCACATTAGGCAGACCATTGTGAGCAGATCAAAGGAGGCAGTCCTTGCTCTGTACTCAGCTCAAATGAGACATATCTGGGTGCTGTTTCCAGTACTGGGCTGACTCATGCAAAAGACACACGGATATACTGGAATGAGTCCCTTGCAAAACCATGAAGTTTTAAGTAATGGGACCATCTGTCACACTGGGAAAGGTTGAGAGTGCTGGGAGTGTTCATCTGGAAGAAGAAAGGGTCAGAAGGACCTTTTTCAGGTGTATCAATAACTAGGGGACTGTTTTAAGAAGGAGACAAACTTCTCAGTCATGACAAGACAAACTGAGATATATGGAAACAATTCAAAACAGAAGAAAAAGGGGTTTGTGAGGGTTGTCAAACAATGGAACTGGCTGCCAAAAGAGGCTGTTGTGTCCCTGTCCTTGGAGACATTTAAATCTGTGTGGACAGAGCTCTGGGCAACATGTTCCTCTGCCTGTCTGGGTGAGCCTAGACTACCTTGAGAACTCTGTGATAGGACTATCAGGAAAACTGTTACCAAAAAATACCTTGGAACAAAGATATGTATGTCAAAGAATTACAAGGCACAGAATCATATCTTCATGATTCTGAAAAAACTACCTTTTAATTTCTTGCTTTATAAGATAGAGTTGGAGCCACTAGTGAAGTGAACTAGACTCAAAGAGGGAAGGAGGTGGGACTAGGCTGACTGGAGAGGAGCCATTGCATGGCATGCTGGTGCTTGTGGGACGGTGTGCTTGTAAGGCATTTCAATCTGCTGTCTCAGTGGAGGTGGGGGACATTGATCCATGTGGCAGAAAAGACATGAGGGTTAGTGATAAGTTGGTAACTATGGAAGTGTCTGAATGTGGTCAGGTAAGAATTAGGGCTTGTCCCTCCAAAAGGTGGCAGGATCATTAGCCCAGCTGAAGTGCATCTGTAACAATGCATGCAGCAGAGGCAACAAGCAAGGGGACCTGGAAGCCATGATGGAACAGGAAAACGATGACATAGTGGCTATCACAGAAACGTGGTGGAATGCCTTACACGGCTGGAGTGCCACATTGATGGCTACCAGCTTTTCAGAAGGGATAGGCAAGGAAGAAGCGGTGGTGGGGAGGCCCTGTATATTAGGAATTTTTATGAGTATCTACTTTCAAAGGGCAAACTTTAGCTTGTTCAGTAGCCTGATTCCCAGAATCCTTTGAGAATCAGTTTTGAAGGGTATAGGAGTTGAGGAAAGCTGGATGCTTTTCAAGAGGGAAATCTTGAAGGCGCAGGAGCAGGCCATCATCAAATGCTGTAAGTTGAGCTGGCAGCATAGAAGTCCAGCCTGGCTGAACAGGGAGCTTTGGTTGGCACTCAGGGAGAAAAAGAGAATTTATGGCCTTTGGAGGAAGGGGCAGGCCACTCACAACAACTACAAAAATGCTGCAAGGCTATTCAGGGAGGTCCAAATTAGAAGGTCCAAAGCCCAGCTAGAAATGAATCTGGTCTCTATGGTAAAGGATAATAAAAGAAGTTTCTATAAATGTATTAACAACAAAAGAAAGGCCAGGGAGACCCTCCATGCCCCATTAGATGCAGGAGGAAACATAATGACAAAGAATGAGGAAAAGGCTGAGGTGCTTAATGATTTCTTTGCCTCAGTCTTTAGTCCAGTTATATAGAGGGAATCCAGCTCCCTCCAGGAGGAGATGATGTGACCTGCTCCACCATATAGATGTGTACGAATTTATGTGGCCAGATGGGATGTGCTCAAGAGTGCTGAAAGAGCTGTCAGGGATGCTCACCAAGCCAGTTTCTATCACTTATCAACAGTCCTGGCTGACTGGAGGGGTTCCAACAGATTGGAAATTAGCCAGCATAACCTCCATACATAAGAAGGGACAGAAGGGTGAGATGGGAAATTACAGGTCTGTTAGTTTGACTTCAGTACCAGGGAAGCTGATGGGGCAGATCATCCTGAGTACCGTTGTATCATACATTCAGGACAACCTGGTGATCAGGCCCAGTCAGCATGGATTCATGAAGGGCAGGTCCTGTTTGACTAACCTCATCTCCTTCTATGACAGGGTGACCCGCTTGTTGGACAAGGGAAGGCCTGTGGATGATATCTACCTTGACTTTAGCAAGGCCTTTGACACTGTTTCCCACAGCATTCTCCTAGAGAAGCTGGCTGCTCATGGCTTGGATGCTTATATGATTTGCTGAGATAAAAACTTGGTTGAATGGCCAGGTCCCAAGACTTATGTTGAATGGTTGGTGGCTGGTCATGAGTGGTGTTCTCCAGGGCTCAGTGATGGTGCCACTCCTGTTTAACATCTTTATTGGTGATCTGGATGAGGGGATAAAGTGCCCCCTCAGTAAGTTTGCAGATGACACTAAGTTGGGTGGGAGTGTAGATCTGCTTGAAGGTAGGGAGGCTCTGGAGAGGGATCTGATCAGGCTTGATCAATGCGCCAAGGCCAATTTTATGAGTTTCAATAAGGGCAAATGTCAGGTCCTGCACTTTGGCCACAACAATCCCCAGCAGTGCTACAGGCTTGGGGAGGAGTGGCTGGAGAGTTGCCCAGCAGAGGGGGACCTGGGGGTGTTGATTGACAGCCACATGAACATGAGCCAGCAGTGTGCCCAGGTGACCAAGAAGGCCAACATCATCCTGACTTGCATCAGGAATACTGTGACCAGCAGGATCTGGGAGGTGATCCTCGAGTACTATGGGTAGTTTTGGGCACCACACTGTAGGAAGGACCTCAAGGTGCTGGAGAGGGTGCACAGAAGGGCAACTCGGTTCATTAGGGGTCTGAAGAACAGGTCTTACAAAGAGAGGCTGAGGGAGCTGGGACTTTCCAGCCTGGAGAAGAGGAGGCTGAGGGGAGACCTCATAACTTTCTACAACTACCTGAAAGGAGGTTGTAGCGAAGCAGCTGTTGGCTTCTTCTCCAAAGTCAGTCATGACAGGACTAGAGGAAATGGGGTCAAGTTGCATCAGGGGAGGTTCAGATTAGATATTATAACAAACGTCTTCACAGAAAGAGTAGTGAGACATTGGAACAAGTTGCCCAGGGAGGTGGTGGAGGCACCCTCCCTGGAGGTGTTAAAAAAATGGTTAGATGTGGAACTTCAGGAGATGGTTTACTGGTCACAGGGGTGTAGGCCTTACAGTTGGACATGATGACCTTGAAGGTCTTTTCCAACCTTTATGGTTCTATGAGTGTCACCTGCTACTTGGTATCTTACATGCTGATGGAGAAGGAACTGTTTAATCACACTTTGTCCCACCACATGTTATCTGGAGACACACATGTTCCACTATCAGCATACCTTTTTCTTGGAAACAGAATCTGAAGTAAGTGCTCAGATGAAGAAATGATACCAGTATTTAGTTTGTGTCAGAATATGTCCAAGTATTTAACAAAATAGAGGCTTTGGATGTGTCAAAATATGTTTGATCTACCTGCAACTGCCCAACTGATATTCTTACTATTGCAGCCATATTTGCTGCATTACAGCTACAATAATCTTTTTTAGAAACATGTCTATTTCAATGTTGTCATGTTTTGCTTTCTTGTTTCTTGCATTATATAGGCATCTGAGATACAGAGGAAGGAAAGAAAGTAAAATGAGAGCATTACAGATGAGCCAATGATCTGTAAGCAATTGTAATAAAAGCATAGGATATCTAGAATGTCCCACTGCTGTCAGGCTGCATGAAGTGTTCTGCATTAGAAATTCGGAGAATTGAAATTGTCCATTTAAGATAAAGTACAGTTGTAATTTCAAAATATAAAGTTTATTAGAATCTTACTTTTGGAAAAATTCTGAAAAAAAATTTTGACAATTACAGTATTGGAACAGAGTCCTTTGCTTACCTTTAGGAAATAATATCTTGGCATATGGTTTCAATAACTTGCTAATAAGCAGTAAATTCTTGTAAAGTTTTTCATGGTGTCCATCAGCTTACATTTATTTCTCACCAAGACAGCATGCAAATTACCTCCTCAATTCAAAAAGACTGTATCAACTTTTAAAATATACGTCATAGCTTCATTTACACTAACTGATGCTTCAGCCATTTCACATTACAAGGAGTTACCTATTCCTACCCCATATTCACCAAGTAGTAGATTGGTAGTTAAAAACTAATAGGATAATCTCTTGTCTTGCCTTGGCATTGATTCTTTTTGAATGCTCTTTTTATGTTAGAGGTTTAACTTCATACCTTATATGCCAAAACAAAGACTATCATGGTGGATTTTCGATGGCACTTAAATCAATACAAGGTTTATGCAGGAAGGTGTCTTGCAGACAACCAGCCGCTGCTGCCATCTGCTGGTGGGAGGAATATTTTAATTTATTTTTTTTTTTTTTCGTTTCCATGAGGCATAGTATTTGTTACAGTTAATAAGGGTATAGATTATAAATATAATGAAAATATGGAAACATGGGGAATATTTTAACTTATGTGTTACTTTGGGGGAAAAAATATGCTTTGGTTTCTGATGCTAAGAAGGCAGCCTTGATAGGATGGTTCCTTTTCCTCTGTCCTCTAATCTTTTCACCTCTCCTAGGAAACAAAATCTATTGGTTCTCTGTAAATGTGGATAAAAAAATACCAAGTGGCTCTAAACTGCTATGTATTTTCTCCTTTATAGATATGGTACATTATAACCATTAAATGCTTTTCCTATGAACAGTTTGAATTTTTAAGTTCTTATTTATATAAGCTCACAGACAGTGATGCAGCTTTTAATATAAATCATAATGAATATGGACTTGCTTTGTGATGCTAAATAATCACTGTCGCAGGCCTTCTAAGAGAAGATGTCAGCAGCTTCAAATCACAAGAGGTTTGTCCTTTGATGTAAAGTAAGAAGAATGCTGTGCCAAAGGTTTGAAGGAAGCTCTGCATAAGGAAAGGGAAATGCTCAAAAATGGTACTAAACTGTTGTGGAAATACACCAGGCAAAAAAGACTTCTGACAAGAATAACTTTTAGCAGATATCTCTCACACTTTTTCGTCCATCTCATAGGCTGCTGATCAGTAAGAAGACACCCAAACACAAGGTGATTTTGGTCTTGTGTTTGACACCATGTATTTTTCATTCAACCAAATAAGTAGTGAAATACCCTGGAACACACTTTTTCCCATCACATCTTGATATATGAAAACAACAGTAATCCCACTGTTTCTTTCATTTAATTAAGCTGCTTTCAGAGAGAGAGAGAGAGAGAGCGCGCAAGAGAAATAGTCCAGTCTTTCAACTTCCAGCAGCAAAATATTCCAGCCAATGTATGTTTCCCCTGCAGTAGAAGTAAAACTCCACTTGTTCATTAATAGTGAAAACTTGCAGGGTGAGTTAAACATTAATTAATTTGACAGTGTATCTCCCTATGATATCCTACATTTTATTACCCTTAGCATACAGAGTTTGATACTGCCCAGCACTTCCCCCATAGCAAACTTCGTGGAAGCAAAAAAAAGCAGTGAAGAGTTAATAAAATATATAAACAAGATCCAAGCTGTGGGACAGGGGTTTTATTCCTCTCCATACACATGCATCCAGTTGTCTTTCATCCTTTTTCTCTGCCTTATATCCTGTATTCCTTTAAGGCCTCATATACCCACCAAATACTGACATTTTCAAGTTAATCTGTTTTATGAAACTTCAAAAGCTCCTTGACTTGATTTGGTTTAATTAATGGCTGGCAGTATTCTGAAGGTGTGTAGCAAAGGGACTGCCCAAAGGTAATCACAGGAATCAAGAGTCCGGGTGGCCCTGTTTCAGTTGAGCTGTCAATACAGAAATCACCAATGAGTGAAGTGTTTAATTATAACATGGGGAATTAATTTTTTGTTCTACAGTGATTTTGACATCTTAGACCAGATAGGATTTTTAACAGCACATACCTTGCAAAATGTACATAATTCTCTCAGGCTAGAAGGTTTATCTGTGCTTTGGTTGGTTTTAATTTATTTTTTTTTAATGAGTAAATGAGTTGATAGACTTTTTTAATCATTTAGAAAGATAGTTTCACGGTGAGATACCCAAAATCTTAAACTTGCAACATGATACTCCATTCTTGTCTGCCTCATTTTTGTCAGGAAACTAGATGTTGAAATATAAATGCTTTTTACTCTGTTTCAAAAGGCAGTAATCTCATATATTTCATTATGCATTCACACTTGGATATTTAGGGTGTCATTGAGTTTGTAACCATCAGGCAGGAGTGCCTGAGAAAGTAGGTCATGGAATAAACCCCGTGACATTGAAAATGTGATCTAAACTAGACAAACTGCATCTACAAAAGGAGTTCTTCCCTTATTTCTGAATCCTGTATCACCAGTGACATTAATCCCAGATGGGTGTGTGTACAGTGCAAGTAGTTTTTAAAAGACAGTTAAGAGAAATGTGTACATCAGGCTTGGTGACCTATTATTTGAACAAAATTACTGTGTGATTGTCAGATATAGATGCAATCCCAGAGAGTGAAATGTGTTGTAAACAAGCCATAAAATAACTGCTCCAAAGATAATTTCTCTGTAATACAGAATCATGAAAAATATACTTTGGAAATAATTCCCCGTTTTTAGCCAGGACAGATTAAAATTTCTGTTTAGTAGTTTTGCTTTTCAGTTAAGTCTCTTCTAAGTAACTGCACTTGCTGAAATTAAGAGTGTTTTTCTGTCAATATTTGCTTTTAGGACTGATACTGCTCAAAGTTTATAGTGATTGCTGGGGAATGGTATGCATTAAACCTTGACTCTGGTGGTCATCTTGTCCACTGCCCGAAGCAAGAACAACTAGATCAGGTTGTTCAGAGTTTTGTCATGTTTTTGGTTTTGGTTTTGTTTTTTTGTTTTCTTGTGTTTTGGTTTGGTTTGGTTTTGTTTGGTTTTGCTTGATTTGGTTTTGCTTTGTTTCATTGTTTTTGTTGTGTTTTTTTTGTTTGTTTGTTTTGTTTTTTGTTTCTTTGTTTGTTTGTTTTGTTGGGTTTTTTTAATGCAATCAAGAATGGTGATCACACAACCTTTCTGAGTAACCTGTTCAAATCTCTGATTACTCATAGTGTGCAAAGAAAAAATCTATTCCTACCTAAGTGAATCTCCCCTTTTGTACGTTCTCTCTCCTTTCACTGTACACCTGTCTTCTCTATGCTCTCTTAGTAGATAGCTGAAAATACCAATCATGTTTCACCTCAACCTACCTTTTTTGAAAGGCTGAACACACCCAGGTCCCACAGCCTCTCTTTGGATGTCCAGTCATGATTTTGTCAGTGCTTTCTGTGGGACACACACCAGTATTTTGGTGTCAATGTCATGCAGGGAAGCCCAGGCTGGACACAGCACTAAGGAGTGTCTCATGGGTCCCAAACTGCTGGGCAAGATCCCTTCCCCAACCTACTGACTGCACCCTTCCTTGTTCAGCTGCAGACGGGAGGCTACGCTACTGCACAAGGGCACTACAAACCTGGTGTTCTCAAAGCTTTATCTGCAGAGCTATGCCCAGCCAGTTGACTCCAGCATGTTCTGCTGTAAGGTTTTGTCCATCCCAGGGGTTGGGCTTTGCATTTGCCTTTGATTTTCATAAAGTTTCTGTCCACTTGCTTCTCCAATCTCTCTGGGCTTCTCTGCATCTTGGCCCTGTCCTCCAGTGTATTGACCATTTATCCAGGCCAGGTATCACTCACAGATTTGCTGAGGATGCAGCTCATCCCATCATCCAGTTTGTAATAAAGACAGAGAAATAGATTATCAAATACTAATGAAATAGTATTGATCCCAGACCAGCTCTCTGACAGACTCCCATTGTAACTGCACTCCAGCTGGACTGTGCCACTGTTCATAGGCCTTTGATCCCCATAGACTTGCAAATTTTCCACACAGACTACACTCTATCTACTCTATTCCTATCTCAGCTTTTTACTTAAAATTACTATGTGATACCACATTGAATACTGTAGAATACTATATATATTAATCTTCTTGTTTTCTTAGTCAATAATTTAAGCTAAAATTAAAAACAATAGAAACATAAAATTTTCACAAAATATGCATAAAAATATCATCTTCTAAGCATCTTTCTAATCACTCATGTGAATGGCCTTCAATATGAATGACACAGTAAATAAAGAAGCTTATACTTTGTTCTGTGTGTTTTTCCTTTTTGACATCTGAGGTGACTCCTTGTGCTTCATATATTGGGAAGCCATTTCTAGTTCTCTGAATTCATCATCTCATGATTGACCTAGTTAACTCAGGAAGATATTTTCTGAAGAATAGACAGCAAAAAGGTAAACAATCACATTACAATGCTGACAAGTGCAGAGGTTGTCTCCTTTTGTGGCCTTAATCTTCCATTTACATCAGGTTTCCATCTATAATATTTAGATAACAATTTGCTTCATCATAGGATAGTAAGAATGTAGATGTAAATATTCAGGAAGATAATCTATAAATATTAATACAACAAAATCTAATAATTTCACAATTCCATTGACAAAACAATTTTTCTCTTAGATTTTTTTTAAATTCTGCAGCAGAAATATTGCATTCATCTGTATCATAACTATATATTTTTTGGGGGGAGTTAGGTGAAAAATATCAAACAATTTAATTAATTAAAACAGACGTGGGAAGGCAATAGCAAAACTGCTACCTGACCCCTGCAGTAGTAGCATCCCTCCTTGAAAATAATCCATCAAGTAAAAGAAGAGAGACATTAAGTGAGAAACTTCATGGCAAATTGAACCAGAAAGTAATTGCTTTCTACATGGATAGAATTACTAAATAATCAATTACAGAATTTGGAAGTATATATAACAAATTCACTTAACTAGCTCTGAATGACAGAATGAAAATGTCAGGTTTTGTTGTTGTTTTGAGGGGTTTTTTTTTGCTTTTTTGGTTTGGTTTGGTTTTATGCACTTCAAATGCACAACATTAAGGTACTCTAACAGTAAACCAACGTTTCTGGAAGATGTAAAAATAATTGCATGTTCTGCCTGGAATACTATGCAGAAAAGCAGTCTGTCTCAGGCTTCTGTAGAGTATGTCAATTTCCAGTTTCCATGTTTTCAACTTCCAGTGCTCAATTTGCAATGATTTGAAAACAAAAACATCATGTAACAACAAGGGACTCTGAAAACTAAGCAGATGCCAAACTCCCCTGTGGACCTACTTAGTAAAAAAACCTGAAAAAATAGACAGAAAACCACCATTCATTCCCATGTAAGTCACAGTCAGGAACTAAAAGAAAGAAGTATTTCAACGAACCCATATGTTGCCAGTTGTACTTTTTGCATAGACTTTGCACTATTTGCACAGATACTTGCATAGAGCAAGGCAGAGTTTTATGCTCAATATGATCCATGCTCTTCTGTCATGGAGATTAGGCTTTCATTTCTACGGGAGAGTGTTTCACCTAGTCTGTTCAAATCAGTTTTCTTTATGAAGGAACAAATTTTTATTCCTCAAAAAAAAATCACATCCAGTTTGTGGAATGACCTAAAGATTACGTTTAAGAGAGGTTAAGTTTAAGATACAGTTAAGATAGGTAAGTTGTTTCAGTCTGGGTGAAAGAGTTACGGATTCTTGCCTATTACGAATTGAGGTGGTCAGTTAACAAAGCAAGTCCTTCTTTTTGTTTTCAGTAAGGTCATAATCCTCTTATATGTCTAGCCAACAACGACATGTTATTTTGCATAAGGGTGAGGCAAGTAGTTTTCTAGCTTCAACTTTGCAACTGTTCAAGGTTTGTATTACACTCTATTTGTCTACTTTGTTTTGAAATATATTTGTCCTAAAAATAACTTATTTTCATGTTAATCTTTTATTAGAGAATTAACAAGAGACATGGTAAATGAAGCAATACTCATTTTGTATTTACAGTGTCACCTGTTTAACTTGCTAGTCACTTAAACCCGATTCCTGTTATTGACCTTTCACTACAGACTGTCACACTCATAGTATGGCTGCATAAATTAAATGGATGAGTGCTGTTACAACAGAAGCCGATGTTGCACTGAGCAGAACAGAATGGTCAGTCTGTCTTGATTGAGGGTAGGTCTTTGAAGAGTTTAGTCAGTACTAGTTAGATGTCTAGTGCAGGTTCACGTCAGAATGGTTGCATTTCCTCATTTTCCTTTTATTTTAAAATTTTAGTTTTAAGTAAACTTTTGCTCTTCAATATGTTAAATGTTTTTCTTCTATAAATGCTTTTCTTCTTGTCAGCCTGACCTCGGTGCCTGGCAAGGTTATGGAACAGATCATCCTGAGTGCCATCAAGCGGCATGTGGAAGACAACCAGGGGATCAGGTCCAGCCAACATGGGTTTAGGAAAGTAAGGTAGTGCCAGACTAATCTCATCTCCTTCTATGACTGGGTGGCCCGCCTAGTGGATGAGGGGAAGGCTGTAGATGTGGTCTACCTCGACTTCAGCAAAGCCCTTGACACACTCTCCCACAGCATCCTCCTGGAGAAGCTAGCAATCCATGGCTTGGACAGGTGCATCCTTTGCTGGGTCCAAAACTGGTTGGATGACCAGGCCCAGAGAGTGATGGTGAATGGAGCTGCATCCAGCTGGCATCCAGTGACCAGTGGTGTCCCCCAGGGATCAGTACTGGGCCCAGTCCTATTCAATATCTTTATTGACGACCTGGATGTGGGGATTGAGTCCACCCTCAGTAAATTCACAGATGACACCAACCTGGGGGGGAGTGTTGATCTGCCAGAGGGTAGGAAGAAGCTGCAGGAGCACCTGGACAGGCTGGATCAACGGGCCGAGGCCAACGGCATGAAATTCAACAAGACCAAGTGCAGGGTCCTGCACTTTGGCCACAATAACCCCAGGCAGCGCTACAGGCTGGGGGAAGAGTGGCTGGAGAGCAGCCTGGCAGAGAGGCACCCGGGAGTGCTGGTGGACAGCCGGTTGAACATGAGCCAGCAGTGTGCCCAGGTGGCCCGGAAGGCCAAGGGCATCCTGGCTTGTATCAGGAATAGTGTGGCCAGCAGGAGTAGGGATGTCATTCTCCCCCTGTACTCAGCACTGGTGAGGCCTCACCTCGAGTACTGTGTGCAGTTCTGGGCCCCTCACTTCAAGAAGGAGATTGAGGTGCTGGAGCGGGTCCAGAGGAGAGCACCAAGGCTGGTGAAAGGACTAGAGGGAAAGTCTTTTAGGGAGAGGTTGAGAAAGTTGGGGTTGTTTAGCCTGGAGAAGAGGAGACTCAGGGGGGACCTCATCACTCTCTTCAACTACCTGAAGGGAGGTTGTAGTCAGGTGGGGGCTGGGCTCTTTTTCCAGGCAACCAGTGACAGGACAAGAGGGCACAGCCTGAAGTTGCTCCAAGGGAGGTTTAGGTTGGATATTAGGAAGCACTTCCTCACGGAGAGGGTGATTAGACATTGGAATAGACTTCCCAGGGAAGTGGTGGAGGCACCGTCCCTGGATGTGTTCAAGGAAAGGCTGTATGTGGCACTTAGTGCCATAGTCTAGATGGTGTGGTGGTGTTGGTCATAGGCTGGACTTGATGATCTTAAAGGTCTTTTCCAGATTTGGTGATTCTGTGATTCTGTGATTCTGTGATTCTGTAATGAATGTTACTTTTGAGTAGTAATTAATCTGAGAAATAATCTTGCCATACAAATAGTTGGTTTACTGTGGTGTTTAAATAGCTTTGACACATACAAATAAAGAACCTAGATCACAGTAAATATTCCTAATCTATCCCTTAAATATGAGGAACAGCTATTTCATCAGATGGCATGTAAAGTGAGCAGAGTTAACCTCATCTTCAGTAGAGAGGAAATAACTTGTTCCAACAAGTATTGTTCCTCCTTGCTTGTGATTGTTGTTCTTTTCTGACACCTGAAGAGTAAGGGTTCAATTCTTTTTATTGTCTTCATAGAAACAGCTTTATTTACAGTAAAAGTAATCGTGGTTGATTACATTTTGTGGATTTCTTTCAGTATATGTGTGGCGGACCTGCCGTCACGAACTGCAAGCCACGCCCCCACAGACTAATGATCCTCATGTTGGTAGTAAGGGGAAAACGGACCAAGTTGGGAACTGAGTGAAGCAAGCAAGAAGAGATGGGAAAAATGAAACAATGTTGCTATCACCTCAGCCGCCTCAGCCGCCGCTTCACTAAATGGACCAATGGGCTGGCGGATTGAAAACTGCACCACCAATCAGCAGCCAGCCCATTCCCTATAAAAAGAGCCTAGGTGAGCTCCACTTTGCCACTCGCCGGGGGGGTCACCTGAGGAGGAAGAAGATTGAGGAGATTCGGGAAGCTGCCGTGGGAGAAGACGCCAAAGACTGCCAGCCAACGCGCGCCGCAACCATCAGGGCTCGAGCCACTCCCTAAAAGCCTTTTTCAAGGCTCAACGGAGCTGAGGGGAGCGGAGCTCGCCCAGAAGAAAGACGCCGAAGGAAGCCGCTGGCCAGCAAGAGCCGGAGCTGGTCTCCGACTCCCACAGGACGGCTGGAGCGTAAGAACATTTTCCCAAAACCTCGCTCCTTCCCGCTTTTCCCTGAAACCCCATATTTTCCCTGGGAGGTGGGAGGGGGGTGGGGGAAACCTTCCCTATCCATTTGTCCCTTCCCTCTTTCCCCAAATCGGCCGCGGGTGCCCAATTCCAATCCCCTTAATTGGTTATTGGTTCCTGGGATAATTTGTATTATTGTTCTCTAATGTTATTGTGTTCTCAAATTAATTATAAAGTAAAAGCACATAATTCAAACCGCCCCTAGTTTCCGGAGCCCTTCTTTCTATCGGTTTTCCCGTAAATACCCGTGGGGGGGGGTTGTATGAGCGCTTAAGAAACGGGACTGACCGCTCGAGTCCCCGGATGCGCGTTCTCGGGCTATTCCTATAACCGAGTGAGTGTGTGAGAGGCTGAGACGCGGCACAAGCTGCGAAGCGAGTGTGGACTCCCGAACCGCGGTTCCGTTCTCCCGCGAGGGAAACGGCCGGTGACGGAGGAAGCGTAAGGCGTGGAAGGACAGCGCGGACGAGAGTGTGTTTGAATAATCGAGCGTAAGGCAGAGCGAGTGTGCGTGCTTGCTTAAAGACATACCGCTCCACTAAAACCTGGTCCGCGAAACACATACTTCCACGCATCCAACACAGTCGCGCCCAAATTAATACACTCGACAGAGCCCGGATCGCGACAATATGTTGGCAAAATGTGACTTTTAAAGCTACGTAATTGC
The DNA here is from genome assembly GCA_020745705.1 of Hemiprocne comata. Taxonomy (NCBI): domain Eukaryota; kingdom Metazoa; phylum Chordata; class Aves; order Apodiformes; family Apodidae; genus Hemiprocne; species Hemiprocne comata. Next base: position 70,309,369 of record CM036616.1, on the reverse strand, counting down.
TTTCAGAGGTCTGTATCAGTTTCCCTCTCCCCCACCTTTATTTCCACTATCCCGAAGTCATTATTTATCCGTAATAAACACTGGTGTCAAAACCCAAGATGTTCTGGGCAAGGTATGTGTACAGAGAAAAAAGGGAAGAGATAAAGAGAGGATCTCTGAATAGGTAAAAGCTTTCTTGACCAGCAGTATACAGTCTTTATAATATACCATTATAAAAACCCACACAATCTATGATGGCTTAAAGGTAGAGGATTTAGAGCTTTAAACAACACAGAGAAATTTAACAGAAAAGCTATTGTAGAATATATTGGGTTTTAATAGCTATTCCAATCAATGTACCTATTTTAACTTCTTGTTTAAGCAGGTTTAAAGCTCTCTCGTAGTACCTTTAATTGAAAATTTATTTATGTAAATTGATCAAAGGCACTCATTAGTAAGCTTTTTTTTCCCTTTTTTTGGTCTTTCAATGCAAGCAATATTTCTGCATGAAAAAAATATCAGATTAAAAATACAGAAATGCAACTCTGTCTTTTTCAATGCTGTTGGGTCCCAGGCCATAGGAACAAAAGTCCAGGTTGATGCAGACACCGACCTGCTGTCAGTGAAGGAAGAGTTGGTGCGTCAACTATTGCAGGAGCTTGACCCGTACAAATTGATGGGTCTGGATGCCATCCACCCTAGGGTGTTGAGAGAGCTGGCCAATGTCATTGCAAAGCCATGACATTCTCAAATCTTTGAGAAGTCATGGAGGTTGGGAGATGTTCCTGAAGACTGGAGGAAGGCTAATGGCACCCGCATCTATAAGAAAGGTCCAAAGGAGAACCCGGGCAATTACAGATCCATTAGCCTCACTCAGTTCCTCAAAAGGTCATGGAGCAAATCCTCCTGGGGACTGTCACAAGTCAATTGAAGCACGTGACTGGGAAAGCACAACACGGATTTATCAAGGGCAAATCATGCTTGACAAACCTGATTGCCTTCTACAACAAAGTAACCAGCTCGGTTGATGCATGGTGAGTGGTGGACATCTACTGTAGCAGGATGCTCCATCTCTTAATATGGCTGCCTCGGTTCCCCTCTATGATTCAACTGCTTTTGTCTCTCAGTTTTGCAGGTGTAGGCCTGAAGTGGAAAGATTCCCATGAGAAAGGAAAAGACCTAGCAAACTCTGAGCTGGTAACAACCTTGAAAGGTACAAACAGAGTCCAAGTTGATGTTCATAACACCAGCTGCTCTCCAGTGTTGAAGAACACTGATCTCAACACAGCCACAACTAGGCCTGAAATGGAGATAAAGTAAGAACAAACTGATAAAAAAAAAGTTTGCTTGGTGAGAACAAGGCCTTCATGAATTTTTCTACTGTTTTCCTTTTATTCTCCAATGAGAAATGTTGGAGGTATGGCTAATGGTTAAATGACAGCAGTCAATCCACTTTATTCTACAGGAGCCTGGTCCCATTTTTGATTGGTGAGACTTTCGTACCCTTTCCCAGGAGGTTGCTGGACCTTCTCCTCTCCAGCAGGGATGCCTGCCAGAGAGATTAATTCTCAAGAACTATGATCCACCCAAGGACACCCAGCTGTGGCTTGGCAAGGGTGAGAAATATTAACTCTTTCATTGTCTTTATTAGTAAACTTAATGTTAATTAATCTTCATTAGTAAGAGTAAGACTGTAGAATCCTTTAAGAGTGATAACTAATATTCTAGGCTTAGTATAGAATTTGGTAATAAGTAAGTTGCCAGCATTTTAATGGTTGACCTTTGTTGTTTGATTTAATTATAAGTCGTATAAGTCACTGCTAATATACCCTTTGCATTCAAACTGTGCTTTTGTTCTGATGTCCCAATTTTCCTACGTTTCTGCTGTATTTGTGCCTTGTATCCCAATAGTTAAGACTCCAGCATCATATGCAATAAATCTTGATTGGTGCATATACACCTCATCTGCCTTCTGTTCCATTCAGGACATCTACCTGGGTTTTTCCAAGGCTTTTGATGCAGTCTCCCATAGCCTCCTCCTGGAGAAACTGAGTTATTATGGCCTTGACAAGTCATTCGTACAATGGGTGGGGAACTGGCTGACAGACTGTACACAAAGGGTGATAGTAAATTGCTCCCCTTCAAACTGGCAACCAGTGGGGTCTCCCACGGATCGATATGGGGCCCAATGCTGTTTAACATCTTCATAAGTGACCTGGATGTTGGGATCAAAAGCACCCTGACAAAGTTTGCTGACGACACCAAGATGAGTGGAGAGGTTTGGCACCGACCAGTATTTTCTTTAATTTAGTTGTTCAAGATGGACTCCTGTTGGCCCCATAACACCTTACTCTGCAGTATTCCATTTGGCATTGGATTTTCCTTCTGTGATGCCAGGAGAATAGCTAGCCTTCCACTTGCCTGGAACTGCTGTTCCTCACCTGGTCTGTCAGACTGCTCATCAGCCTAAAGGACTGTAGAAAGTAACAATAGGTTTTAGTAAACTCCACTATTTAATGTTTGTAATAGAGAAAAAAAAAAAGTTAAAAAGAAAACAATAAAATACAGACATAGAACTCTCCACTTGCTGGGTATATAATATAGTTTGTATACAGTGTTCAAACAAGATGTTTTCCTACTGCTCTTGTGTGTGCATCACAAAATCACAGAATCACGTAGTTGTTCTGGTTGGAAAAGATCTTTAAGATAATTGAGTCCAAACATAACCTAACTCTACCAACCATTAACCTAACTCTACCAAGTCCAGTGCTTAAACCATGTTCCTAAGCACCACATCTACACTTCTTTTAAACACCTCCAGTGATAGTGGTTCAATCACCTCCCTGGGCAGCGTATTCCAGTGTTTAATTAGAAGAAGCTTCTTCTAATATCCAATCTAAACCTCCCCTGGAGCAACCTGAGACCATTTCCTCTTGCCCTGTAACTTGTTACTAGGGAGAAGAGACCAACATCCCCCTCGCCACAACCTCCTTTCAGGTAGTTGTAGAGAGCTGTAACGTTTCCTCTCAGCCTCCTTTTCTCCAGCCTAAACATTTTCACTTCCCTCAGACAATCTTCAGACTTGTTCTCTAAACCCTTCACCATCTTGGTAGTTCTCCTCTGGAATCACTCTAGCATCTCAATGTCTTTCTTGTAGTGAGAGGCCCAAAACTGAACACAGGATTCGAGGTGCAGCCTCACCAGGGCCATGTAGAAGGGGACAATCACTTCCGTAGTCCTTACTTCAGAATCATACTCTTTTCTTTCAGTAAGTCTGGCACATCACAGGACACAGTCAAGCACTAATTTACAACTCCTAGTTTGTTGTATATTTTCTCAGAGACTGGGAGCTACTGTTCTTGTTATGCAACAGTAATAATGTACATGCATTATATGAAAAATATTTTCTTAAATATATAGCCATGAAGTACAACATATTTTCTTCACTAGAAGACTTATTTCTGACTCTCAACAAGTACAACCATTAAATTCATCAGCCATAAGTAACTCATTTATTTGCATTTATTCATACATACACAAAAATTTTTAACAATAATAGCATGTACTGTGTAATTCACTCTTTTATTTAGGAGGTCTTTTTTATTTCCCTAATATATCTTTTCAACGTAGTATTTGTTTGAAATGGTTTACTATTGAAGGGCCAGTATGGACTTAAAATACTTTAGTTAAAAAAAAAAAAAGAAAGTAAAAAAAAAAGTCATTCTTCTATCAGATGCACATTCATTTGCAGAGTTTCACAGTACAAAATTTTATTTATTGATATAGAGGAAATAGAGCTTGGCTCAGAGATTTTGGCTGTTCCTCACCTATTGGCACATAATGATTTATGTTTCCTGTGCTTTGTCCATGTCATTGTGGAAATAATCAATAACATTGACAGCTGTTCTTCCTCTTGCATTAATCACAATTTAAATGCATTTTATCAATTACTAATACAAACAAAACCCCTCATGTCTATGTCATTGGAATAACAGAGAGCATGGAGAAACAAACCAAAAAAACAAAAGGACAATATCTTCCTTTTGATTAGGGGTTGAAATGAAAGGCATGGATCTTTTATGAGACTGTGTAATATTAGATTCAAAAGACTGACTAGAATCATTCTTCTGAGTAGAGTCTTGTGACCACTGGCTACAAATGCATCAGATTTCTGAAACAGTTCTGCCAGTTATACAAAAACTGTGAAAGTGGCTCCTCTGGGTTATGAAGAAACTTTGAGAGAATGTACATATCTTGTATATGGGACCTAAAATAATGGATATGCTGAAAATCAGGGTCCTGATCTTAGTCTATTAAAGTTAACATCAGCATTGTTGTTCACTTGATCAAGAGGAATAGACAATACTGTCATCTAAACAATAAATAGCCAGGTTCAAATAGTCAATTAAAGGTTTAAAAAAAAATTTTTTTGATGGTTGCTGGCATCTAAACAGTGTATTCCAACAATGGCAGCTGTTTCCACAGCAGAAAAGGAAACTACTTTTGCCTGGGCTAATGGACTGACCTCAATCAGGATATCTGATGATTCTTCATAATAACATAGTCTCATTTCATATGTTGATTTAACAGTATTAATGCACACTTGAGGGAGAGTTGTGGCACGTAATGTTATTTCATTTTACTGTTTACTGTCTGATTTGTCCATAAATGTAGCTGGGTTGAACTTTTGCAAGCAATAGCATAGAGTGCAACTGGGTACTAACAAAGCTAATAAATAAAAAAGAAATGTACACCTGTGGGTAATTAAATTAGACTTGAGGAGAGTTGTAGAGATTAATGCCTGCAATCAAACTATGTGCCTTAATCACTTCCATTGTCAGCTGTAATTTATGGCAGAGCTTCTTTACCAATTTTGTTTTATCTAAACTTTAAAGGTATGTATAAGCAGAAAGAAAGAATACTGCATTTTGGGTTGGCATCTTGAATTTTGACAGATAGAAGTTCCACAACAACAACAAAATATCTTAGAACAACCTCTTTTACATGAACAAATTTGATAAGGGTCCAGACATCTAGGGTACTGTTAGGAGACAATCATTCAATTAGCAACACATTCTGTGCATACTATTTATATACTGACTTTTTATTTAGCAGTTTTTTGTTCAACCTGACTTTAGAAGTATCATACATGTGCTTGTTGTATAGATAATAGTGCCAGAATAAAAATTAATGGGTGATAGAGATAATAGGAAAGGAAGTCTTCTAGAGTTAAAACACGTTCAATTTTAAAATATTTTCATTGATAAGCTATTTTAGACACCAATAATTAATGTAGTTCATTTGTTGAAGCATGCATGTAGGTTTCCATTACTTCTGCAAACATATTTGTGCTGGTGTATAACTGAACAATCACTCCTTTGATACACTTATAATTAAAATTTCTCTTCACAGCTCTGTGACAAAAATATTAATCACTTCAAATATTTTAACATTGAGGCCTGGACACACAAGGATTTTGAGACAAATGAAGTCAACATAATGGCTGAGACATTTATTTCACAAAATATGAAAGAGACATCTAGATCAAAGAAGCAGATTTTGGTTGCAATTTTTTTTCCTGTGGGGTGCTTAAATTCAGGATAGAAGCAGGATTCTGAACATACATTTGTCTCTCCTTGAAGTCTAGATATCCTTCATTGAATGCACTGGCTTTCCCGATGGGCATGGCTTTTTCCCACTAACTGTACAGCAACCCTATGGACATATATGAGATCTGTGAACTCTGCTCCCTTGTCTTAGTATTTCAGATTTTGAGCTATTGCATCCTTGCTGTACCAATAAGTACAACCACCTCACTAAATGTGAACCTAGGTTTGTACTGAACTTTAACTAAGAACTTAAATTTTAAAGTTTCAGAATTTTTGTTTGAGAGATTGTGGTGGGTTAACCTTGGCTGGATGCCAGGTGCCCACCCAGCAGTTCTGTCACTCCCCATCAATAACTGGACAGGGGAAGAAAGACACAACCAAAGGCTTGTGCATCAATATAAGGCCAGGAAGAGATCACTTAGCAATTTCTGTCACAGGCAAAACAGACTAGACTTGAGCACATCAATTTGACTTATTGTCAATCACATCACAGTAGGGTAATGAGAAATAAAAACAAGTCTTAAAACACCTTCTTCTAACCCTTCTCGTCTTCTCGGGCTCAGCTTCACTCCTGATTTTTCTACCTCCTCCCTCTGAGCAGCACAGGGGTACAGTGAATGGGGATTGCAGTCAGTTCATCACACGTTGTCTCAGCTGCTCCTTCCTCCTCACACTCTTCCCCTTCTCCAGCCTGGGATCTCTCCCATGGGAGCTGATCCTCCACAAACTTCTCTAGCATGGATCCTTCCCACAGGCTACAGTTGTTCACTAACTACTCCAGTGTGGATCCTTTCCACAAAGTAAAGTCCTTTAGAAACAGAATGCTCTAGTTTGTGTTCTCCACAGAGTCACAAGTCATGCCAGAAAACCTGCCCCAGTGTGGGTTTCTCTCCTCAAGGTCACAGGTCCTGTCAGAAGCCAGCACCAGCATAGGTTCTCGAGGGGGTCTCAGCTTTCTTCAAGGCACATCCATCTGCTTAGGTGTTCAGTCCCCCATGGGATGCAGATGGATATCTGCTCCGTAATTAAACTCTATGAGCTGCAAGAGGAAAGCCTGCCTCACCATGGTCCTCATCAGGACCTGCAAGGGAATCTCCTCCCTGGCAGCTGGAGCATCTTCTCCCTCTTCTCCTTCACTAACCTTGGTGCCTGCAGAGTTTTTTCCCTCACATAGTCTCACTGCACAGCATTTTTTTCCCTTCTTAAAGATGTCATGATGGAGACACTATCACCTTTGCTGAATGGCTCAGCCTTGGCCAGTGCTGGAGCCAGATGGCATTGGCTCTATTGGATATGGGAGAAGCTTCTCACAGAAGCCACTCCTGTAGCCCTCTCACTAGTAAAAACTTACCATGCAAATCCAACACAAAAATCAGTAAAATCTGAATGCAAGGAAGGTTGATGTTCAGTAAAGGGATTAAAAATATAGTTTTCTTCCTTAGCCTAAATATGAGTTCTTTGAATAAGGGTCCAGCCTCAAAGTAAGGCCCAAATAATCACTTTGTGGAAAGACTTCAGTATAACTTAAACTCATTTCTAGATAATATTAAGCCACTGACACAAGAGTATAGTATAATTTAACAGTTTATGTTACTGAGGATATGCCTTCCAGAAACCTGAACACGGCCTGCTTAGTTTTAATAGAACAGATGCTATTCAGTACAGCTAGTTGAAGGGAAAACTGAGACTGGAATGTTCAATTGTTGGAGTAACCTTAGCTGTAAGCCTTCCCTTACTTGCATTCATTTCAACTCAGCCAAATATAATTCTGCCCTTTGGGAATTCAGACATATTGAAAACTTAACCCCTTTTCTGTTTTTTAATCTTGTTTTGGGTGGGACATGTGAATTTTATTATGTCTTCTTATCATCATGTCCTTTTTGAAGACATGTTGGGATTTTTCTTTTGTTTTCTTAAAAATTTTAAAGTTACCTTATGATATAGAAATTATTTTAACATGGTCATAATACATGAGATATATATAAAATTAGTGTGTAGCTTGAAATAACATACTAAAATACTGTGGATCTTCAGGATTCCAGTTAATAAGACTTTTTTTCACATTGTGGCTGTTAGGATTCTTCTGGAGGCTGTAAATTAAAATGAGATTGATTTTCCCAGTACAAACCTCTGCATTTGAATGTCTGTTTTTTTAAGCACAGAAACAAAGGAAACTTTTCTCTCTTTGCCTTTAAGGCTTCCACAGTTCATGCCCATTCATGAGATAACAGTTACCCCAGAAGGGGCTGGGGGTTGCATTGTCCTCTTAATTAATTTTGTGTATGAAAAAATAATCTGATTATTCAGAGCATTTCAAATTTTATTTGGCAACCCCTATTTTGACATAAATATGCAGTTGTGCACTTTGTGCTGAGTGTGGCTACTCTTATCACTATGGGGACCATATAGTATCTCAGAGCTGTCATAGCACAGAGTTTACTTGAGATAAATCACTTAACAGCAGCTGCAGGCCCTTCCAAAGTAACAGATTAGATACAGTATATGTGGGGTAATGCAGAGTGAAAACAGACTGACTGGATATTCTGGAATCTAAATCAGTAGCATTCTCTTCCCCAGTTAAAGCTCATACCTGGCAAAATGTCATAGAAACTGGTAAAGATAATTCTTCAGTAAGGTCAATGCAGTCTGGAATAAGAATATATTGAGCTAGCATAGCAAATACATGGACATTTTTTGCTGCTCTTTTCCTTTTCTGACAGGTTATTTTTTTTATTCTGCTTTCACTGTTACACCAATATGGCTAAGAATCCCTACCTGTGCAGGGCTTTGCTCTCTAGGAGGGAATAATTGCCCCAGGACAAGCCAAAACTGATTTGTGAATAACCCTTAGATAGTTGGAGTTCAGAATAAAGCAATTTTGATCCATAATTATTTCATTGCTGATTTGAGATGAGTGAAAGAAAACTAACTGTCTACATGAGATTTACAAACATTCAAGAGAAGTTTCAGCTAATGGTTTAACAAGGAAGAGTAAATTATAATATATTCAAATTAGTTTAGTAATGGACAATACCACCTAACAGCAGCACAACTTCAACTCTCCCTTCTTGTCACCAAATTAAGAGAATTTGCCAGTACACCTTGCTTGCAAGTCCTCTGCCTCTATTATGAGTGATAGAATGCATTCAGAGAAAAATAAAACACGTAATACTTTATTTACTGCTACTCATGTTTAGAGGAAGATGGGAAATTTTATCAAGAGGTTTTTCATTTGAAATACACAGGAAAACTATGCTTTCTCCTGAACTAGTAACCTCAAGTTTGCTTAAAATCACTCAGTTCCTGAAAAATTCCAGTGTTGGGGGCATTTTTAAAGTCCAATCACCTTATCCAAATGGTATATATTCAATGACCATGCACAACATGAAAGACTGAGGCATGCAGTCGTCACCACTGTAAACAATAGGTGGGGGATTAATGGGTGCCCTCGTCTAAACGCCTTCTTTCCTACGTCGCCTACTCAGGATAAAGACAAGCACAGAACACCCTACTGCAAAGCCAAGACTGCTCTGCACCCGGGACAGACTGTTCTGGTAAACCTGCCAAACATCGGGAAAGTCAAGCTCACCTTGCAGACACCGGTGAACTCGAATGTTTGGTTTGCATCTGACTTAAATGACAAACAGCACAAGATCAGCACGAACTGGATAATTTATGTTGAGTAAATCAGGTTTCAGTCTTCATTTTTCCTCCTGCTATGTGTTTACATCCTTGCGTACTCACGTCCAGCGATGTTAATAGCCATATTGTTAGTCTGACTACTTGAGCCAGAGTCATCCCGGTGACAGTATCAGGCCTGATCAACCTGCTACTGAACTCCGGAGGAGTTACTTTGTGACTGCTGTGAGACTGATCACCTCATAGCCTAAACAAGGTGCTCCATGGTAAAGACTGCGTATAACATGCCCTTGAGTTGTTGTCTGTACAGTGGTTAAGGTGCTATTGTTAAGTAGTATTACTTGGATATGTAGATTCTTGTTTGTATTTATGTACTGTTACATTAGCCCCTTGTAGTATGATAGAATGTATGCACAGTATATAGTGTTACAACCCGGAATTGATCCCTTATCTCGTGTTAGAAACCGCTATGTTCCCTATGTTTATTTACGTTTATTTACGTTGATGTTTTTCAGCTATGCTTGTTTCTATGCCCGACGAGGGAGGAGCTAATGTGAGGTAAGGGTATGGACCGGAGCCGGGATACATGCATACATACACATATACACGAGAAGGACACCGTATGACCGCTGCCTTAAAATCCACGGGGTGAGATGTGGGGAACGGACTCGTTCTCCCCCCACACAGTGGAATGCCTTTCAAGCCAGCGAAGTGCCTCTTGTAACCAAGGCCAGACTGAAACAGCCGTGGCAGAAAGACAGATAGCAGACTCCCCCTGAGAGACTGGGCACCCGGCCACATCCCAAAGGAGAACGTTATCTGAAGGGAGGCGGGCTGTGCCGGTGGAGCCGCTGGACCCACCGAGACACCTGTCGGAGTGCGGCTGCGCGCAGGAGGGCCGGTGCTCGCCCGCGGGGGAATCGTCTCCCCCCCCCTCTCGCCCTGCCGCCCGAAGCGGAGCCGGGGACTCGCTGCCTTCCTGCTCGCCGCTCGAAGCGGAGTCTGGATCGCTGCCTGCTGCTGCTCGCCGGTGCCAGGGAAGACTGTCGTGCCGTGGTGTCCACAAGGCTGCGCCTGTCAGAGAACTCGCCGCCGGGCACGCCCCGCTCGTCCCATCACCGCCGCTGCTGGCTCCCCGGACATTGGTTACATCTTCACTTCAGAAGGGGTAACACGGGTACACCTACACACCATAATTGGTACTCAGGCTTCACGTCCTACCTTCCCTTACATTGATCTTCCCTCACTTCTTCCGCGGGGAGTGCACCTACTAACTCCATAGACCCCTGATATATATACCTAGATAACCTTCCCCGAGCCTTGGTCCTTCAATAAACCTCCGGTTGTGTGAGCGACATATTGGTCTTTGTGAGCGTGGGGGAGGGGGGGCGTACCACTCCACCCTCTGGGGTGCGGTCCCATCCACGGACCTCTCTGCTCCCTGTCGAGAGAGGGGGGGGGAATAGTCACGGAAGCATCCTGACATCCGATACCCATTGCTATCGGTCCGCGACAGTGTCTTCTAAAACTAATCTTCTACACCCAAAATGGCTGCCAGATTAGGAGTAACTGTGGCAAGAAGAATAGTACATAGATAATTTTCCCTCTAAAAATTGAGAGAAAGCAAAAGGACACAGAAAAATGCAAGCTTTAAACTATAGTATGAAGCAATTAAACTTAGGGAGGAAACATGGTCGCAGTTGTAGGGTAAAACTTTAAAGGGAAGTAGAAAACCAAAGGAGGTTTAGCATAATGATGCCAGTGGGAATAGTGATGTTTCTTATGTGCTATTAAAGCGCATGAGATTTTGTATGCTATGAAAGCATATTCCTTTTTGAATGTGAAAATGCTTGTCCTAAGACATGTCATCCAGAAATTTGGATAGATACTAAGACATAGATACACTGCTATGAAATCAATAGCTGATTTTCTAATTGTCAAAATATTCTCTGAAATAGGTGGAAAGCAGCTAATGATTCTGCCTTGGTCATCAGTCCACACCAAATACCATCAAACATTTAGGACGTAACTTCAGAAAATCTTGTCTTCAATTTGCACTGAAAGAACAAATAAAATCAGTTTGAAACATTTTTATATATATTTTCAAAAGGGAGATTAGAGTTTATTACCATTTATTCTTAATTAATCTTTTCCTAATACAAAGGAGAAGGATTAATTTATTAATTTGTAGTTTGTATTCACATTGCTGTGTCTTTATTTTTCCTCACAAATCCTGACTTAGTATAACACAAGCAGAAAGGATTTGCACGCAAAAATTCAAAAAATGCAGAGTGGTCATATCTGAGTCTTGATAAAGGTCCAGTCGATTTGAGATAACATCCTATTCAAGAGTTGTTAAATCAGGAAACTTTCAGCTCATTGATTTACATTGCCACCTTCACAGTTATTCAGTCAGATGAAGAAAGCTATGAAAACTGATGGGGACCAAGTGAGGACAATCATTGTGGTTTTTAGACAAGTGACAGTTACCAGTGGGAAAATGCAAACAAAGATATCTGTGGTAACTTTTAAAACCAAAGGGACCGGCTACAGTAAAGAAGCTAGAAAAAGTATACCTCTTGGTGAGAAAGAATGAGCGTGTTACTGTGGTGTACAAAAGAGGCATTTAAAACAAAAAAATTGCCTTAAGCTTATCAGGAGGTACTGCACAATTCCAAAGATAAACCATTTCTATTAGAGAAAATGAATCACTTTATGGAATTCACTAGTAAACCCCGATTATTTTTTTGTCTGCATTACGAAACTGAGACAGAAAAAGTGTTCAGTCGGCATTGTCTAGATGTCTGTTTTTCTTATACCCAGTAAGACATAATTTGACTTACAGTTCTTTTCAAAGTCTGTTTGTCAGAAATGCCCATCCCATGTCCTGAGACAGAAAACAGTGTTTTTCATATGCCTGCTTAATCTGTTAGACTTAGAAGCTGGACCTTAGTAGAATACACTGCAAAGCTTTTGGGCTACAGGATCTTGTACTACATCAATATGTGCCTTGGCAGTGTCAGTCTATAGATTATAGGCAGGAGCAGTACCAAAATTTCAAATATTCACAGGATTCGGAAGCCTAAGAGGCTTAGTGTGATGGGCTCCAAACCCAACAGTGAATGAAATTTAGACATGTTCCCTGCTCTAGATGGTGGGTGGGTGGGGGAAGGGTGTGAATGAGAACTTGGACACTCTTACATGTGTCTCTTTGGGTGGGAGGGAGACAGTAGTCTACTGCTAGTGCAGAAAAAAATGTAGTCCTTTCCATGTAACAATTCACAGAGTTGCCTTGTTATGTTTCCTGTGTAGCAGAGAAGTGTACTCCGTTATTTTTGTGAGTAGATGACTTTTCCCCATTTTCTTTTCCTTTACTTTCTTCCCAAAAGATAAATGTTCTCTTAATTTCACATGCATTCCTGTTTCCAGCTCTCATTACAGTCCTGGCTGTGCCTTTCACCTGGCAAGCTCAACACATCACTATCTGTCCTCAGAATGAAAGTGCACTGGAATACTCAATAAGCCAAGAGAATTATCTGACCCATATTACCTGACAGACCATGTGCATGTTGTTTCTATAAAGCACCTTGCATACCTGTGCCAGCCAAGAGCCTTCACATAGTCCATCCGTTTTGAAATAAGCATCCCTTGTGTACCAGCTTGTGCACCTTTATACATATTTTACCATCTACGCTTGTTTTAACTGAACTTAGACTATGTTCTTTTGACATTTGCAGACTTTAAAATATCTTTGACTGTCAATCTCAGAGCTTTTAAGATGCATAGACATTGTGATGCTCTGAAACACATACAAAAGACAACTGTGTATGCAGCACATGGATTATGAATTACAGATAATTTTCACTGAGCACTAAAGTACTACAGGAATTCCTGACTGTCATTTATTATAAAAACAATGACCCTTCCTTCAGAAGTGTGGGTGGGTTTTATAAAATTTAAACTAAGTTCTACCTAAGTTTAAACTGACATTCAACTGCTGAACTGCTGCGCTTGCATAGTGCATGAACATGTCACATGGAATTTTCCTTTCTAGAGTAAATGACATGGACTATCAAAAGCAGGCAAGCCACAGGAAAAGGACACTTTAAACACCTTTAAACAAAGGTGAATTTCTGTTCTATTCACCTTTGTTAATATACTTTATCTGCCTCTACTTTAAAAACAACCAACCAATCAAACCAAATCACAAATTTAGTGTTTGTCTTCCTTGTCCCAAATACTTCATCACTTTTGGATGTTGTGCCATGTCAAACCATGCCAGACTTTAATTTGAGCTCCACCACTCCTGAAACAGTGGGACACAGCCCGGGAGTCCTCTGACTCCTCATGCCTGCCATTTACACAGACAGTGGGTAGAGAGGGGGGGAGGGAGTGTGGGCAGTGCAACTCCATTTCTATGTGCCAACCAACAAAGGCATTTAAAAAAGATAATTTTGAATTAACAAAAAAAGATGGCTTCAGTCTGAAGTATGAGAGGAAAGTACTTAAAATGTATTAGGAGTTTCAGTTGTTGAACAAATGTTCTGTGGTTTTCTTCAAAACATTATAGCACGGAAGCAAGAAGCTTGAAACATGTATTCTCACTGCTTACATTATTTTTTTCCTTTTTATCATATAACCAGCCTGGCTGAATAGAGAGCTTTGGCTGGAACTCAGGAACAAAAGGAGAGTTTATGGCCTTTGGAACAGGGGACAGGCCTCTCATGAAGACTATGAAGATGTAGTGAGGCTATGCAGGGAGAAAACTAGGACAGCCAAAGCCCAACTAGAACTCAAGCTAGCTGCAGCTATTAAAGACAACAAAAAATGTTTCTATAAATACATCAACAACAAAAGGAGGAATGAGCCTTTGAGGGTAGGGAGGCTCTACAGAGGGACTTGGACAGACTGGTTTGGTGGTCTGTGGCAAATTGTATGAGGTTCAACAAGGCCAAGTGCCAGGTCCTGCACTTGGGCCTCAACAACCCCATGCAATGTTACAGGCTTGGGGAAGAGTGGCTGGAAAGCTGCCCGGCAGAAAGGAACCTCCGGGTGCTGATCAACGTGTGGCTGAATATGACCCAGCAGCATGTGCAGGTGGCTAAGAGGGCCAATAGCATCCTGGCTTGTATCAGGAATAGTGTAGCAAGGAGGTCTAGTGAAGTGATCCTCCCCCTGTACTCAGCACTGGTGAGGCCCCACTTCTATTACTGTGTTCACTTTTGGGCCCCTTACTAAAAGAAAGACATCGAGGTGCTGGAGTGGGTGCAGAGAAGAGCAACTAGGCTGGTGAAAGGCCTAGAGAACGAGTCTTACGAAGAGCAGCTCAGGGAACTGAGGCTGTTTAGTCTAAACAAAAGGAGGCTGAGGGGAGACTTTATCTCTCTCTACAGCTACCTGAAAGGACATTGTAGAGAGCTAGGTGCTGGTCTCTTCTTACAAGTAAATAGCAATACTACAAGAAGGAAAAGCCTAAAGTTACACCAGAAGAGGTCAAGGCTGGATATTATGATTTTTTTTTTCTCTGAAAGGCTTTTCAGGCATTGGACCAGGCTGCTCAGAGAGGTGGTTGAGCCACCGTCCCTGGTCGTGTTTAAAAGTTGTATAGATGTAGTGCTTAGGGATATAGTTTAGGGGTGAAAATGGTAGAGTAGGGTTAAAGATTGAACTTGATGATCTTACAGGTCATTTCTCTCCTAGATGATTCTGTGATTCTATGTATCACTGCAGGAAGTAAAGCTTTAGCAAGTTTGCTACAGAGGTTTGTTAGTTAAATCACAGGTTCAGGTAGCTTAAATCACAAAACACATGGAAATAAAACACTAAAAGATATAATTAATGCAAAAATTTGTAATGACTGTGGCAGAGGCTTGAAAATGTATTCTATCATATTAGGTGCCTTAGCCTGCCCTTGAAAACCCAAATGAAACTCAATCAAGGGGAGGAAAAAGCCTACCCATGAACAAATTACTCTCTTCATTTCCTTTATCTGATTCTTCTATTTTTCTTTTTTAATACAGTTCTAGAGCTGTCTTATGTGTTTGAGGAAATATATAGCATTACTAGTTAGTTATACTACATGTCACACTCATGAAATCATTGCTACTGGACAGAGAATATTCCTAAGCATGACTATGTGTGCTTTGCCAGTTAATTTTGAGTTATTATTGTTACCTGTGATATTTTCTATCCAAGATGCAAAAATGACAACTGGAGAGGCAGCAAATGGATGCCTCTGCCTAGTAAAGTTCAGAAAAAATTGACAAAGTCCATATTCTTGTTGGAAGCTGTTGTGTAGCTCTAAGCTATTCATTTGGGCAGGGACACCCTCTTCTTCGACATCTTTCTCTTCTTTTGCTCAAAAGAATTTAATGCCAGTATCCTTGTAGCTCAATACTTTTTTATTTATCCTTCCCCATGCATAGCAATAGGGTGTTCTGCTTCCTTTTCAACAACTTTTTCAACACACGAATTAATGGATTTTTACTTAAAAATGCTGACTATGGCATCAGGAATAATACTTCAGGCCTTGAAAGCTCAGAGCACCAGAGTCTTCATGTAATAGCACCAGCAATGTCACCACATTAAAGACTGTCTTAAATCGTTTTTTTTCTCCTCATTCTATTCCCCATCCTTGAAACATAGTTTCAGTTACTTCTATTACAAGTTTGAACTTCTTATTTAGGCACTGACCTTTCAGATAACCAAATACAACTGTTGAACCTGCCTTAACGGAGAAGTTTTGACTTGGCATAATATGAGAATAAAGTAAACTTTCATGCAGTTTTGGAGGAAATGCTAGAAGGGAAGGGAAGGGAAGGGAAGGGAAGGGAAGGGAAGGGAAGGGAAGGGAAGGGAAGGGAAGGGAAGGGAAGGGAAGGGAAGGGAAGGGAAGGGAAGGGAAGGGAAGGGAAGGGAAGGGAAGGGAAGGGAAGGGAAGGGAAGGGAAGGGAAGGGAAGGGAAGGGAAGGGAAGGGAAGGGAAGGGAAGGACATTGTCCAAATGCCTCTGAAACATTGACAGGCTTGAAACACTGACCACCTCCCCAGGAATCCTGTTCCAGTGTTTGACCACCCTCTCCATAAATAGATACTTCTTAATGTCTAGTTTAAACCTTCTCTGGTGAAGCTTTGAACCATTACCAACACCTTGTCACTGGATACCAAAGACAAGAGCTCAGCACCTCCTTCTCCACTTCCCCTCCTCAGAAAGCTATAGCAGCAATGAGGTTGCCTCTCAACCTCCTTTTTTCCAAACTAGGCATACCTGAAGTCCTTACCTGTTATTCATAAGACACGCTTTCCAACCCTTTCACCAGCTTTGTTGCCCTACTCAAGATAGTATTGGGTTAAAATTCCAAAAAAATGCTTTCTTTTTGCAGGCACCAAAAAAACCAAAATATTGTCTGCCCATCATGACATCTCAATAGGGCTCTTTATGGGTTCTAAACATCTTTAGAGAGGAATGAAACTAGAAGACACATTAACTTGAGATTATATGTTATAGCCATCTCAGTGACCATAAAAAAAAAAATAATAATAAATATTCATTACAAATATTAGCAAGTCATTAGACTTATGATTAGGAAATTACCCTAAATACCTTGAATAGTAAGACTTTTAAGATGTTAGAGAGCTATTACATTGGTTAAAGTCTTCCATAATGAGAAAAAATTTGCTTACTTCAGTACTCTATATATCTGACTTTCATAAGTCCTTGAGTTAGATGGTAGGGAGCATGTCTTCTGAAATTGAGTCTGATACTTTTATTTATGAAATTGTTGTAGAAATAAAACAAAAAAGGAAGAAAAATGGGAAATGTAGAAGAATGATACATAGCATTGTAAATGTAGGTGGACAAGCCAAGTGTCTTGAAATACACATCATAATCTGAGATAAAGAGCCTTCCTGTTTTTTCTTAAAGATTAAAAAATATGATGTAGTCACCTGATTCACATGCTCAGCATACCAGCAGTTTTGTTAATGTAACTCAGGTTGAGTGAGGCTGACTTTGCAGAGGTAGCATTGTTCTATGTGTTGGATTTGAAGTAGCATCCTGTGGATGTTGATACTATATTGGGCTTTACTGTGAAAAAACTGAGGAAATTACTCTGCAGAAGTAGAAAGCAGAGTTTTGTGGGAAGAGATTCAAGCCAACTAGGAATAAAGCCTGTGTGACACCTTAGTGATGAATAAGCCTTACTCCAGCTGTAAGCCTTGGAGTGAATTTCAACCTCAGCAAACAAATGATGAATGTGCAATGTAATCTAATTTTTTTGTGTGTTTGAAAGATCAAAACAATAAGGCACAGCTCAGGAGTGAACTACACAAACATTGCTATCAGGATTACAGTTTCAGAAAAGTGAATATTCACCAAGGATGCCAGGGAGAGAGTTCATCAGTAAATACCCACCATTTTCCAGGAATACCGACTAAAATGTTGGAGAGTGGGCATGAGATTTGTCCTTGGGTACTGTAGTTGTGTTTTCTGCTTCTCTTTTGTGCTCTTTTATTGCTTCTTTTTAATATTGCCTGTTCTATATCAGGAGCAAAACTGAGCAAAGAAACATTAAAGCTACAGAGCCACCAAACACGTTGCCAAGATAAAGGGAGTTAAAAAAAAAAATAAAAATTTTGTAAAGTGGCCAAGATTAAACAGGTAAAAGATAAGAATAGATAAGAGTAGAACTGACTGTCCACTGTCTACTGCTGCTTATTCAGTCTGGATTGCAGAATATCTATCTGGCCCAGTAATACTGTGGATTTGAAATCCTGCCAGTCCAGAAACTTAGCCTACAATGAAACACATTGTGTCAACTTCTATCTGAGAATGTTGCAGCTAGTGTTTGATCAGACAAAATGTGTTGTTCTAGCTAGACTATGTTTGAAAAAAAAAAAAAAGTTAAGAAGGAACTATAGTAAGAAACTGCTAAAATGAAATGCATTTTTGGGGAGGTATTTTTTTTGACTGTCAGATTTATTATACAAAATATACTAAATATCGGCACTAGATTATCATATAGTACATCAGAAAACAGGAAATTGATTCAAACTGTTCTGTCCGTTCCCTATGGTAGTTAGAGTTCAATATATATTTAATATAAAAGTAAAGGTGTATTGGCATTTCAGAAATTTTATGAAGATACAAACTGCTCATGGCTAAGTTTCATAATGTGGGGACTTCTCAGATTGAGCATTCTTGTGAGTGTGTATTGTTTCAATTTTATCACAAATTATGAGCAAAAAGCAGAGCTTCATCCTACTGTACTTGGTTGTTTTCAGATGTTGACTTTGTTTTCAGCTGAGCGTGAAAGTACTGGTGTGGAGGGTTAAACCTAGCTGGTCACCAGCTTCCTACCAAGCCACTCTCTCACTTTTGCACCTCAAGAAGGCAGAAGGAGAAAAACGGACTGAAAGTTCACAGGTTGGGATAAGGACAGGGAGATCACTCACCATCATGGGCAAAACAGGCTTAACTTGAGGAAGATTAATTTAATTTATTGCCAATTAACAACAGAGTAAGATAGTAAGATAGTAAGAAATAAAAACAAAACTAAAATCATCTTCCCCTTCCACTTTATTCCCAGGCTCAAATTCACCCCTTCACTCCCAACTCTTCTGCCTTCTTCTCCCATGACAAGTGTCAGAGGGTGGGTTGGGAGGTGGGAGTTATGGTCAGTTCACAGCACTTCTCCTCTGCCACTCCTTCCTCCTTACACTTTTCCCCTGTTCCACTGTGGGGTCCCTCCCACAGGCCAGACTGCAGTCCTTCAAGAACTGCTCCAGTGTAGGTCCTTTTCCATGGGATACAGCCCTTCAGGAACAGGCTGTTTCAGCATGAGTCCCCCATAGGCCTCAGTTCCTGCCAGAAAATTTGTTCCTGCATGGACTCTTCTCTGTGACTCCGTTCCTATGTGGGTTTTCCGTGGGCTGCTGCTTCTTTCAGGCTACTTCAGGATGGACATCTTCTCTGTCTTGGTTGTCTATGGGCTGCAGGGGGACAACCTGTTTCACCATGGTCTTCTCCAAAGGCTTCAAAGGAATTGCTGTTCCAGCAACTGTATCACCACTTACTCCTCCTCTTTCATAGACCTGGGTATCTGCTAGGCTGTTTCTTTCATGTTTTTCTCCTGTCTCACAGCTGTTGTGCAGTGGTTTTTACCCTTTTCAAAATACATTATCACAAGAGCACCACCTCCCTTGATAGGCTCAGCTTTAGGCAGCAGCAGAACTGTTTTGGAACTCGCTAGACCTGGCTATGTCTAACATGCTCCTAGTGTTTTTCCAGAGAATCCACTCCTGCAGCTCATCACCACCTTTCCCCACTACTAAAACCTTGCCAAGTAAACCCAGTACAACTAGACAACCACAATGATTTCCAGTTTGATCTCTCAATCAACCCATTTGATCCTAAACTGAGGGCTAAGACTAATATTTTTCAGAGATTTATCTGAATTGAGACAGGCTTTGAGAATTCATTCCTTCCCAAGGTACTGTACGTAATAGTGGGCCAGTATCTTATGAGGAACATCAATTTACAAAGAGGCTGAAATGTATTTTTTGTCTCCTTTGGGTGCAGCAGATTTCAAAGCAACACTGACATGGAAGATGATGAGGCACACAGGCCAGTGAGACATTGCTGATAAACATAAGGGGTATTTCACTGTTCAGCTTCATCTGTTGTGCTATGCTGGCAATACAGTAACATGGGGTAGTAGCCAATATAGTGGAAATATTCTGGGTCCTTATCATTGCCAGTGCTTCAGTAGCAAACGATAAAATCTATGTGTTTTAACACAGCGACTGCTGGATCTGGTTCTATGGAACTAAGAAAGCATAACTGTTGACTTCTCTAAGAGTATTAATCTGGGACAAGCAGTAATTATTCAGAAAATCATTATTTTGTAGCAGCATTTAAGTATTGAGTGAAATATATGCTAGATAAATTATTAAATTCTACACTCAAAAATTCTACATCATGGAAAGCAGACAGTTTGAAAGACAGAAAAGGAAAAGAGTAATATTTATGATAGTATAATAATATTTAAAGGTTGTCACAAGCAGATCTAATGAATTTTATCACATCAAGATATTTAAAAAGAGCAAAAATTGAAATGTTATTTGAAAAGCAAATGAACAGTTATACTTGAGCTGATGCTGCTAAAATTTTTGAGTTTGAGTTATTATATTTCAAGAATTGCAACTTCTACTAAGTTATGTTATGAAATATCTTGAAAATTAAACCTATCATAAAATACCAAGTTTAGATGCTGTTTATTACTCTTTCAGAACTATTTCATGTGATTATCAAGACTGGAAATTCCTCATGTTTTAGGAATGTACCACTCACTACTGAGTAATGAAATATTCACTGGGACAGAGAAGAAGGACAAGAGATTATAACCAAACAGTCATGAGGAATATGACTCAGTCTTCTACCTAAGGGAATCCTTTCCCAGCAGGCTTTGGAGATTTTGTGGCCTAAGAAAAATATTAAGCTGTTTCAAAGCCAGGAGTTCAGGAGCATACTGGAAGTCTGAGACAGCTAACTTTGAAGCCTTTGACATTACAGAGTTGAGGGGATGTCATCTTGGCTTTGTTATTTTTTTTTGTTTGTTTTGTCTGTTTGTTTTGGTGGTGGAGGTAGGCTTATAAATCTTAAAATACACATGCATCTCAATAATTGCATCAATAGTACAAAGACAGAGGAAGCATCTATAAAATACCTGGGAGACAGCTTCTTTGAAAAGGTGCTTCATCAATAGACCTGGAGTGAGGCACTCCAGAGAGCAAGAAAGACATGATTTGAGACAGGTTATTTGCAACTTTCCAATGTAACTGCAAGAACAGCAATAAGAAAGAAGATACTTGAGAAAAGGACAGAGTAGAAGCACTTGTATGTGTATGCCTTTTTTTTTTTTTTCCTGACTCAGATGGTAATAGTAGTTATCAGTGGAGAGATATTGCTAATTCCTCAGAAACCATTCATAGTGTTGTCAAATAAGCCTATGTTTTCTAGTAGATCTGACAGTTTATCTGGGGGAGTTCTGGAGAGTCCACTTAAGAAGAAAAAGGGTGACATATCTGAGTAAATGGGGACTTACCTGACTTAGAAGTTGATTTACTTCAGTAACGTTTCCAAAACTGTGCAATCTTTCTAACAGATTTCAGATCCACCAGTAATATTAATGGTAACAATTAATAGGAACTAAATCACTTGTTCCTAATCTGTAAGAAGAACTTCCTTTGAGATGAAGGAATGTTTTTCATTTTTGGAATATTTCTTAAGGCTACTGAAGACAAGAACCTGCATGAATAACTGCAATGGCTTTGGCTTCATTTTTATAAGCCTCTTTCCCTGTAGACAGTATAATTAATGGTTGAGCAGTGCTTTTAACTAGACTAGTGAAACAAAAACACACTGATTTTGGAATAGCAGCATTTTGCTAATCCAGCATAATGAAGTAGATAATGCAAACAGTAACCTGAATTCTTACTAACTCAGAAAGAAGTCTGTGAATGTGTATTGATATAGAGCTGAGCTTCCAGAATGTCTGTTTCTCCATTGCTGAAGTTTATGCCTAAGAGAACTGAAAAGAGTACAAACTCCCTCTGTGTGAAAGGGTAAAGGTCCTCACTTCACAACACATCCTGATTTATTATTTGGAAGGGTTGCTGAGAATGTAGTCTTACTTTATGACTCACTCTATTAAATTAACTCCTCCCAAGAAAATAAGAAAAAAGAAGTTATATCATAATTTGTTTATTTATGCTAGGCCCACGTGAAGCAGTATGGAGGTCCAAAAAGATAATTCCACTAACACCAGTCTGATCAAATCTGATCACTGTGACTGTAGAAAACTTTGCAGCAACAAGGGGCAACATATGTATTTGTGCATATATGTAAGTAATGTGTATTCACATATATATATATATAAAAATAAAAAAATTAAATGTTTTTGTTTAGAAAAATTGTGATTGATGGGTTGTGAATCATTAAATTATTCTCCATGTAACATAAAAATGTTATTCTTTCTGAGCTATCCTATTTATTTTCCAAAGAGTTTGAGTGTGTGTTGATTTGTTTTGCATTATTCCCCAGTGAATGTTACTCTACAGATGGGGTCCCATTTATTGATCACTTGTAAATCCGTTTATCTGTACAATGCTAGGGATCCATGTTGTGGGATCATGGGTTAAACAAAACTGTTCTATCGTGGTCTGATTGTAATTGCAAACACTAAGTATTATGTTTTCAGGCAGTGCCTTTTAAAAAATTTACAAGTTTTTCTTATGAGCATTTTTTCACTGACAGTTGCTGCATTAAATATTTTTCTATTTTTATTGTTGTATTCTTACCTAAACCTCTGAAGTTAATATAACACTTTACTTTTCTTCTCATACTTACAATTCTAAAGAACCATATATTTTTAAGCATTAATAAGTGTAGAACAGGAAGGTATAGGTCACTAAGACAGAATCTGATTGATTAACCTGGTATCACCTTCTGTTGCCACAGTGACTACCCATCTGCTTATAAAATTTTAAAAATAGTTTTTCAGTACGTCCCTTTTGAGAAACAGGATTACTAATTCAAAAATACCAAAATAATCTGTTTTCTTGTTATGTTTTATACTGGTGCAATTTTAATTAGAAAAACATTGGGAGGTTAAAATTAGAATCACAGAGAAGATAACCTTTTATCCCAATCTTCCTTAAGGATTGAAGTTTTAAGTATTGTTTTTATAGCAGAAGGAAACACAAAACAAAAGAGAAACTTTGAAGATCTCTTGTAAGCTCAGACTTTCTACCCAATCATAACAGCAACTGCATTACAGAAGTGAAACTCTGCTGTTGGGGATTATTTAGAAAGTCACCAGATTTGTATTGCGATTCATATTAGTCTTATTTTTATTGCCTTGTTATCACTTGCAGCTCTTACAGGTCAACCTGTTTTATTATTTCCATTCCTGCAACCTTCTCAGCTCCCTCTCAATCAGTAAACAAGCCAAGCCATACTCTCTGCAACCAGAGAGGCCATCTTTCAAATGAGACATATGAACAAGGTTATGACCTCTAGGTGATTTGTAATATCTCAAAGAATATGTTGTAAACCTCGAAAAGTTCTTTCTTTAGCCTGAGGACTGCAATCAATACTGAATTTTACTTAACATTTTGTATCATTCTGCCAAATTAAAATAGCAAGAATATTTATTTTTGTCACCATTTTTTTATGTGGCCTGATTTCCATGTTATGAGCAACAAAGATCTGAATTTTTCCTCTTCTTGTAAAAATTGACAATAAAATTTCTCTGTTTATCTTTGTAACTGCTTTAATGTTGCTTGTCTTTTGACTTTACACTGAATATATTCTTCTTGTTTCTTCACAGTAAAATAAAATATTCAACAGAAATAGGGACTTTAGGATTAAAGTAGTAGCTTGTATGTATTTTTAATTAAGGGTTAAATTTGCTAAACCTGTATGATGTTGTAGAGTAGAATCTGTTAATGTTTGTTAGAGGTATTGTGGTGGAATAGGATGTGTCTTGCCTGAGAGCCCAAGAAACAGGATTCAGCTGGGTCTGTGGCTGCAACATCAGCCAACCTGCCAGAATGAAGAATGACACGACCCCAGGTGAAAAGTGCACAGTGAGGTAGACTGCAAGCTTTCCTCCAAGAGGCGACCCCTGCCCACGACCACCAAGAGACAGTGCGCATGCAGGAGTGGGTGTAGCTTTATGTTATTGATTTTGGGGAAATTATTTAAATATCATAATGAATTCCAGGAACTAATTTGTATAATCCTGACTATTTTTTTAGAAGTGTAATGCATATGTTTATTTTTATTGAATAGATATAGGAAGCCTGCAATTCCACTTATGAATAGTTTGATTGTACAATAAAGCATACAACACTTCTCATATTGGTAAAAAGAAGCCATACCTTACCTCAGAAGCAGCACCACCCTGATGGTGGGTGAAGTGATTTTTCATTATATGTTCCCTTAAGATTAGAAAGCTAAAAATATATTAGCAGTTTTCCTAATAATCTTACAGTAAAGGATGTTTCATACACTCCTTGTATTCATTTTCCTTTTCTATGTTTTTGCTTCAATGTTTCCATGGTATTTTAAAATTATGACAAGGAAACAGCTATTTCAATAGTGTTCTTTGCACTTCCATGTATTAAAAACAACTATCATGTTCAAAGCACTCCCTCACTTTTATAGAAGAAAGCCACTGTATTACTCTTGAAGTTTAGGTTCTTCCTAATGTCCTTCTCAGTACCTAAACTTTCACTAGCACTGTTCTTCACTCTGCTTGTACAATCTATATTTCAAGTTTTCAGACCTGGTTGATTTTTTGTTTGTTTGTTTGTTTGTTTAATTTATTTATTAGCACATCAGCCAACTAAAAAGATCAATTATTTATTGGGTAAATTTGCTAATTCCAGATTAGAGATTATTCCTTGAAATATTGCTCAAGCATTTAACTAATTTTTAAAACAAATGCTTATATTTCATATCCATATTTGGGTATATGGAAATAGATTGAGCTTTTTCCACACATGTGAGAATCCAAAATATTTTTTGTGAATGAAATGGGATATTGAGGGATAAATTATTACCCTTTATATATATACACCTGTATTTTCTAGTTAGTTAAACACATAGATAAATCACCACTTAAAATTATAATAGATTTAAAATAATAATTGAGAAGAAATTATGTTAAGATGTTAATAAATGTTTTTAATGTTTTATATTTAAATATCTGTCTTTGCTTGGAATCATCTTGTAGAACTTCCCTAGCAAGGCAAGTATCATCTTCCCCATTGTTCTAATGTTAATCTCAAAGGATGCATCATCTGTCACTAAATGTTCAATATAATACTGCTCATTTTGCTTCCTTTCACTCACTGTGGAAGCAGAGCACAAAACAGTCCCTCTGGCATGTTCATCAAAACTGTGATCTCGCTGATTTAAATGCAGAGAAACTGGCATTTTCCATTTATCTGTAGTCCCTCATATCTTTATTGTTTGAATCCTATTAACACTTTGTTTCTACTCTCTCTTTAACATTGGGATTTTTGTTGTTTGGTTTTTTGTGGGTTTTTTGTTTGGTTTTGGTTTGGTTTGGTTTTTTTTCCTGTGTTTTGTGTTTTTTTTTTTCACCCTACTTACCAGAAACTAATTAACTAGACATAATAAAAAATATTGCATATAGATTTCTCAGATAACTTTCTATGATAATATTTAAGCCTATCTTCCTATCTTCCTAGAATTTATGGAGTATTCTATCATAATACAGTATAAAATTTTATATCTTTTAAAACTGCAGGTCTTTTATGCAAAAGTAATCAGTTCTTAAATATTTTTAACTGCACCTTCAACCCTTCTGAATTTTCTTCCATCTGCTTTTCAGAGGGTACTGTTAAGATTAGAAGTTTTTACAAAAGTTTTTGCTCTTTTGAAATTAACATCTTTTTAACAAGATATTTCACAGGATGTTCTTTATAAATATCTAATACCTTGCATATTTCTTCATCAGACTGTTTAGTGTTAGATGCATTCTATTTTGACCACGCTCCAAGTACCACAATTTTGCATGTCATCCCTCTACATAATCTAACAGTATTATACTTTTCTTACATTGGAAGTAAGATACCAAACCTGTAGTATTCTTCTGAATTATAATCAAACAGAAATGCCTTACTACTACGTTGTTTTCCAATGATCATCTAAAGATTGAACTAGATGCAGATTAATTCTCCCCTTATGCATATGGGTACGGATATGGGTATGTGCACAAGTATGTGTATGCATACATAAATACCACTTTCACAGTACTGTATCCTGTTTTTTTATGAATGTCCCTCTTTTCTCACAAAAAAGAGAAGTTTTAATTTTGGGATCAAAATTCAGAGAGGTGAATGTACTCTTCCTCCTCTTTTCTCTTGTAAAATCAATCCAAATAATTTTCACAATAAAACTTAAAGAACAAGTTATGTACAACTAACTTTTGTTTAGACCCTGAATTCACCATGGAAAATCAGAAAAGGACAACATGTGCTGAACATTTCTGTAGCTATTAAAAAAAAAATACTTTGTTTACCTGTTTATCTCATCTTCTCTCTTGGAAAGTTTGGCATACAATTTCTGCTATGAATGTGTAAAAATGCGTATTTTTCCAAATCAATACATTTATTCACTAAACTCACAGCCATAACAAAGAAGCATTGATCAGCAAGCTGAACCTCAATGAATTTTCTATAGCTTTTATAAAACTTGGCTTACAATAGTCCCTGAAGACCTTGTCATCATTAGATAATGAGATCATTAGAGCAATGAGTGATAATATTCCTTCTGAATATATATCTTAAATTCAGATCTTCATTTCAAATCCAAATGAAAGCTGATCCAAGTATTTAACACCTAATTTCTGTAAGCATTATACTTTTGCAGGTATTTTAAATATCTTGTAGTTTTGTTTGGTAGTTTAGTCTGATTGGTATTGAAAGTGGATATGTACATTAAGTGACAAATTATCTGCAGCAGCAAGTTCACTAAATGCTTAGCAGTTCTATTAACAAGGAATTTAACTTGAAATATTACCTTTAAATACTTCTCAAATCCAGTGGAGTCTCACAATTTTTATTTCATTACAAGAATATTTGGCACTTGAGCCTTAGTTGCAACTGGTTTCCTTTTTTCTAAACATACACTTTTTTTCTGTGCATGGTAACAAGCTGAAGGATAAGATCTCTGAGTATTACATTAAAATGATTAAAATGATAGCATAAACTTAACTTGAGTTCATTTTTCATGAATTCCTATTGAAAAACATTTAGCCTTCAAATTGTTATTTCTGTCATGTTCAGTGTTATAATGTCCTTCCCTAATATTCAGAACTAACAGGCAATAATTGGATGAAAAAAATGAAATAAGTGAAAATTCCAATTTTATGTGGAGAAAAAAATTAACTTGCATTTTTAAGCTGGACAGGGCTTGAATAAGACAAAATTAATTTACGATAAGTGAAGCAATTGTGTATCCCACAGTTAGTGAAGGAAGCAATATGGAAAAAATATCAATGTATAAAATGCCTAAAGCCCAGAGCAGTAAAACGTGTATGTAAGAAACCTATCTGATCTTTCTTATTTCATGCTAGAATTAGGAAGACCATTCCTTCGGTAAGAATGGGTGGGAGAGTCATTTAAATTTAGACGGGGAGGGAGGGGAGAGGAATAGTCATGGTATCTTATGATTTCAGTAAATCAATGCACACTATCATTTCTGTTACTTCTGGTACTCTAAAGCCGAAAAGAAACACAGCTCATAATTTCTTTTTAAGCCTATTATTTAATATTTAAACAAAGGCTTTATATGAACAATAGCTAAGCTTATTGGATTGATACTTCAGAGCTAATACTTTAACTCAGTATTTGGTATCATCATTATAGTAAACAAAGTAGTAAAATGCCTACATAATAATACACCTCATAACAACAGTGCACAGAAGCTAGCTACGAGGCATTCTTTCCTCAAATGTGAACAGTACTAACTTGTATCTATCACTTGCAGCTTAGAAGAAGCGTGGATTAAAATTATTGTCATCAAGAATGATTTAACATGAAAAGCTGGGAAGAATAATTTTATTTCCTTCCTAACATGGCACTAGACTACTTTTTACTTAACGCTGTGTAATGTCATTCCGAGATGTACCTTGCTGTATGAGAATTGAAAAGGGCAGCCAAGATGTCAGTAAAAAAAAATTAAAAGGGAAATAAAATAAAATAAAAAAATCCAAATGTGTCCTTGGAAACTCCTGATATCTGAAATTGGCAAGTTATTGTACATTATGACATAGAATAAATAAAGACACTTTTAAAAATACAATGTCCTTATGAAGAGTCAACATGGTTTCTGCACAAGGAAGTTACACTTCAGACTTTACAGAGCTGTTCTCAAATGGTGAATGACACATATCTAAGTGTAATTGAGTTGATGCACTTGAATTTCCTGAAGTTTTATTACAAGCTGCCTCACCAAAGGTTACTGGGGAAGGGGAGTACCCATGGTAGGGAGGAGGTAAATGTTTGCAATATACTAATAACTATTTTAAATCAGGAAACTGTAGGTGAGGATAAGAGGTCAGAAGAGAAAGGTGTGAACAGTAGAGTTCTGCAGTCGTATTGGCTGGGAGTTATTCTGGTCAACCCTTTTATACTATCTTAGGAAAGAAAGTGAGCAGTAAGATAAAAAAGAAAAAGTGTTCTGATTATGCCAACTTCTTCATAAAATGAAAAAAAGACAAATCTGACAGTGAAGAAATATGAAAGAACCTTAAAATATTAAATAATCGGAAAACGATATTGCAGAAGAAATTTGGTGTAATGGACTTGCCAGAGAATTTTAGCATTGTATTTAAGAAGTGATTGTCTCTGTAT
Organism: Hemiprocne comata; assembly: GCA_020745705.1. Lineage (NCBI taxonomy): Eukaryota > Metazoa > Chordata > Aves > Apodiformes > Apodidae > Hemiprocne > Hemiprocne comata. The sequence continues at coordinate 70,280,694 of CM036616.1, read as the reverse complement.
TACCATTGTAAATCAAAAAATCCCTGGCAGTGTAATGAATTCTTCCTTGAAAATGTAAGCTTCAGTGAGCAGGAATTATTAAAAAACCAAACAAAAAAACAAACAAAAAAACAACCAACCAACCAAACAAAAAAACAACAAAAAATGCTAAGCATGTAGAGTAGTAAGAATCATTAGGAAAAGGCTAATCACTGTGACATTTTTAAAAACATTGGTTTTTTGGCCTTTTGAATACTGAGTCCCCTTTAAAGAGTTAGTTTATAGAACAGAGTAAGTTTCAGAGGGAAAATATCAAAGATGGTGAGAATTATGGAACAGCTTATGTATGAAGAACAACCAAGTAATCTAGGGTACTGCAGCATGGGAGGAGGACAGCTAAGAACAGCTGTGATACAGGGTTACAAAAATGTAAACGGAGCAAACAGGAAAACATATGCATTGCTCTCTCTTATGGCAGTAAGAACCAGGAAGGATTAGATGAAGGTAGGAGGAATTGATTCAATACAAAGAAAGAGTTATTTTCTTGCACGTCTGGTGGCAGAGACTGGACTGCATGCATGCTGATCACCAGCATGGGTTCAATTACAAACCAAACTGATCAGAAGAGTAGAAATGCTCAGAAGATTTCTAAATACATAGACGCCTGTAAAGTCCAACACATTAACTTTTGCTAGAGATATGGAAATAGAGATGTATGTGGAAAACATTTTATTTGCCTTATTCTTACTCTTTTCCATACACAGTTTAAGACAATTTTGTATGAACACGGATTTTAACTGGATAGAAACTTGTTTCATCCTTGTGCAGCCGTTTGCATATTCCTTACCTTTTGTTTAAACCTGATATTATACTAATCTGTGCCAAAATATCTGCAAAATCTTGCAAACTCTTATTGGTAATTCATTCATCAAATTGTATTGTACATTCATTAAACTTTGTTTGTTTCACTTGGACCTAACCAGCTTATTTTATCTTATTTCTGATCTTTAACAATGAAAATATAAGAAAGCATATATAAGCATAAGTGAGATAATAGAAATGTGAACTTTTTGTGCTTGGAAAGCATCTACCAGCAAGGATAATTGGTTGTAGGCTGAAGCCTTGTACATTCTTGCAATAGATCAATATTGAAGAGCTTTATAGTTTTGAGAATGCAAGAATTGGTCTCTTCAAAAGTTTTAATGGGAATATTTTACCACTTGAGACAGACTAACAATGTATTTGGAGATTTTAATGTTTAATTATTGTCTCGAAGTGGATGACTAAACACATGGAGGTGTTGTTTGGGGTTTGTTTTTTTTTTAAAAAAAATCTTTTTAATTCTTTCCAGCCATGTGATATTTCCATATCTAAATACATATTTTAGAAGGCAAATATTTTTCCTTATTTTTTTGTAGATTACAATAATTAATAAATAAACCAGAAAATTTTCCTTTAATGCTTTTGAATCCTCTATTAAAATGAAATAAAACAAAAACATAAACAGGCTGTCCACACCCCCAGACTCCCCTCATTAGGTCTACAAAATATAACCTTTCAGTGTCCTTCTAAAGTACTGGAATGCAAAATGAGACGTCACATATAGCATGATTGGAAATTTAGTCTCTTCCAGTATTTGAGTTACTCCAAAGAACAGAAAGACACTGTGGTAAATCCTGTGCAAAGAGCAGGCATAAAATAATGTCCATTAAAGGAATGTTAACATTTTAATGGCTAAATGTAATTTCTCTGTCACATCTTCCTCTGCTGGATATATCAGTATACTCATGACTCTGGACCTACACTGGATCCGCTAAATTCCTGGTGGTGATTTCAGTTAAGGATGATCTGTTCATACTTTCTTATATAAGGGAGGGAAGACACCCTTCAATCAGAAGTTCAACAGAATGCTTCTAACCTGCAGGAAATAGAAAAGACTCATAACATAGCCCAATGAATACCTTGTTCATCTCTTTCAAACTTCTATTATGACCACAACCTTGTCTACATTGTAATCTTATGCACTCTACACATAAATTCTGGTAGTTCAAATATGAAGCAAATAATTCAGAAGTTGGATCTTTATAAAAGATTAAAATAATGCAAATTTACACATCTAAACATAGTAGTAAAACACTCACGTGTAATTACCAGCTTTGATTTTTTAACCATTTTACTACAGTCTTCAAAAATTAAGCAACCAGCTTTTCAGTAGTCAGAGTTGTTTCCCCTGATGGTTTTGTCGCAGGAATATGTAACTTTTTTCTGTCTCCTTTGGTCAATTTTCCTTATTGTTAATTTTTCTTCAAACCAAATAAATCCTCTTCTCAGTCAAAAAGCCTTTGTTTCTATTTATATCCTTGCTTTTCAGTATTCAGAGCACAGCTGTTAAATTTAATGATTTCTTTAGTTTGCTTTGAAGCTTCTTCCATTGGGAATAGGTGATATATGTCAGAGTCCTTGTCAGTCTCTGTCTGACTCAATACACATTGTGGCAATTTTTATAAAATTAGCGCAAATTAATAGATTACACGACAGAATCTTGAAATTGCCATAGGAAGACCAGAAAGAAGCAAAAAGCATCCTCTTTTACAGCATTTGACCTGGAATTCTTAAAGTTTATAGATGAACACTTATAATCTGTATCATTAATGACAATATACTTCAGAAAAGGCCAGTAGAATTTATATACCTAGGGCCCTTCTGAAAATGGTTCTCATTTGCCTAGATCACTTCTGAAATCTGGTTTTAATTCTGCTGCCAACCGTCTGCAAGAAAGGGATGACTGAGCCTTAATTTAACAATATCTAACCTCAAAGTAAATGAAACTGTGCAACTTTGTAGGAGGAGGAAGTGGCTATATAGAGATAGCTCTTAAATGCCCTTTCCTGACAAGAAGCCATGTGTTTCTGAAATAATTACTTCAGCCTTCATCCACAGACTGAGACCTGATATCTTGCAAGGCTTTTAGAGCCTTGGGAAAGGCGGAAATAAAAATTAGCCCAAAGGTCACTAAGGCCATGAAGGGATTTCATTTATTTCTTTTAGCATATTGGAAGAAAAATCCTTGGGAAATCGTAATTCACATAATTCACGTAATTCCTTCCTGTTTTTCCCCAGTTTCTTGTTCTGGCCTGTATATCAGAACAAAAGGTAACACTATGCTCTCCACAGTACTAAATCTCATTGTTACAATAACGGGTCACTTGAAGAGCTTTTTCTCCCTCACCATCCATTGCACTAGCCTGCATTTGTTGAGGGACACTTTCCCACTGCTTTGGCACATAACATTCCATGTTTGTAGCTAACTATCTGGGGGTATGTTTGAAGATCTCCCTGATTAATTCCCATAAGCATGTGGGGCATTAATAGATTTTTTGATCAATGTCTGTGATCTGTGCCTCTGTCCCTTCATTTCCCTTTGAGTTTTGTTACTGTCATGGTTTGGGCCTAATCAGACCATAAAGAGCCAGGCACGAGCTGCTCACTCACCACCCCACCCCACACACACACCCAGTGCGGGATGGGAAGGAGAAAGGCTAACTAGAAGCTCGTGGGTAAAGAAAAAGGACAAGGAGGGATCATGCACCATTTATGGTTACAGGCAAAATAGACTCAACTTGGGGGAAAAAAAAAATAATTTAACACTAATTAAATGCACACAGGACACAGACAAAGCAAAGAGCAGTGCTTAAATATGTTACCCCCACCCCTCCCTTCCTCCTGCACACAAATTACATTATTCCTGATTTCTCTACCTCCTTCCCCCCAGCAGCACAGGGGGACAGGGGATGAGGTTTAGAGTCAGTTCACAGTCTGTTGTTTTCTGCCACTCCTTCCTCCTCAGGGAGAAGGATTCCTTACAGTCCTCCCCTGCTTCCCCATGGTCTCCCTCCCATGGGAGAGAGTCCTTCATGAACCTCTCTGACATGAGTCCTTCCCACAAGGTCAGGGGCAAGCTGCTCTAGTGTAGGCTTCCCACAGTCACAGGCTGCTTCGGGAGCTGTCACCTCCCCTGGTGCAAGGTCCTCCACAACTGCATGGTCCACGTTCACGGCCTGCAAGTCCACATTCGCCTCTCCTGGTACCTTCAGAGAATGTTCCACCCTGTCACTCCAAGAATGCAGGCTGACAGCCTTCCATCTCCCCACGGGCTTCTGCAGGACTTCTGCTCAGACACCTTCTTTCCCCTTCTTCCTCACCAACCTCAGGATCTTCATCCCAGCACTGCTTTAACCTCTCCAGCACAGCTCTTTTTGCTTGCTCTCTGCTCAGGTCTTGTATCAGTTCTTTAATATGTTAATCACGGAGATGCATCTATTGTCTCTCTAATGGTTCTGGCCTCTGCCAGCTGAGCCAGGTAGCTTTTAGTAGCTTCTTAGGGGAGCCACCCCTGGGCCCTCTACCAAAACCATACCAGAACTAAACCAACACAGTTACAGAAAGTAAATACAATGCTTAAGAAGCTTAATTGAGTGTAAAATCCAGCATTATGGGATTTTTTTTTTTATTTTTAATCTTCCTTCCTGCGAGTCAAAGAGTATTCACAACTGCTGTAACGGTTAAAAATTGTGAAATAAATAAAGGATCCATATTACACACAAAAAACCCACACTCTGTATTTTTTTTTTATTATTCTTAACATCATCACACGTTATTTATTAGTACAGATGTCAGATTTGACATTCATAGCATTATTATGAAGCTTATGTACCCTGGTATTTTTTCTTAGCTTCGCCAATATCTAGTTAAACATCCATAAACAACAAAATAATATTTTTTTTTTAACATTAAATCAAACTTTTTTTAGCTTTATAAGTGAATATTAATGTAATTGCATCTAGGCATACTCTATTTTGCCATAGATCATGTATGACTTGACTTAATATATCCTTTTGCAAACACTTTGTAATAGGTAAGTTTCTTCAGTTCTAGTAGATGTGGGAAATTTTTTGGTTGTTTCTTGTGATGCAGTTATGAACTACTACAATTTATTTTATTTTATTTTATTTTATTTTATTTTATTTTATTTTATTTTATTTTATTTTATTTTCAGTGCAGAGCTGTGAGAGCTTCACTAAAGCAAGTAGAGAGGTGTCCTCCAAAGAACCACATAGGAATTGTGTTATTTTAGTATTTTGTTATTTAGTATATATGCACACAACTCTCTCTGTTAGAAAAGTGCTATAAAGGCAGGAATATTTCATTCATGGAAATTGGAAAACCCCTTTAAATTAAAGAAAGCACTATCTGGAGAACAGCGTTTATATAACTATGGTATCAATATGTTTATTGTTCAAAATTAGGAGAAAATTACTAGAGAATCCAAGTACTAATGTTATACACATTGTCCCCATTTATTTTTACATTAGGTCACTGCTGAAGATCTCAAATGTACTATGATTTAAAATAAGTTTATGCTAATACAGAGTTGCAGAAGGTTTCAGCATTATGCATGTGTAATTGGATACCTCACATTTTACAAAACAAGTCTAACTGAAGCTGATCCAAATTAAAGAGGATTTGTTAGGTTCTTGTAAAAGCATGATTAATGGGTAGCTTATCCTGGCCCTAAGGCTTGATGGGAGTTACAATGCAGAATAGAATTCAGGATAATCCCATAATAGTGATGCAGCAATGAAGATAAGGTATGTATATGAACTGACATTAGCTGATACAGTAGAATATTCTTCATATGTATACTTTTGAGAAGAAAGAATTTGCTACCAATGCCTACTTAAAAATGACTCCACTGTACCTTATTAATCAAAAAAGAAAGCCCAAGTTAATCCCACTAGATGGTGGGAAAAATAATGTTAAAGAAAAAACAAAATTGTCTAGCAGAACAACGGTAAGTATTGGCAAGGGGTAGCAGACAAACATTAGTACTATGAAAATATTGGTTAATACAAAAGTAGAGTAAGCAAAACTTTGTGTTAGAATAGACACTTCAAACTAGAGTATGCATTTTGGGGTACAGGAGATACACCTGACAGATGTAATCCTCTCACTTTTGGTTTAGGTCTACTCAGTATCATTTGTGTAAGTAGGTAATCATCAAATAGAAGGACTGCATCATATCCTGTCTAGTCTAATGGAAACATATAGTGTATTATGTGTGATCCCAAGAAGATGCATTAGGAAAAAAAAATGCAAAACTGTGTAATATGGTGTAGAATTTGAAATCATCACAGGTACAGTGAAATAAAGACTAAAAAGAGACCTCTGAACATCTCTTCCTTTCATTTTACGGAGATAGCTTAAGATCACTGTACTATGAATAACATAAATTAATTAGTAAAGTGTAGTACAAGCTGTAACAGCATAGAAAATACTTATTGCATTATCAATTAAAATCTGGGAAAGAAAGTCAGAGATGTAGTACATATCCATTACACCAATTCCAATTAGCTTTCTTGAATTTGTAACGCCATTTTAATTGCATGAGGCACTGGTTTAGCAATGAGCCAACCCACAGCTTGAGTTTACACTATATGGTGCTATACAAGAGAGGTCTCCAAAATACAGAAGCATGGAAGCAAATTTATCAATGCCACCAGTGAAGAACGTGAGTGTGTGAGTGGCTATGCATGTATACTCAGTAAACAGGTAGACAAAGCATATACTGAGTGTACTGTATTATAAAGCTCCCAATTTCTGCTGCACAGGGAAGAAGGTAATTTCTTATTCTGGGAATGCAGCTATTTGTGTTAATGCAGTGTTTTTAACATCTACAGAAATAATTAAACCTATCAAAAAAAAAAAAATCTTTTCCCAAAAGTCATACTTAAAAAGAAAAAGATGCGTCAGCAAAGGAAAAAGAGTATTTTTTTTTTAATTAAAGCAGAATTACTCAGGTTTAATGATAACTGTAATATCTCTCTGTGAATGGCAGGGGGGTTTAGCTTTCATTGATTATGCTTTCCCTCTAAGAAAGGAATAATTACATTAGACATGAGAACTAATAGCGTTTCTGCTTGGACATCACTGAGATGCAGTAGGACTGAGAGCACCTGCTTGGTAAACAGTAGCTGTACCTGAGGGAAAAAAATGTCTTCAATAAATACAGAGCTTGCCTGTAAATATCCTTCAGAAGCAATAATCTCTACGGTTAGCAGATAAATCTTTACCATACTTAATACTACTTTGTTCTGGTGAAGCTGTCTAAAGTGGGTCACAAGAAAGCTAGTGGAGAGACTAACCCTCCAGGGAGGTAGCAGGAACATTTTTGTCATTCGTTGTGATTTACTTGTAGGAGCTCATTTTTGAAACAGAATTGTGGAGCTAACATATTTCAGGACAGGAATGCCAAGATCACATCTCCAACATAAAAACTAAGAAAATTTTGAATTTACCTATGTTTCAACTACAATGCAAAATACTCCTAAAACAGCCAGGTATACTAGTTCAGTGAGACAAAGAGGCAGGAAGGCAGCAACTGTTTCCCATGTGTACAGTACTTGTTATTTGTTTTGTCTTTTATTTTCACTAAGGTAAAAGATCTCATAGGTATTTTAATGGTTCTTTGCTGTATTACCAAATGTTCCTCTTACAGGGAATGTCATGAAGGACTCTGCATGGTGACATAAAGAAAGAATAAACCAGGCCATGGAAAGAATTGTTGACACCCTACTGTTTAAAAAATTTGCCCTGCGTCTTTACTGTGTATTTAAAGGAGAAGGAGGTTTTATTTCAAAACTTATGTACAGAAAATATTTTCCATGATACAACTGATTTATATAGCAAGACAAACATGCATTAAGTTCTCTTTAAGAGTGGTATGGTGTCTGTTGGATAACTTTCAAAACTACCATAGAATCATAGAATTCTAGAATGGCTAGGGTTGGAAGGGACCTTAGATCATCTAGTTCCAACCTCCCTGCATGGGCAGGGACACCTCCCACTAGACCAGGTTGCTCAAAGCCTAATCCAACCTGGCCTTGAACACTCCAGGGGAGGGGCATCCACAACTTCCCTAGCAGCCTGTGCCAGTGTCTCACCACCTTCACACTCAATAATTTCTTCCTAATGTCTAGCCTAAATTTACCTTTTTCCAGTTTAAAGCCATTATGCCTTGTTCTTTTGCTACACACCCTTATAAAAAAGTCACTCCCCAGCATTCCTGTAGAACCCCTTCAGGTAAGGAAGGCATCTATAATGGTTCCCCGGAGTATTCTTTTCTCCTGGCTGAAGAACTCCAACTGTCTTAGCCTGTCTTCACTTAAGAGGTGCTCCAGCCATCTGATCATCTTCCTGGCCCTCTTCTGGACTCGCTTCAACAGCTCCATGCCCTTCCTGTGCTGAGGACTCCAGAACTGGGAACTGTACTCCAGGTGGGGTGTCACAGGAGTGGAGTAGAGGGGCAGAATCACCTCCATCCAGTTGCCATGCTTCTTTTGATGCAGCTCAGGATATAGTTGACTTTCTGAGCTGCAAGCACACATTGCTGGCTTATGTTGAGCTTCTCTTCAACTGACATCCCCAAGTCCTTCTCTCATTCCTTTATTCCCCAGCCGGTATTAATACTGGCAGTTGCCCCAACCCAGGTGCAGGATGTTGCACTTGGCTGTGTTGAACTTCATGCAGTTTACATGGGCCCACTTCTCAAGCCTGTCAAGGTTCCTCTGGGTGGCTTGGTGTCATCAGAAAACTTACTGAGGGCATACTCAAACGAAACATCCATGTCTCCAACAAATATGTTAAACAGTGCCAGTCCCAGTGCTGAATCCTGAGGAACAGCACTCACCACCGACCTCCACATGGACATCAAGCTGTTGAACACACCTCTTTGAGTGTCACCATTCAGCCAATCCCTTTTCTACTGAGTGGTCCACCCGTAATGCCTGTGTCTCTCTAATTTAGGGACAAGGATGTCATCTGGGATGGTGTCAGATGCTTTCCACAAGTCCTGGCAGATGACAACAATTTCTCTTTCTTTATCTACTAATGCTGTAATCTTGTCAGAGGATGCTACCAAAGTTGTCAGGCATGATTTTCCCCTAATGAAGTCATGTTGGCTGTCACCACTCACCTCCTTATTTACCATTTGCCTTATTATATTCTCCAGGAGGATTTGCTCCATCATAGTGCCAGGCATAGAGGTCAGGCTTACTGGTTTCCAAAGTTTTCTTGCTTTTTTGAAAATGGGGGTTATGTTTTCCATTTTTCAGTTTGGGGGAACTTCACGGGGCTGCCACAGTTTCTCAAATGTGATGGATAGTCACTTAGCAACTTCATTTACCAGTTCCCTCAAGACCCACATTTTGATCTTGTCAGGTCTCATGGAGTCGTGTACCTTCAGGTTTCTTAGATGGTCTCCAACTTGATCTACTCCTACTGTGGGTGGTTCTTTGCTTTCCCAGTCCTTGACTCTGCCTTCTGTGACTTGGGCAGTGTGGCTTGAGTACTTGTCAGTGAAGACTGAAGTAAAAAAGTCATTGAGTACTTCAGCCTTCTCCATACCTCAGTTAACAAGGTCTGCTATTTCATTCCAGAGAGGGCCCACATTTTCCCTAGTCTTTCTTTTATCACTGACCTATGTACAGAAGCTTTTCATGTTGCCCTTTATGTCCCTGGACAGATTTAATTCTATCAGAGCTTTAGCTTTTCTAACCTGAATCCTGGCTGCTTGGATAATTTATATGTATTCCTCTCAGGCTGCCTGTGGTTGCTTCCACCCTCTGTAGGCTTCCCTTCTATGTCTGAGTTTTTCCATGAGCATCTTGTTCACCCGTGTAGGTCTCTTAGCCTTTTTGCCTGAGTTCCAGTTTGTTGGGATGTGTTGCTCCTGAGCTTGGAGGAAGTGATCCTTGAATATTAATCATCTTTCTTTGGCTCCTCTTCCTTCCTGGGATTTATCACATGGTCCTTTACCAATCAGGTCCCCAAAGAGGCCAAAGTTTGCTCTCCTGAAGTTCAGGGTAGCAAGTTTGCTGTATGCTCCCCTTGCTGCCCTAAGGATCTTGAATTCCACCATTTCATGATCACTGCAGCCAAGACTGCCCTTGAGCTTCACATTCCTGAGAAGCCCACCTTGTTGGTAAGAACACGGTCCAGTATATTACCTCTCCTCATTGGCTCCTCTATCACTTGGAGAAGGAAGTTATCATCCACACAGTCCAGGAACCTCCTGGATTGATTATATGCTACAGTGTTATCCCTCCAACAGATACCAGTGTGGTTGAAATTGCCCATGAGGACCAGAGATTGTGAATGTGAGGCGATTGCTATCTGTTTATAAAGACCTTCATCCTCTCGGTCTTTCTGATCAAGGGGCTTGTAGCAGACCCCCACTACGGTGTCCCCTGTCGCTGCCTTCCCTTTAACTCTGACCTATTATCTCTCAATTGGCTCTTCATCCATGCCCACGCAGAGGTCCATGGACTCCAGCTGCTCATTGAGGCCTCTCCTTTTCTTCTCTGCCTGTCCTTCCTGTATGATTACGTGAGACTTTAATAACAAAGTATTACTCAGCTAATTTCTCATATGAACAAAGTTTAGATTCATTCTATTGTTTCTTTTTGTGCAGGATTTTTTTAGGATAAAAAAATTACCAATTAATATAGTAGTTTTTTACTCAGTACTATCTACCCAAACCATCATAGAAAATTTCAGGCCTGAGTTTAGTCCAGGATATATCATTGCTGCTTAAACATGCCACGGAATATTCACCTTTTTTCTGCTTTCTTTCAGTGAGCACATGCTTTAATTTTGCCTATTTATTCCATCATAAGGAGTGAACAATTGATACCTAAAATGTAGAACAATAAAAGGGAAAAAGACACTTTGTTTACCTTTCTGACTTCGTGGACTACTAAATATTTAAAAGAAAAACATGATGAAGATGAGATGAAAATCAGAGAAAAGAAGGAATATATTTCTGGGTTTGAGGGGAATTGTGAGAAATATGTGACAGCAGCTACACAGTGCTTTAATATCAGTTCCTTAAGTGATAGTTCCATTGCCAAGCAGCACAGCTTTCATAAGTCTGCATCTGTGGTAAATAGACCAGATGGGTACAAACAGAAATAGAAAGCTTGCAAAAAAAAAAAAAAAAAAAAAAAAAAAAAAAAAGGAAGTGAAGGAAAAAAAGGTCTTTATTCTCATTCCATGCTTTAATAATACTATCAAGCTCAGTTTTGAAATGGATTGGTTGTCCAAGCAGGTGTCCTAAAGGTGCCATCAGGCATCTGAATGCCAGCCAATGTTTGAAAGCATGCTGGCTTGATAGCCATTAATTGGTAAACTGTGAGAATCCAACATTGTGTGCACGAAAATTGAACTTCATTCTGAGCACCTCACAATGAGAACAGCAGAGGGAGCTGTCAATCTTCGCAGGAGCAAAGACATACATCATCCAGCATAAGACATGAGCATGTATTATCCAGTAGTTAGTCAATGCTAGAGCATTACACAGGGCTTGGTGAGATGTGTGTAAACTATCCATATATACAGTTAAATATGGAGTTCCATGGTTTCATAGTTTGACCATTAGTGGCAAACCAATCCACGTAGTTTAAAATCAGCCTGAACGTATCATTTATCTACCCTAACTGTAGTCATTATCCTTTGAAGTCTAGATGCTTTTTGAATTTTAATATAATTTAATTAACGATTAAGGTTTATTTTCTATTTTTTTTTTCTTTTTTTTTTTTTTTATTGCTAACTGTGTAGAAACTTCCCTTTGGCTGTACGGTGCTAGCTTTCAAAACTACATATATCCTACTAATATTGGATGCTCCATATATAATGATTGTAAGGACAACTAAAGGAATAGAACATGTGAGCAAAAATTGAATCAGAAGTAGAAAAAAAAAGCCCAGCTTGTTCTAGTCATGAACTACATACGAAGAAGTGAGCAGTGAATGGCTTCTTTAAATTATTTTTCTGCCATTTAAATAGCTGTATTCCTTCCACCTTTTCTCCTGCAGCAACCTAGGCTGGGAAGGTTATTAAATGAGACTACTGTGCCATTGTGTGGTGCTTCTGTTGAAGAGGTTTTAAGCACTGCAAAAAGATCATTAAATGGTAAAAGACAGATTTATTCAGTGGCAGCTCAACACTACTTGAGATGTGGTACAAATCGCCTCTGTCTTCACTTGACTGCTAATTTGCCCATGGCAGATCTTTATAAATCAAGCTCCGTGGTAAAGTACATGATAGCAAAACTAAGTAAGTGATAAATCAGGTAGAAAATAAAAGGTTCTACATGAATTTGAAAATATATTTTAATTTAATGCTAACATTTATTTGAATAAAATACTAAAATTACATGTAACACTTTTCTAATGAACATAAGGAGTTTTCAGAAATAATCAGAAGTTTGACCAATCGTAGCCAGTGGGCAAAATGTTAACCTAGTAATCAAAAACTAAGGCTTAAAAAGACCATTAACACTTGCAAAACTAAATAAAAAAATACTTATTTTATCTTTTCTGTATCACACTCTATAACCTTCGTTGTACTAAACATTTTCAGATTTTATGCTTATAATTTGTTTATTAAACCTAAGGACTGATATTTGGCTTTTACCGGCAGATTTGCATGCTTACTCTAACTTCATATATTGCTAATCTCTCACTTAATATAAAAAATGGAAAAGAAAAAAAAAACCTATCTTCCTCTCCCATTTTTTCTTCCGTCTTTTTCAGTGATTCAGTTTGATTTTTTTGTTTTATTGTGTAATTCGCCTCAACTTGGATACCCATTCAGAACAACAAGAGATGAACAATTAGAAAATTATTTCTTACACGCTCTGGGGAGAAATTGGAGGGAGGGTATGAGATTTAATTTCTACATTTCAAGTTTCTTTAAATTGCAAGTTTGATCTGCATTTCACTCAAGAGAGAAGAACCCTTCACATGTATAACCTATTATTCAGAATACATATAAAAAGAAGAAAAAAAAAACAAACAACAAACCAAGCACATAAACTAAAACAACAGACACAAGATTACCAGCTTTCTCAGGTAATGTAATCAACCCAGCCACACAACTCTCTCTTTTTGTCCAGTGTCATCTAACTGGGGATAAACACGGGCACACATACTTGAATTATGCCTTTCCAAGGGAGGTTTGCTTATATTGTGTGCATTCATGTCTTGATAAAAATTTTGTAAAATTGTTTCTAGAAATATAACAAACAAAAATATTTCTTAACTACATGAGACACTAGGCTTCATAAGAACACTGAAACAAGTAGGGATCTCTACCCTTACGGCTTCTTTGCAGCTTAACTCACATCTACTTTCAGCTTCTCAACCTAAACACTTTCTATCTCTTTAAGCTGTTTAAGAAAAGAAAAATACAACATGGACTTCGTGAGATTTGCATGCTAATGTAAAAGGGCAGGTGAAAATCTGTGTACTGACTCACAGAAACACATTTGCTTAAAGCTCTGTAGAGTGCCACTTGGGCAGTCATCAGATTAGACCTTCAGACCTTGTTCAGTAAAGGTATCCCAGACTGCATTTTCTCTTTTTTTTTTTTTTTTCAAAAAATTTTCAGGAAATCTATGTATATCACGACAATCTCTCAACAGATGGCACAAGTAGAAAAAACAAAACATAACAAAAAACACAAAAAAACAGGAAGATCATCTAGGAAGCATTTTCTGGAGAATACAGGGAACTTGGAGGATTGATAATAGTTCTCTTGGGGACCTTCACACTGATCTGATACCTCACACTGATCTGCCTCAGCACTCACACAGAAGAACATTGAGACAACACAATTATGATACAACACAATTTTTCTCTCACACGTGATAGTTGTTGTTGTTGCTGGTGTTGGTTGGATGTCCAGAAACAGTAGTTGTGTGGGACATACAGAGGTTCTTCCTTCCAGAACCCTGGAGATTTCTTGGGGAAGGTAGTGTTCTCTGATACTTCGTTGCCTTCCCACACTAGAGATGTTTTATTTAGTGTAATTCTTAGTGAGGCATCCTTGATAATTAAAAGATATTTTTATGGATTGAAGGATATTCTAAGCATCCTAGTTACACACCTGTGTATTCATGATCATTTTGAGTAATCTAAAAAGTCTGGGAGTAGGATTAAATTGCTCCTTTCTTCATGGGGAAATCCTCTCATGAACATTTCGGGAGAAAAATAAAAATCATGACATTTTCTCTCCTCAGTTTCTCCACTGATAAACTGTATCCCAGAGGAGAAAGACACAACTTTTGGATCCTAATCAGAGAGGTGGGTGAGTATCTGTTTGAATATAAACTCATCTCAGTTTTGGCACAACATGAAAAGCTCTCCATATCACATAGAAGTCATTTCCTAGACAGACTACTAAGCAATTTGAACTTTCTATTCATTACATACTTGCATAATATAGTGTTCCTTTTTACAAGATTTTCATAAAGAAAATCTACATAATAAAGCAGCCAATTTTTAAGCTATAATATTACCTTTTTCAGAAATGTCTATTGTTCAAAGAATTGCTAGTATCAGAAATAAAATAATTCCAACTGTCCACGGAATTTTTTCTACAAACATTGAGAAGGCTTATTGTATCAGTAATAGCATTAGAACTTTGCTATTGTTTTTGTTGTCACAGTGACTTTCATCTGAGGTCCAGAGCCATGATGCATTGCTAGAGGCCAATTAGAAATGTGACAGCTGTTTGATTTTTAATTTCACAATGGAAGTGGCTATTCAAATAAAATATACTACTCATTCAGCATCCCTGTTTCTCCCAGTTTAAATTTACTTACATAAACAAATGGAATTTTGATCCTATGGAAGTACCTTTGACCACAATAACAGATGCTGTAAATCAATGTTACTGATATGAGTGCCAAGATACAGATGGTTTTAAAAGTAATTTGTCCAAAATGTTTAAGAAACTATTTTTCTTTTTAAAAATATTTTTAAAAAATACAATATAGAAACAGCACAATAAACAGTATGACTTTCTATAAGCTGGAGTAAACTGTACTTCCTGCTTTGTTTGAAAAGGTGAGCAGTATTTAGACTGTGATGGGTATCCTATCTTTTTTTTGTCACAGTGTTTTTCTGTGATTCCATAGTTACTCCACTCTATTCCTGGCCACTTTATTACTAGTAATTTTTTTTTTCTTCTTTTTAATTTTCATTTCAAACAATCATTTTATAAGGCATTCTAAATCTTGAAACAAAAACAAATTAATTAAGTGGTTAGAACTGCTATTTGAACTAGTATATTAAGTTTGTAATAAGCTACCATATATATAATCTATCATTTGGCAAAAAAAAAAAAAAAAGAGCACATTATTTAAAAAGTCTTCAATTCATATTAGATATTCATAAGCAGAAAAAAACCCTAAAAACTGGTGGTTCAGCATGTAAATCTCAGTGTTATCCACATGTGAATTGCTATAAAATGACGAATAAATGTGATTGAAGCACTTGCTGTAGGAGGTGCATAAATCATCTGCTCTGACTTGGTTCTGGTTGCTTTATACATTTATCACACAGAGAAGCAAGAATCTGCAAACATTAGCAATTCCTTTATTTCCTGAGTTTTTCACACACTGTATGTATACGAATGTGATGTTCATATCTGAGGATTATACCCTAACAGTATGCATGTAATAAATCATTTCAACCCATGAACATGAAAACTTCCACAGACTGGCTGTAATTATCTCCACCAATTTTTAACTGGGGATCAAACTGGATACCAGAAATACATGCTACACATTCAAATTCTTAAACCAGAAGTTTCAAGTATCAATGTCCCTATTAGTCAGCCATCTTTCCCTCATTCTAGCAAAATATTTTGGTTTCTGACCTTTCCAATTAATCATAGAGTCATAGAATGGTTTGGGTTGGAAGGGACCTTAAAGACCATCTAGTTCCAACCCCCTGCATGGGCAGGAACACCTCCCACTAGACTAGGTTGCTTAAGGCCTCATCCACTCTCGCCTTGAACACCTCCAGGGAGGGGGCATCTACAACTTCCCTTGGCAACCTGTTCCAGCAATATTTGAAAAAGTACAAACAATATTCCAACCTTTTGTTAGATTACATCTAAAACATTTAAATTTTGTTATGACTTTTTCTTAGTGTTTGAAAATGGCTAGAGGCTTTTCCCTCCCCTACCCCCACTTAAAAAGAATCCTGTTTGCAAGTGCTTGCACTTAAGGCAAGTTGTCTTGCCCCTTTTTTTGTCTTTTCATAGTTTTGTTTTATTTTAGTTTTCAGAGGAAAATAGGGCCAAGTTCAATTATTTGTATTTATTTTCTTCAATTGGGATGACTTCTTAAGGTTTTAATAATGAATGTGTACCAGAAAGGCCTACCCAGTGATAAACATTAGGGTGAGAGGATCTCTGGAAACTTATCTGTCTCACTACAACTTACGCTGTTAGAAAGGCATTACAAAATGATAGAATTACAGAATAGTTGAGGTTGAAAAGTACCTCTGGAGATTGTATAGTCCAAGAAAGGCTTGGACTATCCTCCTTCACAAGGAGGGCTTCTAGGGTTTGATTGCTTTCATGGGGAGAAAAGAAATAAAAGTTAAGGGAAAGGGAAAAGAGAAAAGAGAAGAGAAAATAAAAGAGGAAGATAAAATAATAAAGGAAAGAGTCTATGCATCTAATCTGAATTTTTTGTTTTCCCTTCATCTGTTACTGTGCACTTCTGGGCAGAGTCTGGCCCTGTCTTCTCTCCTCTTACTTGAAAACAGGAATACACGCTTCACTGAAATATTCTCAAGACTGGAATAACATAGATCCCACAGCTTTGTCCGTGGATGCCCTGTGCTCCAGTCCTTTTACTGACCTCTGTGGGACTCACTCCAGTACATCCATGTACCCAGGCTGGGTAAAGGATCCAGGTTTGTCTCAAGGCTCCTGACCAGCAGGGCAGGATTCCTTTTCAGACCTTCTGGCAGCACCCTAGCTCATGTAGCCCAGAATGTGGTGGAGACTCCTTTGATGCCAAGAGGAATTGCTGCCTTACAGCCAACCTCGTATGCCTGGAGCCTTGTTTTCTGCTGCTCCAGTGTAACCGTAGCCTGTCCTGCTGCAGGGCTTCATCTATCCCAGAAGCCAGGCTCTGCTTTCAGTTTTGATGAACTGTAAGAGGTTTCAGCCTGCCCAGACGTACCTGCCTTAGTATGTGTTCAGAATCATTGTCCATTTCCCAGAGTCATATATAAGATTATATAGACCTAACAAATATTTGTGGAATGCAGTAGGCAAGTTTATATATATATATTGTTGATGCTTCCTAGCCTTGTCATTACTTCAATAAAGAAGGATAATGAAGGGTCAGACTTGAGATCTCTAAGCCTTTTCCCACTGCCAGCAAAGATCATGCTGTACATTAACCACAGATCTATAAAAAAATTATTTTGGCAGAAAGGGTGGGTTGTCACTTTAGTGACCTTTTCCCCATCTCTGTTCCATAATCTGATCTTAAATAAGACTTGTGTTCAAGGAAAGGTCATCTTGAAACAAGTATTAAAAAAAAATTCTAATACCACCAAACATATTTAAGACTGTCTGAGGTAACCCTCTTGCCAGAGCCCTGCTGAAATTCACAGGAGGCAGTTTTCTGCCTGTAAAGTCATAGAATCCTAGTATAGCACTTTGGAAGGGACCTCTGGGATTGTCTCTAGACCAACCTTTCTAGATAGGAATATGGTTTAGATAAGATGGCCCAATACCTTGTCAAGATGAGTCTTAAAAGTGTCCAGTGTTGGGGAATCCACCACTTTAATGGGGAGATTGTTCCAATGTCTGACTGTTGTCATAGTGAAAAATTTTCTTGTGGTGTCCAATTAGACTCTTCCCAGGAATAATTTGCAGCCGTTATTCTTCACCTTTTCCATGTGACTCCATGTAGAAAGGGGGTCTCCATCTTCTTGCTAACATCTTGGCAATAAGGTCTCCCTTAAGCCTTCTTTTCTCCAGGCTGAACAAACCCAGTTCTCTCCGCCTTTCCTCATACAACAGGGTTCCCAGCCCTTTGATCACCTCTGTGGCCCTTCTTGGGACCCTGTTTAGTCTGTCCACATCTTTTCTTGTATAGCAGAGACAAGAACTAAGCACAGTGTTCCAGGTGTGGCCTGATAAGCTCTGAGTAGAGTGAGATGATGCAAGCTTAAAGTTTGTGGGTACAAATGAAGGGGCATGCTAGCATGGGTGATACTGTTTTGGGTGTCTGTTGCAAGCCACCTGATCAGGACGAAGAAGATGATTAGGCCTTCTACAGGCAGCTAAAAGCAGCATTGCAATTACAGGCCCTGGTTCTCATGGAGGATTTTAACTACCTAGATATTTGCTGGAAGGCCTACCCATCCAGCCATTCGCAGCCCAGAAGGTTCCTCCAGTGCATAGGTGATACATTCTTGATGCAAATAGTGATTGAGCCAACAAGGAGAGGAGCGCTGCTGGATCTTATACTCACTAACCAGGACGACCTGGTTGAAACGGTGAAGCCTGAGGGCACCCTTGGCTGCAGCGACCATGAGATGATGGAGTTCAGGATCTTGTGCAGTAGGAACAGAAGAATACCAAGCAGGATCATGACCCTGGGGACTCCAGCAGGGTCAACTTTGGCATTTTCAAGCAATTGCTAGGGGAAATCCCATGGCAAAGGGTAGTAGAAGATAAAGGGGCCCAAGATAGTTGGTTAACATTCAAGAACCACTTGTTCCAAGCTCAAAATCGGAGCATCCCAAAAGGTAGGAAATCAAGAACGGGAGCCAGGAGACCTACATGGTTAAAAAGAGAACTTCTGGGCAAACTCAAGTGGAAGAAGAGAGTCTACAGGTCATGGAAGGAGGGGCTGGCCATTTGGGAGGAATAGAAGACAGTTGTCAGAGGATGTAGGGAGGCAACCAGGAAAGCTAAGGCTCCTTGGAATTAAACCTTGCAAGAGAGACCAAGGACAACAGAAAGGGCTTCTTCAAATACACCGAAGACAAAACTAACACTAGAGGCAATATAGGCCTATTGCTGAATGAGGGAGGTGCCCTGGGGACAGAGAATACAAAGAAAGCGGAGTTACTGAACAACTTCTTTGTCTCTGTCTTTATTGCTGGAGACTGTCCTCAGGAGCTGCAGACCCCTGAGGCCACAGAGGAAGTCAGGATAAAGGGGGAGTTTGCTTCAGTTGATGAGGACTGGCTTAGGGATCAATTAAGCAGTCTGGACATCCATAAATCCATGGCTCCTGATGAAATGCACCTGAGAGTGCTGAGGGAGCTGGTGGAGGTCATTGCTAGGCCACTCTCCATCATGGTTGATAAGTTGTGGGGAACAGGAGAGGTGCCTGAGGACTGGAGGAAAGCAAATGTCACTCCAGTCTTTGAAAAGGGCAAGAAGGAGGACCCAAGTAACTTTAGAGTGATCAGCCTCAACTCCATCCCTGGAAATGTGATGGAACTTCTTATTCTTGGCATTGTCTCTAGGCATATCAAAAGTAAAAGGGTCATTAAGAGCAGTCAACATAGTTTTACCAAGGGGAAATAATGTTTAAGCAACCTGATAGCCTTTTATGAGGACATAACCAGGTGGAAAGATGATTGTAGAGCAGTGGATGTGGCTTATCTTGATTTCAATAAAGCATTTGACAGTGTCTCCCACAATACCCTTGCAACTAAACTGAGGAAGTGCGGTCTGACAGTTGGGTAGTGAAGTGGGTAGTGAACTGGTTGAAGGAAAGAAGTCAGAGAGTTGTGGTCAATGGGAACAGAGTCTAGTTGGAGGCCCAGGTATAATAGGGGAGTCCCTCAGGGGTTGGTACTGGGACCAGTACTGTTCAGCCTGTTCATCAATGACCTGGATGAGGGAACAGAGTGCACTGTCAGCAAGTTTGCTGATGACACTAAACTGGGAGGAGTTTCCTGGTTTGAGCCAGGATGAAGCCAATTTTCCTTTTACTGACTTTTTTTTTCCTTCAGTAAGCTCTCTTTTAACTAGCAACAAGTTTCCCAGCTAGTGGACTGGTAACACTGGAATGTTTATGTTACTGCTGAGACAAGAAGGTCAGTTTATTCTATCCAGTGAATTTGCAGCTACCGAGAGCAGAAGAGTTGTATCTGTAACTAGATGGACAGCAAAAATTGGCCAGAGATATTCCATTCTATATACCTACATAAGCTTGGAGGAAGGTCAGAGATCACAGAAGACAACTTCCTTCTTGTTTCTTCTTCCCTTCTCTTCTGTCCATGGACAGCATCTGGGGAGGACTCCATCACCGTCAACCCCTAGGCTCATTCATTCCTGACCCTCATAACTCTCCCCTCAGCTCCTGTCTCCTCTGCCACTCTCTCTGGCAGCACTCTGGGACATTTCAGGACTTTTCACAGTTTAGGAGATGCCAGTGGAGTTGCTGGGAATGGGGGGAGGCAAGAGGCTTTTGCACATTCCTGGACACATTTGTATATAATTTTACATATTTTCTTTTATCATTAGTGTTTAATTAAAGCTGTCTAGTTTAGATTTCAATCCAGAAAAGTTTCTCTCTCCATAACTTTCTCTCTCCTTCCCTACCTGGGGGAGGGAGGAGGGGATCGAGAGCATTGTTGTCTCTGGGTTAATCTCTGATCTTGAGTCAAACCATGACACTGACACACCAGATGGTTGTGCTGCATTCAGTGAGACCTAGACAGGCTAGAGAGTTGGGCAGGGAGAAATTTAATGAATATGACAAGGGTAAATGTAGAGTCTTGCATTTGGGAAAGAACAACCCCATGTACCAGTGTAGGTTGGGGACTGACCTGTTGGAGAGCAGCGTAGGGGAAAGGGATCTTAGGGGTCCTGGCGGACAGAAGGAGGACCATGAACTAGCAATGTGCCCTTGTGGCCAAGAAGACCAATGGCATTCTGGGATGTATTAGAAGGGGTGTGGTTAGTAGGTCAAGAGAGGTTCTCCTCCCCCTCTACTCTGCCTTGGTGAGGCCACATCTGGAATATTGTGTCCAGTTCTGAGCTCCTCAGTTCTGAGCTCCTCAGTTCTGGAAGGACAGGAAACTGCTTGAAAGAGTCCAGCACAGAGCCACAAAGATGATTAAGGGGGTTGAACATCACCCTTATCAGAAAAGGCTGAGGAAGCTGGGTCTCTTTAACTTGGAGAAGAGGAGACTGAGGGGTGACCTCATTACTGTTTACAAATATGGAAAGGGTGAGTGTCAGGAGGACAGAGCCAGGCTCCTCTTAGTGATGTCCAATTAAAGGAAAAGGGGCAATGGGTGAAAGCTGGAGCATAAGAGGTTCCGTATAAACATGATGAGAACCTTTTCCTCTGTGAAGGTGACAACACTGGAAACAGGCTGCCCAGAGAGGTTGTGGAGAGTCCTTCTCTGGAGACATTCAAAGCCTGCCTGGACACTTTCCTGGGTGATCTATTCATGGTGATTCTGCTCTGGCAAAGGTGTTTGACTAGATGATCATTGGAGGTCCCTTCCAACTCCTAACATTCTGTTATTCTGTGATTCTGTGATTCTATGATTTCTTCTTTTCCTTTTCTCTTTTGAGTTAGAATGTTAGAAACCCCTAGCCATTTTTCTAGTTTGTTCCATTTGCCAATTAGAGCAGTTCTTACCATGAATTAAAGTCTTCGCGATTGGCTGCCATAAACGCCTAAGTAGTGAGCTCTTAATAAAGCATTGCTGTGTGGTTCCTCTAGGCCCTTTTCTGGTTTTTTTTTTCACTGTAAACAGCCACCAAAGTGGGACTCACACTTTTTTGGGATACAAAAAGATTGACCTTCCTTGAAACCCACTGGGTGGGATGAGACAGCTCAACATCCAGATATCTTACAAAAATATTAAACAACATTGGGCCCAATAGCAATCCCTGGGGGACCCTACTAGTGAAGACTTGACAGTTTGAAAAATAATTGTTTACCCCCACCCTCTGAGTGCAACCTGTCACCCAGTTCCCTACCTACTACACCATCCTCTTGTCTAGACCGTAACACATCAGTTTCTCTAAGAGAAGGCTATAGGGCACTTTATCATAATGGCCTTCTTCCTGTCATTCGGGATTTCCCAAACAAAGCTCCCAAAACTCCTTTTGTTAAGGAAGCATAAAGTTGTAGGGTATGTGTATGTGGTAGAATGAAGTATTGTGCTAAAAATACAGATACTCTTTCCAATTGAACTGATAAATAATAACACAGATATGCTGAGATACTTATCTGATTCAAGTTGCAGAATTAGTACAGTTTCATCTGTGTGATATTGCACCTGCACAATTAACCTTGTTTCTTTTTGGTGCCAGTTTTAGAAACCATAAATATTGTTCAGGAAGCTTTTCTTAATAGATTTTTTCAAATTGCAAGATTAAAGGTTTCTTTTCCCTCTTTTTTGTCCTGTTTCATAAACCTAGGCTGTAAGTTTCTTAGAACAGAAGCTAAAAATGTTAAATGTTTTCTAAAAATGTAGTGTAATTTTAGATACTGCATAAGCAGTACTACTTCTACATTAAGTATTCTCTGATTGCCTAATTCTTTGAGCAGGATATGTGTGCAAAGAGCAGGATTTTAAAAGCATTTGCTGTCATTTTGAAAAATAAGGCCCACTAAGTTTTAAAAACAAATGTATGAGATTCTGAGTGTTACTGAGGTCTGTGTATTTGGTAGCAAAGGAGGTAAGGTCACCAAAACACATTATTTTTAGTAAACTTTTCTCTTTGGTAACTACTACAGGCAAATTGTGATATTGCCCAGATGTCACAGTTTGACTTAAACCAGGACACCAGAGCAGTCTCATTTCTTAAGCTTTTATATTTCAAGAACAATTTGTTTTCTGGCATTGCTAGTTCTCATTTGCAGCATGAGAAAACATGCCCACAAACAACATAGAGACCGTATATAGACCATTGCAGTTGCAACATGTAGCAGGATGCTCCATCTTTCAATATGCCTGCATCAGTTTTACTCTATTATTCAGCTGCTTTGTTCTCTCAGTGACACTACTTTAGAGATGATCAGTATTTTATGGCAATTTCAGGTCCAGAACAATGGAGTGGTGAAAAGCTGTGGCAGTATTCTCTACTGTGTGAAAATTCTTACTGTTTCACTAAGATTAAGTTCTAAATATTTATTTACTGAACATCTAATGAAAGACATTTAGCAAATATGTGCTTATATGTTGATGTATCTTAAATTAAATAACTTACTTTAATTTTTAGAATTATTTTCTAATTTTATACTGATAACAGCATAAAGAAATTCTTTCCTCAGTCTAAAGTTACATCAGAATCTCAGCAGATGTAAACTGAACATGGCGCCTTAAATACTGTGATTCTGGGCCCCTCACTACAAAAAGGACATTGAGTTGTTGGAGCATGTCCAGAGAACAGCAACCAATCTGGTGAAAGGTCTAGAGAACAAGTCCTATGAGGAGAGGCTGAGGGGACTGGGATTGTTTAGTTTGGAGAAGGGAAAGCTGAGGGGAGACCTCATCGCTCTCTACAGCTAAAAGGAGGTTGTAGGGAGATGGGTGTTGGCCTCTTCTCCCAAGTGAATAATGATAGCACTAGAGTAAACGTCCTGAAGCTGCACCAGGGGAGGTTTAGACTAGATATTAAGAAGAATTTCTGTACTGAAAGAGTGGTCAGGCACTGGAACAGGCTGGCCAGAGAGGTGGTGGAGTCACTGTCTTTGGAGGTGTTCAAGAAATATGTAGATGTGGCACTTTAGGACATGCCGTAGTGGGCATGGTGTGTTTTTTATGGATTGTGTGTTGTTGGTTTTGTGGGGTGTGTGGTTGTGTTCTTTTATTGGGTTTGGGTTTTGTTTTGTTTTGGTTTGTTTCTTTCCCTTAGGTGGATGGTTGGACTTGATGATCTTACAGGTCTTTTCCAACCATGACAATCCTGTGATGTCACAAAAAATAAAAATAAAATACATATATTACACTTTCACATGTACTTTAATATTCTTATTCAGAGACTTCAGTACAAAGGTATAAAGTAATCTTTCATAAGTTCAAGAAACTCAGTTTCTTCTTAGAACAATTTATGTCAGAATTGAGAAATTCATGTCCTGTTTCAGACTTCTGAGACAATTCTCAGATACTGAAAAATACTTGGAAATATCTTACATCTGTGCATTTTCTTTCATAATTTGTGGCCAGATTCTTCATTAGAGTACATTTTTATTTTGTCATCTTTCTCAGTTAGACGGGTAGTAGTAATAGTAATAATAGTAACAGTAGTATTTCCAGTACACCTATAAAATATTAGAATTACTTTTGTTTAAAAAAGCCAAGATCATGATTTTTATTTTTTACAATTAAAAATTAAGTTCCACTCTTCTCCTAGAATGAGGGACATTACAAGCTATTTGAAATTAGACCCACAACTTTAAAAAGATAATTAATACTGGAAAAGTGTAATTTGACCCCAAAATAATGTGCCTGCCCCAAAACTAAATGTTAGATATTTATGCAAAGATTCAATGCATTTCAGGAGCTGTAGGTGCACTATAATTAAACATTTTTAAAGCAAATTTAATGTAGAAAATTAGTTTTTCAAAGTTTAAATACAGTTTATAGGAATAAGAGTTAACCAAATATATGCTTTTTAACTCAATTGAGCACTAAAATTCCCTTTTGTTTCTTGTGCTGTAAAGCTGCCCCTTACTTTTATACTGGTTGTGAATGATTGTACCGTTCTGGAGACAGAGGCTGTAGTACTACTGAGCCAAGTATTTGATGTGATATAGAATACAGTGTGAATATACATATGTCCCTTGGCAGTGGCTGATGGGGCTTGAAAAAAATCCTAGGAAGAAGAGCCTTTAGGTAAAACCAAAATAATTTCAACAGTATTCCTCACATAAAGAAATTAATGTTTTCCTTTCTAATTCAGTAGGTGAGCAAGTCATGAGAAAAAAAAAAATCTGAAATGAAATCAAGCTTTATAGTCAGGCACAGGTGGCCTCTTACATCAGCTATCTGTTATCATAGAAAATTCTCTCCACTGAATATCTTCTCTTTTTACTATAAGAAGGCTGTGCACATTTATTTTATTAAAAACTAAAGCCAGGTCTTTGGTGAATCAGATGCCTCATAATTCAAGAAAATTATATGGGTAGAAATTCAAGAAAATGTCAGTCAGAAAGGGCACTTGGGCATTCAAAATGGCTCCTGCAACTAAGCACTCCAGCTCTGCAGAACCTCACTTTTGGGAAGATTTCATTTTGTAATCCCACTCTCTAGAGATGGTGTCATAATAATAGTTATTAAAAACATTATTGTAACAGTTACATCAGGAAAAAGGAAAAAGGTAAATAAGATAGTGAAATCAAAATTACAAAGATACTCCCTGCTCCAGCTGATGTCTAGTTACTTTAGTATGAGAACGAAGTAAGCCTAAAGCAAATGTGTAGGTAATATTTGGGTCATTAAAATATAAACACATTTTAATAACAGTTGCTGAATATCACTGGAGAACAAATTTTCATACTCTTATCAGTCAAATGGTCAAATGGTGCATGATTTGCAATTCAGGTTAACGAGTTTGCAGAATGGTGTGATGTGTAACTATGTTTGAGTTGAGAGAACCATGAGCACATCAAGTATTTCCAAATTTACCCTGCTCCACAGGCTAGATGGGCCTTGTTTTCATCCAATCAGGAAAATAAAAGAACCTTTCTAAGGGAATCAGTCAAAAGAAGAGTTGGGAAACAAAAATCTAGGAAAGAGACCATGAAGAAGCTCAGGCTGTTTGATTCCTTAAGAGATCAACAAAACTGGAAGCTGGGAAGGAAGCATATTTTCACAGTATTCATGCTGTATCTTTGCTGTCTTAAACTGATGTTAGACTGTGAGGAGCTGGTTCCCTCCGTGGAAGCACTTAAATACATGTTTACACTTATACTGTATAAAGCCAGTCTCTCTTTTGCCTTCCTTTTGGGACTATTGCAGATATGCAGGGTGAAGGTCAATTAATTTACTGGCATTTTTTTTGTTTTATTTTGTTCTTTGTATGCACAGAATGAAAGTCTAAAGAACAGACCAAGTGGCTTCAGAGAAGCAGAACATGATAAACTTTGTAGATATGAAGACACTTTTAAAAAACAGATTAAAATTATTGAGATTTCTGGTCATAAAGCTGCAATTTCAGTGTTATGCCTTACTGAAGTTTTGTTTTACAATATCAACATTCTGTAATTGCCATTTTTATTAAGAAACTATTCACCGATGAAAGAATAGTAATTGCTGGAACATATTGTAGGTGTTCTATTTAGCTTTGCTTTCTGACTACAGGGAAGCCAATTTTTCCCTTTCTGTTGGCCAGAAAATCCCATTTTTTTAATAATTCCCATTTTATGTTTTGCATTCTCATTTTACCAAAATTTCAGGGTTTTGAAATGTGAGGGTTTTTACAATAATGAGTAACTGGGAAGAAAGGAGAGGATAAATATATTCAAATGGTTTAATGAAATAAAATTATTTTGATAGTAAGAATTTAGAATCGTTCTGGAAATCTTATATGACTAGGTAATACGTATAAAGATTATGGGAGTTGCAAAATTTTATTGAAAAAGATTAAAAATTAACCAGCAGATTTCAAATTTTATTGCTATTATAACATTTCATTGGCTACACCTTGTGTTCATTCACCTTAAGAGCAGCAAAATCTGCTTATACTTAAGTATTGTTACCTTTATTTTAATGATCTTTCTTTTCACATAATCTGCCGTTTATGTCTGTTGGTAATTGATTGGTTCTTAAAACATTATTTAAAAAAAAAGCTTTGTTTAAAATACTCATAATAATGTTATTAGAACAATCACAATATTTTATTTGAAATCCTGGTTTATGTGCATTTTGCATTGTAAGTTAATCAGCTCACAACTTCCTATTAACTTGTAAAAACAGCATTATAAAACCTTAGTTACTTCAGTAAACTTGCACAAGTTTTCTAATATTCCCTCTCATTTTTATGTTCTGTACATAAAAAGTTGTGTCAGAATTCATGCACCGTTGGTCTATTGTGTTCATCAAAACATGCCATGGAGGAGAATATATGGTCATGTGTTGCTGGTACAGCCTGTGCAAACCTCCAGAACATGGGCGTGTCACACAGAACGTCATCAGGATTTATAAACCCTTGGTCATCATAGATCACTTCTCGCACTGTCAATCCTCTCAAATATGTGATGGCTTTTTCAAGAGTGGGTGCTCTGCTTCGGCATGGGTCAATGTCACCCTTATGGGGGTACCTGCTCCGTATGGCTGAAAGAAGGCGGCTCCACAGGGTGGTATCTCCTGTCTTGCCACCAATTGCTCTATCAATACCAGCATCTTTGGCCAGGGATCCCAACTGTCTGGCTTCTCTTCTGTCCAGGGTGTAGGTGTTGGCTCCACCGTGAAAACATCAGAGCAGCCGGGTAAGAAGCCCCTTAATTTTCATTGCAGGTAAAGTCCTTTCTCATGAGATGCAATTCCTTTAGGGTGAAAGGCTGTAGCAGATCATCATCCTTATCTGCTTGAGAAGGGCCTGCTCCTCCATCTGCTTGAGAAGGGCCTGCCTGTTTATTTACTTGAGAAGGGTCTGTTCCATGATCTGTTTTAGAATCATCTGTTTCCTCAATTACATCTTCTGATGCTGCTTGAAAAAACTCTGGATATTTCAGATGGGAGCGGGTATAAGGATCAATTGCCTTTCCTTTGCCCCTGGTCACAGGATTAACTTTTACTCATCTGAATCGAATGGGAGTGAACTTAATCTTTGCAGAAGTAACTGCCTTTGTAGCAGCACCAGTGGTGGCAGCAGCAGGAGTAGTGGTAGCAGCAACAGTGGCACCAGTAACAGCGGTGGCAGCAGCACTGCCTGTTGGGAATTGGCAGTGAGTGAAACACCACCTCACTCTAAGCATCCACAGGACACTATAGGCATTGAACAGAAGCGTACCCAGTGAAACTATGCTATTTAGATCAAGAGCTGGGATATCCAGCCTGAGTGGGAGTGGAAAGGCAAAACTGAGTCTGCCATTACCAACATAGACCTTCTTATCCACGTGCACATTCACACTGCACACATACAATATCCCTATACTGATCAATATCATGACCCCTGTTATCACTAAATAGGTTATTACACGGTTGATTATGGCTATAGTCTTATCAATAAACCACAGAACAATAACAGGAACAGATACACTAAGCAGTAGTATCCCAGCTGCATAGGACAGGTACGACTGCATTTTGGGTGCAAAATTCATCTGTTCGGTTTTCAACCCATCCATACCTTCAGTAGACATGGTGTTCATTCTGCTCCTGCCTGGCTCGCCAATTAATTATTGTGTCGGTTTGGCACTGAGTTGGCAGTCAAACCAATAATAATAACAACACTCTCAATTCACCCCTCCTCCCCTAAGGTAGGGAAAGAGGGAGAAAAATGAGAAAGAGAGGCTTTCTGGGTTGAAAAGTGAAACAGATTGATTTTAATTATTAGTGATAAGGGAATAGGGATGTGCAAAACCCAATCCCCTCCCTTTTGCCCCAGCGACTCTCACAGCAACTCTTCTCCCTGGTGACTCCAGCTGAAGGGGGGAGTGTCCGGGCGCACGGACGGGGCCCTCGGGTGTCAGCTGTGAAGAAAAATAAAAAAAAAAAAAGAGAGAGCCAAAGAGAGGGTGATAGAAGTAACAGTAAGCAGAAAAGTGAGTGGAAAAGGAAAAAGAGAGGCTTGACTTCCATGATATCTTAACCTATACTGAAATTCAAATGGAGAAAATACAATGAGAAGGGAATATTCTGATTTGCTGATCCCGCCTTCGGTCTCATCTGCTCCCCCATAGGGGGGGAGGCTGCAGACAGTCAGAAGTGACCTTGGTTATTATCAGTCCACTGGTGCTGCTAAAAAGTTCACTGAAAGAAAAAAAAAAATCAGCAAAGAGCTTCACCCTGGCTCAAACCAAAACAAAAGTCTATGCTATTGACAAGTGTATTGTGTAACTCCAGAAGTTTATTTTGCCTTCAGTCCATTCCTGAAGATGTTCTGTTCCAGTTTTAAATCGTTTTGGTGTTGTTATTTTTTAGGTAAGAATTATTTTAAAAATATTTGTCATTCCGTTTTCAATGACAATACGATATGTGATACATTATACTTGATTCTGTTAACATTCACACCACACCATGTAAAAATTGCTGATGTTAACTGAATCCAATTCAACATCCTGATGAGTCAAATTATTTTTAAAAGACGCAAATTATTTTAAAAATTTAGTACATATAGCACAGAGTCAGAGTCTCTCCAAGACATTATAGTATTATTCTACTGTGACAACAGCCCCAGTACCAGCACTACAATTAGAATAGAAAGATATTAAGTAGAATTATTGACAGCTTTTGACTAGCCTCTAATCTTTTTTTGTCATAAATAATGCAAGAGGTATTCAGCAAAGAAGAAATTTTACCATGGCTGTAAAGAATGTAAATTGCTAGACTTCAATAATGGCATGAATTATATAATCATAGTAATAAAGAGATATATATCTAAGACAAAAAATTAAATATCAACAACAAGCACTTTGAAAATTTGTTTTACAAAACACCCTAAAGGAAGTTATGGAAATTTTATTACTGACAAGCACAGTTTAGGATAGTGTATCTGTAATATTCATGGATCAAAATGGATCATGCTATTACTGGATTAAGGGGCAAGAACTCTACAACTAATGCAAAAATGCATGTTCTTTTCCATTTTAAAATAACCAAGCTAAGATTAAATATTACAAGACATAATAATGTGATTCAGATTTCAACTTTCAATTGCAGCCAAGGGTATTGGTCACTGTCACAGACTTTTTGCTTTAGAGTTTCTTATCTAAAGGTAAGGATGAGAATATACTCCTGCACCTGTGAATTTCTGTATTTGATATATTCTGTGTTTTCAGGAGAATAGATGCTAGATTACCATCTCTTCCAAATTTCTCCATTAGAAAGTACATTTACAGCACCTTTAGGGTGACATAGGAGGATGTTCTTCCTATAACTGAAGTTCTGGCTTTCATTGGGTTTTGACCGAGTCTTTGACACTATTTTGAATAGTGCTGCTAAATCAAGGGAGGCATCACAGCTGATGAGTATTTAGGGGCTTTTAAATATGCAGATAATTTAACTGACATATATGTGCACTAATGAAATTTTACTAAATATAGAACAAATAATTATATAGAACATTTCTCACCGAATTTTTAGCATTCACATGCATACTGAGAACTTTATGTACCCTATTAATTATGTCATGCTAATTATACTGCAGTGAATTTGTTTTATATAAAGAAACAATTTTAAAAATAAGTTTTCCTATAATGTTTAATGAGACAAACAGAAATATATTTGTGTTATAAATTGCATTACCCAACTTTCAATTACACCTTTTCTACATATTTAAATAAGCTCTCTCTTTTGCAGTCACTTGTAACATTTTCCTATGGTTCTGTATCCAGATGGACTCATCAGTAAGAGGTAACTGGAGCTATATTGGACTTTGCAAACTTAAAATACACCTGTAAAGCAACCCCACAATTCAAGTAACTGACTCAAGTTAATTAAGATTTGAAATGAGAGTTTGACCTGAAAGTAACTAGTTGTAGTGTTGGATATTTATAAAAGAAATTATATGAGAGGCTTTTCCACTTACCTGCGTGCTGCTTGCATCAGAATAAGAGGGGTGGAATGCAAAACTTATCACTAGTATTTATGAGCTGAAACTTTCTTTTACCATTTAGAAAGAGAAACAACTGAGAAACTGTGAAAAGGGAGATAACTGTAGGTTCTATTTAACTTCCTACTGGAGTTAAGTTTAAAATCACTGAGTAATGAAAGGACTAAAGCAACAGAATTCAGAAGTTAATATTTTGATTAAAGACAACTTGAAGTGCAAAACTTTTTGCTGAATACAATATGCAGTTAATTTTTTGCTGTCATTGTCCAGCTCAAATATTGAAAATACTATTTTCTAGTATATTTGATTAAATAATAGAAAAAAAAATATTAAGACCTGCAATTAATATACAATTAAGACTACTTCTGAATACAACCTCAAAATTGTTCATTTGCATAATACTCTGCTCTTTAATGCTTTTTTTTTCTTTTTTTCTGGAGGTATTCTTAAAGTGAAGAGTTGTCCTAGGTTGAGCCAGATTTAAGCTAATTTTCCTTTTACTGATTTTTTTTTTTCCTTCAGTAAGCTTTCTTTTAAGTAGCAACAAGTGTTCCAGCTAGTGGACTGATAACACTGGAATGTTTATGTTTCTGCTGAGACTCCAAGGTCACTTCTTAGCTCTGCTGCTACAGAGGCTACCAGGGCAGGAGAATTGTATCTGTGACCCCCCCCCGTAGGGGAGCTGGACTAGACAGACAGCAGAACTGACCAAAGGTATTCCATTCCATAGATCTACGTAAGCTCCGAGGAAGGTCAGAGATCACAGAAGACAACTTCCTTCCTGCTTCTTCTTCCCTTCTCTTCCATCCATGGCCGGCTTCTGGGGAGGACTCCATCCATCCATCAGTCGCCCCCAGGCTCAGCCCTGACCCTCGTAACTCTCCCCACAGCCCTGTCTGCTCTGCTGTTATCCCAGACAGCGGGCTGAGAGATTTCGGGACTGCTCACAGCTCAGGAGAGTGCCGGGGGAGTTGCTGGGTATGGGGGGAGGCAAGAGGCTTTTGCACACTCCTGAACATACTTGTATATAATTGTTCATATAATTAAAGCTGTCTAATTTAGTTTTCAATCCAGCTAAGTCTCCCTCCTAATTCTCTCTCTCCTTCCCTACCTGGGTCGGAGGGGGAGGTGATCGAGAGCTTGTTGTCTCTGGTTTAATTTCCAATCCTGAGTCAAACCTTGACAAGAGTATACATCACTTTGGCAATACTATTTCCAGTTAAATTGTTCCAGTTTTAAGAAACTAAATACATTTTAAATGTTTTATGTCCTCTTCCGGGTTTTGGGTTGGTTTTGTTGTTGTTGTTTTTATTTTGTTTTGGGATTTTTGCCTTCTTCTCTTTGTCTTATTCTTTTGGCTCAGCATCAGCCTTGCTAAAGCACCTCTCAGAACAACTGCAGCATGTCTCCTCATTAATAGGAGCTGAAGGCCCCTGTTTTTTGGGGGAGAGGAAGTCTTTACCCAAAGCTCAGTGTGAAAATTAGCCTGTCTTTCCAGGAGTCTCAACCACCTCCAAAAAGAACCTTTTAAAGTCCTATGAAGTTTCATCATTCACAGGCATATGTTCTACAATGTGCTCTGAATAAGAATGAAGCAGCAAGTGCAGCTGAACTGGATTAAAACAAGAACAACCACACAGAAAAAAACATATAAAAGGCTCCACATAAATAAATCCAAATCCATTCTGGGCAGAAAGAGAACAATTAGAAAGCAGTGGTCTCAGTTCCGCTGTGTAGACTATTGAATGTATGATAACAGACAGGGAGAAATTGAATAGCAGGCAAAGATCAAATGTTATGGAAAAATGAGATAAGGTATGAACTGACAATTTTCAATGACCAGCATTGTATGCATGAAAAAAGTAAGTACGCATTACCTGTGATGGAAGTAGACAATCAGGTTTATTCAGGACAGAGCTGTTTTCCACGTGTAGCATTAAAAATGGCTTCTGGCTACTAAAATAGTTGAGGTCCAGCCTTCTGACACGTTTTGTTAAACCATTTGACAGGTGTGAATGTCCATAGATATCCGATGTGAACTGATCTAATAGAAGATGCTGTGGACTGCAAACCACAACTCTTGACATCCTTATTACAGTAGAAGGAGGTGTTGAGGACGATGCAATTTGGGATTTTTGCAATAAAGTCAAGGTGCAAAAAAACCATGAAGATGTGCTAGTGAGATTGTATGTTACTTCTAAGTGCACATACTTTAAAAGGTTGAAACAGATGACATTTTTGCAAGTGACAAAAAGGTAAAACTCATTAAAATTAATAATAATAATAAAAGGGGGGGGGTGGAATCACAATCTAAAACAGATGCCTATGGTTTTGACATAGTCTACTATCCCCCTATATAAAAATTGACAAGCTATTTAGAAAGATGCTAGACAAAATTAGGTGCTATAAAATAGTCCTTCTACAATGGCCAGACTGTGAGGAACTTATTCTGCAGTACTAACAAGCTGTTAGCTTTTAGTGTAAGGTAGGTTTTTCTGTAAAGGGAAATAGAAGTAATCACAACACATTTTAAATGTAGCATCATGAGAAAGACACACACTACATATGCCAGGGACTCAGGCATGAGAAATGAACCAAGAGAATGCCAGTTGCATGATCTGGGTCTCTTACAAAGAATTCATGTAGGAAAGGACAGGGGTAGAAGGCACTTTACAACCCTACAGAAGATCACCTTGACCCTACTGGAAAGGAATTATGTCTGTATGTTTTTTATTTCATGTTCATCTTTAATACAAGGAGCCATGCAATCAATCTAAATTAATACCCCTTTTTGGTTAGGTGGTCTTTTGGTAAGACACCCACTAAGAAGGCCTCACCCAAACCCAACACCTTGTTTTATAAAGTAAAGCATTCCTGATATTTGAGGGAGCACTATAGAACAGTTTGGATCACTTGGAGTCAAGTGACCTTTTGGGGGTCATATTGCAGCTCATTGGAGGAGGCATACAGATTAAGAAGTCCTGGTTTTCTTTTCCTTGGAGATAAATCTGCTACAAACAGAAGGGGAAAATGGTAGACAAGAAACAGAAACAGCTGAGACAATGTCAAGCAAAAGATGTTGCTGTAATGCAGGAGACAAAGGCTTCTGCATGCAGGAAAACATGTCCCTCTCCAACTAACAGCTGTATGAGGCAGAAAGAGAGAGGTCCAATTTATAATGGGAGATCCATTGAATTTTTTAACAACAAGGGATAAAAATAAAAATGAAACAGAGAAAAGGAGCACAGTGGCAGAGCCAGAATGAGCAAGAATACACCCGAACAGACAGGAAAAACAAGGTGGGACCAAAATAGTTTTGACTACAGTCATTAACTAGCCACATAGAGGTAAAATAGGAGAAATAACATCAGAAAAGAAACAGAGGGCATACACAGTACTGTCAAGAAAATGACATAAGGAAAAACTGAAAGTTTCTCCATTCCAACAGCATAATGCAAACAAGAAAGATCCTATTATTTCTGGGTTTATTGCATTTTGTATGCAGTTTTCAAGTATCTGGCACTGGAAAGATCAATCACACATTCAGCTAGGATTCCACCTAAACTTTGGCTTAAAATCCAAGAAAGAAGTTCAAAGGAGCTACAGGGTTGTCAACCTCAACTAATCCTGGAAATCATTTCCAGGCACATGAAGGACAAGAAAGGCATCAAAGACTAGATAGATTTACCAAACGGAAGTCATGCTTAGCCAAAATGATAACCTTCTGTTATGACATGACTGGCCTGGTAGGTTTGGGGAGAACAATGGATGGTGTCGACCTCGTCTTCAGTAAGGCTTTAGACACTGCCTCCTGTAATATTCTCTTAGGGAACTTGATGACGCACAGCCTAGGTAACCAGGCTCACCTTAGCCAGGCTTTTTTCAGTAGTAACCAGTGACAGGACAAGATGTAAGGGGCAGAAACAAACTAAAAAGATGTTTTGCCTGAACAGAAGGCAAAACTTTTTTTACCATGAAAGGCAAATCTAAAAGCAGCAGTAACAGAAGGTTTACTCAAACCCCAAGGAGAGCCACAGCAGCAGTGGCAGCAGTGAGTGCTCTGCCTTTAAAAAATTGAGCTAGATTGAGAACGAGAGGGAGCTTCCCAGAGGCAGAAAAGCCTGAGGGATAGCAGAGATACCTGAAAGGGGTCAATAATCTCGCGAGGGAGCCAAGAGGCTGACATGGCTAGGGGCATGCAGGGCAAGCTGTGGCAAATTTAAAAGTAGCCATCTCAGAGGCATGGTGTGAGCTGGCTGTGCGCGTGAGCGTGAGAGGAGGAACATCAGTGTGCAGGGGCACATGTGCAGAACACGCAGGACACAGAGAGCAGCAATTGGTCCCCTCCTGACTCAGGAGATGATCGTGGTCACAACATGGCCAAAAGCCACTGCAAAAAATAATCTGGGAACTCAGACCAAGCTCTCATGCAAACATGTGGTCGTGCAGGTCTCCAGCTGCAGAGAATGCCTGAGCCTGGCACTTGTACCAGAAGGAGCGAGAGAGCGGTGTGTGGAGTGTGATCAAATAAATTATCTGCTCAGGCAGGTGGTTGAACTGAGAGGGGAGGTAGAAAGGTTAAGAAACATCAGAGAATGCGAGAGTGAAGTAGATTGGTGAAGCCATACCCTGAGGCAAAGGCAGCAGGTAGAGGCTCTACAAAAAATGGAGGATCCCCTCCTCTCCTGTCACCAGGCAGAAGGAAGGGACCTAAGGTACAGGGGGGACTGGAGACAGATCTCTCCTCAGAGAGGCAAGTAAAACCTCTCCCAGCCCCTCTCACCTTCCCAGTTGCCCTTGCACAATACGTATGGGGCTTTGGAACTTGAGGGCCAGGCAAATGAGGGTGGAGATGAAGATCCATCAGTGACTTGCCCAGGGCTTGTCACTCATCCCTACACCTTAGGACTTCTTCAACTAAGAAAAAAAGGAGGGTAATTGTAGTAGGTGACTTCCTTCTGAGGGGAACACAGGGCTCCATTTGTTGACCTGACCCATCCCACAGGGAAGTCCGCTGCCTCCATAGGGGTTGGGTTAGAGATGTTAAAAAGAAGCTCTCTGGACTGGTGCAACACTCTGATTATTACTCTTTGTTGGTTATCAGGGTTGACAATGTAGAGGTTGCAGAGAGAAGTCCAACGGCAATTAAAAAGGACCTCAAGGCATCGGGGTGACTGGTTGAAGGCTCCCATGTGCAGGTGGTGTTTTCATCAATCTCTCAAGTGGTAGAGAAAACTACTGAAGGAGGGAGGAAAACATATCTGATTAACGCGTGGCTCAGAGGCTGGTGCCACCATCGAAATTTTGGGTCCTTTTATTATGGGGAAGGTTATATGGCACCAGGTCTGCTGGCAACCGATGGAATACCTTGGCTCAAATGGGGAAAAGGATCCTTGCACATGAGTTGGTGGAGCTCATTGTAATGGCTTTAAACAAGGTTTGAAGGGGGAAGTGAATAAAACCCAAGCTCACTAGAGATGAACCTAAAGGTTGCCTTCAATCTGCCATCTCAGTTGAGGTAGGAGATGGTGATATATGTGGCAACAAACACTCATAGGTTAATAACCATGGAATTGGCTGAGAATGGTCAGACAGCAATTAGGACTTCTCTCCTCAAAATGGTGACAGGATCATTAGCCCAGCTGAAGTGCATCTACACCAATGCACACAGCATGGGCAATAAACAGGAGGATCTGAAGGCCATTGTGCAGCAAGAAAACTATGACATAGTTGCCATCATGGAAACCTGGTGGGATGACTCACACAATTGGACTGCTGCAATCAATGGATAAGAACTCTTCAAAAGGGACAGGTGAGAAAGAAGAGGTGGTGGAGTGGCCCTATATATTAGAGAGAGATACGAATGCCTAAAAATTATTTAAAATTATGATAGGGTTTAGTCCCTATGGATAAGAATTAAGAGTAAGGCCAACAGGGGTGATATAGTAGTTGGAGTCTGCTATAGATCACCCAATCAGGGTGAGGAGGCAGATAAAACACTCTGTCAGCAGTTGGGAGAGGTTTCACAATTGCTACCCCTTGTTCTAATGGGGGACTTGAACTTCGCAGATGTCTGCTGGAAATACAATACAGCAGAAACAGAACAGTCCTGGAGGTTCCTGAAGTGCATGGAAGATAACTTCCTAAGACAGCTGGTGAGGGATCCAACCAGGGAAGGTGACATTCTGGACTTGCTGCTCGTAAACAGAGAAGGGTTTGTGGGGTAAGTAACAGCTGGAGGAAGTCTAGGGCACAGTGACCATGAACTTACAGAGTTTCAATTCTTGGAGATATAAGGAGGGGGTCACTAAAACTGCCACCGTGGACTTCCAGAGGGAAGACTCTGATCTGTTCAGGAGACTGATTTACAAAGTCCCTTGGGACACTGTCATGAAGGGTAAAGGGGTCCAGGAAGGCTGGATATATTTCAAGAAGGAACTCTTAAAGACCCAGGAGCACGTTGTCCTCATGAGCCTTTGGGGAAGAAGACCATCCTGGCTGAATATAAAGATTTGGCTGGAGCTCAGGAAGAAAAGGAGAGTTTATTGCCTCTGGAAGAGAGGACAGGCCTCTCATGAGGAATACAGAGATGTAGTAAGGGAATGTAGGGAGAAAATTAGGAGAGCCAAAGCCCAACTTTAACTCAACTTGGCTACTGCTGTCGAAGACCATAAAAAATCTCTCTATAAATACATTAATAACAAAAGGAGGACTAGGGGGAAATATAGTGACAAAGGATGAGGAAAAGGCTGAGGTGCTAAATGCCTTATTTGCCCCAGTCTTTACCAGTCGAACAGGTTGTTCCCTAGACACTCCTTGCTGAGCTGGAAAACAGGAAGGTGTGGCAGAATGAGACCTTCATAATTCAGGAGGAAATGGTCAGTGACCTGCTACACCACCTAAACATCCATAGGTCTATGGAGCTGGACACATTTCACCCAAGAGAACTGAAGGAGATGGCACATGCATTTGTCCCATCATTAATCAGCAGACCTGGCTAACTGGGAAGGCCCCAGTGGACAGGAGGGTAGCAAATGTGGTACCCATCCACAAGAAAGGCTGAAAGGAGGATCCAGGGAACTACAGACCTGTCAGTCTGACCTCGGTGCCAGGGAAGGTCATGGAGCAGAGTGCCATTACACACCAGATACAGAACAACCTGGTGATCATGTCCAGTCAGCATGGGTTTATGAAAGGAAGGTCCTGTTTGATGAACCTGATCTCTTTCTATGACAAGGTGACTCACCTGGTCAATGGGGGAAAGGCTGTGGATGTTGTCTACCTGGACTTCCATAAGGCCTTTGACACTTTTTCCCATAGCATTCTGATTAAAAAAACCTGGCTGCTTATGGCTTGGTAGGGCATGTGCTCTGCTGGATAAAACACTGGCTGGATGGCTGAGCCCAGAGAGTGGTGGTGAATAGAGTTAAATCTGGCTGGTGGCCAGTCAGAAGTGGGGTTCCTCAGGGCTCATTGTTGGGACCACTTCTTTTTAACATCTTTATCAATGATCTTTATGAGGAGATAGAGTGCATCCTCAGTAAGTTTGCAGATGACACCAAGTTGGGAGGGAGTGTTGATCTGAGGGTAGGGAAGCTCTACAGAGAGACTTGAGCAGACTACATCAATGGGCCAAAGTCAATTGTATGAGATTCGACATGGCCACATGCCGGGTCCTGTGCTTAGGCCACAAGAATCCCATGCAATGTGACAGGCTTGGGGAAGAGTGGCTGGAAAGCTGTCCATCCGAAAGGGACCTGGGGGTTCTGATTGATAGGTGGCTGAATATGGGCCAACAGTGTGCCCAGGTGGCCAAGAAGGCCAGTCGCATTCTGGCCTATATGAAAAATTCTGTGGCAAGCAGGACCAGGGAGGTGATTGTCCCTCTGTACTCAGCATTGGTGAGGCCACACCTTGAATACTGTGTCCAGTTTTGGGCACATCAATACAAGAAAGATATTGAGATGCTGGAGAGGGTCCAAAGAAGGGCAACGAAGCTGGTGGAGGGCCTTGAGAACAAGTCTTATGAGAAGGGGCTGAGGGAACTGGGGCTATTTCATCTGAAGAAAAGGAGGCTAAGGGGAGACCTTATTGCCCTCTACAACTACCTGAAAAGATGTTGTAAAGAAGAAGGTGCTGGTCTCTTCTCACAAGTAACTGGTGATAGAACAAGAAAGAATGGCCTCAAGCTGTGCCAGGGAAGGTTTAGACTAGACATTAGGAAGAACTTTTTCACTGAAAAGGTTGTCAGACATTGGAATATGCTGCCCAGGGAGGTAGGTGAGTCACCATCCCTGGCTGGGTCATCTAGATGTGGTGCTTGGGAATATGGTTTAGTGCTGGACTTCGTTGAGTAGGGTTAATGGTTGGTCTCGATCTTAAAAGTCTTTTCCAACGTAGGTGGTTCTATGATTCCATGATTCTGTTAACAAGCACTGGCACAACTTGCCCAGTGACAATGGGAATTCTTCCTCCTTGAAAGTATTCAAAAGCTATCTGGACTTGGTCCTGGGAAACCGGACTCAAGGTTGCACTGCTTGAGTAGGGGGCATGGACAAGAGGTCCCTTCTGATTCCATGATTCTATGATTCCTCCAAAGGTTCAAAGGAAGTGTTTTATAAGTGATGAACTTGCAGTTTCCAGTAAGACATTCAATTTGATAAACAGATTCTTAGATTTAGTAACAGGCCAGAATAGGCTAGCAGTAAGGGTCAGGTCTCCTTCATAGGTTGTATACTTCAAAGCTCTGTTCTCAAAATAGTACAACTTTCTAGCACAAAATAAAAAAAAAATGTAAAAGAGTCATATTTAAAATAATGAAAAAAATGTATAAAAAGCTTGTTAGAGAACAAACATGACAATTTCCATGGAAGTCAAAGAGAAAGGAACAGGATTCAGAAGAGAAGTCTTTGGAGATGGTCATATAAAGCAACTCCATAGTCTGAATACTATCTGCAATTGCAGTATATATGAAAATACTTAAATAAGGAGGTTCGCTTTGGAAACATAAGGACACTCCCTTTTTATTAGGAAAGTTACAAGGTACATTACACAAGCTGGGCTGTAGACAGGTGTGACACACTGGGAGGTCATTAAATGGGGCAAACCTAATATATGACAC
Source organism: Hemiprocne comata (assembly GCA_020745705.1). Lineage (NCBI taxonomy): Eukaryota > Metazoa > Chordata > Aves > Apodiformes > Apodidae > Hemiprocne > Hemiprocne comata. The sequence goes on along the minus strand of CM036616.1, from coordinate 70,240,961 downwards.
CTGGCAGCCCTGAGAATGCCTGATGCCTTTTGGAGACAGAAGAGAAGGAGATAAAGAAAATCCAAACCAATTTAATTGTTTAACATTTGGTCTTCAGGGTTAGGTGGTAAAGAGGGCAGTGAAGCATCTATTAGTGTTAGTCAGAATTTTTAAGTGGTTTTGTCACTACATCTGCTATGAATAATAACTAATTGTTATAATCAAATTATGTATTAATATTTATTATGCAAGGAAAATCATTGAAAGTGTACAAATAGGTCTGTCAGTAAATTATATTACTGTTTTACTCAGAAATTTAGGTGGGTGTCTGCTGGAAACACAACACAGCAGAGAGGAAATGGTCTAGGAGGTTCCTGGAATGTGTAGAAGACAATTTTCTGACACAGCTGGTAAGTGAGACTACCAGGGGAGGTGTCTTGCTAGATCTGTTGTTTACAGACAAAGAAGGACTGGCAGGAGATGCAGCATTTGCATGCTGTCTTGGGCTTGGCAGGCATGGTGATGGAGTGATGACAGAGTTCTTGATTCTTGGTGAAGTGAGGAGGAGGGCCAGCAAAACTACTACCATGAACTTCTGGAAGGCAGATTTGGCTCGGTCAGGACATTGGTTGAATGACTCCTTTGGAATACAGCCCTGAAAGACAAAGGAATCCAGGAAGGCTAGACATTCTTCAAGAAGGAAATCTTGAAGGTGCAGGAGCAGGCTTTCCCCTTGTGCCATAAAAAGATGACCAGCCTGGCTGAAGAGGGAGCTTTTGCTGGGACTTAAGAAAAGAGGGAGGGTTTGCCACCTTTGGAAGCAGGGGCAGATGACTCAAGAGTACAGGGGTCTCAAAAGGTCATGCAAAGAGAAAATAAAAACCACAAAAGCCCAGAAAAAACTCAGTCTGGCACTGTCGTAAGACATAACAAATAAATGTTTTTACAAGTACATTAACAACAAAAGAGAGAGAATCTCCATCCTTCAGTGAAGGGGGTGTGGGCAGTACTTAATGCCTTCTTTGCTTCCATCTTTAATAGTTAGACCAGTTAGTTATCCAGCCCCCTGAGCTGGAAGACAGGGAGGGACAGCAGAGTAAAACCCCCCATAATCCAGGAGGAAGGAGTTAATGACCTGCTGTGGCACCTAGACACTCACAAGTCTAGGGTACCAGATGAGATCCACCTGAGAGTATGGAGGGAGCTAGCGGAGAAGCTTGCCAAGCCACTCTCCATCACTTATGAAAAGTCCTGGTTAACAGGGGAGGTACGAGATGACTGGAGGCTTGCCAGTGTGACACCCATCTACAAGAAGGGCCAGAAGGAGGATCCAGGGAACTATAGGCATATCAGCCAGACCTCAACACTGGGAGATTGTGGAGTCATTCATCTTGAGTGTGCTCACATGACATGTGCAGGAGAAGCAGGCCATCAGGCCCAGCCAGTATGGATTCATAAAAGGCAGATTTGAGATCAGTTGTGTGAGGTTTAACAAGGCCAAGTGCCAGGTTCTGTACTTCAGTCACAATAACCCTATCCAACCTTACAGGCTTGTGACAGAGTGGTTGGAAAGCTGCCCAGAGGAAAAGGACCAGGTGGTGCTCATTGATAGCAGGCTGAACATGAGCTAGCAATGTGTCCTAGAGGCCAAGGTGGCCAACAGCATCCTTGCTTGCATCAGAACTAGTGTGGTCAAGAGGAGTAGATAAGTGATTGTGCCCATGTACTCAGTATTGATGAGACTGAACCTTGAGTACTGTGTTCAGTTTTGGGCCCCTCACTACAAGAAGGACATTAAGTTGCTGGAGTGTGTTCAAACAAGGGCAGCAAAGCTGGTGAAGGGTGTAAAGCACAAGTCCCGTGAGTAACACCTGAGGGAACTGGGATTGTTTAGTCTGGAGAAAAGGAGGCTGAGGGGAGATCTTACCCCTCTCTGTAAGTACTTGCAACGAGGTTGTAGTGAGGTGGGTGGTGGTCCCTTCTCCCAAGCAGCTAGCAATGAGATGAGAGGAAATGTCCTCAAATTGCACCTGGAGAGATTTAGGTTGAATATTAGGAAATATTTCTTTACTGAAAGTGTGCTCAAGCATTGGAAAAAGGCTGCCCACAGAAGTGGTGGAGTCACCATCCCTGGAGGTGTCCTGGTTTGAGCCAGAAGGAAGCCAATTTTCCTTCCACTGGTTTTCTTTTTTTTTTCCTTCAGTAAGCTGACTTTTAACTAGCAGCAAATTTTCCAGCTAGTGGACTGATAACGCTAGAATGTTTATGTTACTGCCAGAACTGCAAGGGCACGAGAAGAGTCATATCTGCAGCCCTCCCATAGGGAGCAGTGGACTAGATGGACAGCAAAATTGACCAAAATATTCCATTCCATATATCTATGTCAGCTTGGTGTAAGTCACAGAAGATCAACTTCCTTCCTGCTTTCTTCCCTTCTCTTCCATTCATGGCTGGTGTCTGGGGAGGATTTCATCTATCCATCACCATTGATCCCTAGGCTCATGCACTCCTGACCCTCACAACTCTCCCCTCAGCTCCTGTCTGCTCTGCTGCTCTCTTCAGCGGTGCTCCGGGACATTTTGGGACTGCTCACAGCTCAGGAGAGTGTTGTGGGAGTTGCTGGGGGTGGGAGGAGGCAATAGGATCTTCCACATTCCTGCACATACTTGTATATAATTGTACATATTTTCTTTTATCATTAGTGTTTAATTAAAGCTGTCTAGTTTAGTTTTCAATCCAGAAAGTCTCTCTCTTTATTCTCTCTCTCCTTCCCTACCTGGGTGGGAGGGGGAGGTGTTCAAGAGCATTATTGTTGCTGGTTTAATTGCTGATCCTGAGACAAACCATGTCAGGGGTGTTCAAAAGACTTTTAGACATGGTACTTCAGGACACAGTTTAGTGAGCACGGTGGTGTTGGGTTGACAGGCACACTTGATGATCTTAGAGGTCTTTTCCAACCTTAATGGTTCTTTGATTCTATGAATCTATGATTCTATGTATAAAATGACTTGGCAGATGGCAACAGCTCTATGCAAAAAAAGAAAAAAAATTAGTCCTTTTATGTGATGAAATGAATGCTTCTCATTTGAGTCGTTAGGCTTATTTTTAGGAGATGATTCACAGACTTAGATTTCTATTTTCTTTTTCCTCATTAATCCATACTTAAGCTACATGCAAAATGGAGGTTTCAAAATTTCATCATTTAGAAACAGCCAAAACACATAAATTAAGATATCAGCACATTAAATTAGTACATTAAATACATGCTTCTTTCAGTAGATTAGTAATGAAAAGTTTAACTTGTTGTGAAAAGTGTTTCCACAGTGTCAAGACTTTCTCTCTTTCCAAGTCTACCCTTCCCATCTTTCCAAAGAGTAGGTTGTGTTTGAACAGGAGGTTAGTATGGGAACATAGCAGAGACAGCTGACCCGAACTGGCCACATGAAATGAAATGAAAGCTCAGGAAAAAGAGAAGGAAGAGGGAAATGTGTGATTATAGCATTTTTCTTCCCAAACAATAATTACACGTGCTGAGAACCTCCTTTCCAGGAAGTGGCTAAACATCTGCGTGGGATGGGATGTAGTGACTGAATTCTTCTTTCTGCTTTTCTTGCTCATGAAGTTTCTGCTTTCGCTATTGAACTGTCACTATCTTAATCCCTGAATCTCCTTGACTTTTGTTTTCTCTGTGTTCCACCGGGGACAGTGGTGAGCAAATGACTATGTGCTTGCTTGGCTGTTGGCCAGGTCAAACCAGCACAGAGGCTTTCATGCTCTTGCTGCCTGTTTGCTTGTCAGCCCATGCCCTTTCTGTATCCCTCTGCATTTAGTAAACCCTATTCACTGATGTCGAGGTAGGTGATAAAGTTACATCATGGAATTAACAGTCTTTAACACTCATATACTTAAACCAGCTGCAAGAATACAGTGCCATGGAGTTGATGGCTTAAAGTAATCATACTCTTCTTAATCTGGTCATGGTGATCAGGCATTCAAGCTCTTTGACAGGAGAAGCTGAAAGTATTAGGCTAGGTTTTTTATCCATCTTTCTTCTGTATGCATAATGTTTTTTTTGCACCCATCTTCTGCTCCCATTATTGTTTGGTTTATTTTTTTGTTTGTTTGTTTTGCCAGTCATCATTCTTTGCATCTAGCAGAAAGCTCTGCCTGTAGGCAGTCCTTTGTCCCTTATCTGCTGCATTGCCTACCAACATTTTGTTACTTGGATGTACAACTGCACCTATCTTTATTTGTCCCTGGGGTGCTTACCTTGCTCACACATTTACGTAATGTGATTATAAATTGTACCTGGTTATTTCATGACAGTGTAAAAAAAAATAAAATATATATATATACTGTTTTCAGATGCATAGTTTGTGAATGCTTAATGAAGTACAGGTTGAAGGCAAAATAATATTATCTACATCCTCATTAAGGTTAATTTGATTCATAGATATCACAGACCTCTGCTTTGGCTGCAGTAGTTTTAGTCACATTTGAGAATGGAAGAGTTTTCAAATATAAAACAGTTTCTTCAGTTTTATGAGACAGCCTTTGGGCAGAGTACAGAGACCCAAAGTATTCTTTCTAAATGAGAAAGTTTTCAGTGAACTCAGGTATATTATTAAACACTCTATGAGAACTTGCTTGGCAGCTGGACATTGCTCACTGAAGCTCCAGGAATCTTATTTTCATATGTTAGGCTGTTCACAGAACTATTTGCTTGATTTTCTGTCATTTGGGGTTCTTTATTTTCCTATTTAGCTACTGTTGCAAATTAACACAAGTTTTTATTTAAATTTCTACAGCTATATTTTGTTCTCTTTTCAGAAAACTCAAATTTCATAGAAAAGTCAACATTATGCTTTTGCAGTTCACGTCATACTGCATATGGTACTATCAAATTTCAGTGGTTAGCAGGGTGACTGCTTGCACAGCTTTTTCTTCTGAATTCTGCTGTAGATTTTTCAAGTATTAATTAAAATGATGTTTTCATCTACACGTTCTATTGCCTCTCTTTATTCCTATTTGCGGCTAATTACTGAAACATGAGTTCCTAATATTTGTTCTCATTTGCATTTGATATAATTTTTTATTATTATTAATTAACTATATTTTTAATATCTTCATGTTAACTTTTTTCTGTCTGTGACTAATACCTAACTTATTATGGAACATCACCTCCTGATTGTCTGGTTTAATTTGAACTGTTTAGACGGACTTTTTAGACATCAGTTTTCTAAAATAAAAATAAAAACTCTGGAGGAATGATAGCTGACAAAAAGAGGGAAAAAACATCCTTTGTTTTTCTGAATGTAAAAAAGAAAAGGAATAACATAATTTGGCTGGAAGGACAGTCACCAGCCGGGAGCAATGAATAGGATGTTACCAAAGCAAATGGAAGTTACTAGATTTCGTAAAGAGAGAAAGAATTCACCTGAGGATGCTGAAAGAACAGTGATGTGATTGCAAGACCACTATAACCTACAAAAAGTGATGGTGATTGTGTTGTCTTGAAAGCAGGTTCCGTTACCCAATGTGCAAGAAGCCAATCCACACAAAGTCAAGATATTTGCTTTAATATCCAGTTCTGCGCAGAAAAGGGAGCAGGGTGGTATTCCACAAAGCAAGGTCAGTTTCCCAAAACACAAGTGCTACTTTTATACCCAAAAAATTGAGAAAGAACTTTATCTCAGTGAAGCCACTGAGGCGAGGGACACCAGAGCGAGCGATCGTGCCAGTGGACCCCTTCTGCAGCGGCTAAACCACAAGGAAAACTTCGGCAAGACCGAGGAAGAGAAGGCGGCAGAGAGAGATGGAGAGAGAGGGGGAGGGAGTCAGTCCCAGCCCCTGTCCCTGGGCGGTGAGTGAGAGCTTCTGGGGAGCGGCAGCTCTGACTCACCCTGGGTGGAGACAAAGGGACGGCGGCCTGCCCCCACCTCAGGTGGAAAAGCAGCCCCTAGGGAGCACCGGCGACCATGAGCAGGCAAACAGGGCGTGGTGCGGTAGAAGGTGTGGCGCGGCAGTTTGCACAGCAGTTCGCGCAGACAGGGTGCGGAGCAGGGCGCAGGCCCCCTCTTGGATCAAGGTAAGAACTCAGCTAGTGATCATCCCCCCCTGAAGAGGACCTAGCCATGGAATCCACTCGGGCAAACACTGTTGCAAGGAGGACAGTGGCAACCCAGATAGAGGTCCCCCTCAAGAATGCAGCTGTCCCTGTCTCTGGCTGCACAGAATGTCTCAGCCTGGCAGTCATATCGGAGGATAGCAGAGAGACCACCTGCGTACGCTGTGACCAGGTGAATGATTTACTCAGCCGCTGAAAGAGGTAGAGAGATTACAAAGTATCCGGGATTGTGAAAGAGAAATAGATTGGTGGAGTAATACCCTACCATCCTTGAGACAAAGCCCCAAGGGAGAGGTTTCACGAAAAGTAAAGGATCCTCTGCCTTCCTGTCACCTGGCAGAGGTAGGAGACCTGAGAGAAGAGGGGGACTGGAAGCAGGTCCCTGCTTGAGGCAACAGGCGAACCCACTCCAGGCTTCCCTCACCTCCACGTGTACCCCTACAGAACAGGTATATGGCCCTGGATCAGGAAAATCAGGTAACTGAGGTTACTGACAAAGGTCCATCCAGGGTGTTGCTGACGCAGTCTGCCCCATGCATCAGGACTGCCTCTGCTAACAACAAGGGAAGGTAATTGTTGTGGGAGATTCTCTTTTGAGGGGAACTGAGGGCCCTATATGCCAGCCAGATCCAACCCTCAGGGAGGTCTGCTGCCTCCCTGGGGCCCAAGTTAGTGATGTTACGGAGAAACTCCCAGGCCTGGTGCAGCCCTCTGATTACTACCCGCTAGTGGTCATGCAGGTGGGTACTGATGAGGTTGACAAGGCAAGTCACAGGGCGATGAAAAGGGATTTCAGAGGACTAGGCTGAATGCTTGTGGGATGGGGAGCACAGGTGATCTTTTCCTCAGTTCCTTCAATGGCAGGAAAAGCTGAAAGGACTAGGAAAACACAACTGATTAACGACTGGCTTAGAGGCTGGTGCCATCAGATGAACTTTGGGTTTTTTTCAATCATGGAGATGTTTACAGGGCACCAGGTATGTTAGCAAACAATGGCATAGAGCTATCAACAAGGGGGAAAAGGATTCTTGGAAGGGAGTTGGCAGGACTCATTGAGACAGCTTTAAAGTAGACTTGAAGGGGTAGGGGACAAAACTCCTGAATGACTTGATGTACAGGACACCAGGCCTGCTGGCATTGGATGGGAAGACCCTGTTCTGCAGGGGAAAAAGGGTACTGGGGCAAGAGTTAGCAGGGCTCATTCTCAGAGCTTTAAACTAGATTCGAAGTGGGAGGGGATTGTAGCTGGGTTTGAACTAGTGGGGCATTCTTCTACTATTAATGAAAACCAGAAGGTCTCCCACCTCCCAAGGGTGCCACCAGCATGCTCAGCTCACTCCCTGAAATGCCTGTACACCAATGCACGCAGCATGGGGAATAAACAGGAGGAGTTAGAGGTCTGTGTGTGGTCTAAAGGTTATGATCTGGTGGCAATTACAGAGACATGGTGCGACAGCTCACATGACTGGAATGTGGTCATGGATGGCTATGTCCTTTTTAGGAGAGACAGGTCAGCGAAGCGAGGTGGTGGCGTTGCTCTTTATGTAAGAGAACAACTAGAATGTATTGAGTTCTGTCCAGGAGCAGATGAGGAGCAAGTGGAAAGTCTGTGGGTACGAATTAAGGGGCAGGCTGGCATGGGTGATACAGTTGTGGGTCTATTACAGACCTCCTGATCAGGACAAGGGAGTTGATGAGGCTTTCTACAGGCAGCTGAAAGCAGCCTCGCAATTACAGGCCTTGGTCCTCATGGGGGATTTTAACTACCCCAATATTTGCTGAAAGGCCTACACAGCCAGCCATTCACAGTCCAGGAGGTTCCTCCAGTGCATTGATGATAACTTCTTAATGCAAATGGTGGGCAAACCAATTAGGAGAGGAGCACTGCTGGATCTTGTACTCTCCAACAAGGAGGGTCTGGTTGAAGCGGTGATGGTCAATGGCAGCCTTGGCTGCAGTGATCACAAGATGGTGGAGTTCAGGATCCTGTGTGGGAGGAATAGAATACCTAGCAAGACCACAACCCTGGACTTCTGCAGGGGCAATTTTGGCCTCTTCAAACAATTGTGAAGGGAAGTCTCATGGGAAGGGGTACTAGGTGGTAAAGGGGCTCAAGATAGTTGGTCAGCATTCAAGGAATGCTTCTCCCAAGCTCAGGATCAGAGCATCCCAATGGGTAAGAAATCAAGCAAGGGAGCCAGGAGACCAGCATGGTTAAACAAGGAACTGCTGGGCAAACTCAAGTGGAAAAAGAGAATCTATGGATCATGGAAGGAGGGGCTGGACACTTGGGAGGAATATAGAACTGTTGTCAGAGGATGTAGGGAGGAAATTAGGAAAGCTAAAGTCTCCTTGGAACTTAATCTTGCAAGTGAGGTCAAAGGCAATAGAAAGGGCTTCTTCAAATACATTGCAGATAGAACTAACACTAGAGGCAATACAGGCCCACTGCTGAATGAGGTGGGTGCCCTGGTGACAGAGGATATAAAGAAGGCAGAGGTACTGAATGCCTTCTTTGCCTCTGTCTTTAATCCTGCAGAGTCTCCCCATGAGCCCCAGATCCCTAAAGCCCAAGAAGGAGTCAGGATAAAAGAGGAGTTTGCTTTGGTAGATGAGGATTGGGTTAGGGATCAGTTAAACAATCTGGACATCCATAAATACATTGATCCGGATGGAATGCACCTGCAGGTGCTGAGGGAGCTGGTGGAGGTCATTGCTAGGCCACTCTCCATCATCTTTGGTAAGTCATGGGCGACAGGAGAGGTGCCTGAGGACTGGAGTATAGCAAATGTCACACCAGTCTACAAAAAGGGCAAGAAGGAGGACCCGGGTAACTATAGACCTTTCAGCCTTACCTCCATCCCTGGAAAGGTGATGGAACAACTTATTCTTTGCACTATCTCTAGGCATATCAAGGATGAGGAGGTCATTAAGTGCAGTCAACATGGTTTTACCAGGGGGAAGTCATGTTTGACCAACCTGATAGCCTTCTATGAGGAAGTAACTAGATGGATAGATGATGGTAGAGTGGTAGATGTGGTTTATCTTGATTTCAGTAAAGCATTTGACACTGTCTCCCACAGCATCCTTGTAGATAAGCTAAGGAAGTGTGGTCTTGATGATCAGGTAGTGAGATGGATCATGAACTGGTTGAAAGGAAGAAGTCAGAGAGTTGTGGTCAATGGGACAGAATCTAGTTGGAGGTCTGTGCCTAGTGGAGTCCCTCAGGAGTCGGTACTGGGCCCAGTACTGTTCAATATTTTGATCAACCACCTGGATGAGGGAACAGAGTGTGCCCTCAGCAAGTTTGCTGATGACACTAAACTGGGAGGAGTGGCTGACACACCAGAAGGCTGTGCTGCCATTCAGCGAGACCTGGACAGCCTGGAGAGTTGGGTGGGGAGAAACTTGATGAAATTCAACAAGGGCAAGAGTAGAGTCTTGCATCTGGGGAATAACAACCCCATGTGCTAGTACAGGTTGGGGGCTGACCTGCTAGAGAGCAGTGTAGGAGAAAGGGACCTGGGGGTCCTGGTGGACAGGAGGATTACCATGAACCAGCAATGTGCCTCTGTGGCTAGGAAGGCGAATGGCATCCTGGGGTGCATTAGAAAGGGTGTGGTTAGTAGGTCAAGAGAGATTCTCCTCCCCCTCTATTCTGCCCTGGTGAGGCCGCATCTGGAATATTGTGTCCAGTTCTGGGCCCCTCAGTTCAAGAAGGACAGGGAACTGCTTGAAAGATTCCAGTGCAGAGCCACAAAGATGATTAAGGGAATGGAATGTCTCCCTTATGAGGAAAGGCTGAGGGAGCTGGGTCTCTTCAGCTTGGAGAAGACGAGACCGAGGGGTGACCTCATCAAAGTTTACAAATATGTTAAAGGGGAGTGTCGGGATGATGGAGCCAGGCTTTTTTCAGTGATGTCCAGTGATAGGACAAGGGGCAATGGGTGCAAACTGGAGCATAGGAGGTTCCATGTCAATATCAGAAAAAACTTCTTTCCTGTGAGAGTGACAGAGCACTGGAACAGGCTGCCCAGAGAGGTTGTGGAGTCTCCTTCTCTGGAGACATTCAAAACCCACCTGAACAGGTTCCTGTGTGATGTACTCTAGGTGACCCTGCCTGGCAGGGGGGTTGGACTAGATGATCTTTTGAGGTCCCTTCCAACCCCCTAGGATTCTGTGATTCTGTGATTCTGTGATCTCTAACATTATTCTATCACTGGCACACACGATTGGTCAACTAATTCCTCGCTTCCATTTAAACTGGCGATGTTCAGGAATTTCACTGTGCATGCTCAAAGAATAAGGGGCTAGTTGTTAGTGGGGTCCCTCTAGACTGTGGGTGTGAATTTTAGTATGCTAATGGCTCATTAATATATTAATATGGTGATTTCAATTACTCAATGTGTTTTTCCCCGGTGCTCAAGGCTGTAACTAAAGTAGGCTGTGGGGAGTGTTTTTTTCCACCCCTTTCATTTGTCTTGCGGGTGTCCTGCAGACCTGTCTCAAGGCCAGGCTGTTGACTACTTGGGGAGTGTTTTTCTTTAAATGGAATCTGGGTTTTGTCTAATTCTTACTGTTATCTAGACTTTGTTCTTACTCTGTGTGTCTCCCATGCTCTCTTCTATGTGATTTTTTCCCAAATGTGATTTTTGCCCAAAATTTTACTTATTTCAATTAATAACTGATGATTGGGAGGCATCTGATGAGTGGAAAAAGACTGATCCAACATGTAACATTCATTTATTGAGAGATCTAGAGTCCAGTCAATCTCACTTTTATACTGAAAAAGATCATGGAAAATAATGTATTTCCAAACATATGGAAGGTGTGAAGCTAATAAGAAAGAGTAGCACTCTACTGCACAGTTGCAATCACTTTTAACCCGCATGTTTGCCTTCTGTGAATAAATGTGCAGTTACATTGACAACAGGACACAATATACCTTTATCTCTATTAATACTACTGACTCTGTTCCCCACAGCATTCAGTTTTGGAAGCATAGGAAGTATGGGTTGGATGTATGCACTGCTAGCTGAACTGAAAATTGTCTGGACACCTGATATAAAAGGCAAGTAATCAGGACCTTGAAAGCCATTATCAAACTAAGTGCCTTGGCCCTGGGCCTGATGTCATGCATAAACTTTATCGGCTGCATGAGTGATAAGACAGAATGTGTCCTCAGCAACCTTATCTATGATACTTATTCAGGACCTGTGGTTTGCATGTCAAATGGTAGCACTTCAATTCAGAGGGATCTTTAGCAGCTTGAAAACTGAGCTAGACTAAGAACCAGACCACACCAGGAAATTCCTGATGTTGAAGAGATAAGAAATCTCCAGAATAGGCCTAAACCTCAGGGCAGGCTAGGAACTGACTGGCTAAGCCCTGCTGGAAAACATCAGTGGATCACAGGGGATGCCAAATTATACACAAGCCACCAGTGTTCTTTCATGGTTAATAAAGGAGAAGACAGATTGCCCTACACTAGGAGGAGTGCAGCAAACAGATTTAAGGAAATTCAAAAACTCCTCTATGTGACAGGTTCTCACTTGGAATATTTTGCTCAGTTTTATGCACCACATACTTCTAGAGGAGGACACTAAAATCAGGATGGGGTTCAATAGAAGCTACTAAGGTCAAAAAAACTCAGAGGAAGTTTAGAAGAATCTGGACTAGTTTAACCTGTTGAAGAAGAGAACAACAGCTCTACAAACAATTGGAAGGATTTTATCAAGGTGATGGTGCAAAACTGTTTTATGTAACGGTAAGAGATTAAAAAAGTACTGTAGCCAGAATTTTTTACTTAGAATTTTCAGTCTGGACATCAATGGAGAAAAAAAGCATCTTAAGAACAGTGATGCAGCACTGGAAAAGTGTGCCCAGAAAGCTGTGCAGTCCCTGTCCTTGGAGATTTTCAAGACCAAGGCCTGTATAATGTTAAATTTTAAATTAATTAAAATCTCTATTTACTTTCACTCTAATTTAAAATCTTTATTTAATGCTAGCATAGAATGGGTAGTTCTACTTAGTTTAAAAAACATTGTAAAAGCAAGGAAATATCTCATGCCAAGCACCAAGCATATGTGAGTGATGCACATCACACTACTTTTTACATGAAACAAAGAATAAACTACTATTTATAGACTGATACTGTTCATCCCACATATTGAAATTCCTTGTACACAAAGGCCCAGATGGAAGGAATTATTTCTTAAGACAGACTATGAGAACTTGCAGTACCTTCTGGAAATTTTAAATATTAAAAAAATAGGATCTTCATATTAAGAAACTTTATTATGTATTCAACGTATAATATTTTATAATCCAGCAGCATGCTTTGTCAAAAAAGTAATAATTTTAAGCCAAACCATCCCTGATATTTTTTACTTCAGTCGTGATCACCTTCTACAAATTCTACAAACAAGACTCCAACTGTGACCTTCCTGAGGCTGACAAGTGTGTGTATGGATATGTATGTTAGATGTTGAAATAACATTACTCCTCCAAAGGTGAGAGCTGGAACTAGCACAAAGTTTTTTCAGTAAAAGATTTGTCTTATTACCTTCAGTTCAGTAACAACTATGCTATTCAGCAAAATAGTAGCACAAGTTGTAATGGATGAAGACATTACACTTCATTATATTGAGTAAAAATTCATTTGCCTGCTGCTTGCTTATTTTGTTTCAAGGTTTCTCTTGACTGGGGCAACCGAAGTTACATATGGATAGGTATTTTCTATTCCCACCTTTTTATTTTCTGCATCAGACACATCCAGCAGAAAAAATTTATCACATGTAAATAGAAGAATAAAAATCAAAGATTGGCAATTTATATAAGAAACAAGTATGGAAGGCTTGTAAAAACACCCCATATTGGTATTGCCTCAATGTATCAATTAACCTGCCTAGAACTACTATCAGCTGTGTCATGTTTAATTCAGTTCAAGACCAAATAAAGGGGTATATCTTTTGCTGTGGAAGTCAAAATAATAAATGAGACAGGAACTGGGGTGCCTGGTTCTGTGCTGTCCTTTATCTTTCTAGCACATATAACCCACAACACTGATACTTCCGGTTATTTTTTTTTTATTTGAGAGGTCCAGAAATACTGGTTATTATACATAGTCTTCAAATTCTTGTTTGTTTCATTGCTAAAGGTATAGAGTAAGTGTGCAACACACAACTTACAAAATATGGAATATAGAGGTTAAATTCACATATTATACTGCTACTGTCCTCAGGAGGCCTGGACCGCTTTACCTTGTTTCTGTTAGGAGAATATACTGACGTATTTTCATTATTAGATCAAAGGAGTAGGGCATTTATACAAGACAAGTTGCAAATGAAATATCAAAATTGGCTGTACTATACATATTCATTCTAATAAATTATAATTCTGTTTTTCAGAAATCAATAGAGGAAATGGAAAAAAAAAGAGAGGACCCTAAATTAATACAATTTGTGAAATGTGGATTAAAGTATATTTATTCGTACATAGTTGGCTGGAATGAAGGAATCATAGATTTAATAATTATGATGCCTTTCAAAAATGTCTACTCAATATTTATAGCATTTTTCACAAACAATGTTTAACTCACATGTACTCTATATCGAAAACTAACTGCATGTTGAAATAGTTATTTTATGTAGCAATATGCATGTTTCATATCTAATAACTTGGAGTTATTTAAAAAAAAAAAAAGACAAGAAATCCAGACTTAATAAAATATTAGCCTAAATTTTATTTCTTAAGGCTGATTAAATAGTCATTTTGAACTGATTGGGTCTTTGGATTGCTTTCTTTTGGGTAATGTGATACAGAGTCAATTGGGGATAGATAATTTGTTTAATGTTCATTATTATTGTCATAGACTGTCACACACCACATTAACTCTTTATTAGTAAGCAGCAAGGAACAAATTTGTATGATCAGCCAGTGTCAATAATAGGCAATCAGTTTTCATATATTCACAAGCTAAACCTTCCCTGCCTTTAGGACACGATCTCAAAGAAATCACTCATGTGGGATCACACTGAAGGAAGCAAGGACACAGTAAATTACTTTCTTGATTCCCGTGATTCTAATAGCTTAAATACAGCTTAAATGAGATTATTATATTGATCCCTAGGAATAATACTCAGGTAATGCATAGAAGAGACTGTTTCACATCTTCCAGAGATCAAGCTGTAAAACCTAATGTCGGAAAAAAAAGCAAACAAAAAACCCAACAAAACATTGCAGTTGGCTACATTTACTGTTTGTTTCATGGTTATCAAAGAAATTTGATAGGGAATAGCTTTATATAAATTATAAGATTGATGAAATTTTCTAAACCACAGAATGACAATTTTATTCTTATGAAATACCCAATGTCCTGGTTTGAGCCAGGATAGAAAACATTTTCTTTCTAACAACTTTACTTTCCAGTTCAGTCTCTTTTTTAAGTAGCTGCACTTGCTGAAATTAATGGCATGTTTTTCAGCCAGTATCTGCTTCTAGCACTGATAACACTCAATATTTATAGTTGTTGCTGGAGAATGGTATGCAGAACCAAGGCCACTACTTTGTTCTGAAAAACATCTTATGCTCCGGAAATGAAAGGGAGCAAAGGAGTCACACCTGTGACCCTCTGGTGGGGAGGAGAGGATGGGACAGGAGACAAAAATTGACCATATGAAGTATTCCATCCAACATATGTCATACTTCTTATAAACCTGAGGGATCATGAGGGTCAGGCTCTCTTCAACCATGGCCAGTGTCCTGGGAGGACTGTGTTCTTTCATCTTCCTTTGATCCTGATCTGTGGATTTCTGAATCTGTTCGTTCCTGCTCTCAGCTCTCGCCTGCCTCTGACTCCATGAGCCCAGCCTGGGACTTTTCCAGGACTGGCCCTGCAGCTTTGGTGATGATGTGAGCATTATTGGGGGAAAGTGTGGTAGTATACTTTGTATACTTTGCATGTATTTAATTTTTTTTCTTTTTGTCATTAGTGTTCCATTAAAGCTCTGTAGTTTAGTTTCTAACCCATAAGTCTATCTCCCTTATTCTCTCTCCTTTACCAACAGGGGGAGGGGAGAGGGCTTACCAAAGAGCATCTGTCATTTGTTTGATTGCCAGCTCATAGTTAAACTGTGACACCCACATAGAGGATACAGCTCAAAATATATTTTATGTTATATATATGTGTTAGCTAAAGCTGATTCTTGTGGCCTAGGTAGGAGAGTAAGTCCAGTGGAAAGAGACAAAAAGCCACTTTAGAACTGACAAAAGATTATAAACACCTGTACTAGAATCACATAATGACCTTAGCCTGTATGGGCAATTTTTATTTTGTTGACTGTTGAAAAAACAAAACCAAAAAAAAGCCACGCACGTCCTTTCTTAAAATTTGTGTCACAACAATTTAGAAATGTTCTTCACAGACCTAAGCAATATTTTATAGATTAACACCATTAACAGCATGTAAATTCACATTATTTTTGTCTGTAGTGCTCTGACACAAAGAGATAAGAATAAAATGTTGTGTTCTTGAGCAGGAGGAGGAAGAGAAAGGACAAGATGGGATTAGGAAGACATGTATGTGGACAGGTCTGTGGTGGTACCACCTCTATGTAAAGACAAGGTAGTTGCTAATTATATAATCTGTGTATATTTTGTGAATGGAAGAAAGAGCAATTCACATACATTAAAGAAATATGCAGTGGATTTCTGGGTGCAACTTGCCAGGTTTCAAAACCAAACTGATGTCAGCTATTAATTAAAATTAGTAAAATTTTGTGGAAAAAACCCCACATTTGTGGAAAAATCGCATAATAGAGAATATAAGCGACACACTGAAAACAAAAATAGGGCTTAGATAACAGTGAAACAGTAAGAATTAGACAAAACCAGATTCAAATTAGAGAAAAATACATCCCAAGTAGCTAACAGCCCAGCTTTGAGACGGGCCTGCAAGACCTCTGCAAAACAGATGAAAAGGATGGGAAGGAGCACTCACCACAACTTA
Organism: Hemiprocne comata; assembly: GCA_020745705.1. NCBI lineage: Eukaryota > Metazoa > Chordata > Aves > Apodiformes > Apodidae > Hemiprocne > Hemiprocne comata. The sequence continues at coordinate 70,224,846 of CM036616.1, read as the reverse complement.
TCTTGGTTACAGCCTAGAGCACTGGGCAGAAGAACACTGAGTAATTGCATTCATAGTATTAAAATACCATTAATTTATTAATGAGCTATTACATGCTGAAATAGCCACCCATAGACCAGAGGGACCCCTGCTAACAAGCAGCCCCTTACTCTTTTAGCACGTGTAGTGAAATTTTTGAGCATTGACACATTAAATGGAAGCAAGGAATTAGTTGACCCATTGCATGTGAGAATGATAGAATAATGTTAGAGAGAAAGTTCTTTCTCACGTTTTGGGGAGTAAAAGTAGCACATGCATTTCAGGGAACTGAACTTGCATTGTGGAATACCACCCTGCTCCCTTTTCTGTGAAGAACTGGATATTGAAACAAATATCTCAACTCTGTGTGTGCATCAACTTCTTGCACACGAGGGGATGGACCCCACTTTCAGAACAACAGTTTTTAAGTACATCACAATGAGTGAATTATGGTTCCAAGTTTCCTTAAAGGCTTATACCACCATTCTGCATATGAGTAACTATCCACAAGAACCCTGAAAGATTCTTAAGCCACAAACAAGGTGAAACGAACCTCAAGAAGGAGAAAATTGTTCCCTCTAAGGAACAAACTGGGCACATTTCAAAAAAACCTCGACTATACAAAAAGGGCAGAGCATAAATTAAAGACCTTCAGGGGCAGCTCCAACTTGCCGCCAAAACAAGTTTTGCTGCTTTACTCTGTTGGCTAGTTTCCAACTGCACACTGCAATGAAAATCGTTTATAACTAGAAAGGTCCCATAACAACATGGCAAAGGCATGGGGGCTGCAACGTGATATTAGAGAACACTCACCCTGTGGGCGATCAGTGGTAACTGAGGAAGATAATAACTACTCAGCTACTCTGAAATAATTTACTCATAAAAGAATCTTCATTAAAATAACATTAAGGAGTATTGTCAATGTGGCATGCAGGGACTTAACTGTGTGATTCGTTTTAATATTAATGGCAATTGCATGGCTAAACCCACACACACTCTGATGAAAATCTGAACTTAAGGTTTTAACAAAAACTCATTAAAAGAAACGAATTCAAGTGAAGGCTTCACTCTGTTGTGGCCTGTTATTGCTAATAATACCGTATGTAAGATTAGTGCATAAAAATTTTAATGTCTGTAATAAACATGCCCCTGCACCTAAGCTTTTAATATAAGAAGTTAAGGAGAGAAGGCAAGGCTGTGGTAAAGCAGTAATTAAATAGACAGGACAAATGTGTATGTAAATTTATATTTCTGCAGTCTGAATTGTTCACGTAACAGGCTGCAACACAAATGTGTTGGTGAGCTATAAAATAATTCTTGGTTTTCCAAAGGAGACCAAGTTGAAAATACCAATAGTAAGAGATTGTGACTTTTGGTGGAAAAAGCCTTTCTGGTCAGACAGAGATTAGAAACACCATCCTTTAATGAGAATTTTCATGTAACCCTTGGAGGCCATCTAGAAGCTGACTCAAAAAACATGAGACCCATGGCAAGACCAGATTGCGTTTATTCTTCTCAGTTATGCTACCCTAGACTGGCATAAAGACGCCTAATTGTGCCAGTGTGATACAGAGTTCTCATCGCAAAGCTATAAAATAATTTGGTTAAAGGAAAAGAAAAGGCTATGCAGTGACAACAAAGAGCCATATCTGAGCTTCATCCAGACCAATAATGTACAGATTGGAAAACAGGGAGAAGAAAAAGAAGCAGGTCCCCTAAAGACAGATTTTTAATCCATTTTAGCTAGTGACTGGTACTTTCATCCTCATAGTGAATATCAGAGATATTTGTTCTCTGCTTTCATTTCTTCTTGTACCTTCATGTTTTGTTTAGTGAACAGAGGTGTTGGGGTTTTTTGAGTGGAAGTGAGAAAGAATGTGTTGGGGCTTAAAAATTTCAGTAAATGCCAATTATTTGCATTACAAAAATGACCTAAAACAGTATTTGAGTCCAGTTTTATCAGATAAAGAATGCCTTCAATTCAAGTCATTGGAATTTAAAAACATGAAAATGATAAAGCAAAAGATTTTCAATTACAATCACACTTGTAAGAACCCCTTTATTACCAGGAGGCAGTAATGTGAAAAGGAAGCTAAGCATAAAAGGCTTTTATTATATCTTTTATTTTTAAAAGAGTGTTATGAGAGCTTAAAATTACTTTTAAATGATTGGCACAATAAGTGTTCTATTTTAATTGGCAGTTCTGTGATTTATCACTATATCACGTTGGGAACACCCTATTAGGCCATTTGTAAGTGAATAGCAGGGTACTGTACATCTGACAATACTTGAAGACTTCTATAGAAGGCTCCCATTAAGAAGAGACACCTACTAAGAGAGTTCATGTCCCCATTTGATCTAACTACTGAATTGGACTGAATTGTATTCTTCCCTCCTGTGCGGAAATATAATCCTTGCCTCCCAGAAGTCCCTTGTGCTATCACACTGCCATGTTTTCCCATTCTGCAAGTGCATGAAAAATATGGTATCCTTTTCTAAACAGAGAAGACAAGAAAGCTTAATCTCACTTGAAGTAATTTTCTTGGTCATCTCAGCTTGTTACTTCCACTGTAATGAGAACAATCTTCTCAGTCCTCACCAGTACCATAATGCCTGAGGTAAATAAGAAGCCATAATAAATATTCGGTTTAGATCAATGTTTTACAAGGGTATGTAGTGATAGCACACGGGGGAATGGCTTTAAACTGGAAGAGGGTGGATTTAGACTAGATGTTAGGAAGAAATTCTTCACTGTGAGGGTGGCGAATCACTCAAACGGGTTGCCCAGGGAAGCTGTGGAAGCCCCCTCCCTGGAAATGTTCAAGGACAGGTTGGGTGGGGCTTTGAGCAACCTGTTTTAGTGGGAGGTGTCCCTGCTGTGGCAGGAGTGTTGGAACCAGATAATCCTTAAGGTCCATTCCAATCCAAACCATTCTATGTTTCTAATTATTATTATTATTATCATAATTAATGCCTTTTAACATGCTAACATCTAATATTTAATTTAATTTGTTTCACGGGGGGTTTTGCAGGCTTTCCTTTTTCTGAAACTGTGGTTTTAGTGGAAAAAATGTTAAGGATAAAATTCCCATTCGAAATACAAAATTATATCTTTTGTAGTTAGAAATTACATAAACTGCAAACTGATTCAATACTAGAAAGAATATCTAAAACTACTTAAAATACTGATTATGGTAATGCTATTACCTGGAGTATTTCAAGGTAATTTTCTATACACTTATTTTTGATTGAGAGTATGCTATTCTGTCAAGAATCAGAGTTTTAATTGAAAATAAATACCACAAATGGAGTCTTGCCAAAATAGTTAATATAATAGTGTCTGAGAATGGATGCAAGGTACTGTAGTTCTTTCCAAAACTATTTCTCATCTGTCTATAAACATGTGTATACATACATGTATACAATATTTATGTCACAGAAATAGGAAAAATTCCTACATGATATCTATATATGTACTCATTTTAGTAGTGGCAAACCCATGATACTAACATATGGGTACTATAAACAGCCTCTTTGTCACACTTGGCTTTCAAACTCTGTTGCAACAAAACAAGTTCCTAAATTAAAAGAATAAAAATGTATTTTAAACTATTGTAACTAAAGCATGCTTCAAGTCCAGGAGAGTCTGATCTCTGTTATTCCTATTGTATAAGTGAAGAATATTGAGATAGACACATACCAAAGATAAATTAATAACTTACCTTGTTAAAATAAATGAGTCGTATTTCACAGGGAGTATTTTAACTGCATTGAGATTTCTGAAAATATAAAGGTGTATTCAGATATTTGCAACTCTGTAGACATGATCTTCAAAAAGTATTTCTATAAATACACATGAAAACACACTTGCATACAAGTATAGTGGATGCACGTAGTGTACTTGTACCCAAATTTGGTGTCTGTAGTTTACATGAACCTTTACCGGTTTGGCAGTAACAAAAGTATGATACTTCACCCACTTGTGGAAATGTCTGAATTGCTTAATATCATAGTATTTCAGAGAAAGAAGTGTAGTGGTCTGCTGGAAAACAAGAAATTCCTCAAATGTCGAAGACTTATCAGGTTCTCTATTATCCTCCTAGTAAGTTAAAACCATATCAGCTGTGGATGCATTGGAGAAATAAACTGTAAGTTAACCTACAGTATATAATTCTGATATTATCCAGTGTCAATTTATCTAAATTTGAAGAGTTAAGAGCAAACCACAAAGATATTTTTAATTTGAACCTGAGTTTTGAAGTTCGGCCTCCTAATTTAGAGTTGGACTATGGCTTATAATACTGCATTATCTCTCCAGGCTCAATCCACTTAAAACATGTATGCATGCATGCACACACAGTTTTTCTAAAAACACTGTATGACTGACTGCTTTCCCAAAGACACCTAAATCTTGAACAGAAATATTTGTACATACACTCTTTTCTGCACATTATGAACATTTCTACACATTGTATCCCCATTAGGTTTAACATGAAGAGCAAATAATATGGTCAGTGACATATTTCTTCTTTACTGAGAAACGCTGTTAGACAAAACCTGATGGAGGCAAACTTGCCACATCTGTGTCCCTAACTCTACTGCAAAAAGCAAGAAAGATGTTTCAGGACAAAGTACCTGCAGAAATATAAAAACAGATTTGCAGTAAAACAAGTATCCATCACTCTAATGTAATTAAATGTACATCAAACAAGTCCAATCCAATCTTAAAGGAAGAGAATATTTATGTAGAGGAATTATCTTATGCTTAAATTCTTCAAAAAATTATTTAAATTCTAAATAAGGAAATACTGAGCTCAGGTAGTTATCTTTATGTTCCAATGTACCTGGTGATAATGAATCTTTTGTAATCTTTTGCAGTTTTTAACTTGTGTTGCAGAAGAGAGAGAGAAGATTCAGAGAAGCTGAAACAAAATAGAAAACCAGATACTAAGGGTCTTATTTAGGCTTTCTCCTTTTGTGGTTGTTGTTGTTGTTTTTTGTTTCTTTGGGGTTTTTTTGTTTGTTGGTTTTGTTTTTCATTGTCTTGTTTTTTGGTTGTTGTTTTTTGGGTTTTTTTTTCCCAGTTGTTTGCTTTGGTTCACCCCCCCTTGGTTTTGTTTCATGTTTTGATTCCCTTCCCTTCCCTTCCCTTCCCTTCCCTTCCCTTCCCTTCCCTTCCCTTCTCTTCCCTCCCCTGTTCTCCCTTCTCCTCTCCTGTTCTCCCTTCTCCCATCTCCTGCTCCTTTCAGGTTTTCATTTTAATAATCGTAATAGATAGAATCTAGAAAAGCCCTTTCTGTAAATGCAGTACCTTTTCTAAAGGTATACATTTCTAGCCAGCATGTGTAAAGACGAAAGAATGTGAATATATGCACACATTTACATAAACATGAATGTACTATTTGAAGCTTCACATTGTTTTAATAAAGAATAAAAATAATAATGGCACAGCTATTATTGTATAGTATTTGACAATATATTGTCAGCCTTAATTGTATGTGTTGCAGTACTACATTCCTTTCCTCTTCCACTTGGGAAACAGAGAAGAGGAAAACATGTTGTGCAGAGAAGAGTAGACGTTTAATAGGGGAAGTTGAATTAAGTATTAAAGTGATTACTTTAGCAGATTTTAGTAAATATTGCCTCAATCCACTAAGCTCCTATGGTGACCCAAAAAAAAAGCAGTTTTTTTTCTTAATGTGTTCATCTTTTCACCTGATGCTGACTTTCAGCTCAGCTTAATTTTCCTTCCATTCTGCCAGCAATTTGATTCTCCAATGGGCTGTACTGTCCGATTTCTCTAATTCTCTGCCAGCCACAGTGCTGTTCCTTTATTTGCCCACTCTCCTCTTCAACACACATACACCTTCTCAGCCCCCTAGTGCTGAGAAGTGAACTGGGAGACATAGAGGCACTGCTTCCTTTTCTTTTTTTTTTTCTTTCTTACAAAGCCTTTCTCCTCCTCACCCCCATCTTTCTCTGCAAATTAATACCAGCCTGACAGGAGAATGTGTTATAAAAGCAGCTTTTTATTCTCCAGTAAAAACTAAAAATCTCCACGCTATATAAAATTATAATCATAGAATAACAGAATTACAGAGTCACAGAATAGTTTGGGCTGGAAGGGACCTTAAGAATCATCCAGTTCCAAGCCCCCTGCCATGGTCAAGGACATCTACCACTAAACCAGGTTTCTGAAAGTGCCCTTCAACCTGTCCTTTAACACTTCCAGGGAGGGGCCATCCACAACTTCCCTGCGCAACTTGTTCCAGTGTCTCACCACCCTCATAATGAAGAATTTCTTCTTAATATCAATCCTAAATCTAACTTCTTTCAGCTTGAAACTGTTCCCCCTTGTCCTGTCGCTACATGCTCTTGTAAAAATTCGCTCCCCATCTTTCTTGTAGTTCCCTTTCTGGTACTGGAAAGCTGTTCTGAGGTGTCCCAGGAGCCTTCTCCATGCTGAACAATGTCTCTCTCAGGCCGTGGTGCTCCAGCCCTTAGATCGTCTTTGTGGCCCTCCTCTGGACTTGCTCCAACTGCTCCATGTCCTTCTCGTGTTGAGGACCACAGAACTGGACAGGTGGGTCTCACGAGTGTAGAGTAGAGGGGGAGAATAACCTCTCTTGACCTGCTTCTTTTGATGCAGCCCAGGATACAGTTGGCTTTCGGGGCTGCAAGTGCACATTGGTGTATGAAACAGCACTTATTACATATTTTAGAATTTTGGGAATAGTTAATAAAATTAATTTGGGAAAAAAACTTGTAATTTTAGCACCCATTCCAAAAACATCTCAGTATTATTTTCACTCAAGAGCACATGCAGCTTTATGTAAGAACATACAGATAGCCACTACAATATTGATTTTGCAGCTAATCACAGGATGATTTTAGGATTGAGACTCTTCTATTGTGGTCCCGTACTGGAATTTTTTTCACAGTACATCTGATATGCCTCTACTAAGCCACTTCTACAGGGAAGTTATCCCTCAACATCTCCTCCTACATACTTAGCATATATATATATATCATACCCAAGGACCACACTCATGACTGTGCATGTCATGATGAAAAGAAACGGTGAACTGTTTTAGTCAAGAAGAGATTAAAATTATAGGGAGTTTTTAATTGGTACATTTGTTACTTTGTTTTTGGTTTTGGGTTTTTCTTTTTCTTTTTTTCCTTTTTTTGTCTTTCATTTTGGAGGCTTTATTAGCTATATGAGACTTTAACTTTGAAACCCTACCTTGCTACTAAGCATCAGCTGTCCGTCTTTCGTCACAGTTTCTAATACCAAAACAATTTGAAAAAAAATGGAGCGAAGTCTGTAGAGTGTTAGAAAGAGAACAGGATGGCAATTACACTGATATAATCAAAGTTTATTCCTTTGGAAGCTGAGTCAGATTTTTGTTTCAAAAGTGCTTCTTGGCATTTGCATGTCCTTTGAGTGAGACCTTACCATTCACATCCTCTGAAGTGGAAGAGGTTTTTTTTTCGGAGGACATTTCTACAGTACAATTAAAGAAAAATATGTAGCTATAAATACAACACAGCTAAAACAAATCTAAAATGTATAATATTTTAGAAATGGCATGTGTCCATACCTTCTCTGTCAGTTACATTTGATCTTAGTATTTCAGAATAGTATTTTCCAGGCAGAAGACTTCATTCCAACTGTGTAAGACTTATATTGCATAGAAAATTGATAGAAAATAGCAGTTCATCCATTGCAGCAAATCAACAGTACTCTGATGCTGCCTACAACAATGGGTGTTCCAGATGGACTATTTTATATACCAATCTAAATAAAATTGTGTGATAATGAAATGGACACCTCCTGGTTTGAGCCAGGATGAAGCCAATTTTCCTTTTCTGTTTGTTTGTTTGTTTTTTCTTCAGTAAGCTCTCTTTTAACTAGCAGCAAGTTTCCCAGCTAGTGGACTGGTAACACTGGAATGTTTATGTTAGTGCTGAGATTCCAAGGTCACTTTCCTCTACTTGTATCTGCAGCCTCAGGTGCTAAAGGAGCAGAAGAGTCATATCTGCAGCCCTCCTGTAGGGAGGAGTGGACTAGATGGACAGCAAAATTGACAAAAGTATTTAATTCCATGTATCTATGTAAGCTTTTAATAAGGTCAAGGATCATGGAAATCAAGCCCCTTCCTTCTTCTTCTTCCCTTCTCTTCTGTCCATGGCCAGGATCTGGGGAGGTCTTCATGTATCCATCACTGTTATCCCTAGGCCCGTGCACTCCTGACCCTCATCACTCTCCCCTCAGCTCCTGTCTGCTCTGCCGCTCTCTCCGGCAGCGCTCCGGGACATTTCAGGACTGCTCACAGCTCAGGAGAGTGCTGTGAGAACTGCTGGGTGTGGGGGGAGGCAATAGGGTTTTGCACATTCCTGAACACATTTGTATATAATTGTACATATTTTCTTTTTTCATTAGTGTTTAATTAAAGCTGTCTAGTTTTCAATCCAGAAAGTCTCTCTCTTTATTCTCTCTCTCCTTCCCTACCTGGGTGGGAGGGGGAGGTGTTTAAGAGCATTATTGTCCCTGGTTTAATTGCTGATCCTGAGACAAACCATGACAACACAGATGATTATGGCCTTTGTCAGATTATATTACTGCTTCAGGTCTCACTTCCTCCTCAAAAAAATACAGAAAACACTTGCTATTGAACCCCCCCAGCTTTCAACACATTAATTCCCCAGCTTAATGATGCTGCTAAGTTGACCTTGCTGGGAAGAAAATGAATAATTAAAAAAAAACACCACAAAACAAAACAAACAAAACAAACAAAAAACCCCCAACAACAACAAAGTAAAAAACCTCAAGCAACAACAACAAAAACCAAACAAACTAAAAAAAAAACATTAAATATTGGGTGCATTAATTTACCAACATGCCATTTCATATTTATTTCTTCATCTGCCTTTGTCTTTTTGGAATCTTCAAAAGCACTTTCTGTGGTAGACACTCTGTAGACTCTTAAAAGAGTTATATTTATCTTTTCTGCATATCCAGCTTCAATACTAATGTTATGCCATATAATCTGAAGTAAATATAACCCATTTTAATATATAGGTGCAATCCAGAAAAAAACAGGGAGCACTTAATCCTGTTATGGACTATTTATTTCTCTTTTTCTGAATGACGGATGAATTCTAACTACAAAAGCATGCTATGGCCATCAAAACAAGCATATTCATTCAAGCGCTTCACCTGTGGTGGCATAGTAGCTAGCTATTATTGAATTACAGTTCTAAATTATGTCATCTAGCATTATAAATAAACAAAGTTGAGTTCTGCCAGCTATCAGCTAGAATAGAAGAAAACTCCATTATTTAGGGAAAAGTAACAAACACAAATCTGTTGTGTTTTTTTTTAAACCCCTCTCTTCTTTAGAAACACAAACTTGAATGAAGATAGGGGATGACGATAGGCTAGGTTTGGAGGGTTTTGGCTGGGTTTGGGGTTTTTTTCACTCTGTTTCTCCTAATTTTTTTCTTGTTCAGTGCCACAGGGAGCCATTTAAGAGCCAAAAAAAAAGTGAAATCCTTAATTTGCAAAGTAATTACATTGTTAGATAGTGGAAATATCACAGTAAATCCAGATTATCTTTAAATTTTGCCACCATAATTGGGTCCCTGAGGCAAAAGATTAAAGAAACTTTAGGATGACCACCATTATATTTAAGTTTATCCAGAAGAAAATCCCAGTCAAAATAATATTTGATTTATTCAGATTTAAACACAAAACCTAAAAAAATGTCTACTCTGAAAGCTTGAGAATTTTGCACTGCCATTATTAATGAGAAATGCAGTATTGGCGCCATTGCAGAACTAAAGAAGTGGACCATTTTCCTTTGTCCACTTAAAAAACCAAACCAAACCAAAAAATATCCAAACCAAACCAACCAACCAACAACCAACTAACCAAATAGCAAAAAAACCAACCAAACAAAACAAAGCAAACCACCACTAAAATTCATAAACTCAAAAAACCCCAAGACCCCAAGTAGTAAGTGAGTACACAGGCATTTATATTTCTCTTTCCTAATCCATCAACCAGTGATGAAATCAGAGAGGGTCATGTGCAGCACCAAATCTTCTTTTATAAGGGGAGAATAAATATAAAGACTTATAAAGTTTCAAGGATTAATTTGACAGTCTTTTTAAGAATTGTGCATAGAAACAATTACCTAGAAATTAGGTCAGAGGCTGCCAGGAATCAGAAAGCATTTGACTGGGAAATGAAAGTGTTCTTCGTTTACCAGTATCACCATTCTATCACACTCCAAGCAAAATAACATTGACAATATCCACCAATCAGTACTGAAGTATTACTCTTCACATCTTCATAATAAGGTAGTATTAAGGCACTGCTAGCAGGAAAAAAAACCCAAACAAACAAGTAAATGAAAACAAACAAAAAAGTCTACCAAAAAAACCCTAAAATAACCAAGAAACCATTCACCTGTTGCTTTCCAAGTTTTTGTAGCCAATACATTCTGAGCACCAGTATAGCCTGGCAGGTGCTACACTTACACACTGTCTACAACCCACAGCACAGCTGCCCAGCAGAAGTCAATTTCTGACACACTTTCCCCAATGGATGACAGGCTCAGATGCTATAAGGATAGACAGCGGTACCACTGCTTAAATCTGTGCACCACATTTTACTTAAGCTGTCTAGCCTGCAATGAAGACAAGGAGGTGGCTCCAATGCTTCTACTCTAGAAGCTCCTCTGCTTCTACATCAGTCAGGTCTGTAATCATGTTATCCTCTGGGGTCTTCTGTGCAACTTTCCATACTCACCACCCCCAAAGATTTATCATCCAGGGTTTACGGTGCTGGTTGCCTGATCTCAGCTTTGCGTGATTCTCCAGTCAAGCATCACTTTTTCTGGTGTCTTTCATTCATTTCCTTTTTCCACCTCCTTTTTCTGGTTATTTCCCTAGGTTATTTTGTTATATTCAAAATCCTGTATAAGCAAAACTTTTTATATATAAAGCCAAGAATTTATAGTTAATATAACTGAAACTTTAATTCGAAGATTACAATTATTCAAGACCTAGTTATTACAGAAAAAGAAAGAAAAAGGAAGAGGAGAAAAAAAAAAAAGGAATGCTACTATATGCTGTTATACAGGAAAAATATCATTAATAATAACAACAATAAAACAGTTACATTTGTTATAGTTACACCTCTTAGTATCACTTTTCCTGTGTCACACTCACTTTTCCACTGCTGCTCTGGGGGTCTTCAGGTTCATGGCATGCCCCTGATGATGTGGGAATGGGAAAAAAAAAGGAGGTGTACAACAAGCTGTAATCAGCCTGTGTTCTTCAGGAATATGATGTTGCTATGGATGGTTTCTTCTTCCTCAACCTAGGATGTGCTTGAGGTCACTTCTATATGTCTGCTGACATACTTTTAGATTTTGCTTTTTCTCTCTTGTCTCCTAGTTCATGTTACATTTGATTTTACTACACATGGTGCTTTATTCGTATGTCAGACACTATTTATCTTTCCTTTTAGTTTCCACTTGAACTTGACTTCTTCCAGTCCTGGCATGTAGTTCCTTCATGGAGCACGAAAGCACTATTTGTAGTCACAAGGTCTCCATTGCCAGGCCTGTCCCCTTCGCTTACCAGTCTGTTTTACTCCACATCACCTCCTGTTTCTCCACTTCTCAGAGCTATAGCCTCTAGGCAAAACTAAGCTTGACCCATTGGTTGTGTTGCAATTATTGTCCCAAGAAACATACAGAATTGTGTGAATGTCTGTTTGTTAGTGAATTATTTGGGCATAATTACTATATATTGTTCTATTTTAGTATAAGTGATAGGAATAAATTCCTGTATTATACTTTCAGTTTTATAAGATGGCATAGCTCTCATGAACTGTCCTATGATGTTAGAATCCTTATGTAATAGAATTCTATACTCCAAAGTTAGAGATGCCTGTGTGACGGAAAGTAATTTTATTTTAAAGTGTGAAAATTATACTGGTTTAAAATTTCATCAGTTCCTTAGGAATTTCTTTTTATTTTTTAATCACTTTCATGGGAGGTAACTAAAGTCTTCAAGGTTTTTTGCTGGACTCTTGACAGTTTTTCAGTTACTTTCATTTCAATTGAGTATATTGACTATGCTGGTCTGAAAAAAAAAAAAAAAAAAAAAAAAGAGGAATACATCACAGCTGGCATCTTAATTGTTTACCACTTGATGATGAATTGACGTTCTAATATTTTTCCTCTTACTCATGTTAAACTGTTGCCATATACTTCTTTATGATGAGGTAAAATTCTAAATTTATATTTGATTTGTATTAGCTCCATTTATTTTGTGCTGAGACAAAATTTTAAATATTCATATTCCTGTGTACAACCAGTGACATCCAAGATATTGGTTAATTCAGTCACAACATTCAGTTTCTCTTTATTTTCTCAACAGAATTTGTGGGATAGCTGAAAAGTGAAAGAATGACAGGTGCTGCCTCACATTTCTCAGATTAAGTAATGCAGATACTATCATTTGGCCATATGAGAGCAAGATTTCTTGCCAGCATCTGAAATGATTCACTACTTAAATAATTAATTGGTTTATTATTTTTTGTGCACAGGATTAGGACACTAAACACCTAATAACAAATGCATTTTCAGGCTTTTACACTAAAGAAAGTAACATCTTTGTGTTTTACTTAGGCAATAAAGGCACACTTTTTTACATGATGGCAGAGGAAAAAGTACCATTACCTTTAAAGTCAACAGACATGTATAACTGCAAGGAACAATAATACAAAAAATCCTGTGGATTTTGATAGAGGATAAGATAAATAGGGTACTAGAGAATCTGTATCGTTTAAAAAATATTAGTCTGTGGATTTCAGTAGCGAATTTCTTTTTGTTTGTTTGTTTTTAATACACTTATGGTTAAGCTTTTTTCCATAATGCTAAGTTTTGCTGTGATTAACAAATTAGTGACTTGTATGTGCTAACATAAACTGTGCTTGTTAAAAAAATATAAATCTATATGCCAGGCATTAGAGAAATGTTAGACATTTGTATAGTGTTTGAATTGTCAAATATCGGCTACAGTGGTGCTGGCATATTAATTTCTGTGGGGTAAATCAGAATAAACAAAAAAAACAAACCCAAAACTAAAAATTTAAGCAATCTGAGACAACACAGAAAATAATGTGACAGAGAACGGAGGTAAGGCATGCAGGCAATCTTTGAGGCAAGTGAGAAACTGGCCTCCTGGAAGATCTTTAGCTGACAAAGCAATTCTGGGAAGCTATCCAAAATGGATCCACATTTTCAGGATTTACTGAGTATAGCATATGGACTTCTCACTGAGTTCAGACAATTCACCTGAGTCTTTGTGTCAATAGAACGCGAAAAGTGCATTGCAACCAGGAGAGCCACTCATCCATCCAGTGATATCTTACATTTACCAGGCATGAAAATAACAGCCTGAAGATCCAATAAGGTTTATTTAATTGTGTTAATTGTGGTTTTAGAAGAAGCAAGAAATAAAAAATACAACTGATATAACTTCAACATGCATATGTGATCATATTCAGTTTTGTGAAAAGCCAAAACACTGAGACAGTAACAAATATAAGTAGATGTCTAAATGTCTCTAGCCTGTGCTTCTGAATCTACTGGTTGTGCACACACTTTGTCCTTGGACTGTTATACTAGCTCTGGTTATTTTGTGATGTATAAAAATAAGATGACACTTTCTGGTTCTTCAGGATACACAAGCAGATTGTGGTACACGTATGATTTGGAAGGCAAGATTTAATTTTTTTGTCGTTGTTTCTGTTACTGCTGGAGTATTTGTTTTATTTTTACTAATAAAAAATACCTGTAGACACGAATAACAAAATGTTGTTTTCTGGCTTCTTAAGCAGCATAGGGTAAGTTGTGTCTAAAATTTTTGTGAGAGATTTACTGACATTGTTGAAAAAATTACTATAGATCCCCCACTTTCATCCACATACAAAAAGAAATGTGGGAGCACTTGTGGCTTCTACTTGGTTGGCCTGTACACTTCAGCTAAGGGTCAACTTTAATGTGACATGTGCATAGCATTACTGATATCTGTTCTTTCTGCAGTGATGCAAAGGATTAACTGGTGTGCATCTATTGATTAATTTCTATAAAGTTTAGATAGATACAGTCATCTCACTTCCTGTTCCACTTTTGGCCTTCTGTTTCAATGTTGGATTTTTTTTTCTAGTAGCTAAGTCAGATTGTAACACACGCACACACACTAACACACATTCCTTTTAATATAATAATATGTCCACTAATGTTCTAATAATGCATGTTACTGGTGCAATAATATAATTTTAGAACTATCAGTTGTGGAGAGAATGGAGAGATAAAGGGGTATTCTGCATAATACATTAAAATTCAGATAGTAATTTTTATTTAATCATAGGCATTATATCAAATTGACTCTTAAGGAGCTTCTTAAAATTTTAGTTACTTATACGAAAAGTGTGTTTGGATAATGCAATAATTGTCAGATACATGCCTGCAATAAAGAATATGTACTCCAATGTTGGCAGCTGTTTGACAATTTGGAATCAGCGTTATGAACAACTCCATATAAACAGGTTCATATAGTGTCGTTATGGTTACTGAGTAAATTTTTTACCAGCTACCAGGCTCATAGGCTGCTTCACTTCTTTCTAAATGAAGTAGTCATGTTCTGTCCTTCCTGCATGATTCTTGCATGCATAAATTAATCCTGTGAGATTATCAGTAAGGATGTAAATGTTGGCTTTACCATAAGATCTGCTGGAAATCCTGCAGAGTACAGACTGAGGAGAAAAGTTAAGAAGTCAAGCTACTATAATCAAATACTGATTGTTAAAGAAGTATGTTAGTAGCTCTGTGCAAAACAAAGAGCTAAATGTCCTCCACCTAGTAGAAGCAGAAGGAATGGTCTCACGGGTGAGTAGTGAGAATGAAAGCCTGGTAGCCTCTATCTTGCATCTTCCTATAAGGGCAAAAGTACTGGACCCAGTAGTATAGCAGTAGTGCTTGTCTCAAATATTGTAGGAGACAAAAAAACTCCAGTGCTTCTTCAGTAGTATCTCTTACAATCCTCGAAGATGTTGCTAGGCTTTTGGAAACTGAACCAACAGTTTTAGTGCTGTACAGGAGTAAACCCAGAAAGCCCGGACTATGTGGAACAATATTGCATTAAATATGCACACTGTGCCACAGTAACCCACATACTTTGGAAATGTCACAAAGGAAAGCTTCTGGAATGTTGACAAAATTCAGATGACATTTGATCTAGAATTAATTCAAAAAATGGAGTAATTAAAAACATGCAGAACTTTCAGTGTCTTTTTTGTTATTAAATGCAATTCTTCTTCTGTCCTGATGAGCTATGTTTAATATACTTTCACAGTATTGTGAAAAGCATATAAATGGTTATTCCTAACTCCATAAGGATAATTTTTCTCTCTCTTTTATTTATTTATTTGTTTATTTATTTTTAAAATATGAGGGCATAAGCAGTTAAGATATTGTCCAAGGATACAGGAAATCTGATTAACAGATCAAAAAGACCATCTGTGGAGATTGGGTTTAATGCCAGGGGGTAATTCTCCTCTCCACAATGCTTATGGAAATCAACTTAATCCAGAAGGCTGAATGAATTTACTCTGAAAGGTGGTTTTCTTTATTTGTAAATATGCATTTTCAGAAAGTGTGTTGAATATTATTCAAGGCTGTGATTCAGAATATTTCCACGTATACCTAAATAATCTTACAGGTAGAGAAAGAGTCAGTCTTCCAAACACAAGGGAGAACTATGTCAGATCTACAAGAAAATTAAATTTTCTTACAGTAAGGTCTTGTAATGTCATCCCTAAATAATATTTCTGATGAGTGGAATTTGCTTTCTGTTTTTTGTTTGTTTCTTTTAGGTTTGTTTTTTGTTTGTTTGTTTTGTTTAGGTTTCAGTTTTGGTTTTGTACTTTGTTTTACCCCAGTTCTTTGGTGGTCCATTTTCAATTTAAGTCTTAGTGCTATAAACCATGATGGAGATGTCTCCTTGAAGCTAAGAACTCATAGTCTTTGCAAGTTGCATATAAGCACATTGTTCTTTGTAGTCACTGATTATATATCAACCTAATAAACTGATGTTCCCTTCTTGAGCCATTCTGATGCATTCTTATTAAAAAAAAATCTGACTGTATGATTTGTCAGATATTGTGCATTACATCTGTTTGTCATGCACCTATTTTCTCTACTTGACCAAATAATTTTAATAGTAGTTCAAATGTATTTATTATTTAAACCTCTTGATTTTTATTAAATATCCCAAATAAATGTTTATCTTTATAAAGCAATGTAAGGTTTTCAACTCTGAGCTGATGTACTTATAGAATGGTTTTAGCTCTGTTATTAACATCAAGTACTTGCAAAGCTGCAAACTGAGGACACATTTTCAGATATATGAAGAATTAAAAATGGAGTCTACGTAGTATGTTGACCACCAGTATACTTCCTAATTTATGCTCTTATAATCCGAGTTAGTACATCCTCCAACAGAAACAGATTTTCTGATCTTACATGGAAGGCTATGTATCATACAATGTTACAAAAGAGAGCTAATTCTGAAATAACCTATAAGGCTATAACTGTCTTCAAATCACCTGCCTGTCATTTGATACTCTATCATAATTTATTCATGCAAGTTTAGTCACATGTTGTTGCCCAGTTAATGATAGGTTTGTTTTTTTAAAAATTCTCTGAGTTTAGTCTACTAATGTTAGAAATATTAATAGCCATACTTTCAGAAGAAGCTCGGTTGTGTTCTGATTAAGCTGCTCAAAATGTGTAAAGACTGCCTGTATTAGAGTTTGAAATGGAAATTATTTCAGGACATGATATGATTGTCTAATAGCTAAAGGGATAAAGAAAGTTTTGTAAATATAAAGTCCGTAGAGCGATAGTTTTTCTGCTTGCTGCATCTTTTGTATCAACAGTGGAATTATATTAGTATTTAATGTAAACTTTTTTATTTGTTTACTTCTATGTTCTGTTTAGCAAAGAAGATTAATAGACTATTTTAACAGCAAACAATGAAAAAATGGGTACTTATTTACAAGGCTGTTCTTGCAATCTTGACCAAATAATGTATCAAAAAGCAAAGATTGTTCAAAAGAACACAATGAGAACAAAGAGAACTATCTGTCTAGATGTATATCTCCTCAACTTCTAATGCTGACTTTCCCTCCCTTCCTTTCTCTCACTCTCTTTCTCTGGAAGTGGTTCTTTAGCCTCTAAGAGTGACATGAAGTCTCAGAGTGGAAGTATTAAGCTTCATGGGTGTCTAATATACGAATATTGGTAGTAATGACCAAAACTACCATGTCTCAATATAGAAAAAAGAAACATACGACAGGATTTTGAACATATTTTCATATAGAAAGATCTATTGGAGAACCTGATATCTTCAGTAGTTTTGGTGAAATATCCTGCCATTGACAGGCTTTCACTGGAATGTGTAAAGAAATTCAATGCTATAAGAATAGGGAAAGAAAATGTTTCCAGGAGTAATATTTATTACCGTCTCTGCAACTTTATTTTTAAGAAAACAAGAGTGTATCAGCTTCCAAATATTCATGGCACACTATGAAAGGGAGTTAGCAACAGTTCATGTTCCAAAGAATTTAAAGTCAAAATACACAATTGCATAAGCAATGTTAGCAAGACAGAGGATGATGGAAGAGGCAATGTGAAAAGGCTACACAGGCAATAATAAAGCTGAGCAGCTACCCATTAAGTATGTTTATTTATTTTCTTTTTAAGTGACAGGGCTAAAACACCACTTTAAAACAGAGTCACGAGAAGAAAATGTTATACTCATCTGCTACTATACACAAAACAATACAGTTCTATCTCAACAATTGTCAAAATACATGTCAATATATTTAGAAAGAAGTAGATGGTAATCTCTGTACACACCTCCCCCTTACCACCACTACTAAGAGCATTTATGTATAAATGTGAGCTACAACATTGTTCACCACATATGAACCACTAAATCCTTGATGGGAAGGATATTATAAATGTGTCTATAATAGGATTTTTTCTCCTATTTATAAGTCTATGGTAAAACTGGTATAGGTTGTGAATGAAAAATCCCTTCTTCTCTTGTACAAAATTACCAAAATATCTGAAAAGTCTATCCAGTAATATAAAAGGGTCCAATGCTAAGTGATTTTGCACTATATCTTCTGTTTGGAATTATTTGGTTTGATTTTTGTGTATGTGTGTGTTTTACTGCTCAGAAGACTGCTTAGGTTTATACCTGTTAACTTTAAGACAGAAAATTTTCAGTATGATTTGATGACTTCAGAAAAAAATAATAAATACATAAATAAAATTTGCAGCAGATTTTTTAATCTTATACTAGTTACTATTGATGATTACAGTACCATATCATAAGAATGTCATTAAAAAGATAGACTACAGCAAATTTCAGTTTGGCAGAATAAAAGTTGGTAACCTAGCACTGAATTAACTTGTGAATCTTGTAGTGTGAAAAAAACCTGTTTCAGTTGTGGAATACTCATTTAGCATAATTTATTTCTCCCATTGTATTAAAGAGTGAGGATTCTGTGTTAGGTACTAGATCAACCTTCACTCTCAACTTCCTTTCTGTGACCAGGAGGAATGAATTGTAGACCTTAGTCTCAAAAACACAAATACATGAAGTACCAGGAAACAGTTTTAGTTCAAAAGATGAAGAAGTACAATGTAAAAAAGAATCTTTCTCTCTTTTTTTTTTAGGAAATCGAAATTGCCTGTCTATCCACGCATATTTGTGCTGTGGAGGCACAGCTCACACAATCATTAGATTTGGACAGAATTAAATACTTCATAACCATACTTGATATGCTGGAAAGAATCCTTGCAATTAACTTTCCTGTTGTTAGATAATGCAGGTCTAAATAGGATTTTTTTTCACTAGTTCATTATTCTCTTTTTCTAGAAACTTTAAAGCAGTTAAAAAACTAGATTAGGATTTTTATATCATTGAGGCATTTTCTAAGTATTAGCCCGGTATTACAAGTGTTTACATGTGTATGTTTATGAGTGGACTATTAATATTTTTATGTTTCAACATGACAAATTCAATTAGGAGATTTATGCAAAACCGAAAAATAATTCCTCTTTGATGAGGCACAGAATAAACCTCAGCTTATGGTAGTCCTAGAAGTGCTATTCATATATTTCAACATCTATAATATTCATGATTCTTACAAAAAAAGAAAAAGCCTAATGCATTATGAAAAGATAATTTACTGTGGTCTTTATGACAAACGCCCTTGTACTGGAGGAGGTTGCCACCCTCAGCTTTAACTATGTTGATCACACCACATCAAGAATTCTAAGGTCATTTTATGTGAAAGAGCTCCAGGAAATTTCATGAGTTCAGAAATGACTTCTGGAGTCTGGGCAATTAATGAGAAAGGGTTAACACTACATTAGAACACACAAGAACTCAAATAAAAGCTAATTTCAACTCCTCAGAATGTAATTTAAAACAAAAAGTAATCTGGACTGCATATACCACTTAAAAATAATTGCATAGCTATTCCCACAAGTTGTTGAATATTTAAATTATTATATTCTAACTGTTGAAGCTAGGATACCCACAGAATCTTGAGAATGTTTTCTTGAAGCCCATGTTAGCTGTAAAATATGGATCTGAACCTACCTTTTAATAGGACTCTGCAGTGTTGACAAGCTATGGACATGAACTAAAAGATGTATCTCTGAGAGATGAAGATATAACACAGAAGAAATTAATAGGTAGTGGTGATTAAAAAAAAAAAGAGTGAATTTTACATGTAAAAAAGATTAATATATACTTCATTTCATTTATGTTTATCTTCCTCCTAATTAGGTTTTTAAGAAGTTCTATGGCAATTATAAAAAAGTATGTAGTACTAGCAAACAACTTATCTGAATAAATTTAGACACATGCATATCTTTAAATTTACAAGTGACACATTCATGTTCCTATGGGCAGATGCAAGTGTCTTACAGAAGCAATGACTTCCAATTACCACTGCCTGGTGTAACATTGCATGTAGCAGCTGCAAAAATAACACATACTGCCACCACATGACTGAAGTGTGTTACATCTAGATTTTGTAGCTGTACCCATACATCACTTCTGCAGTAGAAATTTATGGGATTTATAATTAGAATTGGTTAGGGACAATTAATAATTGAAATTGGGACATTTCTGTCCCAAATATATATATACACATATATTTGAGGATGAACACTAGCAAGCCTGAATAGCAGAATGAGAACACTAAGATCTGCAGAGTGCAGATTTTTCTTGGTAGTGGCTTTTTTTGTTTTTTCAGTGTTTCTCCATTCTCACCCACCCACCCCACTTTCTCCTATAGTTTCTCGGTCTTAAAACCATATGGGAAAATTCTGCCAGATTTAACTTTACTTCTATGAAATGTTGATGTCTGCAAGGCAGGATGTTTTATAAGTCACACAGGTAAAACTATAGCACAGTATTACTCATGAAAGTTTGTTTTCATAATAGACTTCATTAAGAGTAGACAGTTGCTTTTCTGATCCTTTAGCCTGCATCTAGTCTTTACTGAGAATTATATCTGTGTGATTTTAAACTTCACCTTTCTATCCAGAATACCAGGGTTAAACTAAAAGAGAAAACTACAAGAGGTGTTTTCCAAATTTATTCATTTTCTTCTAGTCATTAAAATTCAATCTTCTTCTGTTCATTAAAATTACATCTTTAACACATGCCCTTGTTATTCACATCTTCTAATATTATTCACAACACCCACTCAATTACCCATACTTAGCAAATCTAAATGAAATCAATATCTATCAAATGGAATCATGCTCTTCCTGCACTTTATTTCTCAGTCTTAATAAAATTATTTTTATTCCTCCTGTAAGAGCAACATTGTATGCACTTTCAGTACCTTTATTAACAGTAGTTCTGAACCTACAGAAATTTCTTCCTACATGTGCATTCTAAAAATGTTCTTAGTAAGTTCAAGTTAGTAAAGTTGTCACCTAAACCCACTTCTTCATATTTAAGCTGATAGTTGATGTCCCATAGATGAAAGCTGCTGAGTTTCTATCTATAGAATCAGTCTACCCTGTTTCTAGCCTCTTTGATAAGAAATATACTTTGTATGGCTGAATATTTTCACTTACTTTGCAAAAATCATTATGAAATAGACCAGTTTATGTTATCCGCCGTGTAATTAAGCCAGGTGATTACAAATAGAAGAGCATGATAGAATCAGTGCCCTGATCCTGCAGAACACAGCAGGATCTCTGCCAGTTTGTGCTGTGTTCTGTGCTCAGCTGCATACCTCCCAGCCTAGCCAACCAGCATCAGCGAGATGGCTTTGTTACCAGAGAAGTGTCTAGAACCACTTGCTTTGCTTTCCCTCACGACAAAATCAAAGAAGATAAATTTATTATGAGCAGGATTTCCCCCAAGAAGTCTTATTATTTATCTTATGCTTAATTTATCTGGTTAAAATTCTAATTTACCAGTGTGAACATTTTGAATTACTGTCTGAAATGGAAATATCCATAAATATTATCCCCCTCTGTATGTTATTGTTACCAACCACTTTAACTGAGACTTTTTTCATTTCATAGAATCATAGAATAGTTAGAGTTGGAAGGGACCTAAAGATCATCAAGTTCCAACTCCCCTGCGTGAGCAGGGACACCTCCCACTAGACCAAGTTGCTCAGAGCCCCATCCAACCTGGGCTTGAACGTCCCCAGGGATGGAGCCTCCACTACTTCTCTGGGTAACCTGTTCCAGTGTTTCACTACCCTCATACTAAAAAATTTCCATCTGATCTCTAACCTAAATCTCTCCTCCTGCAGTTTCAAACCATTACCCCTTGTCCTGTCACTATGTGCTCTTGTAAAAAGCCCCTCCCCAGCCTTTCTTTAGGCTCCCTTCAGGTACTGGAAGGCTGCTATGAGGTCCCCCCAGAGCCTTCTCTTCTTCAGGCTGAACAACCCCAACTCCCTCAGCCTTTCTTCATAAGAGAGGTGCTCCAGCCCTTGGATCATTTTCATGGCCCTCCTCCGGACATGCTCCAGCAGGTCCATGTCTTTCCTGTGTGAGGGCTCCAGAGCTGGACACAGTATTCCAGGTGAGGTCTCACTAGGGCAGAGTAGAGGGGCAGAATCACCTCTCTTGATGGGCTGGCCACACTTCTTTGGATACAGCCCAGGCTGCAAGTGGCCCTCTGGGCTGCAGTTGCACATTGGTGGCTCATGTTCAGCTTTGGATCCATTAGTACCCCCAGGTCCTTTTCCACAGGGCTGCTCTCTAGCATGTCTTCCCCCAACCTGTATTGATGTTTCTGGTTGCCCCAGCCCAGGTGCAAAACCCTGCACTTGGCCTTGTTGAACCTCATGAGGTTCACTTGGGCCCACTTCTCCAGCTTGTCCAGGTCCCTCTGGATGGCATCCTGTCCCTCTGGCATATCGACTGCACCACCCAGCTTGGTGTCATCAGCAAACTTGCTGAGGGTGCTCTCAATGCCACTGTCAATCTCATTGATGAAGATATTAAACAACACAGGTCCCAGTACGGACCCCTGAGGGACACCACTTGTCACTGGTCTCCATCTGGACACTGAACCATTGACCACCACCCTCTGGATGCAACCATCCAGTCAGTTCCTTATCCACTGAACAGTCCACCCATCAAACCCATATCTCTCCAATTTAGAGAGAAGGATGCTGTGAGGGACCATGTCAAAGGCCTTGCAGAAATCCAGAGAGATGACATCCACTGCTTTCCCCTTGCCGACAGGTGTAGTTAGACCATTGTAGAAAGCCACTAGGTTGGTCAAGCAGGATTTGCCCCTGGTAAAGCCATGCTGGCTTTCCTGAATCACCTTCCTGTCCTCCATGTGCCTTAGCATGTCTTCCAGGAGGATCTGTTCCATGATCTTCCCAGGCACAGAGCTGAGGCTGACAGGTCAGTAGTTCTCAGAGTCATCCTTTCTACCCTTTTTAAAGATGGGCGTGATATGTCCTTTCTTCCAGTCACTGGGGACTTCACCTGACTGCCATGACTCTTCAAATATCATGGAGAATGGCTTGGCAACTACATCCGCCAATTCCCTCAGCACTCTGGGATGCATCTCATCAGGTCTCATGGACTTGTATATCTTCAGGTACCTCAGGTGGTCTTGAACAGTGTCCTCACTTACAATGGGGGGGACTTTGTCTCTCTGGTCTCCATCTTGTGGGCCATCAGCTTGAGAGCTGTAAGGAGACGGGTTGCCAGTGAAGACTGAGGCAAAAAAGTCACTGAGAACCTCAGCCTTCTCCTCATCTGTTGTTACCAATTTACCACTGGTGTTCATCAGGAGGGTACACTTTCTTTAACCTTCCTTTTCTGGTTTATGTACCTACAGAAGCCCTTTTTGTTATTCTTTACATCCCTTGCCAAGTTCAGTTCTAGCTGCACCTCTGCCTTCCTGACCTTGTCCCTACACAACTGGGCAGTGTCCCTATACTCTTCCCAGGAAACCTGTCCCCTCTTCCACCACTTGTGTAGGTCCATCTTGTCCTTTTGTTTGACCAGCTAGTCTTGAGTCAGCCATGCTGGTCTCTTGCCTTCCTTTCCCAGTTTCCTACACCTGGGGATTGAGACTTCTTGTGCCCTATGGAAAGCATCCTTAAAGATCTGCCAGCTCTCTTCTGCTCCCTTGTCCCTGAGGGCCGTTTCTACTAACTCCCTGAAGAGCTGGAATTTTGCTTTCCTAAAATTCAGGGTCCTAACTAAGCTTCTCATCTGCCTCATTCCCCTTAGGACAGTGAACTGCACTAGTGCATGATCACTGCAGCCCAGGCTGCCTTCAACTTTGATGTCTCCTATGAGTTGACTCAAATTTGTGATCATCAGGTCCAGTAATGCATCCCCCCGAGTAGGACTGTCAACTTCTTGACTTAAGAAGTTGTTGTCAAGGCATTCCAGGAATCTCCTGGATTGCCTACAGCTTGTCATGCTACTTTTCCAGCAGATGTAGCAATGGTTGAAATCCCCCAGCAGGATGAGAGCCTGTGATCACGAGCTGGAGTAAGAAGGCTTCATCGATAGGCTCCACTTGATCGGGCAGACTGTAGTTGACTCCAACCACAAGCCTCCCTTTGTTGTCCTGATCCCTATTTCCTACCCATAATCTTTCAACCTGCTCATGGCTATTCTTTAGGGACAACTCTTCACACTCTAAACAATTATTTACATAGAGGGCAACACCTCCACCCCTTCTTCCTCTCCTGTCCCTTCTGAACAGATTGTAGCCTTCAATAGCCACACTCCCATCATAGGATTCATCCCACGAAGTTTCTGGAATCACGACTATGTCATAGCTTTCCTGCAGCATGGTAGCTTCCAACTCCTCCTGTTTATTGCCCACGCTGTGTGCATTAGTGTAGAGGCACTTCAGCTGGGCTGGACATGTCACCTTCTCAGAGGGACACCCTTTTATACCCCCAAGGTGTTTCATGGATGCTATCTTCTTGTTTCCTGTTACCTCAATGACTTCCAGACCTGCAAACCCCATCATGCATACCCCAGGTTTGTTTGCAGTGGGTTCAGTTATATCCCCTCCCCCCTTCAAATCTAGTTTAAAGCCCTGTCAATGAGTCCTGCTAACTCCTGCCCAAGGATCATTTTCCCCCTCTAGGACAACTGCATTCCATTATGTGTCAGCAGACCTGGTATCTTGTATAGTGACTCATGATCAAAGAACCCAAAGCACTGCCGAAGACACCCGTTCTGGAGCCATGTGTTAACCTGTTGGCATTCATGTCAGTTCCCTCTTCTGTCGCTGCTGTTAGAGGGATGGAGGAGAACACAACTTGTGGTCCTGGTCCCTTCACCAGTTGCCCTAGAGCCCTGAAGTCTCTCTTTATGGCTTTTGATGTTCTCTCTGCCACTTCATCACTACCCACCTGAAAGACCAAAAGTGGGTAGTAGTTCAAAGGCCTGACGAGGGTGGGAAGTTTACTCCCTACATCCTTTACCTGGGCCCCAAGGACACAGCAGACTTCCCTATGAGGCTGGTCCGGTCTGCATATTGGGCCCTCTGCATCTCTCAAGAGGGAGTCAGCTACAACTAGGACTCTTCTGTTTTTTGGCCTGAGTTGTGATGGTTGGCCTAGGGAGAGTTGGTCTCGGTGGCACTTCTGGTCTGCGTGAGGTGCTCTCACCACTATCTGGCACTTCCTCCTGCAAGGCCCCATACCTGTTCTGCAAGGGCACTTAAGGTAGTGCAGTACTTCAGGGGACATGTCTGCCCCTTTTGTGTCATTGGGCAGGGACCTGTTCCCATTGTCCCTGCTCCTGTACGTTTGGTGGGGGAGGCTGGGAAGCTTGTTGAGCTGAAGAGGAAACCTGTGTTCAAGCTGTTTGTGTAGAGAGCAGACTATGAAAACACTAATCTAATTCACTCTCCCTGATACTCCTCAGCCTGCTCACCTCCTCCCTGAGCTCCATCACTTCATCCTGCAGCTGTGCCACCTGGCAGAGGAGGTCATCAACCTGCTCACACCATGGTCAGAGCTGCCCCTTGCTTCCAGGGAAAGGCTGTGGCATTCCCAACAGTCTGTGACCTGGATAGCCACCTCCTTCTATGGGGGCACTCTCTAAGTACCTACACCCATTTTGGTGGTTGCTGGTGGCACAGTCTTCCTCTGCTGAGTGGACACCATTACTCCTGGACTGAGCTGGCAGTTCTCAGAGCCCTGCCTGCACAAACTGCCCTGTGCAAACTGCCTTATTGCAGCCCTGATTGCCCGTCCCTGTTCACCGCGCACCCCAGGGGTGTTTAAATCTCCCGTGTGGCTCCTGGCTATGCCTCTTCCACTCCTGATTGTTTGTCACGGACTTCCTGGTCTGGATGGGTCTCAGACTGCGAGTGGGGGGGGTCCCTGAGCTCGGGAACCCCTCTGTACAGCACGATTCAACCCTCACTGTTTGCTGCTTCACGTGCACCCTCTTGTCCACCCACTCTAGCCTGGCACACACTGCGCACAGTGATGGCTGGCTGTTGCTCTCCACTCCATGCTGCCGCATGGTCTGAGGGAGTTGCTGATATGGTGGCTTTTAAATTTTGCTTTGGCTCTCGGTCACACCCCCGCCGCATCAGCCTTCTGCCTTCTTCACAAGATTCCCGCCCAGTTTCTGGTCTCTCTCACTCCACCCCAGCTTCACCATCTCTGGGAAGGCTGGTCCCCTCTCAAACTAACCCAGTAGTTTAAATGAACAGCTCTCACCGGTGCCGTTGCCACTGTCACTCTTGCTCTCCACTCTGCGCTGCCACATGGTCTTTGTTTTCATACAGAGTAAAAAAATAGGAACAGACTTTTTCAAAGTATATGATTGTTACATGCAAACAACTGATCACCAGTGAGCTCTCAAAGGATTCTGTTGAGAAAAGGGAACATAAATGTTTGCATAAGTTTAAAAAGAGAAGGGAAATACATGTATTCAATTCTGACATGTTTGTACTGACATGCAGCAGTCATTGAACTTACCTATGTATTTCATTTTTGTGGTGAGTTAAATCTCCTTCTTGCTTCTGACTGTAAAGCATAAAAACAATATTTAAAGGTGATTGCTTTTCTTGTATTTATTTTAGCTAATTTGTACTTGTTTTGTTTTGTGGGGTTTTTTGCAAATATTCATTCATAAGGTGTACAGAATTAACACAAGGATGAACTAGATAGATTGGACTTAACTGCTGAAGTCCTGCAAAGCAATTGAACATATATTTACTTATACCGCAGAAGAAAATCCTATGGATGGTAAGAATTAAGTTTTTCAAGGCAAAGAACACTTTATTCTATGTATATATTTGTATGACTGTAAAAAAATTCGGGGTTAAAGAGACTAAGGTTTCACTCTGATGTCTTTCATATCAGAGGAACTAATGATTCATCAGTTCATTACTGAATAGACATGTCATGAAACTTGGGATCCTGGCTCTGTCATTCTGTGGCTGTAAGAACATTATTTTGTTTCACTGTACAATCACAAGATAATTCAGGCTAACAGGTAGGTCTGCTGGAGAAGTCTCCAGTCTCAGACCATGACTCAGTCATGGAATCAGACCAGGCTACTTGGGGCTTCACCCAGTTGGAGTGTGAAATCCTCCAACTCCAGAGAAGGTCTAACATTCCTTGGCCTCGGCTACATGGGTGGACTGTCTTTATGGGAAAAGGTTTCTTCTTATCTCAAGCCTGAGATTCTTGTGTTTCAGCTTGTGACGCTGTCTCTCATCCTCCCACCAGACACTGCTGTGAAGAGCCTGGCTGAGCCTCCTCCATTCCTCACTACCAGTCCTGGGGATGCTGTTGGGTGCTCCAATACAGTCCCTTATTATGGATGGACCAGGCCCAGGCCCACAGGTACTCCTTGCAGGGCAAGTTCTCCAGCCTCACCTTCTCAGTGGGGCTCTGTTCAACATGGTCATATTTATTGCTATCATCTATTAGAGGCCTCAGACTGGAGGTTTATGGTTTGCCCAAATGGTATTCAATCTGGTGAGGGATCTCAAGGACAAAAAGAAGGGATTCTATAAGTACATATGTAACAAAAGGCAGACTAAAGAAAATGTGGGCCTACTGCTGAACAAGATGAGGAAACCAGTTACACAGAACATGAAAAAAGGTGGGTTGCATAATTCCTTCTTTGTCTCCTTCTTTGTTAGCAAGACTGCCATCAGCAATCACAAGTCCCAGAGACCAGGGTGAATGTTCGGAGCAAGGAAGGATCAAATCATGGAACATTTATGCAAAGTGGACATATATAAGTCCATAGGCTCTGACAGGATGCAAGAGTTCTGAGGGAGCTGGCTGATGTTTTCTGAGGGCACTCTGAACTTCTTTTCATCAATCATGATGACTGGGAGAAAATATCACCTGTATATTCAAGAGGGGCAAAAAGAAGAACACAGGGAACTACAGGACTTGCCTACATCTCTGGAAATGTAATGGAGCAACTAATCCTGGAAGCTATTTTCAGGCACATGAAGGACAAGAAAATAATCAGGAGTAGTTTGCATGGATTCACCAAGGTTTGACCAACCTGATAAACTTCTATGATGAAATTACAGGTAGGTAACAGAAAAGCAGTGAATATTCTCTACCTGAGCTTCAGTATGAGCTTCGACATTGTTTCCTATACGATCCTTATACAGAAACTGACAAAATATGGGCTGGATGAGCAGACAATGTGGTGGTTGAGAACAGGGTATATGTCTGGTCCATTCATTGGGTGGTAGCCACTGATGAAAAGTCTAGTTGGAGGTCAGTAATACACGATGCAATCCAGGACCAATACGTGGTCCAGGCCTGTTTAACATATTCATAAATGATCTGGATGATTGGGCAGGGTAGTCCTTCAGCAAGTTTGTAGATTACATGTAACAGGGAGGAGTGGTTGAAACAGCAGAGATTTATAAGGCCAACCCAAGGGACCTTGACAGGCTTGAGAAATTGTCTGTCAGAAATCTTATGATGCTCAAAAAGGGGAAGTGCAAAGTGCTGCACTGGAGGAGGAACAACTCCATGCACCAATAAATGTGGGGAGCACCCAGGTTGAAAGCATTTTCACAGAAATGGGTCTACGCATCCTGGCAGACACAGAATTGAACATGAGGCAACAGTGTATCTTTTCAGCAAAGAATGTTCATAGGATCATCCTATCATTTATGTTGGAAAGACTCTTAAGATCGTAGAGTGCAACAAGAAACATAACCCTGCTAAGTCCCGTTAAACCATGTCACTAAGTGCCACATCTACACGTCTTTGGAATACCTCCAGGGATGGTGACTCCACCACTTCCCTGGGCATCCTGTTCCAATGCTTGACCACTCTTTCAACAAATAAATATTTCTTAATACCCAATCTAAACCACCCGTGGTGTGACTTGAGGCCATTTCCTATTGTCCTATCACTTGCTACTTAGGAGAAGAGACTGACTCCACCTTACTACAACCTCCTTCCAGGTACTTGTGGAGTGGGATAAGGTCTCTCCTCAGCCTCTTTTTCTCCATACTAAACAACTCCAGTTCCCTCAGCCACTCCTCATAAGACTTGTGCTTTAGACCCTTCACCAGTTTTGTTGCCCTTCTCTGGACTTCCTCCAGCACCTCAATGTCTTTCTTGTAGTGAGGGGCCCAAAATTAAACACAGTATTCAAAGTGTGACCTCACCAGTGCCAAGTAAAGTAAAGCCTTCTGTGATGAACTTACAGCATTGGTAGATACATGAAGAGCAACAGATGTCTTCAGCCTGGACTTGTGCAAAGCATTTGTCACTGTCCCACATGACATCCAATGTAGAGACAAGGACTTGACAAATGGACCACTCAGTGGATAAGGAATTGGCTGGATGGTGGCAATTAAAGAATCACAGTCAACAGCTGAATGTCCAAGTGGAAATCAATAATAAGTGGCATTCCTCAGGGGTCAGTCTTGGGACCTGCTCTGTTTAACATCTTTGTTGGTGACACGAATGGTGGGATCAAGTGCCGCCTCAGCAAGTTTGCTGACAACATCAAGCTGTGTGGTGTAACCAACACTCTGGATGGAAGAGATACCACCCAAAGGGACCTTGACAAGCTTGAGAAGTGAGCCTGTGTAAACCATATAAATTTCAACAAAGCCAAGTGTGCATTGTTGCACCTA
This sequence comes from Hemiprocne comata, assembly GCA_020745705.1. Lineage (NCBI taxonomy): Eukaryota > Metazoa > Chordata > Aves > Apodiformes > Apodidae > Hemiprocne > Hemiprocne comata. The sequence goes on along the minus strand of CM036616.1, from coordinate 70,195,038 downwards.
GGTTGAGGCAAGAACCAGTATCAGTATAGGCCAGGGGATGAAGGGACTGTATGCAGCCCTGAGGAAAAGGGATTGAAGGTGTTAGTTAATACAAAGCTCAACATGAGCCTGCAATGTGCTCTTGCAGCCAAAAAAGCCAACCACGTCCTGGGCTGCATCAAAAGAAGTGTGGCCAGCAGGTTGAGGGAGGTGATTCTGCCCCTTTACTCTGCCTTTGTGAGACCACCTAGAGTACTGTGTTCACTTCTGTCATCCAAAACATAAGAAGGATGTGGAGATACTGGTGTGAGTCCAGAGGAGTGCTGCAAAGATGATCCAAGGGCTGGAGGACCCATTCTATGAAGACAGGCTGAGAGAGTGGGGTTGTTCAGCCTGGAGAAGACAAGGCTCCAGGGAGACCTCAGAGCAGCCTTCCAGTACCTGAAGGGGGCCTACAGGATACCTGGAGAGGGACTTTTTGCAAGGGCATGTAGTTATGGGAAAAGGGGGTATGGCTTTAAACTAGAAGAGGGTAGATTTAGGCTAGACATTAGGAAGAAATTCTTTAATGTGGGGGAGGTGAGATACTGGAACAGGTTACCAAAAGAAGTTGTGGATGCCCCATCCCTGGAAGCGTTCAAGGTCAGGTTGGATGGGACTTCGAGCAACCTAGCCTAGTGGGAGATGTCCCTGCCCACGGCAGTGGGGTTGGGATAAGATAATGATCAAGGTCCTCTTCAATACTAATTATTCTATGTTTCTATGATCCTATGTCGTGTATTCCAATTGTTATAATAAAACTAGTGTAGATTACCATGTTTAGGAGAAGAATATTTATTTGAGTATATTGCAGTGTTAACAGGTATCGACTTTATAAGGTGCTGACCATTAAATACAATCTACTTAAATTTTTAATTGATCTACATAAAAAATTTCAGCACAAACTGCAGTCCATCTCTGTTTTCCATGGGAAAAGGATTTGTAGATAAATTATATATACAAACATGCATGAAAAAGATAGTTCTAGTTCTTTTCAAACTTATGTGTACCCATAGCTAAGTAGAATAAAGACCCTTTTCATATTCACATATATCTAGTTTGAAAGTACTGTGTGTGTGAGAGACCAGCCCTCAGGACCTATTGTTGGACATGGTGTGGAAACACCATCGTAAGCCCTCAAGCAAAACAAAAGGACACTTGGTAAAAAGACTGTCTGGCACCTACGGAAATAATAGCCTGCATATGGAAAAATCTTTAAAGATAACAAGGCAGGACTGGAAGGAGCAGAGGTCCACTTCAGTTGCTCAGTCATGTCTCAACCAACTAACTCATTGTTGCAAAACACTTGCCTAAGCACAAGAAGTCTATAAAATGAGGAGCTGCAATGGTGGGCTTTGGGACCCTCACTGGCAACAATCCTCTCCCATTTGCTGGTCCAATGATGGATCCAGGCCTGGTGATTTTCTGTTACTTACCTCTATAACATTTCATCTCCTGTTCTCTCTTTCTTTCTCTCTTCCTTCCAAAATCATTTAGTAATGCAAGGCCTAACCCACTTTCCTCAGGTCATGCAGCTTGAACATACTTGTATTGTGACTTTTGTGATCTAAATAATTAGCCTTTAAGATTGCACAGCCTGAGAAGTTACAGAGTCACAGAATGTTAGGGGTTGGAAGGGACCTCTGAAGATCATCGAGTCCAACCCCCCTGCCAGAGCAGAACCTAAAACTAGGACAGATCACTTGGAAAGGCATCCAGACAGGTCTTGAAAGTGTCCAGAGAAGGAGACTCCACAACCTCTCTGGGCGGCCTGTTCCAGTGCTCTGTAACCCTCACAGTAAAGAAGTTCTTCCTCATGTTGCGGTGGAACTTCCTGTGCTTGAGTTTGAATCCATTGTCCTTTGTCCTATCAATGGGCACAAGTGAAAAGAGGTTGTCCCTGCCTTCTTGACACCCAGCCCTCATGTATTCATAGACATTAATTAGATCGCCCCTCAGTCTTCTCTCTAGACTGAAAAGCCCCAGGTCTCTTAGCCTTTCCTGATAATGAAGGTGTTCCAGTCCCTTAATCATCCTCATAGCCTTCCACTGGACTCTCTCGAGTAGATCCCTGTCCCTCTTGAACTGGGGAGCCCAGAACTGGACCCAATACTCCAAGTGAGGTCTCACCAGGGCCGAGTAGGGGGGGAGTAGAACCTCCCTCAATCTGCTGGACACACTCCTCTTAATACACCCCAAGATACTATTGGTTGTCTTGGCCACAAGGGCACATTGTTGTCCCATGGATATCCTGATGACTACCAGGACTCCAAGGTCCTTCTCCACGGAGCTGCTCTCCAGCAGATCACCTCCTAACCTGTATTGGTGCACTTTATTGTTCCTTTCCAGGTGAAGGACTCTGCATTTGCTCTCACCAAACCTCATCAGGTTCCTCTCTGCCCAGCTCTCCAGCCTGTCCAAATCTTGTTGAATGGCTGCACAGCCTTCAGGTGAATCAGCCAATCCTCCCAGCTTCATTTCATCAGTAAACTTGCTGAGAAGACACTCTGTCCTGTCATCAAGGTCATTGATAAAGATGTTGAACAGCACTGGAGAGAGTACTGAACCCTGAGGGACTCCACTAGTTACAGGTCTACAGCTCGACTCTGCACCATTGACCACCACTCTGATCTCTGACCCACTCTTCATTGACTAGTGGAGAGTCTTCCCTCCTCCAGGCTTCCTCTCCTATATCCAGGGTCTGAAGTTCATAAGGGCTGATCTTAGTAAAGACTGAAGCAAAGAAGGTATTCAGCAACTCTGCCTTCTCTGCATCCTCTGGTATCAGGGGTCCCACCTCATTCAGCAATGGGCCCACATTTTCCCTATTCTTCCTTTTACTACTGATATATTTGAAGAAGTTTTTTTTGTTCTCTTTTACTTCCTTTGCCAGTTTAAGTTCTAACAGGGCTTTGGCCTTTCTTGGTGCCTTCCTACATACCTGACATCCCTATCATTCTCCCAAGTGACAAGTCCGATGTTCCATGAACTGTAAATTTCCTCGAGATTTTCTTCAGAAGATCCTTGCTTATCCATACAGGTCGTTTACCACCTCTACTCAATTTTTTACTCAAAGGAATGCACGTATCTTGGGCTTAGAGGAAGTGGTATTTAAAAATTGACCAGCTTTCCTGGGCTCCCTTTCCTTCCAGTGTTTTAGCCCATGGGATTCCTGCAAGTAGATCTTTGAAGAGTCCAAAGTTAGCCCTATGGAAGTCCAGGGTTGTAATCCTCCTCATTGCCCTGCTTCTTCCTTGGAAAGTACTAAACTCCACCATGTAATGGTCACTGTTGCCAAGGTTATTCCCAACCTTAATGTCTCCAACCAGACCTTCTTTATTCATTAATACAAGGTCCAGCAGTGCACCTCTCTTTGTTGGTTCCTCCACTACCTGCATTAGAAAGTTATCATTGATGCACTGCAAGAACCTTTTGGATTGAAACTGCTTTGCTGTGTGGGCTTTCCAGCAAATATTTCCCATCTCAAGTGGGATGTCAGACAGCAGACCATCCTTAGGCTCATCTCTAGTGTGACTGGTTTTATCCCCAACCCCCTTCGAGCCTTGTTTAAAGCCCTTTCAGTGAGCCCTGCCAGCTCCTCTGTGAGAATCCTTTTACCCCTTGGAGACAGATTTATTCCATCTGTCCCCTGCAGACCCGGTGCCATAAAAACTTCCCTGTGATCGAAGATTCCAAAGTTTTGACTGTGGCACCAGCCCCTGAGCCACGCATTGATTAGGTGTGTTTTCCACCCTCTTTCAGTATTTCTCCCTACCACTTGAGGGATTGATGAAAGCACCACCTGGGTACCTGAGACTTCAATCAGTCGCCCCAGTGCCTTGAAGTGCTTTTTAATAGCCTTTGGAATTCTCTCTGAAATCTCGTCATTGCCAACCTGGATGACTAGCAAAGGGTAATAATCAGAGGGCTGCACCAGATCAGAGACTTTCCTTTTAACATCTCTAATCTGAGCTCCAGGAAGGCAGCAGACTTCCCTGTGGGATGGGTCTGGTTGACAAATGGGCTCTTCTGTTCCCCTCAGAAGAGAGTTACCCACCACAATTACGGTCCTTTTCTTCTTAGTTGAAGAAGTCCTAAGACGTGGGGGTGTGTGACAAGCCCTCGGTGACTCACTGGATGAATTTTCCTCTCCATCTTCATTTGCCTGGCCCTGAATTTCTTTCTCACTGTGGCTTTTGGCCATGTTGTGACCATAATAGTCTCTCTAACCAAAGGAACCAATCACTGTTTGCTGCTTCCCATGCACCCTCACGTCCACCCACTCTAGCCTGGCTCGTGCCGCCCTCTGTGCTGGTTGGCTCTTGCTCTCTGCTCCACGCTGCCACGTGGTCTGAGGGAGTTGCTGATATGGACATTTTTAAATGTGGACATTTTGCTGCTGCTCTCGGACATGCCCCCCACCACATAAGCCTTCTGGTTAGATTGTTTTAGAGCAATGATGCTGAATTTAGTAGATGCAAGATTAAATAATTGTTTGACATAAAATCTGATTGGTCTTGCAGTTTTCATATGGAGCACTTGCTCACATTTGTGATGTTATGCTGCCTAAAACACATCACCACCAATAAAACACAAACCCCACTTTTTACCTGTGTGAATTACTGTAGCATTAGCAAAAATAAAACTGGTTAGATGAACATAGCACTGGTTTTCTGAGTTATTTCTCCTCCCCACTTTTTGCCCAACCCCCATCAGTAGGTCTGAAGCTTCAGTACTCCACAAGAGTACAAGATCGAATTGAAAAACCTCCCATATTTTTGTTTGAATTTGTTGTTGAATTGAATGACTCTTTCCCTCCCCCCCCCGCCTCTGGGACAGTTAAAATGAAAATACACAAATAAGATGGGCTTCCACCCACACAACACAGATAAAGAATATTGCCTCTTGCATTACAAAGTTTCATGGCTGTTACAAAGTTGCCAATAATTTTCCCTTACCCTCTCACTAATGCAGCTAAAGTCCCTGTTCTATTTGTTGATGTTACTTTAATTATTTTTTTTTAATTAATACTCCTATTCATCCCTTAATTGTTACAATGCCATTGTTGTTCTTTCAAGACAATTTCACTAAATGGACATTTGTTAGTGATTACTCAAAAAAAAAAAAATAAAAATAGTTCTGCAACAATGACTGTAAAGGGTAATAATTAGCTACTACTTAAAGGACAGTTGCTTATTTAAGCAAAGAAAAGGAGAGCAAGTGATGACAAAACTTTTTAAACTGTAATGTTTCAAAGAGACAGAAATGGACATGATTCTGACTTTATGGGAATATCATATGTGTGCTCTTGGTTGCACAGGGCCAGAGAGTTCCCTCTGACATAAAAGAAGCAAAACTCTTGGCTTTCCTTTCCTGTTTCTTCATGAGATACAGGGAACTGCTAAACAGCAGACCTAAAGGTCATCTCTTCAGATTCCGTGCCCTGAGGAACATGAAGAGAATAGCTTCTGTCACCCAAGAATCCCTGACTTCTTTCTTTTTATACTACATCTTCCTATACAATATTATTTCCTCTTCAAGTATATTTTCATTAGTACTGGTGGTGTGGGTATTTGCCAAGAATTTCCATAGTTTTTTGTTTTGCTTATAACATTGAAGCACACATTCTATGCATAACAAAGCAGCTTACTAAAGTTGCAGATTTAATAACTGAGAAGTTAAGAAGACACAAAATTAACTTTGTAATACCACTTCTGTCCTCTGTGCAGTGCAAATCTGTTTTTCTTCACTGGACCACAACTGTTGGAGTGATGTGGTTATGGAATCACAGCACATTGTGAGACACAGCAAAATTGTATGGGTATAGGCCTGCTTCAAGCACAGCATACAGATGTTTATCTACCTATTTTTCTGTAGTAATGTCCCCTTCCTCCTCTTCTTTTATTTTTTCCTTCATTTGTTTTTCTAGAAAGACTGACTAGTTGAAAAGTTGACGTGATCTCTAATGTATAGTTTGCTCATGACTCTCTCTCAATCTTCCTTTAATAACTAAGGTAAAGCTGTTATCAGACATCAACTTCTTCCACACTCTATCCAGAAACTCACCAATATTTTTTTTTTTATCTCTGTACTTGTCCTCAGTCCTTAAGCATGCACCTCAAATAATCAGCTCAGCACTTCAAATAATGTGTTCTATTTTGGGCCACCAATTACAATAAAGACACTGAAGGTCTGGAGCAAGCCCAGAGAAGTACAACAAAGCTTGGAAAGGGCCTAGAGAACAAGTCCTGTGAGGAACAGCCAAGGGAACTGGGGTTGTTCAGTCTGGAATAAAGGAGGTTGAGGGGAGACCTCGCTCTCTACAACTACCTGAAAGGAGGGTGTAGTGATGTGGGGGTTGGCCTTTTTTCCCAGGTAGACAGTGAAGACTTAGATTAGATATTAGGAAACATTTCTTCACTGAAAAGATTATCAGGCACTGGAACAGGGTGCCCATGGAAAAGGTTGCATCACCATCTCTGGAGGTATTAAAAAATGTAGATGTGGTGCTTAAGGATATGGTTTAGTAGGACTTAGCAGTGTTATGTTTCTGATTGGACTCTGTGATCTTAAATAAATTATTTTATTATTCTAACAAGGCTTAGTTTAACAGTTACTAGATGTGGTACCTTCCAGTCCAAAATTCCTTCTATAAAATAATCCATTGAAACCTACTCCATTACAAGCTCTTTTCAGTTCTGAGTGTTGTAAAGGAAGAGAGGAGAAATGAAGTATTGTTCTTCAAATCATAGTCTTCCTGGTATTATCTGTTTGATTTGAAGTCCAAAGAGAAGTATTCCCCATTAAATAGATTTTAAACATATTCAAATAAGAGAAACTGCACAAAGGTATGTCTATTCATATTCTGCCTCTGGCATATGCCATAATAATTTCTGAGACTGTTTAACACAAAATCTTAAAGTGGTTAGCATCCAGCAGGTCATGTAAATCTTACAATTTATGGAAGTAAACCTTTACTTGAGAAAAAAACCAGTTATTTTTGAAATTAATTTCTACAGCTTTCAGAATGCATGAATTCACCATCTCTATTCATGAGTAACAATGTTAATGACCTATAGGAGAGTATCACATTTTGAATGCAGGAATGGTCTTGTCAGTTCTGGATGTAGAGAAAATAGTTTCTTGCTTGTGGAAGCTGTTGGAAGAGAAGAATGACTTTTTATGACAGAAAGCTTTCCCTGCTTTTTTGCAGCATGCATAAAAATAGAACTATTACATAACTGGCATTTACCTTCTCATGTCAGCAGTCCAATTAGGAAACTTATTATTGACTATTCTCACAATTCAGAACATTACTTTACAACACAAATAGCACTATTTCTTAATTATTGTTGTTAACATATTTTTAGGGTGTTTTTACTACCGGTTAAAAGTCAGCAGTTTTATTAAAAAAAATATTCTCCACTTCACTTTGCAGATATGAGAAAGTGAAATTTTTGTAGTTATCTTGGAAGCCAATTGTACCTTTCCCATGATTTCTACTGAAGTGAAAAAAATCATAGCTGGAGAGGACTAGCAGTGTCATATTTCTTCTGTGATACTCTGCTTTACAAAAATATTTTAAAACATTTCACGGTTGCATAAAGAGCAGTCATGCATGATCTCATGAATGAAAAAGTTCTTTATGTTCGTATCATCTGTGATTGATTTGTGACTTTCTGGACAATTGGTTGTGTGCTTGTCACAGCACATTATGCTAATACCTTTGTCTGCTATCTTCACCAGGATCAGATTAAAGTCATAGACTACCACAGAAAGCAAGAAACACTAAGTGTTGATTGATTTGAGGAAAACAACAATGGTATTATGCAATTCAGCAGGCATAGTGTCAATTTGCTGAACAACTTATTTTACAAGAGCCTAGTTCTGTGAATACTGTCAAGCAGAGTATCAACCACTTGTAGTGGTTTCACAGAATCACTGAATGTTAGGGGCTGGAAGGGACCTCTGAAGATCATCAAGTCCAAACCCCCTGCCAGAGCAAGACCACAACAGGACAGGTCATTAACTGCAGCCACACACAGAGGCTCAAGCCACTAGCTCTTAGTGGCTAAATAACCAGCTATGAAGCTTCTCAAAGAGAAAATACAGGATGTGATTCCTTTTATAAATATGACACTCCTCATCCAAGGTGTAAAAGAAACACAACACACTGCTTTTCCAGGATACTGGTTGAGGTGAACTTCTGTAAGAAGATACTAGAACCTTCCCCTGTGTCTGATAGAGTCACTGCTAGCTAGCTACCAGACAGGCCTAAGGCTGAACCCATCAGGTGGTAACATCTCTGTGATAACACATTTAAATAGGGGAAAATATTACTATGCAGCAGGAATTGAAGCCAGAAAGAGGCGTGAGAATCTATGAGAGAAACAACACTGCAGACATCAAGGCCAGTGAAGAAGGAAGAGGAGATGCTCCAAGTGTCAGAACAGACAGTTCTCAGCAGCCCTTGGTGAGCATCATGGTGAGGCAGCCTGTCCCCCTGCAGCCTGTGGAGCTTAACGGTGGAGCAGATGTTCACCTGTAGCCTGTGGAGGATGCCACTCTGGAGTGGATACGTCAGAAGGAGGCTGAGACCCTGTGGGAAGCCTGTGCTGGAGCAGACTCCTGGCAGGACCTGTGGACTTGTGGAGAGAGAGGAAAAACACATTGGAGCAAGTTTGTTGGCAGAACTCATGACCCAAGCTAGAGCAGTCTGATCCTGAAAGAATGCACCCTGTGAATGGACCCATGTAGGAGCAGTTAGTGAACTTTAGCGTTTGGGAAGGACCCATGTTGAACTTCATGGAGCAATGTCTGCTGTGAGTGGGACACCACAATGGAGCAGGTGGAGAGCGTGAGGAGTCCTACCCTGAGGAGGAAAAAGCAGCAGAAACAACATGTGATGAACTGACTGTAACCCCTATTCCCCATTCCCTGGCACCATTGGCAGGGAGGAGCTAGAGAAATTTGGAGTAAAATTAAGCCCAAGAAGAAGGGAGGGGTGAGGTAAAGGTGTTATTCAGAATTGCTTTTATTTCTCATTATCCTATTTTGATTTCATTAGTAATAAATGACATTATTCTTTTTCCCTGACTCAAATCTCTTTTGCCCATGATGATAATTGCTGAATAATCTCTCCCTGTTCTCATCTTGACCCAAGAGCTTTTAATTATATTTTTCTCTCCTTTGTCCAGGTGAGGAAGGGGAGCAATAGAGAGGTTTTGGTGGGATCCTGGCATCCAGCCAGGGTCAACCCACTGCACCAATGAAGAAATAAATCACTTTTTCATCAGTTTCTATAAAATCAAGACAGTTTGTGTTCTTTCTTCCCCCTCCTTCTTTGTTGTCTTCCAGAAAAAAAGGAAACATATGGTGATCATTGCAGAAAACAAATGTGTAGAGAAAAATTTTGATACAATCTCAGGTTGAATTTAATTATCCACGCAGAAGCTGTGTTCTCTGTTAAAATAGCCAAAATATATGCTCTTCAATCCTAGGAGCACTAGACCTGCATATTACTGCTTTACATTAATCTCTCAGGTTACACAGGTTTGGTTCTAGTCTTTATGTCAAGATTTCTCTAAGTACGTGTGTTTACATGGCCTGTCTCTATGTTGGGACACTTCAGAAATTTCCAGGAACCACAAGGTGCTTTTTAGCCAACAACTCCTCATAGAAAGTGCAGTTCTGTGTTCCTATCTGAGGCAATTCAGTGTCCTAGAAATATATTAATTTCCCAAAGTTGATACTGTGCAGTACACTGATTCTTAGTAACTTGACTAGAAGTAACGTCCAGGTCTTGGTTCCATGGTCAGTTTTCAAGCCCATCTCTAAGTGTTTATGCATGTGCATGGTGGAAGTGGGGTTTAGTGGGGAGTGTGTGTGTGTTTATATTTATGCATATTGGATTTGCTGTATCTGGAGACAGGGTAAAACATTTTCAGCTCCATCTGAATGACTTTATTATGTTGTCTAAAAGTCTCTCATTACTAGGCAGTCATCACAGTAAAAAAAAAGAAAATGTTCATAGAAGGATCTTAAGTAAGCCAAAATGTGGAAGTATATATTAGAAAGATTAAATTATTTATAACATGAGTATCTAGTTTACATATAGTACATAAACAAGGTTGTTTTCCAACTATTTTCAAACTCTTTGCCTATAACCCTGTCAGAAGTCAGCAAGACTGGGTCACCCAGCTAGTGAGCAGCATATTTAATTGATACCAGACACTTTGTTAACACTGGGTAGACTTCCTTCTTCCTTTGCGGGAAAAAAAGAGGGATTGCTAGCTTACCTTGTAGGGTAGGAAAGCAGACTTTGTTATTTGAGCAATTCCTGTCTCTCTCTTTCCTCCCTGTCTTCATGCAGGAAGTATTTTTATTTAAACTGCAGCAAATGTTTCTCTGCACTGATGCACAGTATAAGTTATTTGAAATCTTTGCTATTATTTCATCTAAGTCCACAAATTAAATATTATCCAAGACATTGTCTCCACTTTCATTTGGGTAAGGTTTTGTACTACGGTATTGAATAAAACATAAAAACACTATGGATGATATACCTCAAGATGAAGTTTAGTTGATTTGACTATTTCACTGCCCCCATGGCAGAATTTTAATACTTGATAGTTGGACTGATAGTTGTACACAGTTACGCTTAATTTTATATTGTTAACAGAACTCACAAGAGTTCTGAATTTTCTTGAAAAATTACAAATTTATATGCCAAATTCTCAGTAATTTTGACCCCTCTCCCATCCTGATGTATTAATTAATCCTCTTATTTCAATTATGATCACACAAAAAAAGGAAAAAATTTATAAAAAGAGAATTTCAGGCTCCCAAATGACCATGCCTAGCCAGTGGAAGCTGGGTGCTTATCTCATAATGTTGCTTCGAGAAATTTCTCCAAACATTACCCAGCATAAACTCCATGTTTTCAGATATGTCAGTACAGCCATGCTAAATTTGCTCAAACCTCTCTCTCACAGACATGGTTTTGAGAGGAGATAATATTTCAGAGATGTGAAATATCCTCCAACATTTATGTATCATATATGCTACAGACTCTATATAATTAAAGATATATTACAGTAGAAATGGTTTATTTTACAACTAATAAGCAAGGAAAGAAGTATTAGCAGACAGGACCTAATTTAATGTAAATTCACACAAAATTATTCTCTTCAATGAAAAATATAAAAGCACTGTTGGCAAAATCTACTTGATAACACCACCAGATATTTTGCTCCTCGTGAGAATATCCTGAGGTTGTATGTTTACAGAACACCATTTTTTCTGGAGTTTAGTTCTATGCTAGAGTTGTGTCTGCAATGCTGCTCTTCAAGGGTGAAAGAATTCTGAATTACAGATTATATTTATTTTAACTGCATAACCTAGTAATATTAGAAGTGTATTGTGAGTTAACCCTGGTAGGCACCTAAGCCCCACACACAGTCTTGCTCACTTCCTCCCTGTGGGCTGAGTTGGAAGGGTAAAAGTGCAAAAACTCATGGGTTGACATAAAGGCAATTTAATTACCTAAAGCAAAGTATGTGTGCTCAAGCAAGGCAAAACAAGGAATTATTCCACTACTTTCCATCCGCAGCCAGATGTTTAGCTACCTCCTGTAAACCTGGACTCTTTCACTTGTGATAGTTACTTGGGAAGAAAAACACCCTAACTCTGAATATACCTCCTTCCTTCCAATTCCCCCAGCTCTTATTGCTGAGCACATAATATGGCATGGAATATCCCTTTGGTCCTTTGAGGTCAGCTGTTCCAACTGTGTCCCCTTCCAAATAATTGTGCACCCCCAACCTGCCTACTAGCAGTGCAGCATGAGATCCAGAAACAACCTCAGTGCTGTGCAAACACAGCTCAGCAATACCTGAAACATCAGTGTTTTGGTCACAAATAAAAAAATAGTCTCATATGAGTAACTATAAAAAAAATTAACTCCATACCCAGTCAAACCCAGCAGAAGCACCTGGAAGATTTTTTAAAAATTGCACACATCCATAGTCTCAGCTACAATTCTATCACTCTTTTGCATGTTTGCAGACTTAATATGACCTCATGACAGTGTATGAGCTGACTTAATTATGGCAGGCTTTACTAAAGGAAGAATGCAAGTAATATTTAATCACATCCGTCATACTGTCAGAACTACTATTATTTTATTTACTTTGATATTTTTATGCCAATACTTCATAGGCAACTGTTAAGCAATGAGTCCTACATCTGATGGTATATCAGCTAAGTCAGAAACAGAAATCACTAACATTTTAACTGCAATTAGTTCTTGTGAGCATTTCTCTATACGTATTTTCAGACCATCTGTGCTGCAAGGTACTGGAGGTCAGGAAAACAAATGGAGAACTTTTAACCATTTTTATAAATAACTGTTATTTTAATACTATTCCTTTTAAAAATATATGAGGAAACAAAACCTTTTCATTTTTTTCAACTTGTGTGGGTTTTGTAACTGCAACAGCCATGTGGTCTGATTAAAGTTCTGGCATCTGTTCCCAGAACTGAATTTGGCTGAGAAGCAGGACTGATTCTTCTATATTCAGACAAAGCTGAAAAATAGGAAATCTAGCTGGGTTTTTTTCAAGATATCTTTGAAAAGGCCATTTTGGTTTATATTAATTGTATGAATCTCCTAAGACGGAATGGAGAGCTGTTCTACCTAAGCATTTGTTTAGTGGGAAACTGTGATCATTTTTACAATTACTTGAGTTGGCACTGAATGTAAACTAAGTTCTATGTAACCCAAAGGAATTCTGTGAGGAGGAAAAAAAAGTTTCTTAGTGCACGTTGTCTTTTTTTTCTTATCAAAAACTGAATCAAATATTTGAATATTCAAGTAGCGATCAATATTCAAACATAAATCTACATATTCAATTATCCTTTTTTTTTCTAGGCTCTACACTGCCATTGTGAGACCACATGTGGAGTATTTTGTCCATTTCTGGGCTCCCCAGTTCAAGAGTGACAGGAACTTACTTGAGAAAGTCCAACAGAGGGCTATGAGGATGATTAAGGGACTGGAATACATCTCCTATGAAGAAAAGCTGCGAGATGTGGAGCTCTTTAATCTGGAGAAGGGAAAACAGGTGATCTTATTAATGTATATAAACATCTGAAGCATTGAGTGTCAAGAAGGAGGGGGCAATCTATTTTCAGTTATACCCTGTGATAGAACAAGGGGCAATGGATATAGACTGGAACACGGGGAGGGAAGGGAAGGGAAGGGAAGGGAAGGGAAGGGAAGGGAAGGGAAGGGAAGGGAAGGGAAGGGAAGGGAAGGGAAGGGAAGGGAAGGGAAGGGAAGGGAAGGGAAGGGAAGGGAAGGGAAGGGAAGGGAAGGGAAGGGAAGGGAAGGGAAGGGAAGGGAAGGGAAGGGAAGGGAAGGGAAGGGAAGGGAAGGGAAGGGAAGGGAAGGGAAGGGAAGGGAAGGGAAGGGAAGGGAAGGGAAGGGAAGGGAAGGGAAGGGAAGGGAAGGGAAGGGAAGGGAAGGGAAGGGAAGGGAAGGGAAGGGAAGGGAAGGGAAGGGAAGGGAAGGGAAGGGAAGGGAAGGGAAGGGAAGGGAAGGGAAGGGAAGGGAAGGGAAGGGAAGGGAAGGGAAGGGAAGGGAAGGGAAGGGAAGGGAAGGGAAGGGAAGGGAAATTTAGCTTTCTTTCTCCACAGATCTAGGAAAGAAAAGCATTCTTCTCCTTACTGTGGACTTTGTTTCTAAACTGGGAAGCACTATTTCCACGTGTATAATCACTGACTTTCAATCTAACAGAGAATCTACTTGATTGATAATATATCCTTATTTAAAAGAAGGAAATATATTGGCTTAGGATAATTGTCCTGCCTTCCTGCCTGCCTGCCTGCCTTTCTGCCTGCCTCCCTGCCTCCCTGCTTCCCTGCCTTCTCTTGCATTTTCCTCTTCTGCTCTTCTCATCTTCTTCTCTTCTTCTCCTCCTCTTCTCCTCCTCTTCTTTTCTTCTTCTCCCCCGCTTCTCCTCCTCTTCTTCTCTTTTCCTCTTCTCCTCTTTTCTAAGATCCTGATAAACAAACCCTGGCTGAGTTAATTTTTACTTTATTTTTGGCAATGTTATCTGCAAGACCTAAAATAAAGGCATTCTCTAGTTCCCAATGGACATACATTCATAGTTTTTTGAGGCAAGAAGTCTTAGTGTGCTGGCAGAACAGGAATGGAAGAATATTTTTTTCTAGTTCCTTTATAGAATTTTTTCACATACTTTAGTCAAGAGGAAGACAAAGATTTGCAAGATTCCTACAGCTGAAGTACTCAATCACTTACTCTCAGTATACAAAACTTGTATTTCCATTGTGTCTAGATACAAATGCCTTGATTCCCAGAGATTAAAATATTAATGATTTAACCTTTGGAATTGATTATGATGAATTTTTGTCAAATCTACTTTTCAAAGTTATCCAATGATGAAAATTCTGCCCTTATCTTAGACAGTTTCTCCCATTTTATATCTCTAACATGAAAATACTGTAGTATTTTATGTCCACGTAACTTGTTTTATTACTGAAATTCGTAACTTTTTCTGTGATAAGAGATCATTGAAATACTACAGGCATAGTCAACCACAGAAGGCCTATCCCTTAATGTAATCCTGTGCCTCTAAAATTCAGGTTTTGAAAAAAAACCCAACCAATACAATAAAAACTCTTCCCCCTTCCAAACAGCTCCTGTGCAGGCACATCTGCATTGGAGAGCGAAATTGTTGGAAAAAGGGGCCTTTTACTGACCTTCCATGAGCTGCGAACAAGCGCAGACAGTGTCAGGGGAAGGGCAGCTTGTCCGAAGGCTGCTGAGGAGGTGTGTGCACAGTCCACAGATCATTAGTGACCAGGAACATGTTAAACAGGATGGGCAAACAGGGTATGGCACATCCACCAGGGCCTGGCTCTGCAGCTGGCATGGGAGGTCGCACAAGATAAGCCTCTGTTCTGTGAAAATCTGAAATATATGTCTGAACTCCATGAAGTCCAACAAAGCCAAGTACAACAACCTGCAACTGGGTCAGGGCATTTCAAAGCACAAATACAGACTGGGCAGAAAATGGATTGAGAGCAGTCCTGAGGAAAAGGACTTGGGGGTCCTGGTTGATAAGAAGCTCAACATGAGCTGCCAATGTGCACTTGCAGCCCAGAAAGACAACTGCGTCCTGGGCTGCATCAAAAGAAGCGTGGCCAGAAGGTCAAGGAGGGGATTCTGCCCCTCTATTCCACACTCATGAGACTCCACCTAGAGTATTGGAACCCCCAACACAAGGACATTGAGCTGTTGAAGCAAGTCCAGAGAAGGGCCAGGAAAATGATCATAGGGCTGGAGCACCTCTCCTATGAAGGCAGGCTGAGAGAGTTGGAGTTGTTCAGCCTGGAGAAGAGAAGACTCCAAGGAGACATATGAATACTAATAATCGATTGGTATGTCCTGTCCGTTGCTGGGATCTAAACTGGGCAAAACAGGTTCTTAAATGCCAAATATCTTTAAAAGGCTGTGCTATTTCCATTCAGATACTAAAGGGCTGGGTTGCTTTTTTTTAATCAGGAGAAATGTATTTTATGATTGTCCTGGTTCCTGAAGGTTAAATAACTGTTTAATATTGTCTCACTTCCAAACAGAATATGTACATTGAAAAATCAATTTGTTACATTAGTAATATAGAGAATGTAAGCAGAGTATATACAATAATAAATATCAAGCTACATTGTGTGAGGAACTGTATAAAAACTTACATGAAGAATACATGTGTTTTCCCTAGAAGATTGTTTGCTTGTTCTTCAAAAAATTCCTATGTAGTATTTCTTCTTTTTGTGAATTCATGCTTGCTGTTTGTCACAGTTTGACGAATGAAGCTGATGAGTTCATGACAATTCAGGAGTTTCTGACACCAGTTTTCAAATCAGCTGACTGGCCTCCCAATTGGGCAAATGAGAACAATTTACCGAGCTTTACATGGGTCCGCTTGGAATTGGGGCCAGCGTGGATGTGCTGGGTATCAAAGTGGCATAGCTCCACTAATTACCGCCTCCCCGTACTGAAATTAAAACTTAAAACCGTGATCTGCTTTAACGAATTCAACCAGGGTTTATTTAAAGGGACAGGAACACACGAGGGTAACTCAGGATAAATTAAATGAACAAATTTAAAGGTATAAAGTGAAATTGAGGAATCAATGAGATACTGTTGTCGCGTTTGAATCCAAACACACTCCCAGCTGGAGATAACCGCAAAAGCGGGAACACAAAGGTAGAATATTACAGCACCAGATAGAGGGGTTTAGCTATTGTGCTCGTTGCTACCCGGTCGGGTAGGCACTTTTTGTGCGTGTAAGAGGGCTGATTAGATTTCGCGGGGTAAGAAATCGCAGAAAAAATAAGTAAGAAACCCGAGATACAATCCCGTTTACTACTCCACGGTTTGGCAGCTTGAGGCATCTGCAATGAGCCTCGTCGAGTTACAGCAAACAGCGATGACAAGCGGCTGTGGCTGGTACTGCAATGGCAGCTACCATGCAGCAGTTACACGTGGCCGGGGCATGTGACTCCACGACGGGCTGAGACCGCTGTCTCAGGAGCGGCGTCCGGGTTTGAGAGTGCTGAGGTTTTTCAGGTGCTGAGGTTTTTTTGCAGGAGCTGAGGTTTTCTGCAGTGTTCCGGGGTTGCAGGCGCTGTGGTGTGTTGCTGGGGTTGCAGTGTTCAGATGCTGAGACAAGGAGCTGGCGGCAGCAAGGCGGGGCTTCTTTGTCTTCTGCAGCACTTTATCAGCTCTTTTAGCAATGATGACCTGGGACTTGCGGCTCTGCTCTAACAACTGCCTCGGTCCCTGTTGGGCTGTTTGAGTGATAGCTCAGTTGTGATTTTCGCGTCGAGAGATTCTGGGCAGCAACTGGGATGCTGATTGCCAGATCTCAGGGAAAAGACCGCACTTCGGGGTTTCTTCTGCCCACTGCTGTGCTGTGTAGCTCTTATCTTCCACTGCTCCTCCGGTGATTCAGCAAGCACACTTCCAGCGATGCAGCAGCAAACAACACACCTCGAACAGCCAGCACAACCCAAACTAACTATTAGCAGGTTGTAACCCTTTACTTATACTTCCCTCCTGAGTCTCTGATTGGTGGATTTTCCAATCTCCTGTTAGTATAGATGTCAACCAATCAGATAAGGGCATTCTGACCCTCCATCAATAAAACTGTTTTCCCACTCAAGTCCTGTCAGTCACTAGGTAGCCACATCCTTGAGGAGTGGAGCATCCTTACAGGCTTAGTTCATTTTATTGGGTCTCTCTATTCAATTAACTGAGTTAATGAGAGGCATTATTTATTTATTATTAGTGTGTCATCAACACTGTTTTAACAAATTATATTTCTATATCTGTTCCCCATCTCCTGAGTGACTATCATTTCCAGTAATTTTACCCATTAATTAATTTTATTTTATGGCTGTGTAGATTAAAGGATCACCTATAGATTCTTTCTTAAGCATGGTGTGATTTTGATATCTGGTCTCTTGCCTTTTCTGCTTTTAACTAGCCATCCTACACAAGCAGAAGATTGAATTAATGCTTTATAAAGATGAAGAAAAAATCCATTGCTATTGAGATGGCCAATTCTCAGAATGCTTTAGTGATCTTGAAAGCTGTAAAGCTGCTGCAATAAACGTTAAGCTGCCTCGCATTTCTGGTAGTCCGTCAGATGGCAGAAAGTGTAATTTTTTGGTGTAATTCTGTGTCTCTTGCTTTCCTCTACTCATACTTGTGTGATGACTTTAGGATAACCAAACTTTAGAAAAGGTGACATTTAAAAGTGTACTATGGTTATAGTTCATGTGGAAATACACAGAAATTACAAAGCCAACACAATAATGGCATTCTCTTCGGTTATTTCGCTGTAACTTTAACATCCATGTTTGTGAGAGGTCTATGTTATGCAGCTTTTTCAGAGACTTTCCTTTGTTTCTTACTCTTTGATAATGTATTTTATTTTGGATTATGGTAATATAATTTTCTTTTTGTCTGGAAAACATTAAATTATAATCTTTGTGCACACTTCTACACATCTGTGGGTTGTGGGTTTTTTTTAACTATGGAGGTGGTGTTTGATACTTTCTGACACTCTCTGGGTGAAGTGAAAACAGACCTCTGATTTTAATAATAAAAAATATTTTAAAAAACCCAAACACTGAACAGGACAATTGTGATTTTTGTGCATGAAGTGTTTTCAAAATTGTCAGAATGTAGCTGATGAGCAGAAACCTGCCTGCCTTTTCTAAGAATCTGTAATTTCTCTGAAATATTTTCTACTTTATTTATTGGTTGGCTCAGACACCAGGGGTGTTTTCTAAATTTTAATATTGATAATTTTCCCATTAACCATGGGAAAAGGAAAAGGGGAGGGGACCAAATCCTGTTCAGTGGGAAAAAAGCAAGAAAAAAAAAAAAAAACACAACAAAAAACAATAAAAAACCAACTTGCATCTCCAGGCAGAAATGTGAGCTACACCTGGGTGAGTATTAGTTTTATGAAGGCTCACAGATAAACAAAAGGAATCCATCATTAGTATCAGAAAAGGACCAAGCAATGTTTATATAAACTTCCTTACTGACGATGGGGCGCAAATGTCTGTAATTACAAGAAAAACGGCAGAAAACTTAAATATAAAACCCAGTCACAAAAAAAGTGAGCTACACAGGGATTGATGGGGTTACAAAATAATGTCTCACAGCAGAAATTACTTTACAGCTGCTGTGCAAATGGAGACTCATAGAGCTCTTTCCGATGTTCCCTTATCATACTTGTTAGTTATCTATCTTGTACCACTCTTTAGCCTTAGATGGAGCATTTCACCCACTTTGTGCTGTATTCCCAAGTAGCCCAGCTCCAGAAAGCTCCAGACCATCACGGAAGTATTGGTGGGGGTGTGGGTCACGGCTTTACCTATCTCAGTCCGCGACAGGGTGCCAATAATATTAGGGTTTGATTTGCTGTGTGGCAGGACATGAAAACTGTCTGATGGTACAGTCTGGAGTTTTGCTGGGAAGGATCATGGGCAGACTTAGGGGTGATGTGGGCTGATGAGAGAGCATGATTAGAATTATAGATTTGCTAGAGGTATCTATGCCACTACCTCTGTTGAAACTGATGAATGTAAAGCAGTACTTTCTGATGTCTGCTGTAAGTTCAGCCATTGACAGGGTGGTAGCAGACTTAGAGGAAAGAGGTGTTATTACTTGCGCGCATTCTACCTATGATTCTCCTGCCTGAGCAGTTAAAAAACCAAATGGTCAGTGGCAGCTCACAGCTGATTACATGTGTCACAACCCACAAAGTGGGCACGGCACTGTCACGTCCCACAAGGTGGGCATGGCACTTTCATGTCCCACAAGGTGGGTGTGGCGTTATCACATCCCACAAAGTGTGTACGGCACTATCACGTCCTACAAGGTGGGTACAGCTCCCCAGAGTTGCAGGCTCAAACAAAATATAAATATCACACCCCACAAAGTGGTCACGACTCCCCAGAGCTGGGGGTCCAAACTAAATATAAACATCTCTTTTAACAACCCATTCGTCCAGATTAAGCTCGGGAATACTCTGTGCAGTACTCTAGGAGTAAGACCATTACCCAGGAGGCTTTCACAAAACACACCTTTACTTAAGATTGAGTAAGATTATAAAGCTTGTCAAAGGAAACATACAACAATAACACTCTCAAAGCAGCAGATTACAACTAGCAGAACTTAGCAAAATGGTCCTCTCAAAACAACAGGTTACAACAGGAAAAACTTAGCAAAATTAGAAATAATGGTACCCCTATGTGCCGAGAATAAGGTTAGAAAGAGAGAGAGAGAGAGATGAAGAGAGAGGCAGAGAGACAGAAATAAAGAAAGAGTGGATAGGAAAGATATCACCACCCTTGGATCCAGCGATGATCTCAGCATGACGTTGTGGTCCTTGGATGGTGGGCACGAGCCCCGAGCATCTCGAGTCTGCCTCTTTTATGGCACCTGGCCCCACCTCTCCTGGTGAGGCTCAGCCTGCTTTGTGCAGACTCAGTGTTGGATTTGGGATTGTTCTGGAATGAGTCGGCGGAGAACGGGGGTCCAGGTGATCACTTGGCCCCCCGATCTGGGTTGGCCGAGCAATGACCTTTATTGTCACGCATGTGCTCTGTCCTTAAACAGGACAGTGGTCTTTTGCAAGATGGCTGTGCCTCCACGGGTCTCCTCTTGCTGGCCACTACTCCTTATCAGTGTCCCATTTATCAGGGTGGCTGCCAAAGGAGGGACTCCCTTTTCAAAGACAGTATCCATTTTATCAGGGTGGTTACCAAACAAGGGGCTCTCCTTGCAAGAACAGGGTCCAGGTGGTTATCGAATGAGGCCCCCACCCGAGCACAATGTCCAGTTTGTCAGGGCAGCTGTTTTGAGACAATTATTCTTTTTGGGACTCTACCCCCTCATTTTCAAGAAAACATTGTTGCTCTTGCTAAGAATCAGTCTAATTTAGTACTGTGACAGTGGTGATCTTGAACCTATTTTGATGTTTGTTTTTTTTAAAGAACGGCCGGCTTCTGGAGCCATCAAATTCAAAGAGAAACTTTGCTTTAGCTTTTCTTATGGAAATTTTTCAAGATATTATTTGTGGAAATTATTTTGGAAGTGTAGAATTATATGAACTGAAATTCTGGACAAAACCAATACAGGTAATTTAATTAATTCTTCTCCCCACTGGTAATGCACGCCCACTCCTGGTGAACCATCTCTTCCTCACTAAACAAACCAAGACAATAAAACTGGACGGTAAATAGAATAAAGTTTCAAATACACCTTTTTTTCTTTTTTTTTTTTTAATTCTCTAGAGCCTTTCTTAGCATTACTATGGATTCCTTTTCATGCTGAATTTAAAACAAAAGGAATCAAAGCAATAAATTCTCACTTAGACTGATTGAACTGATGATTGCTCTACTTTCTTTTTCTCTTGTATTTTAAGAAATTAGAATAGTAACACTGTAGAAAAAGATGCGTATTCTACTGCTGTTCGTGTTGAAATAAAACAGACACTTAAGTGATGGCAAAAAACCTAGATGCAAACACACAAATTTAGTATACGATTAATGTAATGTCTAAATTGTTAAACTTCACTTACTTCTCCCATCTAGCATAAATGAAACTGATTAGGTTGGTGGTTGCACTGGGAATTATTTTTACCTAGGTATAAGTATTCAGCAGGATCAACTAGTTTACATAATATAATTCAGCCAAAAATTAGCATAATAACACTGTCTTTTCAACTCAGTGCCATACTACCAGGTAAATAAATAAATAGTGTACTTTGGAATTACTGTAAGACTGCACAGATACTATACTGCAATTCAACATGGATGTGTAATGTAATTTCATTTGCTGCAAGGAGAAAAACATTTTATTTGTGTATACTGTTGTTATGATTATCAGTCTGTTCAAGAATTAGCTGCTGCAAATTTGTATCTAATTTTTTAAACTAAGGAGAACTTGCTTAGTCAGGGACAGGCCGATGAAATACTTGTTTTGCTCTTTTATCACTCACAAAATTCTTCTAAAATCCGTTTTGATATTGTTGTCAATGTTAACTTTGTGTTGGCTACAAGAAGAAAGAAAGGTCTCTTGTTTTGCAGAAAGTTTTATTAGAATTAGGTTCTAGAGCTAATGATCTGAAAACACTAGGTTTGACAGATTTGTATTTAAGAACCTCCCTCTAGGTTTTTTTTGTCATGTATTCCCCTGGATGGCCCTTAAATTCTTTTTTACATATCTCTCTGGACAGCTGCTACATCACAGATTATTTCTGTGGCTGGAGAGTCTATAAAACTTCCCTTTTCACCTCATCAAAACTGCTTCTAAGCAGGCTACCATGAGTCCATCAAAGCAGTGCCAAGCAATGCCCTGCCACCACCATTTCCCAGGACAGCAGAGGTTGTAGATGAATATGAACTCAAGTTCATTTCACAGACATCTGTGATGCCATCATGAAACAGCAGCAGTTCTCTAAACTAGGTATAAATGAGCAATTTACTCTAGAAAGTTAGAATTACAATAAGAATGTCATCTATCTATAATTATTTTGAAAAAATCTGTAATACTTATTACAGTACATGTGATGTACATTTCACCTTTTTTTTTTTTTCCTTTTTTTCCCACTCCCCCAAAAATAACTGCTTAGAAGTTAGTGTCCTGAATTTTTACAAATGAACACCAAAAACTCTTTACTACACTTGAAGTGTTTTCAAGGGTGGCATTTGGGAAGAATTGGCTAGAATATGTAAACCTTACCAGAATCACTTTCTAAAACATTAGAATTTTAGATTTTTACTTGTGTGTTGTCTAAGATTGCTTATTCAATTGCATTTTTCTGGAGGGGAGAAAAAAGAAAAGACAAAACCCCGATCAAAGACTGGCCTTTGCCTTTTGCACCCTTTTGTAGTGCACAGTGCAGAAAAGAGGTGATCAGCTGAATGTAATCTTACAGATCAGTATTGTAGTTGCTTTAGAACTTTACATTAAAATAACAACCAGCACAATTTGAGCTATGTTACATTTCACCGAAGTTCCTTAAGAGTGGCCTCTGCCCAGCTTGTCACTTTACCACATTCTCTCTATAACACCTGACCATATACTGCATTTTTGAAGGCAGTCAGAATTAACTTCCAACAGACAAGTGCTACATTTTTCTGTCTGTCTGCAGTTTACCAAGAAATACATGTATATTTTGAAGTTACCACATTAAAGAAAAATTTGCTCATGTTCTTCATAAATCATATAGGTTTAGGAAAATGGAAGACACAAGCCTTGCTTTCCCTTTCCCTTTCCCTTTCCCTTTCCCTTTCCCTTTCCCTTTCCCTTTCCCTTTCCCTTTCCCTTTCCCTTTCCCTTTCCCTTTCCCTTTCCCTTTCCCTTTCCCTTTCCCTTTCCCTTTCTTCTTTCCCTTTCCCTTCTTTTCCCTTCTTTTCCATTTTTGCTTTCCTTTTGTAACAAATATTAAAACCTCATCTAAGCTGGATGTCTCAGTCACCATAGGAAAAATGGGGAAACTGAATTAGCAGAAATTATCATATTATCAGGTAGCCACTTTGATACTATCTGTTGAAAGCAGCTTGAATGAGTTGAGCTTTTCAGCATGTGTAGCATATTTAGCTTGATGTCAGTGCTCAGCTCAATCCTAAGACTGATTTGGGGCTGTGAACATTGGCTATGTTTATAGACATCTTGTTACCTGTAAAGCACTGTAAATGTCGCAATTAATTCCTTAATATGAAGACATTACTATTAACTTGTACAATAGATGATTCAAATTCTGCCTTCCCATTACTTCTGTTAAGCTACTGTGCTCCAATATACCATTTCATAAGGAAGACCTTACGGCGTTGTAGAGCATATTGGTGGGTAATTTTGAAGTCTGGCGATAGCTGGGTTCCAAGAGTAACCAAATGTCATCTTGTCTAAAATGGAATTAGAAGTGGAGAAATACTTCAGTACTATGTCTATCAGGAAAGAATAACTCCTTGGCCTAGTGACCACTTATGAAACCAGATGCCTCAGTTATTTCCTCATTCACATGTGACAGTTCATTCCTCTGTTCTGTAGAAAGCATTATAGAGCTATAGAACATAAAAAATAAAACCTCCCAAAACCAGAAAAACAAAAAACAAACCCCTGTCATAAATATTTCTCACTGTTTGGTGCTACATTATGAATTACCTACCTCCAGTCTAAAAGACTGCATTTCAACAGTGAAAGTAATATGTGACACAAGGGATAAGGAAAACTGGCAATAGCTGGCAATAGGCACCAACTCTCAAAGTGTTGAAAAGCAGTCAGCAGTTATCTGTAGAGAGATAAAACTAAGAGGTTTGTACAAGATGCTGACAGTCACTTGTGCAAATAAGATTTTTTTTATTTTTTTTAAATTGGAAGGTGATATAAAAGACTGGAAAGCATATTGCTACCACCAGATGCCATTAACCCATAAGGTTTGTTAATACCAGAATGAAGTGCTGAAGCAGCAACTGATGTTCCAGTTCCTCAGAGTTATAGCCATTGCCCTACATATTCTGAAAGAAACAAAGGAAACAACTGTGCGATTATCAGTCTTATAACAATGTTAGACCACAGAAGGCCATGAGTCCAACAAAAGCATTGCCTTGTCTTTATTTCTTTCTGATATACCAATAAAGCTACAGTGGAGACAGAAAAGGCATATATGGTGCCCAAGGGAAAAATTGCAGCAAATTCTGTAAAGTCTTCTGGTATAGGTATTTCTTAGAGTGTTCCCGGTGCAATTGATATGTAAAATATTCACTCACTGTTGCCAGAAAATTATATTGCTATAGATTAGAAAAACTTGAGGTGCACTTATACTCTAAGAAATACCAGTGTAAAAAGTGAAAATGACAGGCCAACTTGGAACCTCATAATGGCTCTCAGATTAATTGTATTGTTTTCTTCCACTCTGTAGCTGCTTTCAGCCTTTTCAATGCTTCCTGGGTTTGGGAAGTCAAATTCTGTTGCTGATTCTTCGATTGGTACTAGAGATTTTCAAATTTAAAATAGGATAGGAAATTTGTTCATAGCTGCTTGCAGAAAAGAGCCCGCATTTCTTTTCATGGTTGTATTGGCTGTGCAATGAGAACAGTACTGTCCACAGTTAAATGCATACCACCAGAAGTTGCATGTTTTCTAAAAGCTAAGCTATATTGGAATTTAACTTACTAAATTTCATACTCAGTTTATTTCTGAAAAACAGAGACAGTGTTTTGCCTAAAGTTATTTACAAATCTTAAGAGCATCCAAAAGCAATTTAACTACCAACCTCCTGCTTCCACCATAACATCTCTTCTTAACTGTTGCAAAATTCTATTAATAGAAAAAAAAAATACCCAATACATAAGGTATTGTCAGCTGCAAAGAGCTCAGCTCAATACCAGCATTTGTCTGATAGCAGCTTAATTACATCTTAATTGCAAATTACAAATAAAGTCCAATGAGATTTTACAGTTTTTTGTCCATGTGCCAGTCTCTCAAAATGCCAGGTAAAACACTTTTGGGAAGACAGAATAAAAGCCACTTTTTACAACCTCCACTTCTGAGAAATAAACAGTGTATCTTGCTACTTCTCCTCTGAAACCACTACTGCAGGCCACTGAGACAAGATAATGGATTAATTGAACCACAGATCTGGTTTACTATGCCTGTTCCTATGTAATTTATTGTAGCTTTTCAGCTTAGAATTACATTTTGCTCCATGAACACTGGCCTCAGCTCTAGTGAAGTTACTTGAAGGTCAGAGGAGATGTCATCCAACAGACTTTACCACTCCCTAACAGTCTGTAAAGTAGAAAAATATATGAATAGTAGCTAAGTCATCTTACCCATCTTACCATTTCATACACTTCATCCCTGAAAAAAAAAACCCTGACTCTTCTACCTAGAACAAGAAGTGCATGAGAAGATTCTCAATTTGTTCATCAAAGAAAACTGAAACTTTCTAAAGAAAGTAAATAAATTTCCATAGCCCTCTGAAAGGCTGTGAATCAGCCTACTTGTCTAGAAAACATGTCCAATATGGTCAATAGTTCCATCCTTTTACATTTAAAACCTGCGTCTGTCTGTTTTACAAAGAAAGCCAAGTTAGTAATTTCTCTTACATACATCAATTCAATGTTTTGTAAGAAAACTCTGAAGCTGATATGGTACCTTTTCAGACTTGGAATAAAGACAAAACTTTCTCACTAATGAGACTTAATTCATGCCTGTGAAAACAATCATGCCGAACCAACCAAGAAAAAAAAAGTTAGCAAATATTTTGCTTTCTTTAATCCCTGAAGAATCAATGATAATCTCTTCTGAGTTTTGCAAATGTACTAGCAAACGTACCTGTGATACAAAATGAAGGAAGAAAACCAAATAATTCTGTTTCAATTCACATTTTGTCCCTCACTACTAAGACACAAGACATGAATTTGATGGATGGACCACTTAGTGGATAAGGGATTGGCTTAGTAGTTGCACTCAAAGAGTTGCAGTGAATGGCTTGATGTTCAGTGACGAGTGGTGCTCCTCCAGGGCAGGTACGGGGACCAGAGCTGTTTAACCTCTTTGTTGGTGACATGGACAGTGCGATTGAGTGCACTCTCAGAAAGTTTGCTGACGACACAAAGCTGTGTGGGGCTTTCAACATGCTGGAGGGAAGAGATGCCATCCAGAGGGACCTTGACAAACTGAAGGAATGGGCCTGTGTAAACCATATGAATTTCAGCAAGGCCAAATGCAAGGTCCTGCATAAAGGCTCAGAACAATCCCAAGCACAAATAGAGACTGGGCAGAGAATGGATTGAGAGCAGCCCTGAGGAGAACAGCTTGGGGCTGTTGGTTAATAAGAGGCTCAACATGTGCTGACAGTGTGCCCTTGCAGCACAGAAAGCCAACCATATCCTGGGCTGCATCAAAGGAAGCATTACCAGTGGGATGAGGGAAGTAATTCTGCCCATATACTCTGCTCTTGTGAGATGCCACCTAGAGCAATGTGTCCAGTTCTGGAGTCCCCAGTGTAATGACATGAAGCTGTTGGAACAAGTCCAGCAGAAAGCCATGAAGAGGATCATAGGGTGGAGCACATCTCCTGTGAAGATAGGCTGAGAGAGTTGGGGTTTTCACCCTGGAAAAGAGAAGGCTCAAGGAGACCTCAGAGTCCACTTCAGCTATGGGAAGGAGGCCTACAGAAAAGCTGGGGAGGGACACTTTACAAGGGTGTGCAATGATAGGACAAGGGGGAATGGTTTCAAACTGGAAGAGGATAGATTTAGGGTAGACATTAGGAAGAAATCCTTTAGTGTGAGGGTGGTGAGACACTAGAACAGGTTGCCCAGAGGAGTTGTGGATACCCCATCTCTGGAAGTGTTGAAGGGCAGCTTGGATTGGACTTTGAGCAACCTTGCCTAGTGGGAGGTGTCCCTGACCATGGCAGAAGTGTTGGAACTAGATGATCTTCAAGGTCCATTCCAACCCAAACCACTCTATGATTCTATGATTCTAATTAGGGGGTGTGGGTGGCAGAACTGTTTGTGTTTATCTTGCCTTTCTTACAAATAGGGTTCAATAACCGTGAGAAGAGTGTGGAAAAGTACTGTACATTTTAAACAGAATTTCAAGAGCAAAATCCATCCAATTATAGGTTTACTTGAAGAGTATAGAATAATACTCATCTATGGCACTGATATACTATGAATTGCTTTGAATAAATGATAGAAAATGAGTAAAAGTTACACAATCCAGTAATACCAAAAGATTAAAGACATTTTGCTGATGATGGATTGTCTTTATCATCACATTTTCAGTAGTTCAATGGGTCATTCATAATTATTTTTTTTTGTCATCTGAGGATAGTAAGTGAATAAATATAATCCTACTAATATACCTGTGTAAATCTGATGTCTTGCTGAAAGTAAGCAGCACCTTCCCCTCCTGGAGAAACAGACTCATTACGGCCTTGACAAGTGGTCTGTGTGGTGGCTGGGGAACTGGCTGATAGACCATCTGTACCCAGAGGGTGACAGTAAATAGTTCCTCCTCAAACTGGCAACCGGTCATAAGTAGGTTCCCCCAGGGATCAATGTTGGGCCCAATGCTGTTTAGCATCTTCCTAAGTGACCTGGATGTTAGGATCAAGAGCACCCTGATGAAGTCTGCTGATGACACCAAGTTAAGTGGAGAGGCTGACACTCTGGAAGAGAGAGTCACCCTCCAGGATGACCTGGACAGACTAGAGGAGTGGGCTAGCAAGAATCTTATGAAGTTCAACAGGGAGAAGTGTAAGGTCTTGCACATGGGAACACATAACCCAGGAGCACAATTCAGACTGGGATCCACCTGGCTGGAGAGCAGCCCTGTGGAAAGGGACCTGGGGGTCTTGGTGGATAACAGGCTCAACGTGAGTGAACAGTGTGCTGCAGCAGCAAAGAAAACCAACAGGATGCTGGGCTGCATCAGCAAGGGCATCACCAGCAGAGACAAAGAAGTCATCATCCCACTCTACCTGCTGCTTGTCAGACTACACTTGGAGTACTGCATTCAGTTTTGGTCCCCGCTCTAAAAAAAAGAATGCTGGAGAGAGCGGCAGAGCAGACAGGAGCTGAGGGGAGAGTTATGAGGGTCAGGAATGCAGGAGCCTAGAGATCAATGGTGATGGATAGATGGAGTCCTCCCCAGAAGCTGGCCATGGATGGAAGAGAAGAGAATAAAAAGAAGGGGCTTGACTTCCTTGATCCCTGACCTTACACTGAGTCTTACATGTAGATATATATATGTATGGAATATCTCTGGCCAATTCTGCTGTCCGTCTAGTCCACTCCTTCCTAAGGGAGTGTTACAGATATGACTCTTCTGATCCTTTAGCATCTGAGGCTGCAGATTCAACAAGTAGAGCAAAGTGACCTTGGAATCTCAGCAGTAACATAAATATTCTAGTGTTATTGGTCCACTAGCTGGAAAACTTGGTGCTAGTTAAAAGAGAGTTTACTGAAGGGAAAAAAAAATCAGTAAAAGGAAAATTGGCTTCATCCTGACTCAAACCAGGACACCTAGAAAGGTTGGACCAGATAATCCTAGAGGTCCCTTCCAACCTGGCATTTTATGAGTCTATTATTCCATCAGGATGAGATGCATCCCAGTGTCCTGAAAGAATTACCTAGTGTAGTTTACAAGCCACTCTCCATAATATTAAAAAAATCATGGCAGTCAGGTGAACTTCCTGGTGACTGGAAAAAGGGAAATATTACACCCATTTTTAAAAGGGCAGAAAGGGTGACCCTGGGAACTACTGACCTGTGAGCCTCAACTCTCTGCCTGTGAAGATCATGGAACAAATCCTCTCTGAAGCTCTGAAAAGGCACATGGGGACAGGGACGTGATTCAAGATAGCCACCATGGATTTACTAAGGGAAAGTCCTGCTGAACCAACTTAGTGGCTTTCTACAAGGGAGTGACTACATCAGTGGACAAGGGAAAAGCAGTGGATGTCATCCATCTGGCCTTCTGTAAGGTCTTTGGTACAGTCCCCCACAACCTCCTTCTCTCTAAGTTGGAAAGATAAGGATTTGCTAGGTGGACTGTTTGGTAAATAAGGAATAGCTGCATGGTTGCGTCCAGAGGGTGGTGTTCAATGGCTTGATGCCCAGATGGAGATGGGTGACAACTAGTCCAGTGGTGCTGGACAAGATGACCTTTAAAGGTCCCTACCAAGCCCACACATTCTCTGATTCTATGATTCTATTAATAGATCCAGTCAACAGCATAAGGTATGATGTGTGTGGTTCTTTAAGAGAAATGTATATATAAAATTTTGATCCTTCTCTATCACAAGATAGTATTGATCTTGAGCACTAATCAAGTAATTTGACACCTACAAAATAGTGGACATAGTTATCTAAGAATAATGCTGTGAAATTATAAAATAAATTTTAAATACAGCTTCACATAGGGATCTGTTTTCAGAAATAGAAATAATTAGTCAAAACACATTAAAAGAGATTACAGTGGTATTCTGTTGAAATGTTTCTGCCACTTAAGAACCTAGACTTTTTATTAAAGATATAATGTGCCTCTTCATCATATTCTCATTGTGGACCACAATCTCTGTTTCAAGAACAGAGTTATGAACTATTCTATTTTCCTTAGTGCAAACAGAATTCTAAAACTTAACTGCATAAGATTGAAAAAAATAAATGTACACCTGTCATTTATAAAAATATTATAAACTTCAGATTATCTGTTTTATTTACCTAGAATGTGTGTAGTTAAAGTGGTGATATCTGACAATCTTCTCACTGAAATTAGTAAGAAATTTCTCTAAATGCAGATGAATAATTTGGTTTTCACTGAACAGTGGTGTTAGTGTCTGTTCTATTGTGCTGATACTTTCATTAGTAGAGAGGAGGTCAGCTAAAAGGTAGGTATGAATGGAATGAGAGTTTATAGGCAAAAAAATAATTTTCATGTAATAAAACAAATTTTCATATATTCCATTTCACAAAATCACAGAATGACAGAAATGTCAGTTAGAGAAGACCTCTAAGATCACCGCGTCCAACTATCCATTTGTGGTTTGGAATGGAAACAACAACCCACCCAAAGAAACAACAACAAAATTCACCAAAAAAATAAAATAAAAAAAAACACAACCACACACCCCACAAAACCAACAATGCAGAACCCACAGAAAACCTATCATGCCCACTAGAGCATGGCCTGAATTGCCACATCTACATGTTTCTTGAATATGTCCAGCAATGGTGAGTCAACAACCTCCCTGGACAGCCTATTCCATTACTTAAACATTCATTCAGTAAAGCAATACTTCCTAATATCTAGTCTAAAGCTCCTGTGGCACAACTTCAGGCCATTTCCTCTAGTCTCATCATTATTCACCTGGGAGAAGTGGCCAACCCCTGCCTCACTGCAACCACCTTTCAGGTAGCTGTAGAGAGCAATGAAGTCTCCCCTCAGCCTCCTATTCTCCAAACTAAACAATCCCAGTTCCCTCAGCCTCTCCTCCTAGGACTTGTTCTCTAGACCCTTCACCAGTTTGGTTGCTCTTCTCTGGACACACTCCAGCACCTCAATGTCCTTCTTACAGTGAGGGGCTCAGAACTGGACACAATACGTGAGGTGTGGCCTCACCAGTGCCGAATAGAGGGGCACAAACAGTTTCCTACTGCTGCTGTCCACACTATTACTGATGCAAGCCACGATGCTTTTGGCCTTCTTAGCCACCTGGGCACACTGCTGGCTCATGAATAGCCAGCTGTCCACCAGAACCCCAAGGTCTTTTTCTGCTGGGCAGCTTTCCAGCTACTCTTCCCCAAGCCTGTAGTGTTGCATGGGGTTGTTGTGACCAAAATGCAGGACCCACCAACTGACCTTATTGAATCTCGCACAATTGACCTTGGCCCATTGATCCAGCCTGTCCAGGTGTTTATGCAAGAATAAGTACTGAAACTATGTACAGCTGATGCTATAGGAAGAGCTGACCATTTTCGGGATTTGCTCATTATTTCTTTTGCTGATATTTAAAATTTCAGAACAAGAAGGAAAAAAACTACTTGTGATTTTGTGTCTAATCAGTGAATAGTTCTGCTGAAAATGTTCCAGGACACACAGAGCAAATTCTGGTATTTAAAAAGTTGCTTTGAAACAGCTCATATAAAGTTGCATATCAAAATGTTCCAAAATGTAGTTTATATTTAGTCCAAACATGTTAACGACATACCATATTAGCACCAGATACAAAGGTGATAGAGCATGGCATGTTCAGATGTAATTCAATGCAGCCATACTCTGTGTTTTATTTTGCTTGATTTTTTACATTAAAATAATTTGAAACAGCCCAACAAAAGGCATATATGCCCAAAAATTCACCTGTTTAAAAATATCTTCAGAATACTTCAGAGTCATGTTTTTTCTTCTTATGATTCCATATAGTTTGTAACCTCTTAGTCCTCAAATTATTTTGTATTTCCTTTTTGAATTTGCCCTCTGTTGCTATTTTTAATTCAGACAATCACCTCTTGGACCAATCAAAAAAATGGCATCAGCTAGTAGTGTTGTTTAACTACAAATGTGTCCTGGTTTGAGCCAGGATGAAGCTAATTTTCCTTTTACTGATTTTTTTCTTCCTTCAGTAAGCTGTCTTTTAACTAGCAACAAGTGTTCCAGCTAGTGGACTGATAACACTGGAATGTTTATGTTTCTGCCAAGACGCGAAGGTCAGTTTGTTCTACTCAGTGAATCTGCCACTACAAATGCTACTGAGAGCAGGAGAGCCATATCTATGACCCCCCCGTGGGGAGCTGGACTAGACAGACAGCAAAATTGAGCAAAGGTATTCCATTCCATATATCTATGTAAGCTGCGAGGAAGGTCAGAGATCACAGAAGACAACTTCCTTCCTGCTTCTTCTTCCCTTCTCTTCCATCCATGGCCAGTGTCCAGGGAGGACTCCATCCATCCATCACCATCGACCCCAGGCTCAGCCCTAACCCTCATAACTCTCCCCACAGCCCTGTCTGCTCTGCTGTTATCTCAGACAGTGGTCTGAGACATTTCGGGACTGCTCACAGCTCAGGAGAGTGCCGGGGGAGTTGCTGGAGGTGGTGGGAGGCAAGAGGCTTTTGCACATTCCTAAACATACTTGTATATAATTGTACATATAATTAAAGCTGTCTAGTTTAGTTTTCAATCCAGCTAAGTCTCTCTCGTAATTCTCTCTCCTTCCTTACCTGGGTGGGAGGGGGAGGGGATCAAGACCATTGTTATCTCTGGTTTATTTGCCAATCCTGAGACAAACCATGACAAAATGCTAGTTTCTTTAATCTGTATATCTTTCCCTAAATTTTTTTCCTTTATTTTTTTCTTCTTAAAGAGTGTGACTGTCCATTGTCAAGAATAATGACGTTATAACAAATTAACCTTTAAAATAGTACTTTCTCTGATACTAATTTGAGGTGGATCCCTGGGAGCAAGGGTGGCAGGGCAGGATCTGACCAGCTGGGGCCTATCCAGCTGCCCTTAGCCAGGGAATAGGGCAGACTGGGAGGCAGCCAGGGATAGCCCCAGTCCAGCTCATCAAGCACTTCTCTGAAGTCTAATAGGCTGAGGCCAGTGGAACATCTGCCTGGGCAGAGAATGACATGACAGTGGTGGAGAACAAGACTAACAGCCTATAGCATCACTGGGGCAGGCACTGGTGGCCTCATAGACACTAGGAATGCATGATTCCCTCCTTATAACTAAATGCATACAAAAATACATAAAAATAAAATATACCAGTAAAGAAAGACCATGCAAAGGCTCAAGAGCGGGGAAGGTTTGCTTTTTGTGTGACCATACAGTAGCAATCCGTAAAGGATTTAAGTTCAAAACTGACCAATTTGAGGTGTCAAGGTGCCTCACATGCAGCTATGAGTCTTACAACTGTATGAATCCCCAGGTCAATGTCCACTCCAAATGTTATCTAGAGGAATGTGCCACCCAAAGCAACTTGGTAGAGAATACACCAGGTAAGAAACTCACTTATCTCCTAGCCACATAAATGCCCTGTCCATTTGACATAACCCTGAATATAAATACCTATACCTTTTTTTCAGTTAAGAAGCCCCCAAAAATCAGGATGAAATCTTTACTGCAATAGGTAACACAGGTGATATAGCACTTCACTCTACTTCACTCTTGTTTAATATGATTGTCCACCTCTATAAGTTATGGTTACCCATGTAAAAATTGATCCATTCATATGCGGCAAATCAACATGTCCAGAACTGTTGAAGTTGAAAAGGGTGAAAAAGATTTTATGCATTTCCAAATAGTGCTGTTGAACACAAAATGAAGATATTCAGTTGTCGCATTGGCAACCATCAGAACGAGCATAAATTAGATACGTTGATTAGAAGCCCAGTGAGAGTGCCTCCCACAGTGATCATGTATAATATTTTAATAAATCATTGCAGCCTTACCTGATCAGACACATGATCCAACATTTTATTTGACGTTGTGTTACTTCTTGTAAAAAAAAAATAAATAAAAAGCTGGGATTCTCTAAGACAAGCATAGTATATATTTAGAAGTGAGCATTGCATTGTCAGATTAAGGCACTCAGGCACAGAATCCTACCTCTAATGCACTTCAACCATCAGATGTCTTACAGAAAAAGGGAGACACAATAATTTCCTTTTCCAGCCATCTAAAAATGTACGGTAGAACTGTATGATATTTGGTTGTTAATATCTGTTGGATATACTGTGACAATGCTGTTGGCTCAAAAACACTATGGAGTTTAGAAGTCTTGGATAGGTTTCTGTTAATTTTAGGCACGAGGTTCTCACTTCTCACATGACTGGGACAGTGTTGAACAAATGTGCCATTCTAATGCCTGGGAAATTTAACCTCCAAATACTGCCCAGAAAAGGAGTAAAGAAGATATAGGGAAGATTTAATGGGTGTTTCAGGAGTACACTTTAATATTTAAATTTTTTGTAAGCCAAGCTTCTCTCTACCTTCTCTAAATGTCACAAGAGCAAAAATATTGTGGATTTTCCAGAAGGTTTTGGCAAGACAATTTAGCTTTGGATTGACTTTGACTAAGATTTAATATTTGTTAATAACTTTCTTTTTTGTCTAGCTCTGTCTTTGCAGTTCACCTTCTACAGCATGATGCCTCTCAGGTGCTGAGTGTAAGATCTTTCAAAGTGCAGATTTTGCATATCAAAATTAGAAGCTTGCTTCCTTATATATAAGCTTTCCAAAGCATTCCACTTAAACAAGTTACTTGAATCATTTTAGGTTTGACATTTGCATGATCAAACTATGTTTGGGATGAGGACCAATTTTCTCTTAAGATGACGAAGTCTAAAATCAGTTAATCCTGTTTTATTAAGATTCTTGAGAAACATTGCTGTGAATTAGGGTAAAGCATAGCCTTGTTGCTTCTGCTATAATGATTATAGCAGAAAAGAGTATATAAATTATATAAATATAATACAGATTATAGATATTATAGCTACAGATATATAGATTTATATATATATAGATATAAATATATATAGATACATAGACTGTTTTCCCCTGTCCTATCACAGGGCACCACTGAAGAGAGACTGGCCCATTCTTGACATCCACCCTTCAGATATTTGTAGACATTATTAAGGTCCTTCTTAGTCTTCTCTTCTCAAGACTAAACAGCCCCAGGTCCCTTAGCCTTTCCTCGTATGACAGATGTTCCAGTCCCCTAATCATCAGCTCTCCGTTGAATTCTTTCCAGCATATCCCTGTCCCTCTGGAACTGGGGAGCCCAGAACTGGACACAATATTCCAGATGTGGTCTCACTAGGGTAGAGTAGAGGGGGAAGAGAACCTCCCTTGACCTGCAGGCCATACTGTTCCTAATGCATCCCAAGATACTATTGGTTGTCTTGGCCACAAGGGCACATTGCTGCCCCATGGATAACTTTTTGTCCACCAAGACCCCAAGGTCCTTCTCCATGGAGCTGCTTTCTAGCAGTCCAACCACTAATCTGTATTGGTGCATGGTGGTTTTAAATTTTTTAAATTCATCAGTTATTTCATACTTCAATATCTTTCCTTTGGTTTAATTCATATATATTTTTAAATTTGTAATTTTTGGCATGCCAAATTATATCAAGTGTAAGCACTTGATTGACCTAAATTCTCAATTCTTTGGTCATTTGCTATTTCTACACAACCTTGAAAACTAAAGTATGGCATGAAAAAGAATAATCAAAGCGTTATTAAAAATACTCCTGAGAATTCAATGTCTTTAATTTATAGACTGCAAGTGTTGCTATGAGGAAATGTTTGAAACATTCGTTGCTCATTAGTTTGCATAACACAACACAGAAATGACTGTACAGGCAAAGCAAAATGTAGGACTCTGAAGTGTTTTGAATTTACTTGAATCTAAGAAGGATAAATGAAGTTTCTGGAGTTTCAGTAACCATAAAAAGGATGCGTGTTTTAAATCTGGATTACAAAAACATCTCTTTATCTGCAGTGACTAACCTTGTATCTCTATTTATTAGTAGGTTTCCTACCTCTCAGAAGAAAACTTTCAAAAACATCAGTCATTATTTCATACTTCAGCAAGTCTGTCATGGTTTAAGCCCAGCTAGCAACTAAGCACCACACTCACTCATTCCTGCCCCGTGGTAGGATGGGGAGGAGAAAATATAGTGAAAACTTTGTAGGTCAAGACAAGGACAAGGAAGAATCACTCACCAATTATGGTCACAGGCAAAACAGACTTGACCTGGGGGGGTGGGGAGGAAAAAGTTGTTACCAAATAATTCAGAGTAGGATAACAAGATGTAAAATCAGATGCTAAAAACACCTACCTGCACCCCTCCTTTCTTCCCAGGCTCAATTTACTTTGATCCTCATTTTTCTACATCCTCCCAAACACAGCAGTGCAGGGAGATGGGGAATGGGGGCTGCAGTCAGTTCATCACATGTTGTCTCTGCCACTCCTTCCTCCTCAGGTGGAGGACTCCTCACACTCTTTCTCTGCTCCCCCATGGAATCCCCCCCCCAAAAAAGACAGTCCCACATGATCTACTCTTGAGTTCCTCCCATGGGCTGCAGTTCTTCACTAACTGCTCCTGCATGAGTCCATTACATAGGATGCAGTCCTTCAGGAGGAGACCTCTCCAGTGTAGACTTCCCACAGAGTCATGGCCTTCTTAGGGTGCAGCCATCTGCTTTGGTGTGGTGTCCTCCATGGGCTGCAGGTAGGTATCTGCTCCCCCATGTTCCTCCATGGCTTGCAGGTCCACATCTGCTTCACTGTGATCCACCATGGGCTGCAGGTCCATATCTTTTAAAAGTCCTGGAAAACCGGAGAGGTGCCTGAGGACTGGAGAACAGCTAATGTCACTCCAGTCTTCAAGAAGGGCAAGAAACAAGACCACGGTAACTACAGACCAGTCAGCTTCACCTCCATCCCTGGAAAGATGATGGAGCAGCTCATTCTGGGGGTTATGTCTAAGCACATGGAAGAAAAGAAGGCTATCTGGAGTAGCCAGCATGGATTCACCAAGGGGAAATCATGTCTGACTAATCTGATAGCCTTCTATGGTGATGTGACAGAATGGATAGATGCAGGGAGAACAGTGGATGTTGTCTTTCTCGATTACTTTAGCAAGGCTTTTGACACTTTCTCCC
This sequence comes from Hemiprocne comata, assembly GCA_020745705.1. Taxonomy (NCBI): domain Eukaryota; kingdom Metazoa; phylum Chordata; class Aves; order Apodiformes; family Apodidae; genus Hemiprocne; species Hemiprocne comata. The sequence goes on along the minus strand of CM036616.1, from coordinate 70,158,218 downwards.
AGAACATACTTGTGGATAAGACATCCTTGTGGTTCGACTGGGGAAGCTTCTAGCAGTTTCTCACAGGAACCACCCCTCTAGTCCCATCCCTGTTACCAAAGCCCCGCCACACAGACCCAATACAAAATCACTTTTTATTCTGCAGATGTTCTTCCATTTTGGAATAACCACCATGTTCCAAGACAGGAAATTAAAAGTATCAGATTTACAGGTAATATTTCTGATTCTTGTACAGGAATCCTTCATAGTTTTCTGGTGTTGTTGATGCTATAAGCAAAGTAAGTTACTTTTAAGGGATTGAATAACATCCAGGTAAAGAATAATCCAGAGTACTTGAATACTGTATACTGTGCATAGGCTCAATTTAGTTTATAACTTATATTGAAATACACTGTTACTAAATTAAAGCACTCAAGTAGCATCTAAGGGAAATAAATTTTTCTTTTATATTGATACAGCTGTTTTTTAAAAAAAGAAATCTATTTTTTTTGAAAGCCAAATTTAGAGAAGTTTTTCTTTGTTAAGATATTTACGTTTTCTACCAGCTTGAATCAGATATTGCATGATTTGTGAGAGGAACTCAGACTGGATTAAAGGCTCACAGATTTGAGTTTCTCTGTACCCACAAGTATCTAAAAGGCAAGAGTAAATGGTATATTCTTGAAAGTAAAAGGGTAAGGCAGGTGAAAAATAGGCTGATTTAACATCTTGTGAATATTATTTCCATTGTCAGGATACTGTTACATTTTTCAAATAGTCTCTGAGTCACCTTCAGGAATCCATTCTATACTTCCTCATTCTGTGCAACACACTTGAAATCAAACTCCTCTAAGCAGTTGTGGGCCAAGATTCTATTTTTCACAAAAAACACATTACTACTGGCATTATTATGCTTCTATGGACCAAAAATTCTGTAAGGTAGATGTTTGGCTGGTAGGCTTCAGAGTTCATCAATGCACTTTTATGTCCATGGAGAGCTGGTTCTGTTTTTTTAAGCTATTATGCCCTAAAAAAATGTGGAGAAATATATCTCTGGTGATAACAACTGTAGTAAATGCGAAGTAGAAGTTGCATTGAAATCAAAAGATTTTGTTTCCAATTGAGTTATTGATGAAATATTTGCTTGAAAATGCTGAACCTGTATCTTGAAATCATAAAAGATGAAAAATCATATATTCTTAGTGTTAGGTTTCTCTGACTTTTCTAGAGGGGCTTGGCTAGCAGAGAAATTGGAAGGAAATCCACATTATGGGGTCAGCCCTAGGGTTACTCAAAACACCAATGAGCAGAATACATTCGTTAAGACAGATGAGCTATTTTTTTATCCTAATGTATAAAAATAAAGGGATGTAAAAGTGTGTAATGTGGTGTCATTTGAATGACCTAATACCTAATTTACTTGAGCATTATGTATAGTGCTAAAGACAGAAATAGCACTGATAAATTATCAGGTGTTAAATTAAAACTTGACAACAACAACTAAAAAACCTTGCAAAAAAACCCAAACGGGAGATCTTTTCAAATGAGGTCAAGTACAGTGTAGTAGTGAGACTAAGAAGTGCAAAACCAATTATTGCTCAGGTGTCATTTCTCACTCATTTTGTTTTCACCCATCACTGTCAAGCTGACTGCTATAGGCCCTCTATGCTTTGTGTCTGTGATAACAGCACAGCTGATACTGTGACAACACTGTTGAAAGTGCTTTCCTGTTTATTGCTATAGTTTATTTTTGATCACTAATGAAAGAGCCCCATTTAGTGTTCTCTTGTGTGACAGATGTAAAGCTGAAACACTGTACTTTAACTGCACAGACATGAGTGATTACTGTTCAAGCTAAAAGTAAAATGACTATTCTTATCATGGCCAAATGCTTCATGGTGAAGTTTTTCATAAATAATTGAAGTACAAATAATTGTAATAGTAACTAATGGGAATTAGGGGACACAGGCTTACAAACACAGAAGTATGTTTTGCAAGACTAGGGAAACCTGGAGTAAGGTTATGGAATATAATGACAAAATGTTTTCTTTTTCACATGTAGGCTTTTCTTAATGTCAGTTTTGTGATGTCTCCTGTCAAAGTACATTTTCATGACCAGAATTTTTAGAGTTTGTTTGAAACCACTTTTCCTTGTATCAATAAGTAGGCAAGTAAATGATATCTTTCTAAAACTCATTCATATTGGTAAACAATCTACCTTGCTATAGTTTATAAAAAGCCAAGCCTCACTTGGTTAATCCTTCTATATCTTTGATTTCCAATGGATACAGAAGTATTTTAAAAGATAGCATTAAAAAGCTTGAATTATGTGGTCAGAATTTGCTTCAGAATATTTTTTAACTGTAATAATAGCCCATTATCATGGGATGTAATGATTCTTAAGAAGAACCTCTTCATTTTGGTAAGAGTACTTTAGATGTTTGAGACTTACTTTCTCCAGAAAAGGTCTTACGAAATGTTACATACATGCCACTCTGAGTTCTACTTCTGCTTATTTATGGGGCTCTTGGAAGTAGTATGAGTAATAATAAGTAAAAAAAGGAAATAGAGTTATTCTATGAGTTATTTTATTATTATTAACATATAATTTATTATTTTAAAAAATGTATTGCATAAAAATTAAACATTTTAATTTTTAAATGAAAGGAAGGGTGTAGGAGAAGTATTCCTTACTCTGATACCAGCTGAGAATAATTTATCCAGCCATGGAAATAGAAGAAACATTTTGTGTGTCTAAGGGACAGAATGTTGGAATTTAATGTTACACTCAAAACCTTGTAAGGGGCAAAAGGGAACTGTATACATAGAACCAAGACTATGCTCTTAGTCACATTGTTTCAGCAGCACAATAAAATCCAAAATTATCTCTGTAAAAGAAAAAAGTCTCATTAATAACAGTTAACATCTTCATACAGAAACTTTGAACTTGCTGCCCCTTGTGTCTTCTGTTGGGTTCACCTTTCCAACAACTCTCCAAGTCCTAAGGCTAACAGTTCAGGTTCCCTGTGGAAGGACTGGGGAGGAGGAATAGGGTGACAACAAATTCCAGCCTCTTGTGATCTTCACTGGGAGAACAATGATGTATATTCTGATGGTTCCTCTCAGTCCCAGATAGACTGAAATTTGTGTCTTTGCATTTCCATGTCACAACCTGCTTCCTTTTCAGTGTTTCCTGGCAGAAGTCTGGAGTTTACAATCACCTTTTCCCATACTTGAGGATGTTAAGGGAGTTCCTGGCCTCACTGAGTCTCCTTGGGAGGTCTTGTCAGATACAGCACTTAGATTAACCTCTAACATGTTTGGCAATGGCCACCAGGTCCTTTTTAAGTCAAACTAAAACAGAACAAGGGCCAAGGCCAGCCGAGCCAGGTCTGAGACCCTGCATTGCCAAGTCATTAAAAAGCCTAAGGCTTTTTAAAGGTGATATTAGAAACATATGGTATGCTAAGCTATCATTAACTGATTGCTCTATGATGTAATCAGAAAAACTGTGACAGTCTCATAACTGTCCTGTGGTCCAGGAAATGAAGGACTAAGCAGAATCAGAATGAACTACTAGTTCTGAAAGGGGTTTGCTATAGTTTTCATTAGGGGTCTCATTTGTGTTTTATCTTGTATGACTAAAATTCCATTTGTAAATGTAACACAGGTACTTTATTTCCTCTTATTGTTATGTGCTATATATTTGGCACTGAAAAACAGGTGGATGAAAAGATATGGTGTTCTGCTTTGAGCCAGGATGAAGCCAATTTTCCTTTTACTGATTTTTTTTTTTTGCCTTCAGTAAGCTCTCTTTTAACTAGCAGCAACTTCCGGCTAGTGGACTGATGAGCAACAGTGGTAAATTGGTAACAACAGATGAGGAGAAGGCTGAGGTTCTCAGTGACTTTTTTGCCTCAGTCTTCACTGGCAACTCCTCTCCTTACAGCTCTCAAGCTAATGGCCCACAAGATGGAGACCAGTGAGACAAAGTCCCCCCCACTGTAAGTGAGGACACGGTTCAAGACCACCTGAGGTACCTGAAGATATACAAGTCCATGAGACCTGATGAGATGCATCCCAGAGTGCTGAGGTAATTGGTGGATGTAGTTGCCAAGCCACTCTCCATGATATTTGAAGAGTCATGGCAGTCAGATAAAGTCCCCAGTGACTGGAAGAAAGGACATGTCATGCCCATCTTTAAAAAGGGTAGAAAGGATGACTCTGAGAACTACTGACCTGTCAGCCTCAGCTCTGTGCCTGGGAAGATCATGGAACAGATCCTCCTGGAAGACACGCTAAGGCACATGGAGGACAGGAAGGTGATTCAGGAAAGCCAGCATGGCTTTACCAGGGGCAAATCCTTCTTGACCAACCTAGTGGCTTTCTACAATGGTCTAACTACACCTGTCAGCAAGGGGAAAGCAGTGGATGTCATCTCTCTGGATTTCTGCAAGGCCTTTGACATGGTCCCTCACAGCATCCTTCTCTCTAAATTGGAGAGATATGGGTGATGCAGTCGATATGCCAGAGGGACGGGATGCCATCCAGAGGGACCTGGACAAGCTGGAGAAGTGGGCCCAAGTGAACCTCATGAGGTTCAACAAGGCCAAGTGCAGGGTTTTGCACCTGGGCCGGGGCAACCAGAAACATCAATACAGGTTGGGGGAAGACATGCTAGAGAGCAGCCCTGTGGAAAAAGACCTGGGGGTAATAATGGATCCAAAGCTGGACATGAGCCACCAATGTGCAACTGCAGCCCAGAGGGCCACTTGCAGCCTGGGCTGTATCCAAAGAAGTGTGGCCAGCCCATCAAGAGAGGTGATTCTGCCCCTCTACTCTGCCCTAGTGAGACCTCACCTGGAATACTGTGTCCAGCTCTGGAGCCCTCATCACAAGAAAGATGTGGACCTGCTGGAGCGTGTCCAGAGGAGGGCCATGAAAATGATCCAAGGGCTGGAGCACCTCTCTTATGAAGAAAGGCTGAGGGTGTTGGGGTTGTTTAGCCTGAAGAAGAGAAGGCTCCAGGGGGACCTCATAGCAGCCTTCCAGTACCTGAAGGGAGCCTACAGAAAGGCTGGGGAGGGGCTTTTTACAAGAGCACATAATGACAGGACAAGGGGTAATGGTTTGAAACTGCAGGAGGAGAGATTTAGGTTAGAGATCAGATGGAAATTTTTTAGTATGAGGGTAGTGAAACACTGGAACAGGTTACCCAGAGAAGTAGTGGCGGCTCCATCCCTGGGGATGTTCAAGCCCAGGTTGGATGGGGCTCTGAGCAATTTGGTCTAGTGGGAGGTGTCCCTTCTCACGCAGGGGAGTTGGAACTTGATGATCTTTAGGTCCCTTCCAATTCTAACTATTCTATGATTCTAGGATTCTATGATAACACTGGAATGTTTATATTACTGCTGAGATGCAAAAATCAGTTTGTTCTACCCTGTGAATCTGCAGCTACAGATGCTACCGAGAACAGAAGAGTCATATCTATAACTAGATGGACAGCAAAACTGGCCAGAGATATTTCATTCCATATATCTACATAAGTTTGGTGTAAGGTCAGAGGTCATGGAAGATAACTTTCTTCCTGCTTCTTCTTCCTTCTCTTCCATCCATGGTCAGTATCTGGGGAGGACTCCATCACCGTCGACCCCAGGCTCATGCATTCCTGACCATCCTAACTCTCCCCTCAGCTCCTGTGTTCTCTGCCGTTATCTCCAGCAGTGGTCTGCGACTTTCAGCACTGTTCACAGCTCAGGAGAGTGCTGAGGAAGTTGCTGGGGGTGGGGGGAGGCAAGAGGCTTTTGCACATTCCTGAACACATTGTATATAATTGTACATATTTTCTTTTATCATTAGTGTTTAATTAAAGCTGTCTAGTTTATTTTTCAATACAGAAAGTCTCTCTCCCTCATTCTTTCTTTCCTTTCCTACCTGAGTGGGAGACAATTGAGAGCACTGTTGTCACTGGTTTAATTGCTGATCCTGAGTCAAACCATGACATATGGTGACCAATCTATAATGTTTATGTGAGTCATGCATTCAGGTCCCTGGTCTGCTGTAAGAAAACCCTTTGCTGCATTTTTTTCTGATTTGACTGAATTTCTGATATTCTAGCCTGAGAAGGCTGGAATAATTAGAAGAGAAAATGCACTGCTAACTTCCAGGTAACATTTTCCCTGAATTAATATATATTTGCATAGGAATGGACATCTTATCTATACTGAATTTCTTTAAGTTTATGGTCTGTTACCTCTAGATGAGTACTTTGAGAAGAAAGATCTAAATGCCAAAAAAACCCAACACAACCAACCAACCAAACAAAAAAATTCTACTTGGAAATTAAAGCTTAGAAGTTATCTATGACTATTTCTATTAAATATGTACTTTTACATACAAATACATACATTATGTATTCAGACTTCCGTAACCTATGGTTATGTGTGTGTATGGTTGAGAGAAGGATCATTGTTAGTCAAGGCAAGGCTGCTTGATTATTGAGTATTCTATTCTCTTAAAACCAGAGCTTGAAAAGGAACCCAGAGGAACATTACAGCTTAATTTTTCTTTGACTAAAGCTTGAATAGATTACATACTGCTACTTACCTGTAAAAACACTATGAATTCAGTTCCTCAAAAGCTGTGTACTGTTGCCCTCAGTAAGAGAAAAATGAAATTCTACCATATTTGAATATAAGGTTGATGTACATACCTGTTTTGAAGTGTGGAGATCCAAAACTATGAAGTGTCAAAATGAGGTTTAATAACTGCTGATTAAAGACAGATCCCCTACACTCCATCTGATGCCTCCCAAGATGGCCCTAAATGGCCCTAGTTGCTGCCTATGTGCATAACTGGCACCTGTTCAGGTCAGTGGCCCACTAGGGCCAATGGCCATGCCCCAGGACTGCTCCTTGGTCCCACTAGCCCCACCCTGCATCCCTGCAGGGTGCTGTCTTCCAGCTACAGAGCTTGGCCTCATTTTTACTGAATTTCATTAGATCCTGCTAGCTTTTTTCCCTAACCTGGCTCTTCTGCTATGCAGTGCACATGTCAGTCAAGACATTGATTGTTCTACCTGCCTTCTCTCTTTTCTTGGACTGGAGTCTGCTATTTTATTTTTTTTTTTCCAAAAGTAACTTAGTAGTTTCTTTTTGGTCTAAAAATTCATTGGAAGATTTTTTCTGTGGTGAACATTTTGATCCAAGTAAAGGCAAACAGCTGACCCAATGTGTTTCCTTATTAGTTTACTACAGGTCAGGACTTATCTATTGCAGAGGTCTTACCAGTACTTTTAAGGGTGTACTATCATTGTCAAATAAGATGGATATTTTCTGATATATTTCTGTAGATTAAAAGGGTTTTCCTTTTTCCCTTGTTGAACCATCTGAAAATCACCTGAAATCTGTAAATACCTAGAATACCTCCTCCCTCTTCCAACATGTTCTTGTATTCTGCTGCCAGAAGAGAAAATATGAATCTAATATAGCTATCAATACTTTCTAACAAAGGATATTCAAGAAAGAGGCTTTCCAAAGGGAAGATAAAAACTAGACCACAATAATAATCATAGCGCTTAAGGCCTCTTCAATTTTTTATTATTGCTTTTACTTTGTACCCACTGCATTCATACTGTGCTGTTTTGAGAACACATTAGCTCCAAGCACTGATACTACCCCACAGTCAGGTTAGCAACACATTCCAGTTATCAGAAATTACCCATGCTCAGCAGAGAGTGTTAATATTCTACACTTAACAAGAAAGAGTAATGGATGAAAACTTGTTGAAACTGGGAAATCCACAAACTTCTATGTTACATACACTAAATGGAAATCAGTGTCTCCAGTTGTAACTGTCTGTGCATAAATCTTTTTCCTCTAATCTACAAAATGAACAGCATTTTGAGGATTGCTTTTAATTTTTTTAAGATCAGTCTCTAATTTTTCTACCCAGTCCACCTGCAGGTTGTTGCCCCTCTTAACAAGTGATGTGTGATCTGTAGTTGTTCTTACAAGTTGTTGGGACTCAGATACATCACCTAATTACCCACTACAAATTAGCTAGTTCTACAATGAGCAAGAGTCAAGGTGCAACACTAGCAGCTTCATAGAAGCCAAATTTCTCCCCTGAGATAAATGGGGTTTCTGTCTTTTTTTCTACCTCTGTGATTGCAGACCAGAGACCTGGAGGACAACAGATAAATTACTGAATTTTTCTGTTATTCTACTGTTCAGTACAGGATTCAAATAAGAGAAGAAATCACCAGTTGAACTTTTTAATGTTTAGGTTAGATATTCTCAGCATTTAATGCAATTCTGGGAAAGGAAATAAGAATGTTGTAAAGTCTATGAAGTGACTGTGTTATGTTAGAAGATTTTAAACAATTTTAAAGCTGATGCATGAGCTTATTTACCAGAACAGAAAGTGGTTGTTTAGGTGTTCTGTTTGTTTGTTTGTTCCTCCCCCCCCTTATCTTTGTTATTCTGCTTTTTAAATTCAGATCCTTTAATAATGATGTCGTTACTCCTGCATCAGGATACCTAGACAAAAGTAAAATAACTTCTAAATTATTTTCTTCTGTCTTTTTCACATGGGAAATATTGTTAATATATACTTTAAAAAAATATAGTGCCAATTCTGGGAGACAGCAGAAAATTAGTTTTCAGTGTATTTGCAAAGAAGTTTGGATCTCTTTTACTAGAACAAATTCATAGAAACATAGAATCATAGAATGGTTTGGGTTGGAAAGCCACTATAAGGTCTTCTTGGAGCCTTCTCTTCTCCAGGATGAACAGATCCCTGAAGAGATTGAAATCTGCTCTTCTGAAGCCCAGGGTGGCAAGTTTGCTGTTGACCCTCCTTGCTGCCCTACAAATCCTGAATTCCAGTATTTCATGGTCCCTGCAGCCAAGGCTGACCTTAAGCTTAATGTTGTTCACCAGGCCTTCCTTGTTGGCAAGAACAAGGTCCAGCATAGTACCTTTTATTGTTGGTTCTTCTACCAATCGGAGGAGGAAGTTGTCATCAATGCACTCCAGGAACTTCCTGGATTGCTGGTGCTTTGCTGTGTTGTCCCTCCAGCAGATGTCAGGGTGTCATGGTGGTTTCCCCCACAAGGAAAATGGCCTGTGAATGGGAAGCTGCTCCTATCAGCAGCCTCATCCACTAGGTCATCCTGGTCAGGTGGCCTATAGCAGACTCCCACTGTAATATCACCAGCCCCTTTCTTCCCTTTAACCTTGCCAGCTCTCTTTCAGTTCCTCATCCATCCTCACGTGGAGCTCCATAGACTCCAGCTGGTCATTGATGTAGAGGACAACACCCCCTCTTCTTCTCCCCTGCCAGTCCTTCCTAAAGAGTTTATACCCATCCATTCCCATGCTCCATTCACAGGAGTTGTACACTACGTCTCAGTGATCCTAATAACATCATAGCCCTGCAGGTTTGCACACATTTGCAGCTCCTGCTTATTTCTCATACTACATGCATTTGCATAGAGACATTTTAGTTGGGCCCGCTTTGAAACAGCCTCACTGCCTGGGATGCAATTATCCTTCATTTCAGGCATTTTCCTGCTGGCCTGTGATCCTTCTTCAGGCCCGGGGCATCTGTTACTCAAATTGGCTTCAAAGGGGTGGCAGTGGGATGGATTGAGGATCCCCTCCCCACAACTCTAGTTCAAAGCCCTCCTTACCAGATTGGCAAGACTATTGCCAAAGATACTCAACCCCTTCACTGAAAGATGAACCCCATCAACCACTAGGAGACCACATTCCTCAAAGCAAGTCCCATGGTCTAGTCAGCCAAAGCCCTGGCTGCAGCACCACTCCTGTAACTATTTATTGATTTTCCCAATGCAATTTGCCCTTTCAAGCCCATTTTCTTTGGCTGGGACTATCGATGAAAAGACTGTCTGTGCTCCCGTGTCCTTCACAGCCACTCCCAGGGCTCTGTAATCCTTCTTCATAGTCTTCAAAGTGCTCCTTTCTGTAGCATTGGAACCCACATGAAACAGCAGGATTGGATAATAGTCAATCAGACGTACAAGTTTGGGTAGTCTTTCAGTGATGTCCCTTGTGCAAGCAACAGACCTCTCTAGAGAGTGGATCTGGTCAACTAATGGGTGCCTCTGTACCTCTCAGATGAGAGTATCTCATCAGTATCACCTGTCATTGCCTCTTGTTTCCACTTGTCAATATACAGTGAGCTGTTTGAGCTGTCTTTTTTGGCTCCAGCAACTTCCCTGATGCAGCCTGGCTTTTTTCATATCCATTCTGCAGAACTGTGAAGTGGTTTGGCAGGGGCACCTCAGATTTTGTGGCAATCCTCTTCCTCCTGCTGTTTTTTATCTTTGGAATCTTCCATTCTCCATCTTTCTTAGTCTCTCTCCTTTCTCTGCATGCTGGCAGAGCATTTATTGGCTATGTGACCAGGGGCTGTGGTTTCACTACAGCCTGGGCCTGAATCCAGCTCCCTCTCTCCTTTCTACCTCCCCGATGTTACACGGCCTCTTCACCATTTCCTTCAGCTCAGACACCTGCTGCAGGAGGTTCTCTACCTGCGCACACTCAATGCATGACAGTTTCCCACCTAACCCTGCCCCATGCAAGAGGAAGCAACCTGTCCCTTCAACAGCTCTCTCTGAGTCAAGGCATCAATCACCACTGGGATGGATGGTGTGGAACCCCCAGCCAGAGCTGCAGGCTTTGCTCTCTGCTGAGTGCTCACCATTTTGCCTTGGCAGTTAAGATGAGCACCCTTGATACGTGCAGACTGCCTTGGAGATGAGCCCTTAGAAGAAGCACCCTCCCAGCACTCCCTGCGTGCACGAACTGCCTGAGCAAACTGATGTGCCACGCTCTCCTGACGCACCATTCCCTGTTTGCCTGCACTATTCACCTCTGTCCGGGTCACTCGTGCTTCCTGGGGCAGCTTTCTATAAAAGCACAAGTGGATGCCAGTGGTACTGGCTCTAGCCACCCCTACAGCTCACCCACAAGCTGCTGGCACTAGGCACAGGCTAGCCACTCTCCCACCTTCAAAAGCCTCAAAAAGAGCCCTTGGCCACCCTATTTAGTCATGAGTCTCTTGCCCAGTAAGGGGTTGCCTGCACTGGAGTCCATCTCCTTGGTGAGTTCTTTTAACAAAGTGTTCTTTTAATGCAGCTTTTAGAGAGCTTGAACTAGAGGTGTTACAAATTCGACACTTTTTTCTCGTATTAAACTTCTGTAAGTTTGTTGAGCGAGTCTGGCAGTAGCTGAACATCCTGTCCATGTAGCAAGTATTGATGATGTTGGAAAATAATTGCCTAGAATTTTTTTAAGTGCAGGACAGGTAGAATTTTTCAATTTCACAGCACTTTCAGTATGAATGATACTTGCTCAGCCTTGCAGTGCTCATATTAGCACAAATTATAATCATTATATAAACTTCTCACTTTGTGGTAGTTGCCTAGAAAAGTGTCATGGACATAGCAAAATTCATCAGATGCCTAACTCACGTGTCGACTACACATTTGGTTTTGTATTTGCCAGTGTTTATGGTCAAAGCATAATATGTGGAGTCGAATTTAGCTACCAGTAGTAAAGCGGGGGTTAGCTGAATAAAGGCAAACTGTGCTGACTCTTCAGATGTAGGAGCTGTTACTGCTAGCCACAGTTACAAGGAACAATTTTTGATGCTCAAGCCTACAGCTCTCTTATGACCTGATCCTAATGTTATTCAAATTAGTACAAATATTTCTCTTGAGTATTTAGATGGATTTTGGATCAAACAACCCCAGAAATACTTTCAGTTAAGTGATGAAAATAGATTATATTCTTGTGGTTACTGGTATAAAGCTTGCCTAACAAAACTGAAAGGCATTGCTGTAAGACAAGTGATAATAGAGGGTTAACACTCCAGCATGAAGCTTTCAGCTAACAAAGATTCAAAATATTGAGAGGGAAAAAAGCCACTAAAATTATTATCAAAAACATCCCTTCTCAAGCAGTTTAAATAGTAACTCACATTTAACAGTCTTTCGAATTCTGTCTCTCCTAAAGTTTAAAGCTGTTATGTTCTCATAGCTGTCAAAGGTTACAGTCACAATCCAGTACAATTTCTCTTGTTCCTGTTTCAGGAATTATTGCTTGCTTATTTTTTTTTGTTTGTGTTATTGGATTTTGTTTTCCCTTTTTTGTAATGGTATCAAAACAATGTAATGAAGCATGGTGAAGGGATGTATATAACATGCTCTGCACTTTAAATGTGTTGTTAATGGATTTTCACATGGTAGCTCTTGGGTTTCCAAAAATATGCTGAAGGCTGCATGACAACAGTACAGAGGTTACTAGCATAATGACCTCTGAAACAAACTGTTTCAGGCAATCCTGTGTTTCACACCCACTCTGTTTCTCCATCTCCCATGAGCCAATCAAATAAATCTGCTTACCACAATTGCACGTTTTCTTGGCTTATCCTGGAGTGTATTATATATGTCTTCCAGTCTCTGCCTCTCTTGTCTACAGTTTATGATAGCTGAAGATTAATAGAATGTGTTGAAAAAGGGAAAAAATGCAGCATGAGGGCTAAAAACTGTCATTTAAATGAGCTGTTGTCCCTTGGTTATCCCCTCTTTCTGAAATAATGAGTTAGCCTATTATTTCTGGTAAACGTTACTGTATTATAAAAAGAAAACTATACTTTAACTTAGTATTAAATTTTTATTTTTTTTTTTCCCCCAACGGTTACTTGCTTTGCATCATAAAATGAAAACAACTAATGTTTGAATATTGCTAGGTCTGATTTAGTACCCCCATGCAGCTGCATATATCTGTCAAAACTAGTTTCAAATAATATCTGCCAATCAGCCAGCTGTTTATAGTTAGAAAAGGAGCATTTAAAACTGATAAAAAGAGTTAAGATGTCACTACGCCTTACTGTTTGCCTCACTGATAATTTCTCTGTCATTAATTTTTAGGAATTAGATGTGTCTGTTGCATTAGAGGAAGATGTTCAACTTTTTCCTTGCCTTTGAATGAGGAGTACAGTGCTCATTGAGAACAAGAGTCTTACTCAGAATTTCTCCTCCATATTCCAACAGCAGACTCTGAGAATAACAGAAAGGACTTATAATACCAGAGGCAGATGACACTGTCTGCCAACATTTAATTTTACTGCCCTGAATTTGCTAACCGCACTGCTTGCAGCTTTCCCTTTTTTTGTAGTGTTTCTGTTTCCTTTTTTTAATGTCTTTTGGTATAAATATCACATAATCTTTTACCCAACAGTAGCTGATTGCATTAGGCCTTTTGATCATGCAAATACTAATTATAATTTTTAAAAACACCTAAATCGTGTAGTGACTGAAGATCTATTAATAAGGTTTGTTTAATACTATACATCTTCTGTAATGTAAAGTAATTTAGTTCTCTGAGATACCTTGCCACCAACCTTGCACTGTTGGTCTCTGTGGCACTACTAGTTTTGCCCTGTCCACACACATTATTAGTTTGTGTCATTCAGATAGTGTCACCTTTTCTCTTAATTCTCCTTTAACCTTGCTGTGTTAAATTTTAAACTTACTTTCATTTTTTGAGACTTTGATTTTGCTAACAGCCTCATGCTCTCTCATACATCACTTATTTTTTTTGTTGTCTGTTCTGACTGCCTAGTAATCAATCCCAACACATTCTTTCTATTCTTAGTTGATACGTATTTTAAGGATATGTCCTGGTTTGAGCTGGAATGAAGCCAATTTTCATTTTACTGATTTTGTTTTTTCCTTGAGTGAGTTCTCATTTAACTAACAGCAAGTTTTCCACCTAGTCAACTGACAACGCTGGACTGTTTGTTACTGCTGAGATGCCAAGATCACTTTGCTCTGCTGCCTCAGATGCTACAGGGAGCAGAAGAGTCATATCTGCAGCCCTCCTGTAGGGAGGAGTGGACTAGACGGACAGCAAAATTAACCAAAAGATTCCATTCCATATATCTACATAAGCTTGGAATAAGGTCAGAGATCATGGAAGTCAACTTCCATCCTGCTTCTTCTTGCCTTCTCTTCCATCCATGGCAAGCATCTGGGGAAGACTCTGTCTATTCATCACGGTTGATCCCTAGGCCCGTGCACTCCTGACCCTCACAACTCTCCCCTCAGCTCCTGTCTGCTCTGCTGCTCTCTCCGGCAGCGCTCCGGGACATTTCGGGACTGCTCACAGCTCAAGAGAGTGCCATGAGAGTTGCTGGGGGTGGGGGAAGACAACAGGGTTTTGCACATTCCTGAACGCATATAATTGTACATAGAATCGTAAATATTTTCTTTTATCATTAATATTTAATTAAAGATGTCTAGTTTCATTTTCAGTACAGAAAATCTCCCTCCTTCATTCTCTCTCTCCTTCCCTACCTGGGTGGGAGGGGGAGGGGATCAAGAGCATTGTTGTCACTGGTTTTATTGCCGATCCTGAGTCAAACTGTGACAAAAATTTATTGGTGCCCAACACGAGGTTCAACCTTAAGCCCAGGCTATAAATTCTCACCAATTGGCGAATGTTTAAACTTCCATCTCTGATGGGAGGAATCCCTCAGATAGGAATGGGCAATGCTTCTGCTGAATATATGATGGGCTGAAAACTGCACAGACACTTTCTGCAATGTTTCTGCTGGACCTTTTTCCCAACATACAGTTGTACATGTGGTGTGCAGGCAGGATACTACTGCTATGTGTAGCTGTTCTTGTTACTGTTTTATGGACTATAGCCAAAGCCATAATCTATCATGTGATAAGTTATTTAGTGATCACAAGGGTTTGATACTGATCTATAGGGTGGCACTGTATAGAAAGGATTTTTATGTGAACAGAAAGACTGTAGGGAAATTGGAAAATTGGAACAGAAGTTAAAGTTAGAATTCAAAAATTATCTGAACAATAACATTTACCACTTGTGGTTAGATCAATCAATAAAGGTTAACCATCAAAATCCTGGCAACTTACTTATTATCAAGTTTTATACTAGGCCTAGAACATTAATTATCAATTTTAAAGGAATCTATAATCTTAAAATTAAATTATGAAAATTACTTAATGTGAAGTTTGCTAATAAGGACAATAGAGGAGTTAATTCCTCCCACCCTTGCCTGACCTCAGCTGGATGTCCCTGGGTGGATCTTAATTCTGAAGAATTAATCTCTCTGGCAGGCATCCTTTCTGGAGAGGAGAAGGTCCAGCATACCTCCTGGGAAAGTGTACAGGAAGTCTGCCTACCAAAGATGGGGCGAGGCTTTTATAGAATAAAGTGGATTGACTGCTGTCATTTAACCATTTAGTCATTCATCCAACATCTCTCATTGGAGAATAAAAAGAAAAAAGAAAACAGTAGAAAAACAATGGAGGCCCTGTTCTCACCAAGAAAACTCTTGTTCATTGGTTCATTCTTACTTTATCTCTGTCGCAGGCCTAGTTGTGGTTAGGCTGGGCTCTTTGCTCTTCAACACCAGAGAGCAGCTGGTTTCATGAACATCAACCTGTCCTCTGTTTGTACCTTTCAAGGTTGTTACCAGCTCAGAGTTGGCTGGGGCTTTCCCTTTCTCATGGGAATCTTTCCACTCCAGGCCTGGGCCTGCAAAACTGAGAGACTAAAGTTGATTCATAGAAAGGAACTGAGGCAGGGATATTGAGTGATGTAGCATCCTGCTTCAAGTCCATACCTCAAGCACTGTGTGCAGTTTTGGGCACCACAGTATAGGAAGGACAACGAGGTGCTGGAGAGGGTGTAGAGAAGGGCAACTAGGCTGATTAGGGGTCTGGAGAACAGGTCTTATGAGGAGGGGCTGAGGGAGCTGGGGCTGTTCAGCCTGGAGTAGAGGAGGCTGAGGGGAGACCTTATTGCTCTCTACAACTCCCTGAAAGAAGGTTGTAGTGAGGCAGGTGTTGATCTCTTCTTCTTAGTGACTAGTGATGGGACAAGAGGAGATGGGGTCAAGTTGCGCCAGGGGAGGTTCAGGTTGGATATTAGGAAAAATGTCTTCACTGAAAGAGTGGTGAGGCATTGGAACAGGCTGCCCAAGGACTTGGTGGAGGCACCATCCCAGGAGGTGTTCAAAAAACAGATAGATATGGTGCTTGGGGGGATGCATTAGTGGTCACCGGTGTGTAGGGCTGACAGTTGGACTTGATCATCTGGGAGGTCTTTTCCAACCTTAATGATTCTATGAAATTGGAGAGATATGGATTTGATGGGTGGACTGCTCATTGGATATGGAATTGGTGGATGGTTGCCTCCAGAGAGCACTGGTCAACAGTTTGATGTCTAGATGGCTACTGGTGACATGTGGTTTCCCTGAGGGTCTGTCCTGGGCAAGTACTATTTAAAATCTTCGTCAGCATAGACAGTGAGTTCAACTGAAATTCTCAGCAAGCTTGCACATGACACCAAGCTGAGTGCTGTGTTTGACATCCCTGAGGGACAGGATGCCATTCAGAGAGACCTGGACAGTATTGAGAAGTAGGCTCATATGAACCTCACAAGGTTCAACATGGTGAAGTGCCTGCTTCTGCATGTGAATCATGGAAACTCCTGCACAGGTTAGGGACAGGAACTTGTCATACAGGATCTGTTATACAGGGAAAGACTAAGGGACCTGGGGTTGTTCAGTCTTGAGAAGAGAAGACTAAGAGGGAACCTTAATAATGTCTACAAATATCTGAAGGGTGGATGTCAAGAATGGGCCAGTCTCTTTTCAGTGGTGCCATGTGATAGGACAAGGAGAAAAGGCACCAAGCTACAACACAAGAAATTCTGCCTCAACATGAGGAAAAACTTCTTTACTGTGAGGGTGATGGAGCATTGGAATAGGCTGCCCAGGGAGGTTGTGGAGTCTCATTCTCTGGAGACATTCAAGACCTGTCTGGACACGTTCCTGTGCGATCTGCCCTAGGTGTTCCTGTTGCAGCAGGGGGGTTGAACTTGAAGGTTGCACTTCAGAGGTTCCTTCAAACCCCTATGATTCTATGATTCTATGAAGGAATTGAGAGCAGCCCTTATGATACAGACTTGAGGGTACTGGTGGATGAAAAACTGGACATGCATCAGCAATGGGCACTTGCAGACCAGAAGGTCAACTTTAGTCTGGGCTGCATCAAAAGAAGTGTGTAGCAGGTTAAAGGAAATAATTTTGCCTGTCCATGCTCATGACACCCCACCTGGAGTAGTGCATCCAGCTCTGGAGCCCCCAGCATGGACCTGTCGGAGTGAGTCCAGAGGAGGGCCACAGAAATGATCACAGTGCTGGAGCACCTTTACTATGAAGAAAGGCTGAGAGAGCTGGGGTTGTTTAGAGTAGAGAAGAGAAGTTTCTGAGGACACCTTGGGGGGCTTACAAGAAAGGTGGGAGTGGACAGTAGGACCTGTAGCAACAGAACAAGAGGTAATGATTTTAAACTAAAAGAGGATAGAGTTAGACTAGATACCAGGAAGATATTTTTTACAATTAAGGTGGTGAAACACTGTAACAGGTTGGCCAGAGGCTAGAGATGCTCAGTCCCTGGAAACACTGAAGGCCAGGTTGTTTGGGACTCTTAGCAGCCTGATCCAGTTGAAGGTGTACTTGCTCCTTGCACTAAGGCTGGACTAGGGACCTTTAAAGGTCCCTTCCAACCCAATTCATTCTATAATTCCATCATTCTCTTCTATGACAAATTGAATTCCAACAGTTGGAAACCACACTCACTGCAAGAAGGACCTGCACAAAATACCCTGTGTTTACCAGCATTTTGGGTTTTTTTAAAGTTAAACCCTCAGTCTTTGTACTATGTCTCAGCATACTCCTTGAAGCAAGTTCCCAGATTTTTTTCTAGAAAAAGGTGAGCCCCATGGCTCACTGATTAAAAAAAAAAAGATGGGCCTTCACATTTAAATCCCATGTTTATTTTATGGTCTGTCCAGATGGTAAACAAAAGTTCTAGAACTGAAAGGGACTTACACTTTAAAGAAGTAACAAAACTATAATTAAAAGTACTGACACATATAGTTTTTAACAACAGACAAACAAACCTAACAAACAAAAAAAAGTCCACCGAAAACCTGCCCCCTTCTGTCTAAGCTAGGCTAAAGTGAGTAGCCTGCTTTAAGAAAGTCAGAATTAGTACACACTTCCTAAAGGTACATTTGTCAGATTTTCCTGGAATCTATGCTAGGTCATGGAAAGAGGTGAATTAAATAAGAAAATAATGACCACATGCACCCAGTCTAAAATTGCCAGACACTATTCCTGATGCAGGCCAGGATGCCATTGGCCCTCTTGTTCACCTGGGCACATTGCTGGCTCACATTCAGCTGGCTGACAACCAACACACCCAGGTCCCTCTCTGAGGGGCAGCTCTCCAGCTGCTCCTCCCCAAGCCTGTAGCGCTCCTGGGGGTTGTTGTGGCCGAAGTGCGGGACCCGACATTTGGCTTTATTGAACGTCATACTTCATACACCTTGGCCCATTGATCAAGCCTATCTAGATCCCTCCACAGAGCTTCCCTACCTTCAAGCAGATTGACACACCCACCGAACTTAGTGTCATCTGTAAACTTACCGAGAGTGCACTCTATCCCCTCATCCAGGTAATCAATAAAGATGTTAAACAGGAATGTCCCCAGCACTGAGCCCTCGAGAATACCACTTATGACCAGCCATCAACTGGATTTAAGTCCATTGTCCTGGTTTGAGCCAGGATGAAGTCAATTTTCCATTTACTGATTTCTTTTTTCCTTCAGTAAGCTCTCTTTTAACTAGCAACAAGTGTTCCAGCTAGTGGACTGATAACGTTGGAATGTTTATGTTACTGCTGAGACTCCAAGGTCACTTCTTAACTCTGCTGCCACAGGGGCTACCAGGGCAGAAGGGTTGTATTTGTAACTAGACGGACAGCAATATTGGCCAGAGATATTCAATACACATATGTAAGCTCCGAGGAAGGTCAGAGATCACAGAAGACAACTTCCTTCCTGCTTCTTCTTCCCTTCTCTTCCGTCCATGGCCAGCATCTGGGGAGGACTCCATCTACCCATCACTGTCGACCCCTAGGCTCCTGCATTCCTCAGCCTCATAACTGTCCCCTCAGCTCCCGTCTGCTCTGCCACTCTCTCTGGCAGTGCTCCAGGACTTTTCAGGACTGCTCACAGCTAAGGAGAGTGCTGTGGAAGTTGCTGGGGGTGGGGGGAGGCAAGAGGCTTTTGCACATTCCTGAACACATTTGTATATAATTGTACATATTTTCTTTTATCATTAATGTTTAATTAAAGCTGTCTAGTTTAGTTTTCAATCCAGAAAATGTCTCTCCTTAATTCTCTCTCTCCTTCCCTACCTGGGTGGGACTGGGAGGGGATTGAGAGCATTGCTGTCTCTGGTTCAATTACCGATTCTGAGTCAATCCATGACATCCATTCAACACAACTCTTTGGACCCAGCCATCCAACCAGTTTGTTATCCAGCAGTTTAGAAAGAAGGATGTTGTGGGGAACATATCAACAGCTTTACAGAAGTCCAGATAATTGGCATCAGTTGCTCTTTCCTTGTCCACTGATGTAGTCACTTCATCACAGAAAGACGCTAGGTTTGTCAGGCAGGATTTGCCCGTGGTGAAGTCGTACTGACTATCCTGAATCATCTTCTTGTCATCCATGTGTCTTGTCAGAGCTTCTAGAAAGATCTGTTCCATGATCTTCCCAGGAACAGAGGTGAGGCTAACAGGTCAGTAATTCCCAAGATCCTCCTTTCCACCCTTTCTAAAAATAGGTGCAATGTTTCCCCTTTTCCAGTTACAGGGACTTCACCTGACTGCCATAACATTTCAAATATCATGGAGAGTGGTTTGGCAACTACATCAGCCAATTGTCTCCAGAATTTTGGATGTATCTTTTCAGGTCCCATAGCCTTATGTGTGTTCAGGTTCCTTAAGTGGCCACAAACCCGGTCTTCTCTTACAGTAGAAGCAACTTTGCTCTCCCAGTCCCTGCCTTGAGATCCATCCTTTCGAGAGGTGTGGGAAGAGAGGTTGCCAGTGAACACTGAGGTAAAAAACTTTTAGTACCTCAGCCTTCTCTTCATCTCTTGTTACTAGTTTGCCAGTCTTATTCATTATGGGGCTGCCTTCTGTTTCTAGCTGACATACCTCTAGAAGCCCTTTTAATTATTATTCACATGCCTTGCCAAGTTCAGCTCCAGCTGTGCCTTGGCCTTTTGACCTCATCCCTACACAACCAGACAGCATCCCTATGCTCTTCCCAGGATACCTGTCCCTGCTTCCACTGCCTGCGCATTTCCGTCTTGCCCTTTAGTCTGACCAGCAGGTCTTGATTCAGCCATGTCAGTGTCTTGCTTTCCTTGAGTGATTTCTTATACTTGGGAATCAGAAGCTCTTATGGTCCATGGAAAATGTCCTTAAAGATCTGCCAGCTCTGTTCTGCTCCCTTGTCCTTAAGGGGAGTTTCTCAAAAAGTTCTACTGACTAAGTCGTTGAACAGCTGGGAGTTTGCTTTCCTAAAATTCAGGGTCCTGACTTTACCCTTTGCCCAACCCATATCCCTCAGAACTGTGAATTCCAGCAATGTGTGAACACTGTAAACCAGGTTGCCTCCAATCTTCATGCCTCTGATTAGATCACTTGCATTGTGATGAACAGATAGCAATTTAGTCCACAAAAACAATGGAGTTATTCAGACTTAATTAGCTGTGGGAAGGATGCAGTTGCACGGATGTGGAATTGAGATTATTACAGAAAGGAAAGTAGTAGAGGAAGAAAAGCAGATATACTATGCTAGATAAGCCATTCCTCATTTTCTAGATTCTGTTTTACGTGATATCCATAAGCCTTAAAATTATAGTTAGCATTTAAAAAATTCTGTTCAAGTTATCATTAAAAAAGATCTGGCTGGTTCTGTGCCTCTTTTGTTTTTGTCAGAATTTTGACAAAGAACCAGCAGAACTTTTCCTACACCGATAGCTGTTCCCAATAAGCATTAGAAATCTGTATTTCACTTGTGATTAAGAAGCATTCAGCATTTAAGAATGTAGAGGCAGTCAAAGACGCATTCATCTCTCTTAGGATTTACATTATTATCATTAACTATCCTAACCAATGTAAAATATAGTTTTTCCTATGATTTTGCAATTCAGAAGTGGCAAGTGCCAGATGAAAAAAACAGCAGTCCAGTTGATCACTGTAGTAAAAATGTCCAGTTTCTTAATTATTTGTGTAAATGAAATGCCAAACACACACAAGCACAGCTGAAAGAAATCAGTTTCCTATGAAAACAATTAACGGCATGTCTTCCCCAAATCATTCACACACATCTGCCTGCTTTGCACCATATGACATTTTAAAACAACAAAACTGAGGCAAGGTTTGTCACAGAGTGACATGATTTTTGGTCATATGGAGAACTTTCAATGACCTATTGATCTTGACCTGGTTTGATTGGATTTTTTAAAAATATTTTTAAAATAATCTCTTAATGTCACATTCTTAAATCAGTATTAGTAGATTTCTAAGTAACTTTTGCAGGATTTTTTGTTTGCAGGGTTTTTTTCCTCCTCAAGTATTTTAAAACTTATGCCTGATTTAATATCTCTTCCCACCCCACCCCCTGCCCCTTTATTCTCAAACAAAGATTATAAAAAAAGGGAGACATAAGTAGAAAATCCATCACCGCAATGTGAAAGTTTTCATGGGATCAAGGCTAAAACTACTACGAAATACTTTTAAAATATGTGTTAATAAAAGTTATGTACTCTTTTCAACTTGTCTTTTAAACCCAGGTTCTGTTCTTCTGTAGTAATAGTTTTCTTTACAGAATAGGGCACTGAGGTTCACAAATCCACTTCCCCCTCCTTTCCCATACACCTGCTTATATACTAAATTGAGCTTTCAACAATTGTTGTCCTTATATATTTTAAAAATATGACCATAATCAAAAAGTAGTAAAGGTATATTACATACAGGAAGATTAATTAAGTTATTTACTTCTTTATCTGTGAAATGAGTAACAGAAAATGCTAAAGTTCCAACATTTATAGTACTTAAAAGTGGCATAGGTAAAATTACAGAGTAAGTGTAATGTGGAATGTTCATTCTCTGACAAACAGATGGATTGGGTAATCGAAATTCTCTCTTTTTTAATTGCAAACTTTTATTTTTTGTAATGACTATCTATTTTGGTTATTGTTACAGATGTTTACAATTGACTCAAAGCTTTTACAAATCCTTGACATCAATTCAGCCAAAAAGTGGACCATAATACAATATTTGTTTTTCAATTATGGCACAAGGTAGGAGATATTTTTTCATTCATCCCTTCCTTCCATTACTACTTTCCCTCCCCTGTGTTCTTAACACTTCTGCTTTGATAGAAGACAACAGAGCTGGCATTTTCAGGTATACATAAAGATGTGTTCGAATTTAGACCCTTTCTTGCATAGTTTTAATGATCATTAAAGTTTTCAGTCACAGGTTTATGTAATTTATTCTCCATGAATAACCTTAATAGTCGCTATAATCATATTCCAAATGACTTTCAAATTAGAAAGGTATTTAGCTTAAAAACATCTTTAAGTATAAGATTTTTAAAAGTAATTACTTTTTAGTACTTTTAAATGGGTTTGTAATTAACATTTCTAATTTTATAATTGAAATAACTACATCAATATTAATGTAAAATTTGATTGAGTGCTGATTTTGTAAAAAAAATTTGTATTCACCTCCATGCTTCTATAAAATATTAAGATTTTCTGAATGACAAAGCAAATCAGAATTTTTGTTGTTCATGATGTTTCATGAGTTTGTAGACTATAAAATTAATGGAAAATTAAAAAAAAAAAAAAATAAAAACCAAAACAAACCAAAACAAGTAAATAAACAAAAAAACTAAACTAAAACAAAAATGTGGAAGTTTTTAGTTTGTTCCAAAAACATGGAAGATAGAATGAGACTTTAACACTTTAGAAGTGAACAAAAATTTAACCATTATTTCAATACAAATGATTTTATTAGAGCTCAAGTAAATTTATAAAAGGTAATAACCAAGGGAGTAGACAGCTACTTTATACTGTTTACTGTACATCCAGAAAGATCAGTGAAATGTATATTATAGGGTTATAATCTTAGGTTTGACCTTCCAGAGTACTTAGTTTCATATCTTATTTCACTGGTGTGAACAGCAGCTATTAAGCTATTGGTAAAAGAAGATATGAGAACCATTTTCAAGACAGGCTTTTGAGTATGTTGGAAATATTAGTCCAAATTCTGCTATCATTAGCTGGCAATATTTCTATTGATGTAAATAATAGCTTTGCCATAGTAAGGCATGGTTGTTCAAAAGCTTCATGTTAATCAAACTGAACAACTTTCAAAGAGTAAAAAATTTCACATGAGGATTTATAACTTTGGCTTCTCTGCCAGGAAATAAAATTTTGTATTTTCTAACATGTTTAATATCTCAAGTTCTGTATTCAAAGAAGTTATGTGACAATGTATACAGGTTAATTGTATGCTCACAAACCTACATCTTGTATCATAGCCAGGGCCATAAGAGTAAAATAAGCTGAGGGAAATAGAGGTATCATGTTATATGGTTTTTAAAGAAAGGAAAAAAAAATATTTGGGAAATTAATTTACCGTTAGAACTTGAAGAAGAGTTTTCTGTGTGAACTGAAAAAAAAATTCTCTATTCATTGTCCAAAGTTGTGATTTGCTACACAAATAAAACCTAATAAATAGTCTGGCCAGGCAAATGACATTTTGTTGTAATAATTTGCAACTGCAGTGCTCAGTATGCATGATTGAGCCTTTACAATATTTTCTGTCTTAATGTGTTGATTCTATAGATATTTAGCTAAAAGGAATGTATTGGAAAAAAGTTGAAATATACTTCCTTAACAGAAAGGATGCTACCTGGGTCTTAGTATCTGTTACAATTATGAAGACACCTTGTAGTAAAAGTGAAAAACCTCAGAAAATCAGAGTCTAAAATAGTGTCCAGTGTTAAAAGAACAGTCATTCATGTTTCTTTTCTTAATAAGGTAGATCACCTTCTCGTAGACACCTCTATTCACCTCCTTTTGAAACGGCATAGTTCCATTCAATCCCTAGAAGTGTGTGCCAACCTTCACTTCTGTTAATTTAACCCCTTTTCTGCCCTTTCATTTCTGGTGCATAAGAGGTTTTGCAGAACCAAGCAGCGACCTCGGTTGCTATAGGAATAAGTATGTTGAATGTCATCAGTCCTAGAAGCAGACACTAACTGAAAAGCATGCCATTAATTTCAGAAAGTGCAGTTACTTAGAAGAGACTTAAATGAAAAGTAAAATTATTAAAGAGAAAATTGGTTCTGTTCTGGCTCAAATCTGGACAGTAATAAAATAAAGACACTAAAAGAGTTTCAGAAATATGGATTCCCATTTACTCTGTAATGAATCTCAAGGTTTAGATCTATTTGGATTTTGATTAGCTATGTGGTGTTTGCATGTTTATGGGATTCAGTGTTGGGTAGTTAATAAATTTTACTGCTATGTAACAGATAAATCTCAGCCAGAAAAATATGTTTCACTTCAGTTGTTCCTATATCAACAGATGACAGAATTGGTGGGATCACAACACTCATCATGCGAAGCTCTGGATATCTGGATATGCCTGAGAAAAGGACATGCAGCTGTCTGCTCGACTGTGCTATGTAGAGATTTGGTTTAGCAAATGTTTTTTGCTTTCCTGTCTCTGCACCATATTTATTATCTGGCTAGGTGCCCCAGAGAGTCAAGCAGGTGGTTCAAGCACTTAACTGACCAGTCAGAACATGTGTATCTGTCACTAAGCAAATGTAATTAAGAAATTAAAAACAATGCTTAGAAGAATGATCTGTTTTCTCCAAATGTCTGTTTCATTTTATCACTGTTTCATTACACTTACAAGGGCACTTCTTAAAAAGGTAGTTGCAACATATTTGTATGCACCTTTACTTCAGTGCATTCCATATCATGTAGCACTTGCTATGGTGCAGAAGTTACCATATATTTTCTATGAACTGGATGATGAGCAGAAACCTACTTGCCATGCACAATTTTACCACAGGAGGTGGTACTGAATGAAAGTGTGTACTGAAGAGGAAAAAGGAGTAGTTATGTTCTTGTAGCAAGTGGAGTTTTGAGGGGTATTCCCGCCCCGTGTTTTTGTAGTATAACAAACAATATGTCAAATTGGATAGTTAATGTAGAGCAATCCTTACAACTACATAGTGCACAACCAATGTGTCTATTGCAGTTTTGTAACATGAAAAAAAACAATTACCCCCTTTCACCCTAGGAGCCACTTGGGCCTTTTGATGACAGCTTGCTTACCTTCAACTTTTGGCAAAGCCTTGAGTTACGGATTGCATTGAGAAATTGATAGGCAGCATTTGTTCCATATACACTACTCCAGAAGTAATTTGTTGCACCAGCACATAGGTTGGGTCATGAGTTTGACTGCCCAAACATAAAACACCTGGATACCACTTTTTCTTTGTCCTGGGAGCCATTAGATTGTTGGCAAGACATATTTTCCTTTCGATGTTTCCTCTACACACTGTATTAAGATTCTGGAGACCACAGGAATTTCTCCTCTAAAACTTAAAATACAAAAATGGTAAAGGCATATCTGCCAGCTGGTTCTGCTGGGATTAAGTATGTCTGCAGTGTGCTGTCTTGATAACCCAAGACATAACTCGAGGGCAAATGGAAGAAAACATCCTTTCTCCTTCTTTGCAGATCTATGATAAGGTTACAGTGGACTGTGAAGAGGAAATGAAGAAAAGTATAAAGTCTGACTTTTTCATTTAGGTGTGAATGTGACTAGAGGGCATGAAGCTGCAAATACCATCCCTGTCAGTAGCTGAAAGAGAAGTATAAAACACAGACATCACAACATCCCAAAAGGAAAAAAAAATTAGGCCCTAGATGCTGTAAAACACTTACTCCAGATCTAGTCTGTTTGGACATCTTTTATTTCTGAAAGATATTACCTTTATATACCCCGCTCATTACAGTGCCTAATTTGCAAAAAAAGCTACGACTCTAGAGTAGGTTTAATTTCTATTTCCACATTTTCTCCCTCAGTGACCACAATTCATATTCTTACTGGTGAAATTCCATTTCACACTATACCAGCATGACTGTTTTTCAGAATGGTTGCCTTCCTTAGAGAAAGAAGGAGGGACTGGGGGGGAAAAAGGGTGAGGAAGGAAAAAAAGGGTGAGGAAGGAAAAAAGGGAAAGGGAAAGGGAAAGGGAAAGGGAAAGGGAAAGGGAAAGGGAAAGGGAAAGGGAAAGGGAAAGGGAATCTAGATGCAATTATGAGTGACCTTGCTATACTGAACTGGCTTGGTCTACAGAATCAATAGCCAGACAAGTTTCTCTGGCAGATCCAATAAAAGGAAAAAGCACTGGTGTGGCGGAGGAAGCCAAGGAGATAAAAAAAAAGAGATTGTGGTTCTACTATTAATACAAGGATGCCAAAACTCTGATACAAGTTTTGAGGCAGAAATCTGATTCACATGAAAAGTGACAGCTGTTATAGTTTTGGCCAATTAAATTATGAAAAATGTAACAATTTTATGCTCTGTCTGGTATATAACCAGCTACTTGAACACCAGGCAGTTAAATGAAAATAATGAAGAGTACAAATTTGTTGTTGCAGAGACAGAGTATTTTCTTGTCTCACCTCACCTCACCTCCCTTTCCCTCCCTTCTTCAGTAGAACAATGAAGTTCCCAATATTCATTTTCCAAGCCTTGCCAATAATTTTGTCTCTACGATTGTCTAGACATAATTCAAAGCTAGACTTGGGCCTTAACATCTATTAATATTTCACACATTTCCACCAAAAAACCCCAAAAAACAACCACCAAACCTCCCCCTCAAACCAAAAAACAATAAACAAAAAAAACCCACCTCAAAACATCTATATTAGAAATGTGTTCAAAACCATGATTTTAAAGTAATAAAGAGAAGGACAGTACCAAAGAAATTTTCCAGAGGAAGAGAATCAGCAGGAATACATAAGTCTATTTTAAGCGACTTCTGTAGCTGCTGCTGTGCTGCACTTGCATTACAGTTTTGTTTGCTTTATATTATAAGGCAAACATCTCTGCTTTCCGCTTCTTTTGATGGCATTTTTTTCAGAGCTTAGAGAATTAAGATTTCACAGTAGAGGGATTATGTAAAAGTATGTCACATGCACAGCATGCAATGGTGTATATAACCTAGGTAAAGCCATTTCTGTTTCAGATGCACAGGCCTATGGAAGAGTAGATGCAGGCAGTTAAAAGTCATAAGCCAAGGATCTGAACATCCACTTCATGGACCAGTTCTGTGCTTTCAAATATCATTGCAGAGAGAGAAACTCTGTCTACTTAATTTATCTGAAAGACTGAGGCAACTACACCTACTATTGAGCCCTACGTAATGGGAAAAAGTTCCAGCCAGAGATTAAGTGAGAAATGGTATTGAGAAAGGGAGAAGAAACAGACTGAGTTTGGTTGCATTTATCTTATGTATAATATAACATAACAGGTAAAGTGAATGGACAATAGGGGATCATTTTCCCTCCCACTTTCCATAGCAGATCTTTTCCAAAATGAAACATTTTTGTTTATTCTCTGGGTAAAGATAAAACTTGGGGGCAAGAATTCACTCTGAATATCACATTAATATGAAGTTTCTGAGAACACGAAGTTACATCTCAATTTAGGACATTATTCAAAATATATTTATGAGAAGATGATCAGAGAAAGGGCATCTAGTGGTGTAAGTTCACCCCTACATGAATATAGCTTTCTTCAAAGTGTTTGGAGCAAAGGTTCAGGTTAGTCCTATGACAAGATGTGACTGTAAAATCACTATGTTGGAGTGGCCTACCTGGGGGCTCATGAAACCCTTTATTAGAATTGCACCAGTGAATTGAATCAGGTTCAGGAGAATTGCTGCTGCCTTGTGCTGTTCAACCCTTCTCCAGTAACAACTTAATTATCCCAGCCAGAGATGATTCATCTATGAGGCACAAAAATATAGGGTTTAAAAGAAAAAAAAAAGAAAAAAAAAGAAGTTTTGACTCTCCCCCCGTCCTCCCACTTTCTAAAATTTCACAAGCTGTATCAATTCTCAGGTTCTTTGCACTGTGTCCTTCCTATGGCATGTCTTTTCAGAATCGTGAATGCTACCTGGAACTATCCATTTAGTATCTTTTTTTTTTTTTTAAAAAAAAGAGTTAACACAGTTTTAGAAAGTTCACTTTTTGTCTTAAAAATTATCTTTCCTTTTTCTTTGGTTAGGAACAACCATTTTTATTTAAATATATAAACAAAATTATTAATTTCTCTCTCACTCCAGTTCCCTACAAGAACATATTCCTTGGCCTGTGACATTTATCATAGGCATTATCTGCCAATGAAAAGGGAAGTATTTATGGTGTTTCTCGTGTTAATTTTCTGATAGTTCATCCACATGTCTGAAGAAAACGCGAACTTCTAATAGCATAACACTCTACAGTTAAATTCTACTTGGCATTAGATGAGCATGAAGTTACAAAAGGCTGCTTCCCAGAGTAGTCAGAATATGATATTGATACAAAATAAACCACTACATTTCTTTTAGTTTGTAGTGCTCTAACTTAGCATGTTCTACATTCTGAATTATTTACAAAGTTTAAAATTGCCTAGTGTTTGCCAGAAATAAAGAAAAAGTTATATCGTGCAACTTCTGCATAATTTTGAATCTATGGGTTATGAAGTATAAATTTTTGTTGTGTATCCACATCTCAAGAATGAGCTGTTACAAACACATCTCTGTTCTCTTCAGATAATATTATGCTATTCAGATGCTATTATGAATCTTTGATACTTGAGAAATTGAACTACAGAACTTTGCTACATTAAGAAATTAAATCAGAGAAGTACAATATTACTTAAGTGTTTAAAATTTCCCTGTTTTACTGCCTATAGTTTCTTCCCTTTCTCTGTAGAAAATTTAAAAAGTACATATTCGCTAATGAGACTGTGTTATATATTGGATATAAAGTTTCCAGGTTCACCTTTTTCATTAGGCAAAGCAATTACTATGCTCCATTTAAATGATAGTGGGGGGGGGGAAATCCCTTAGAATAATAAAATCATTAAGGTAGGAAGGGACCTAAAGATCATCAGGTTCCAACCTCCCTACTATGAGGAGGGACACCTCCCAATAGACCAGGCTGCAAAAGGCCTCATCCAAACAATCCTTGAACAGATCATGGGAGAGGGTACCCACAAATTCCCTAGGCAACCTATTCCAGTACCTAACTTCATAACTGAAAACTCTCTGAAAAATTTTTCATAAAAAATCTTTTTATATGTAAGTAGAAATGAGACAAGAGCAAAATGTGACTTCCAGCTGATACCTTTTGGGATCATTTGTGCTTTTTCTCCTTTCTTTACCTATCATAAAAGACCAGACCTGCAGCAAAATCTACAATCCAGTAAAAGACTGTGAGAGTAAACTATCTAACATAAATTTATTTTGTAATTTCATCTATTGAAAGTGACCTCTATAACATATATTCAAAAATAGTTTAATTAGACTTTAAGGTTAAAACTACAGTTTAGGATTTTTACATGAAATTTTCAGATAACAATATAACTCTTAAATGGTAATACATATTAGATGAGAACTTCTGTCTCATTAAAACAAGAAAGATATTTTGAATGGAAAGGATATTTTCCCAGGACATGGGGAAAATAGCTAAGTGGTTTTAGATGTTTTCTTGTGTTCAGATATTTCACAGAACTGTTGAATATAGCAAGATATTTTACTATTCCACAGAAAAAAAATAAATGCTGTAATAGTCTTAAGTTAGAGAAAAAAAAAAAAAAAAGGTACCATAGGATGCAAATACATATGGAGATTTCAAGTAATGGAATATTTTTTTTCCATCTTTCTATTAAACCTTGTCCTTTATTTCCAGTTATAACAATGAGGATGAGATATATTATAGAAATAAAGCATTTTAGGCAAAACCATAGAATAATCAGAGGTAACTTACAGAATGCTGTTACTGCATTTGTGTACCAGAAAGCTGAATGGCCTATGTCATTAAATTGTCCTACCATCTTTTGCTATAATGATTTAAAATGATGGCCAGAAAGCATTCAGCAGTTAAACATGATTAGGAGGACAGTAGGGTAGTTGTATTTTTCTTTATAAAAGAATTTTCTTCTGTCTTATTTTTGAGCTAAACATACACCTTTAGCCAAAATAAAAGAACTGTCTGGAGGAATATCTAAGAAACTTTTAAAAAGACAGTTCATGTGTCCCAAACTAGGATCAACTATATTTCTTTCACTGATGACAAATGTTGATATTAACTACTTTTAAAGTCATAACCTCTCCAAGAAATTTCTTCAGCTATCTTTACCATTGGAAGTTTTTCCTTATTTAAGTGTTTTGCTCATGTCTTGGTGCTGTAGTATTGTTTCATTTCACATGAGTTGGACACAAAAGATACTATGCTTCCTCCATGCAGCAGCCATCTTCACATCTAAAGATATACCAAAAGATCTCTCCCCAACTTTCTAAATTACTTCCCGGCAAAGATGTGAGAATTCAGCACAGAAGAGAAAAATAATCAGAAACTATAAGTAAAAAAAAACCCAGCTTCCACAAGTAGAATCAGTGCCTCAGCTTATGGAGGCAGAATAGTTTCACTTCGTATGCCCTTTAGTTTGTACTTCTACATTGTACGTTCATACCTATATACCTATCTATATCTTTAGACTGCAGATATGTCTGCTGGGGTCAAGAGAGAAAAGATAAGTCTGCTCCTTTTGAAAACTGAAGAACATGAGCCAAAGAGATAAAGGAGAAGAAGAAAGACTGGTTTTTAACATGTAATATTTTACACAATTAATTTAGAAAACTGGAGAAATTACTTCTAGTTCTGATTCCTGTTCTTATATATTCAATTTTCATCTAGCCTCAAAGGAGAAAAAATACCAGTTATTACATGGTGTATTTTTGGTTTGAAATAGTGTTATTAATTCTTTGCAAACTTCCAAACCCTGAAGTCAATGATTACACAAGCAATTGATATAAATATTTTCAGAAAACAACGGATAACACTGATATGTGGGGACAGCTATCAGGACATTAGGAAGTGATCCATTCAAGGTGAGTAAATGTTTTCCCTTTCCTGCTCTGACAGAAAGGACTTTACCACATAAACGTGAGGTTAGGAATAGAGTTGACTGCCCTTGGTGTCTGAAAAATATACAGTTGAACTCAGTCACAAAAGATGACTGGAGGCTGGCTAATGTGACACCCATATACAAGAAGAGCCAGAAGGAAGATCCAGGGAACTACAGTCAGTCTGACCTTAATACCAGGGAAGATTGTGTAGAGGCTTATCTTGAGTGAGCTCACAAGGCAAGTGCAGGGCAGACAGGAGATCAGGGCCAGCCAGCATGGGTGTATGAAAAGGAGGTCTTGCTTGACCAACCTGATCTCTTTCTATGACCATGTGACCCACCCACTGGATGACAGAAAGGCTGTGGATGTTGTCTACCTAGACTTTGGTAAGGCCTTTGACACTGTCTCCCACAGCATTTTCCTGGAGAAGCTGGCAAATCATGGCGTAGACAAATATGCTCTTCACTGGGTAAAAAACTGGCTGGATGGCAGGGCCCAGAGAGTTGTGATAAAAGGGGTCAAATCTAGTTGGTGGCCAATCACCAGTGGTGTCCGTCAGGGCTCAGTTTTGGAGCCAGTCTTGTTCAAATCTTTATCAATGATCTGGATGAGGGCATTGAGTGCACCCTCAGTAAGTTTGCAGATGACACCAAATTGGATGGAAGTGTTGATCTGTTCAAGGGTAGGAAAGCTCTGCAGAGGAACCTGGACAGGCTGGATCAATGAATGAAGACCAGTTGTCTGAGGCTTAATAAGGCCAAATGTCAGGTCCTGCATTTCAGTCACAACAACCCCAGGCAATGCTACAGGCTTGAGGAAGAGTGGTTGGAAAGCTGCCCAGCAGAAAAAGACCTGGGGCTGCTGGTGGACTTATCATGAGCCAGCAGTGTGCCCATGGGGCCAAGAAGGCCAATAGCATCCTAGCTTGTACCACAACTAGCATGACCAGCAGGAGTACAGAAGTGATGGTACCCTTGTACTCAGTAGTGGTGAGGCTGCACCTCAAGTACTGTGTTCAGTTCTAGGCCCGTTGCTATAAGTACATTGAAGTTCTGGAGCATGTCCAGAGGAGAGCTACCAAGCTGGTGAAGAGTCTAGAGAAAAAGTCATACAGGAAGTGGCTGAGGGAACTGGAGATGTTTAGTTTGAAGAAAAGGAGTCTGATGGGAAGCCTCCTTGTCCTCTACAACTCCCTGGAAGGAGGCTATAGGGAGGTGGGTGTTGGCCTCTTCTCCCAAGTAGATAACAATAGGACTAGAGGAAATGGCCTGAAGCTGTGGCAGGGGAAGTTCAGATTGGATATTAGGAAGAATTTCTATACTGAAAGAGCATTCTGGCACTGGAACAGCCTGCCCAGGAAGGTAGCTGAGTCACCATCCTTGGAGGTATTCAAGAGACATGTACATGTGGCACTTCAGGGCATGCTCTAGTGGCTAAGGTTGTAGGGGGTTTTGTAGGTGTTTTTTTGATGGAGTGTGTGTGGCTTTTTGTGTTTGTTTGGTTCTGGTTTTGTTTTTTTTTGTGCTGATGATTGGGCTCTGGGATCTCAGAGGCCCTTTCCAGACATGGCAATTCTCTGATTCTGTGTTTCTTCATGACTAGGATCTATGTTCTTGATGTAATACACAGTGTGAGAACAGGGAATATTGCCCTCACCTCCTTTCCTGATGGCACTGAAGGCTACAGCCTTTAGTCCAAGAAGTACATGGAGACTGAAGGGTCAATTTTGTTGCTGACAAGCTGCATTCTCTTGATCCAGGTAATGACTAATAATGTCAGCTTTGTGCTAAAGAAATTACTTTTAACCAACACAGTCAGTGGAACAAAGACAACTTTCTGTCTCTCCAGAAATTTGTTGAACATGCTGTTGAAAAAAAAAAAAAAATAAAGTGCCATAAATTGTGGTTTATGTTTCCATCCTCTTTCAGGAAATTTCATCTATATTTCTGATGTTGCTAGTGGTGTCACTGTCTGAGACTATGTTCTTATTTTTTTGCCTTAATTTACATTTAACATTTTTGCAGCTGTAGTAGTATCACTAATCTTGATGCAATAGTTGAGGTTTCTATGCAACTGTGGTATTTAATAGTACTATTTTTAACAGTCAAATGTAAATATGATAATATTAATGCTTATAACAGTGCAGACATATTTTACAAAAGATAAGAATAAAGCCCTGTAAATCTAGAACTGAAAAACTGGGGATTTCTTAATGCTGACAGAAATACTAAGAAAATCAAAAGCATTGAAATGGAATTGATAGGCTTTGCTTATCTTTTATGTATTCAACCAAAACACATACTTGTCATGTTATACTAAAGGCAAAGATTTTACCAAATGCATGTTTTCCTATATTCTTGGATTTATAAAGAATATATTTTTCCCCTCCAAAATAATAAAATAATCTGTTCAAGTGTGCTTGAAGAAAGTAATTCTTCAGTGCTCTTGAGTGCTTTTGAAATTGCAACCAAATATTGTTATACATAACTATGTTTTGTAGAGAGAATCTCATTCATAATTGCTACAGACCTCTTTTTCATTTGGTTCACTGAAAATGCTGTTCTTCTGATATTCCATTTTAATTAAATTCAAGCTCAAAATAACTAAGGTGTTCAGTTTCCTAGGAAATTCTAAAACCACTGTATTTTGGAATAAAATCAAATCCTTAGATTTTGGGAACTTTCTGAAAAAAATTGTCATTCTTTTTATTTCTATTTCTATCACTCACTATAAATGTGCTTTCTGTCACTTATGAATTTGTTACTTATATTCAGATTTTAAAAGTTTAAAAATATTTCTACAAACCTTTTATCTATTGGCTTAGCAGCTACCATAAGAACTATTAGTCTCCAAGAGTACCAATGAGCTAGGATCAAATCCCAGACTGAATTGTGTTAGGAAAATAATTTGATTATGAGTCAGAAAATCGCAAATGGCATAGCAATTAGACTACAGGGGACTATAAAGTGAGTCAATGTTTTTTCTTTGGATCAGTTCCACTTACTACATTGGAAGAGTCACCATGACGAGGACCACAAATATCTCTGCAGGAAGGCTATACCACAAGTGAAGCAAGTAGGTACTTCTCCTGATTCCAGCATAAGGAGAAAAAAATGAAGAAACTTTGGATATTCCAGAAAATATTGTAGTCTAATGACTGGGGCATACTTCTAAGTGAAATGAAGGTACAGAGGCTCAATCTCTTATGCTGAAAGTACATAATTTTCACCACTGAATGTTTGGAAACAAAGAGACTATAATTTGCTTTGCTATTCTTATAAATGTCCAACATCAATCAATAATTCCAAGCCATAATCAGTTTTTCTTCCTATAAGAAAAGAGTTTTATTTTATTTCATATTATTTAATTGTTTATGTATTTATTTATTTTTATTTCTCATTTACTGGAGTGTAAGAAGAACAAAATATTCATAGAACCATTGAATCATAGGATGGTTTGGGTTGCAAGGGTTAAAGATCACCTAGTTCCAACCCCCCTGCCATGAGCAGGGACACCTCCCACTAGAACAGGTTGTTCAAAGCCCCATCCAACCTGGTCTTCAACAGTTTCAGTGGGGGACATCCACAGCTTCTCTGGGCAACCTGTTCCAGTGTCTCATCACCCTCACAGTAAAGAATTTCTTCCTAATACCCAATCTAAATCTACCCTCTTTCAGGTTAAAACTGTTACTCCTCATCCTATCATTACATGCCCTTGAACAAGCCTAACTTTCTCATCCTGTCTTCATAGGACAGATGCTCCAGCCCTCTGATAATTTTTGTGGCCGTCCTCTGGACTCACTCCAATAGCTCCATGTCCTTCTTCTGTTGCAAGCTCCAGAGCTGGACACAGTACTCCAGGTGGGGTCTCACAAGAGCAGTGTAGAGAGGGAGAAACACCTTCCTCAACCTCCTGGCAGACACTTTTTTATGCAGCCCAATATATGGTGCAAGCGCACGTGGCTGGCTCATATTGAGCTTTTCATGAACCAACACTCCCAAGTGCTTCTTCTCAGGACTGTTCTCAATCCATTTTCCACTCAGCCTGTATTTGTTCTTGGGATTGCTTCAGTTCCTGTGAAGGACCTTGCACTTGCCTGTGTTGAACTTCATGCCAGTTTGCACTGGCCCAACTCTCAAGTCTGTTAAGGGTCCTCTGGATGGCACCTCTTTGCTGCAATGTGTCAGCTACACCACAAAGCCTGGAGTCATCAGCAAACTTGCTGAGGGTGCACTCACAGTGCACTCAACACAGTCCATGTTGCCAACAAAGATGTTGAAAAACACCAGACCCGATGCCAATCTCTGAGAAATGCCACTCATCACTGGTCTTCATTTGGACATCGAGCTGTTCATCACAACTCTTTGAGTGTGACCATCCAGCCGATTTTGTGTCCACTGAGTGGTCCATCTGCTAAGTCCCTGTCTCTCCAAGGTAGAGACAAAGATGTCGTCTGGGATGGTGTCAACTGCTTTGCACAAGTCCAGATTGTCCAGGCTGATACAAATTGCCCTTCCTTATCCACTACTTCTATAATCCCATGATAGGAAGGCCACCAAATTTGTCAAGAGTGATTAGGCCCCAAATGAATTCAGTTAATTAGGAATTATTTATTCAGTTAGGATTCATTTGAATATATTTCTTACATTATCCTTTTAAGTGCTGAAGAGAACCCTGTTTGCTCACATTGTCTTTTTAACAATTTAATCGTCCAGAGGATTTGAAATACACTTGACTTTGTGCTCTCATGAATGCAGATCACCTGAAGGGTAAGATTTGGTCTGAGATTTAGGACACTTTGACTATACACTTTGATCTGGCCTGATTAGTTGTGGAAGTCTGGTCTATAACTTCAGTTTTATAGACATCTTCCTCTTCTGTTTGTTTTGTTCCCTTTGTGTTTTGTTTTGGGGTTTTTTTGGAGGGGGAGAGAGGGTTCTGTGTGTGTGCCCATTCTGCCTGCATTTTTTCTGCCTTTGTCAGGTTTTGGTAAAGATGCACTCTCATTGCAACTGGTATCTCAGAAATGTTAGGCGTTGTTATCATGTTACACATAATTATGACTGTGTAGCTGATTGCCTCTTTGCTACTATTTAAGTTCTGTCCATTAATAATTTATATTTATGATGTGTTTTTTTTTTTTAATATTTTTTCTTTGATCATCTGGGTTTCAACACATTTTACAAGGTGTGTTTCTCAATGGCTGACAAACACTTTTTTCCAGAATGTGTATTTGCTGATATAAAGATTACAGACAACATTAAAAAAAAAAAAAAAAAAAAAAAAAAAAAAGGAAAAAAAGAAAAAAGCACAGGTTTTTCTTAATTAGTACCTACTGAACACTGGAATACTAGCTTCTTGCTTCTCCTATAGATGTACAAAATAGATGTACAAATCTATGTTCTACTTTGATTTAGATGTATATGCCTTCTGAACATCAATGCCACTCGGGACATGGA
The DNA here is from genome assembly GCA_020745705.1 of Hemiprocne comata. Taxonomy (NCBI): domain Eukaryota; kingdom Metazoa; phylum Chordata; class Aves; order Apodiformes; family Apodidae; genus Hemiprocne; species Hemiprocne comata. The sequence continues at coordinate 70,121,567 of CM036616.1, read as the reverse complement.
TTTTAAATGCAGCTCTAACACTTACTTAGTAGTTGTATCTGGCATCTCACACTTCATAGACAATAAATTACATTCCTGTTAAACTTCCCGTTAAACAAGGAGTTACCATCCTATTAAAACCCAATTAAACATGCATAATATTTGATAGTTGTAATTAGAACAACTGGAGAGGGTAAATGGTTCAAAACATGACAGTTAAAAAATGTCAGTGGAATGCTAAATGAAAAAAATAAACCATACAATGCACATAGAATATATCTGTTTGTGAAAAGACTTGTTCTTTAGTACCCTTTTAATACATTTATTTCATACTTCGGCAGTTGGACAGAACTAAATATATCTACTATCTGTTATACTGAGGTTAGACTTGATCCTTATACATTCTGGGGAAAAAAAAAAAAAGTTTATTTTGCTGTTTCAGGACAAATTTTGCAAGTAAAAAAGAAATTGTCTGAATTAATTCTTGCAGTACCAAGGAATGCACTACTGAGTAACATAAGACAAAATCATAGAGGTCAAGAAAATTGTTTTCCAGGAAAGGATATGAGTTTTGATATGAAATATATGAAATAAGGAACTTCTGCATGAAGCCTTCTGTGGTGTGCTTTGCCATTTCCTGGTAAGTAGTTTTAGAAAAGAAGAGGTTTACCACACAATGGGACAGTTTCTCAGATGGCCCTGAGAAAGCATTATGTGTATGTCCAACTGAGTTGAAACCTGCCTTTGCCTAAGCCACATTTCGAAAAATTCAGTCATATGGTTAGACAGAATATAAGAAAAAGACATTCTTAAAACATGTGAATGGATTTAATATGATTTTACTTTAATAGTGGATGTTTTTCCCCAGCCAAGACAAGTAAAAATTATATTTTAAGCAGTTATCTTAGTGTCATTGACAAAACTGGAGCAACTAATGTGAGGTTATATAACTATAATTCTCTAATAATTCTATTCTAATCAATGGGATTCATTAAGATAATAATGGCTTAAATGAGAGAAAAAATTGGCTCACATACAGTGCCATCACACAGGTTAAATGAATCATAAACAATTAACAGAACTCTGATCTTAATGTTTTGTTCATTTCCTTGTTTCCAGCAAATCAAATTTTGTATAAATTACACTATCAGAAAAAAATAATTGTTGAGTTTCAGAAAACCATCAGAATTATTTTTTCATTCCAAATGACAGAATCCCAAGTGTATTCTAGTCTTGGTACAGAATCCTTATAATACTTCACTAAGAGATGTAAAGTATGCCCTTGAAAACAGCAGAGCTGTTATTATAATTGGCTTACACATGGGCAGCTTATCCACAGATAATGAACTCTTACTGAAATATCAAAAAAATGAAAATTACACTAAAGAGAACCCTGGCACATAATTAAATGTCTATAAAAAGAAATGTCTTTTTTAAATGTATCCCCCTACACTGTCTCCCCACTTCTTGTTATTGTTGATGTTGTTATTTGGGGTTTTTTGTTGTTGCTTGTAAAAAAATGTAGGGAGTATAATTCAGTTCTCTTTTAGATAGTTATGATTGAGACCAGAAAAGGACCTAGAGTGAAATAAAAACAAATAGCTGTTTTTTAGAATAGTTAAAGTAAATAGTATAGATGATGTAAAGTTGACAGACACTATTTTAATACGTCCATCTTTCTATTTTTCATATGATGGGACAAAGGGAGAATTCCATCGATGCCAGAAATTAGTAAGTTGTTTTCAGAAACAGGTTTATGAAAGAAAGTGAAGGACTTTTTACAAGAACAACAGTTTAATTCTGAAAGCTTTTGTTCTTTCTATTATTTAATGTATTTCATTTTAAATTCTGTAATTTGGAAGACTTCATCTTTAATTATACAAAACAGTGAAATATTTTACTTTTTTAATAAGAAAAGTTTTCTTAAGTAAAATGTACAATAAAGTGAAATTGGTAGAAGTCTGAGGGTTATGTTTTTTCTAACTGAAACATAACTTCCTTTCATTATATGAGACTAAATAGCCAGTGTGAAATCATGTGGAGGAACTGTTCTCTCTTATATTGCCTTAATCTATAAACTTTTGATCCATGAATGTTCTGAAAGAGAGAGCAGCCTCCCGGTTCTGTAAACTACTAGTAAATCTGAAAGCATTCAGTACCCACTGATTTTGAAGGAAAGTAAGGACATCAAGATTCTTCCAAGGGATTCTTTAAAAATCTCTTTTATAGAGCTTAATGGAGGATAAATCAGAGGCTACCTATACAAATATATTGCAAAAATTGAGATATTTAAATAGGAAGAATGAACAAGTCTACAGCAATTGTCTTGGTCCTGAATTCTTTGGGTATGGATGATTACACTGAATATGAGTACATCCATAACTGACTTTTCATTACAGTGCTAATGAGCAAACAGCAGACCAGACACAGAGTGGCTGTGCTATGAGTGATCTCCTTTGATTTTTCCATGTTTTTTGTTAATTGTGCTAACAGGACTCCTATTCTGTTCTCCTTTTATCTTAGTGCCTGTAACAAGAGCACTGTTTGTTAATATTGCTAAGATTTATAGCATCATTAATATATTTCATGATACAATCCTCAAATGCTTTATGATGGACCTGTCCTTTATTGTATAAAAGAAAGTGAAAACATGAAAACCTCAAGATTAAGTATTTATTATAGTCTTTCTGATATGGTAAGTACCCAGTGCTATCTGTGCTGAAACACTTGGGAGTCCTACAGTACTGCACAACATTAAGAGCATTTCTTTTGGAAAAAGGCAATTGAATGACCAGTATGGATTTGCTTAGCTAATAATAAAAGTGCAACTGGCAAAAAGATATCTTGTTAAGCATCTAAATTTTTGCAGGGAATCTATCTGCTAGTATAAACAAGTGGTAGTGTCATTATTCACTTAGAAAATATGGACTTATTTCAGAAGCTCCAATACACAATATTTATGCAGATAGAAAATCATGCCTAATCAGGTCTACAAATTAGAGACAGAGAAAAATACAAGGAAGTATCTAAAAAAAAAAATAATAAAAAAAAAATTAATAAATGATTAAAAGGTAGTTGCAGGAGAAGCAGAAATAATTTTGTTATTGTTATTTGCTATGAAATTGCCTTGTGAGCAGCTGGCATAACTTGCTCCATGGATTCTTTTATATCCAACAAAGGCTAAACTCATACTTCAGCCTTTTCCTCCAGGGAGAGACTAATAGGAACAGACTCCTGTATCTGACTTTTGTTAAGCATGTAGGAACCTGACATTTGTAAACTTATATGACTGAAATTAAATAACACATTAGAAAACTGTGATAAGACATGGATAAAGAGACAGACAAATACTTTGAGTACACACATCTCATTTCCTTGGGTAACTAGGCATATTGTGTAATACAAAAAGTGCACTCAAAGGAATAATGTCAGTAGCATGGGTATTTGAATGTATTGGCTTAGTAAACAGCTCTCTTATCATTGCATCACTGCTTTTTATATGAATACTTACAGAAATATGGGGACTTCTGGCAGTAGATGCTCAAATCCAGTCTCAACCTATGCCTTCATGATCTTACATTGTCATGGGCTTGGGTCTCAATACTGAGTAGATGATCTCTTCTCTCATTCACACAGCATGCAGAGGCTACCAGTATTTCAGTGAGAGTGCGAAGAGTAAAAACAGATTTTTCTGGTTCAGAGAGAAAGGACTTGGATAGTCTATCCCTTCAATGATGATAGAAAAAAACTCTGCTGATCTACTGTATGTGTACCTTACATCTCAACACCAGCTGTACTTTTTTTATTTAGCCTGAGAGCATTCTTTAATTGATTTGCCCATACAGAAAAAAACCTTTACAAAATACAGTTGTGGAAGGACATCACTTACTAGTGGTGTCATGGTTTGTGTCAGGATTGGCAATTAAACCAGAGAAAATAATGCTCTCAATCCCCTCGCCCTCCCACCCAAGTAGAGAACAAGGAGAGAGACTTTCCAGATTGAAAACTAAACTAGACAGCTTCAATTAAATACTAATGATAAAAGAAAATATGTACAAATATATACGAGTATGTGCAGGAATGTGCAAAATCCTGTCACTTCCCCCACAGCTCCAGCAACTCCCACGGCACTCTCCTTTGCTGTGAGCAGTCCCAAAAATGTCCCAGACTGCTACCAGAGATGGTGGCAGATCAGGTAGGAGATCAATGTAGAGTTAAGAGGGTCAGGAACGCATGGGGCTAGGGATCAATGGTGATGGATAGACGGAGTTCTGCCATCTGCTGGCCATGAATGAAAGAGAAGGGAAGAAGAAGAAGAAAGGAAGGTTTTTGACTTCCATGATCCCTGAATTATGTGTGGTATGGTATACTTTGGTATAATTTGTTATAATTGGCCATCTGTCTAATCCACTCCTCCCTACAAGAGGGTTTTACATACGAGTCTTGTGCTCTTTTAGTGTCCAAAGCAGTAAATTCAACAAGCAGAGCAAAGTGTCCTTGCTGTCTCATCAGCATCTATAAACATTTCAGCCTTTTTAGTCCACTAGCTGGAAAACTTGCCACCAGGTGAAAGAGATCACTGAAGAAAAAAATCAAATCAGTAAAAAGAAAATTGGCTTCATCCTGGCTCAAACCAGGACAAGTGATTTACTGGAAAGAAAGGCATATAACCCAGCCTTTTCCCATTTGGACTATTTAGGAGATTTTCCTGATTTTGTACACCGGGTGCTGTGAAATCTGCGTAGTACACAGTTATTAATTAAAAGTGAACACAGAAGAAAGCTAAGAACCACAGCTTCTATTTGTATTCATATTGGGGTGATTCATGCTATGAAATGCGTAAGTATTTGTGATTCCAGGAAGATTAACTTTGTCTTTTCATTGCGAATCCATTATGATTTCGTGGAGCACAGTCATATCTTAAGTAGCATATTTACACAACTTCCTCTGATAAGGAAATGTAAAAACTCTGGCCTTTCAAGCTCCTTTCGAAGTCTCTTCATATTAGCAAGAGTGAGAGATGAGACAGAAAAACAGATAAAGAGGTTAATTGCCAGGATTCAAGTCCATTAGCTGTTTTTGAAGTGCTTGGAGGAGGAAAGACAAACTCCTAGTCAAAAGATCCAGCCTTGTAGATTGAATAGTGACATCAGAGCAAGACTCAGCTTTACCAAGAGACTTTCTGGAGGTTAGGAGGGAATCTTTCCTCTCTGATAGTTTGCAATGCTGGGTGGGGTTCAGTTGTTAGCCACTGGTAGGTATTCACTGCAGACACTGAACTGTGGGCAGAACTTCTCTATTTCCCTGACGGATTTACCTTAAGAATAGGCTTGGGGGAAAACAAATCAATAATTAAAAGAGAGAATGAAAGCCAATGAGCAGAAATCAGAAACAAAGACACAGTAGAGGAAGGAGTAAATCTATCTCTGTGTCTTTAACCTTTGTATGAGTAGGAGGGTAGTGGGGTCTTGACAAAGGCTGATAGCAGCTCTCACTGGGTTTATTAAGAGAGAAATAACTATCTGGACTGTATGACTTATTGAGGTGAAATTCCCAGAGAAGGTAATAAATGTATGGCCTAATTGAATGACCTCACTCATTGTCTTTATTTCTGCTTGGCTGATATGCTACTTAATTCATTTCTCACTTAAAGAGAAATATATTACATTTCTACAATATGTTTATTTGAAAGCTTTCCAAAAAGTATTAATACATGAGGTACTTTCTATAAAGAATGGAATGGTGACTATTTAAATGCACATGAGACAGTCTTAAAAAAAAAAAAAAAAAATTAAAAACATATAAACAAAAAAATAATAAAAAATACAGAACATGAAAGTGTGGGAGTAACTTATGTGAACAGAATGCTATTAACTAAATTGTATTTTTTCCGGGTCTATCCTGGCCTAGGAGGAATGCCTATGGATTTTTAATGATCACAAAGCATGCAGACCTCTGCTTGGATTTTCAGAAACCACTGGAATATTTTAGTTTTTTCAGGTATGATATGAATGTTAAGCAGGAAGTCCACATTCTAATAATCCCCAAACTTGCCATCCACTATGGCACTTACAAGTTTCTTAGCTATATATCTATTTTTTTATATATGTACAGAGTATAAATTTAATATCTTTTTAGAAAATTTTAAAGTTCTACAATTATATTTCCAACTTCACTTGGAATTTTCAAAAAAAATGCCTACAAACAAAGGTAAACCTTAAAAAAATACAAAGAAACCCAAACCACGTTTTTCTTTATCTACAGGTTTTGAGGCGTTTTAGTGGTGGATATCCCCTTTCCTCTTCTCTCTTCTTCTTAAAATAATAATAATAATTTTAAAAGATAGACATAGACTTCAATATACAAGGATTGTTTTTCAAGAACACAGAAGCAAGAGTGTATTTCATTTTAATTAGGAAAATACTCACAAAATATATGCAGAAGTGTGAAGAAAAAAAAAAAAAGGTAGTTATCACAAGTCTACTCCACAGACTCTACAAAATAGTTTATTCTGGAAACATTAATCTAAGAATTATCTCAATAGAAATTGATAGTCATTTTGTAATACGGTTTACCTGGCACAGGAGAAAATTGGCAGCAAATTATTTCAGGTGTGGTACTCTCATAAGATGTAGCAGAAGCTTGGCAACCTTGCTCATTCAGCCTTACATTCTTTCCTGACAGAAAGGATTCTGAAATTATAATCCCTTGAGTAACTCCACAACACTTTGGGTCCTAAAGCTAGGCATGAATGACTGCAAAGTCTGGAAATAAATGAATGTTGAGGTTGGTTGTGGAGATGTTACGATATTAATGTGAGTAACAAAGAGCCAATATAAATTTTAAAATAATTCATACAAAGTTTCTAAGTATTTGGAAACCAATTTACAGAGAAAAAAGAGAAAATGTAGTTCTGAAAATATGTATGTTACAGGCAGAGAGCTTTGATTATACTGAGCATTGCTGTAATTAATTGTACTGTGTTTCAGTGATGGGGAGAACAGTTTGGAAATCTGTGTGAGAGGGATGTTCTCCATGGACAGGGTTTTCACATGGAACAGGGGAGCATCTCCCATTTCCTGACTGGTTTGGGCAGTCTACATTCCAAACGTTCTATATAAATGCTCCAGCTTATTTTTCCTGCTTTTCCTTTCTCTTGACTTCAATAATAATGGATGATTTGTACAAAGATGAACAGCTTTAATTCAGAAAAGAAATTGAGAGCAGTGCACTCTCTTAAACAGAATCAGGAAAAATCAGGTAGCAGTCTCACAATCGGACTCTGCACACTGGTAAAGAGACAAGGTAGGCTTTAATTTCTTATTATTTTAATTGATTGAATCCTCGGAGAAAATCAAGGAAGGAAAGTGACATAGCACTTAAAATAGTTGAACAAGTCTAAAGAGACAGATGTAAGGAACTGGTCAGGTTTTGGAGAGGGCAAAAGGTCTGTCACAAAACAGGAAATCTCTTCTTTCCTTAGTGGGGGGAAAAAAAAAAAAGTAAGGCCGGTAGATTTATACAGAGTTTTTAAAGAGCTTGTCGCATACTTCTTGTTTAAAGATTTGCTAAACTCATTTCCAAGCAATCAAATTGAAGACTCCTTTGTAGATCAGAGCTCAAGAAAAACTGTTACAGAAATTGAACATATTTGCAAGACAGGATATTTCCCTGGTTTTGATTTTGTTAAAAAGTAATGTCTGATCTTTGTTACTAAGGTAAGATTGACCCTTTGGTCTTTTTCCACATAGCTTTCAATGTATCCATTCAAAATAAGCTTTTGAATCCAAGGACACTCAGATTCAACAGCTGCAGTGCCATATTCTGCAAGCCCTGTAAACTCACAGATTCTGTCTGTTCTGAAGGCTGAAATAGTTTACATTGTTAAATCACATACTTTTTCTACTTTTTCTTTCTGACAAAATGGAAGGATCTCTCTTTCACCTAAACTGCAAGACTGTGATCTCATTTGTTGAATCATATGTCAATAAATAGCTTAAGAATATAGGGTTTTGATGAATTATCCATATGACCATGCCACCCATTACAGGTAGGATTAATAGAGTGAGTTGGAACATCTCATCTAATAATGTTCTAGAAAATGAACATTTAAAGAAACTTTTATTGAGACTAGTGAAAAAAAAAACCAAAAACACAAACAACTGACATATTAGGTTTTAATGTACTAAGAAACTTTACACCTAGTTTTGGTTAAATCGTGTGCCTTAAAAAGAGTGTTTGTCTTAACACTTTGAGTAGCAGTTGGGACAAGAAAAAAAAAAAAAAAAGCGTTAGCAATCAAAATCCTGTAAAATCACCTGAAGTCTTTCAGCAGTAAAATGCAACTATGTTGGTATTCGAAGAATGAGGGAGAGTATTCTGCTTGTTTTACTAACCTCTGTGTGATCATGAGTTTGGTTTGGATACTTGGCCAAATGTAGCTAGACAGATTTGCTACTAGTGCCAGTGATGTAAAGGAAAATGTGACTATTATTGTTGGTATACCCAGCTCTTTGTTTCAAAGGTACCAGTGGCTATTTTTAATTAGCTTCACTTTGTTTTGTTCTCCTCAAAAATACTTTATTGACTTGTTAGTTACATTTTCATCAATGTCAGTTACATTTCAGAGTATCTTAAAGTTTTTCTCATAGGAACATAGACACCTCTACATTAGAATAGAACAGCAACATAATGGGTCTACTTTTGTCTCAAACAGCAGTTTTGACTAGTTACAAATGAGTCACACAATATAAAATACAGAAGTCAGAAATTAAAGAAAAGCTATCTACAGAGTACCTTTCCCACTCACATTCATTAAAAAGAGTCCTTTCCTTGGAGGGTGCTTATTGAAAATGTTATTGGTTTTTAAGTTTTAAAAAGTGTAATTTTTTTATGCCATTCACTGTGGACTAACTTCTTTGAAATATACTGTACCTCTGTAAAGGTTCAAAGAACTTGGGAGAAGTTTTAACTTAATTCTGACATTATTATGTTAACAGGAGAAAAAGATGTGCCTCACAGCTATAAATATTTACCTTTAACAATACTTAAACTTAACAGAAGGTCTCACGTGCTTTATCAACATCACAACACTGCATCAGGAAGATTTCTACAGATGAGGGAACTGAGGTATATGAAGTCTGTGTGGTTTCAATACTGTAGTTTATCTACAGGCAAGCTGTGAGTCAGTATTTTAGCACCAATATATATTTACAAATTTTGTGCACAAGCTTTTTTGGTAAACTGCATGCAGACACACATATGTGCATAGCTACATTTGAAATTAATCTTTTTCTGTGTGTGATTTTATTTCTAAATAACATTTACATGTTAAGCTTAAAGACATTTAAAACCATGTTTTCTTGGGTCACATATTAAAATCTTTTTGGTATTTATGTCAGCACAAATACTCTTGCCTGGACCTCTGCTTGATGAAATTGTGTGGCTGACATAAACTCTGTCCAAGAGCTATTGTCATGCTGCAGATTATATTTTGCAGAAATGCAGAGAATATTTTGTAAATTTATTTTAAATTCAGTATTGCAACTAACTGGAAAACTTGTAAAATTAACAAAAACTTTTTAAAAATTACTTAAAACATTTGAAACACTTTAAAAACAGGAGTATATGTAACTGTTACAGTTGGTGTAACTTAGATCAGTTGCTTTTCATAGATCTTAAATTATTAACTGAACACACATGCAAGAGTTTTTCTCTAAGGAAATACTTTAATGCACATTTTGAAAAATGATCTATTATAGGCTGGATGGGGAGGAGGTTTAAAAGTTTGGACCACACATTTATACCAACTTTTCTGTCTTCCTTTTTGATTCATAAACATCTTTATTTCATTTCATTTGTTGTAGTTTTCTCACAGAGACACACACTCATAAAAATATAACTAATTAAAACATACAGAAAAGACTGGAAAATCATCCAATGAATGTTTGTATTGATAAGGTAAAATTACCATACTATTTTAAAGCATTATTACAAACATACACTCTTAAAATCCCTTGCCAGTAACTTAGGGAGACATGTCATACATTTAAGACAAAACCATATCTTATGATTTTGACCATAAAACCCACATCCCTCTGGTATTACAAGTTGATGCAAAGCCTATTACAATCAATATCAAGCAATTGCATCTCATTTTCAGTCAGCATGCTAAACCCTTGATGGATAACTAAGACACTAATCAATACATGAATGTAAGTCTGATTTCATACACTTTTCTCCTGTTGCTGCTATTGTCTGGTAACACAAAATACAATAAGCAAGACTCTGAAAATGTTACGATTGAGAGTGAAAATATCAGGGAATAAGATTGCTTTCTCTAGGTTCTCTAAACAGAAAGTTGGAGTAAGGCTGACATCTACAAATGACATTTCCATACTTTGAGATTAATTCTTTCCAAGAATCACAGAATCACAGAATTACAAAGGCTGGAAAAGACCTTTAAGATCATCAAGTCCAGCCTATGACCAACACCACCACACCATCTAGACTATGGCACTAAGTGCCACATCCAGCCTCTCCTTGAGCACATCCAGGGACGGTGCCTCCACCACTTCCCTGGGAAGTCTATTCCAATGTCTAATCACCCTCTCCGTGAGGAAGTGCTTCCTAATATCCAACCTAAACCTCCCTTGGAGCAACTTCAGGCTATGCCCTCTTGTCCTGTCACTGGTTGCCTGGGAGAAGAGCCCAGCCCCCACCTGACTACAACCTCCCTTCAGGTAGCTGAAGAGAGTGATGAGGTCCCCCCTGAGTCTCCTCTTCTCCAGGCCAAACAACCCCAGCACCCTCAGCCTCTCCCTATAAGACTTTCCCTCTAGTCCTTTCACCAGCCTTGTTGCTCTCCTCTGGACCCGCTCCAGCACCTCAACATCCCTCTTGAAGTGAGGGGCCCAGAACTGCACACAGTACTCGAGGTGAGGCCTCACCAGTGCTGTGTACAGGGGGAGAATGACATCCCTACTCCTGCTGGCCACACTATTCCTGATACAAGCCAGGATGCCCTTGGCCTTCCAGGCCACCTGGGCACACTGCTGGCTCATGTTCAACCGGCTGTCCACCAGCACTCCCAGGTCCCTCTCTGCCAGGCTGCTCTCCAGCCACTCTTCCCCCAGTCTGTAGTGTTGTATGAGGTTATTGTGGCCAAAGTGCAGGACCCTGCACTTGGTCTTGTTCAATTTCATGCCGTTGGCCTTGGCCCATTGATCCAACCTGTCCAGGTCCTCCTGCAGCCTCTTCCTACCCTCTGGCAGATCAACACTCTCCCCCAGCTTGGTGTCATCTGGAAATTTACTGAGAGTGGACTCAATCCCCACATCCAGGTCGTCAATAAAGATATTGAATAGGACTGGGCCCAGTACTGATCCCTGGGGGACACCGCTGGTCACCGGATGCCAGCTGGATGCAGCTCCATTCACCATCACTCTCTACCCTGGTCATCCAACCAGTTTTTGACCCAGCAAAGGGTGCACCTGTCGAAGCCATGGATTGCTAGCTTCTCCAGGAGGATGCTGTGGGAGACTGTGTCAAAAGCCTTGCTGAAGTTCAGGTAGACCACATCCACAGCCTTCCCCTCATCCACTAGATGGGTCACCCAGTCATAGAAGGAGATGAGATTGGTCAGGCAGGACCTTCCTTTCCTAAACCCATATTGGCTGGACCTGATCCCCTGGTTGTCTTCCACATGCCGCTTGATGGCACTCAGGATGATCTGTTCCATAACCTTACCAGGCACTGAGGTCAGGCTGACAGGCCTATAGTTCCCCAGATCCTCCTTCCGGCCCTTCTTGTGGATGGGCGTCACATTGGCCAACCTCCAGTCATCTGGGACCTCCCCAGTGAGCCAGGACTGGTGATAAATGATGGAGAGCGGCTTAGCCAGTTCTTCTGCCAGCTCCCTCAGCACCCTAGGATGAATCCCATCCGGACCCATGGACTTGTTGGGATCTAAGTGGCACAGCAGGTCCCTAACTACTTCCTCCTGGTTTACAGGAGGGGGATTCTGCTCCCCATCCCTGTCTACCAACTCAGGAGCCCAGTTGTCCTGAGGGTAGGTAGTCTTTTTGTTAAAGGCTGAGGCAAAGAAGGTGTTAAGCACCTCAGCCTTTTCCTTGTCCTCCGTTACTAAGTTCCCCTCCTCATCCAATAAGGAATGAAGATTTTCCCTGACCCTCCTTTTGTTATTAATGTATTTATAAAAGCATTTTTTATTATCCTTTACAGAGATGGCTAATTTAAGTTCTAGCTGGGCTTTTGCATCTCTGATTCTCTTCCTACATGACCTTACAATATCCCTAAATACTTCCTGATTCACCTGCCCTTTTTTCCAAAGTTGATACACTATTTTTTTATTTCTGAGTTTTTGCAATAGTTCCCTGCTCAACCAGGCTGGTCTTCTTCCCCACCGGCTCCTTTTGCAGCACACAGGGACAGCCTGCTCCTGTGCCTTCATAAATTCCTGTTATGATTTCAAATACCCTGCAGGTCATCCAGTGGTCTTTGACAGCTGCCTGCATCTGTTATCAGCAAGAATAAATGGTAGTTGGGGCTTAAACAAAATACCTTCTATCCTATTTGTACAGTCTTCAGGATTAATAATGCTATTTCAGGATTTCATTCATGGTCTTCTTACAGTCACAAAAAAAATTTGTGTGCCCGTACCATCTTCTGCCCATGGAAGTCTCCTTGAATCGCATCTAAACCATTCTCTGATATTCATAATATGGAAACTGTTATTACAAAACTGAATCTACTTATTTGTTCACATGTCCTTGACAGTCAGTATTATATTATCTTGTTCTTGTCCTTTGATTTTATATATTTTGAAACTCTTCCAAATACAGGAGACTAGAATACTGATTAAATAAAGAGAAATATAGATTTAAAAGGGCATATCTAAGCAGAAATTCTTTTGTGGACTAAAAAGTTTTTTTCCGTAGTTAAATCTTACCTGATTTTCAGTATTTAATATGCTCGAGCTAATCTACATTATATAAAGAAATATATACTTGTATATGGACAAAATAAGTAATAATTTAAACATATTTGATGTATAAGTTTAATCTTATGTTTTGCTCTCATTAAGTTTTATTTTTATAGGTAATGCTGTGGATGAGATAGCTTTCAAAATTTCAAATTTAAATTTGCAACATATTGTTTGTATGGCATCATTTTTCCCCTGCTTACAGTGTCAGCAACCTTTGCAGTGTCGCCCCCTTTGGCCACAGGTGTACCTTACTTTCAAGACAAACTCGTGGCAGAAATGAGAACTTCCAAACAGGAAGGTTGCTGAAGTGTCTGACATAATCCCTCCAGAGCAAGTGGATTAGCTATAATGAAATATGCAAGGAAATAATAGCAGCTTTGAGATGCAATTCTAGACATCCTTACAGATCTTTATTCTAGTGCATAGTCGTCCAAGCTGCAATGAAAATTAATCCTACTACGATTATTTCAGTGTTTAGAGTTCAAGTCTCCCTCAGATAGCACTGCACGCACTCAGCTTCCTAGGGTAATTTGGAAGACTGTGTGAAAAGGAGGATGGAAAAAAGGAGGAGGCTATAGACCACTTGAATCAATGAACTGTGGCTCAGACATGACAAGATAGTAGCTTGTTAGATCCTGTTCCAGGGCTGCCTTCCTGGAAAGCAGAGTCAAGATGAAAAATGATTTGGCAGTAGAGGAACTGCTAAGTCTCAGGCAAGGTTTGAGGGCATCTTGGACAGATGTTCCTGTCTTACATGTATTGCTTCCAAATCTGGTTAAAACTGTTTAGTGCTGGCAGATAGGAATGACAGCAGACATAGATTTGTTGATCTGGATTCAGGTTTAGAAGTTCTTAAAAATGCCAGAGGCAATATTTTTTTATTATTTCTCCTTTTTTTCTCTTTCTTATTTTTATTTTTGTCTGTTTTAATGATTGGGGTTTTCTTTTTAAATTTATTGTTCATAAAAATTCATTAAAACAAAGTAAAAACTCTGGTGTTAGTCTGTTCACAGTATTGCAGATACTGTCTGGGGTACTTCAAAGAGTTCTTAGATCTCCACTGCTTTGAGAACAGCACACCTATTAACCACCTATGATAAAGCCAGAGAGATCACTCCCTACCCTAGTTCAACCCTCAGACTACTACCCATTAGTAATTTTTTGGGTAGGCAGTGATGAAATTGCAACAAGAAGTTCAAAGGCAATGAAGAGAGACTTCGGCATCCTAGGACAGCTGATTAGGGGGTCGGAAGTACAAGTAGTGTTTTCCCTCTGTCTCTCCTGTTGCAAGGATTTATGAGGGGATAAACAGGAGAAGCCAACAGATTGATGCCTGGCTACGTGACTGGAGTCATTGGCAGGACTTCGAGTTCTATGACCACGGGTTGCTTTACAAGACACCAGAGCTGTTGGCAAAAGATGGGGTGCACCTATTGTTAAGAGGGAAATGATCCTGGGTCAAGAGTTAGGAGAATTCATAGAAAGGTCTTTAAACTAGACTTGAAGAGGGGCAGGGATAAAACTGGGCTTACTAGAGAGGAGCCTGGAAGCTGCACGCCTGTACCAGTGGGACAATGTTGTAGTAAGGTCCTACTGTCAGCTGTCTCAGTGGAGATGAGGGAAAATGGGCCGGTAGATATGGAAGTATCTGCAAACAGCCTGGTGGGAATTTTGGCTTCTCCCTTCAAAAAGGTGGCAGGACCATTAACCCAGCTGAAGTGCATTTATACTAGTGTGCGCAGTATGGGGAACAAACATGATGAACTAGTGTTCTGGGTGCAGTCACAGGGCCATGATCTCATTGCAATTACTGAGATATGGTGGGATAGCTCAGATGTTTGGAATGCTGTCATGGATGTCTACATACTGTTTAGGAAAGACGGGTCATCTGCATCCAGTTCTGGGCTCCACAGCTCAAGAGAGACAGAGAACTACTGGAAAGAGTCCAGAGGAGGGTGACAAAGATGATAGGCGGACTGGAGTATCTCTCATATGAGGAAAGGCTGGGAGAGCTGGGATTCTTTAGAATGGGGAAGAGAAGGCTGAGGGGAGACCTTATTAATGTACACAAGTGTCTAAAGGGTGGGTGCAAGGAAGATGGAGACAGGCTTTTCTCAGTAGATCCCAGCATCAGAACGAGGGGCAAGGGGTACACGCTGGAACATAGGAAGTTCCATTTAAGCATAAGAAAAAACTTATTTACAATGAGAGCGACAAGGCACTGGAACAGGCTGTTCAGGGTGGTTGTGGAGTCTCCATCTCTGGAGACTTTCAAGACCCACCTGGATGCAGTCCTGAGTAATGTGCTCTAGGTTATCCTACTTCAGTGGGAGAGTTGGACTAGGTGATCTCTAGAGGTCCCTTCCAACTCTAACAATTCTGTGATTCTGTGACCCTTCCAACCCAAACCATTCCATGTTTCTATGATCTCACACATCTCCCAAAGGAACCTGGTTCATCCAACTGACAGAGTCAGGAGCCACCACTTCTCCCGGGTACGGGGGAATCCAGTTTTATCAGGTTGTTCTAATTTCACTACAGGGGGTGATCAGGGTATATCACAACATCTTTCCTGAAATTGAACGTCTTAACAGCTATTGAAGCAGGGTGGTGGAGTGGCTCTTTATGTGAATAGTGCCTGGAATATATTGAGCTCTACCTAGGAGACGAGGAAGAATGTTTTGAAAGCTTATCAGTGAGAATTAAGGGGCAGACTAACATGATTGACACTGTTGTGGGTGTTTACTACTGGCCACCTGATCAAGATGAGGAGGTTGATGAGGCCTTTTACAGGCAGCTGAAAGTAGAATCACAGAATCATAGAATCATTAAGGTTGGAAGAGACCTTCAAGATCATCAAGTCCACCTGTAATCCAATTACCCAACCACGAAACTATATCCTGAAGTGCCACATCTGAACATTTATTGAACACCTGCAAAGATGGCAACACCACCACCTCCCTGGGCAGCTCCTTCCAATGCCTCACCATTCTTTCAGTAAAGGAAGTTTTCTTAATATCCAATCTAAACCTCCCCTGGCACAACTGAAACCCATTTCCTCTTGTCCTATCACAATTTATTTCAAAGAAGAGACCAACACCAACCTCTATACAACCTCCCTTCAGGTAACTGGAGAGAGCAATAAGATCTCCCCTGGGCCTTCTCTTCTTCAGACTAAACAACAGCAGTTCCCTCAGCCTCTCCTCGTCTGACATGTCCTCTAGACCCCTCACCAGTCTTATTGCTCTTTTCTGGACATGCTCCAAGACCTCAATGTCTTTCTTATATTGTGGTGCCCACAATTGAACATAATACTCAAACTGTGGCCTCACCAGTGCCAAGTGCAGGGGCACAATCACTTCCCTACTCCTGCTGGACACACTGGTTTTGATACAGGCCAGGATGTCACTGGCATTCTTGGCCACCTGGGCACACTGCTGACTCATGTTCAGCCGGCTGTCCAGCAGTACTCCCAGATCCTTTTCCACCGGGCTGCTTTCCAACCACTCTTCCCCAAGCCTGTAGAGTTGCTTGGGGTTATTGTGACCAAAGTGCAGGATCAGCACGTGGTCTTGTTAAACCTCATCCCATTGACCTCAGCCCATTGATCTAACCTGTCCAGATGACTCTGCAGTGCCTTCCTACTCTCAAGCAGATAAATACTGTATCCCGCACAATTTAGTCTCATCTGCAAACTTGCTGAGGGTGCACTCAATCCCCTCATCCAAAACATTGATAAAAATATTAAACAGAACTGGTCCAAATACCAAGCCCTGGGGGACACTACTTGTGATGGGCCAGCAGCTGGATTTAACTCCATTTATCACAGCTCTGTTGGGCCACTAGTTTCTCAAGGAGAATGTTGTGAGAGACGGTGTTAAAGGCCTTACTAAAGTCCAGGTAGACAACATCCATGGGCTTCCCCTCATCCAATAGATGGGTCACCTGGTCATAGCCTCACGATCACAGGCCTTGGTTCTCATTGGGGGGTGGTATTTGCTAGAAAGGAAATATAGCCAGGCACACACAATCCAGGATGTTCCTGCAGAGCACTAGGGACAATGTTCTGATGCAGGTGGTTGACGAACTGTGGGGAATGGACTTGTTCTCCCCCCACACAGTGGAATGCCTTTCAAGCCAGCGAAGTGCCTCTTGTAACCAAGGCCAGACTGAAACAGCCGTGGCAGAAAGACAGATAGCAGACTCCCCCTGAGAGACTGGGCACCCGGCCACATCCCAAAGGAGAACGTTATCTGAAGGGAGGCGGGCTGTGCCGGTGGAGCCGCTGGACCCACCGAGCCACCTGTCGGAGTGCGGCTGCGCGCAGGAGGGCCGGTGCTCGTCTGCAGGGGTTGTGATGACTGGAGCAGGGTTGAGTTGAAGGTCTGTAGCCAGCAGTGTTCCGCAGTGGTCAATACTTGGTCTGGTCTGTTCTTGTTCATCATCTTCATCAATGACCTGGATGAGAGGAGTGTATCCTCAGCACCTTTGCTGATGATACAAAACTGGGAGGGGTGGCTGACACTCCAGAGGGCTGTGCTGCTGTCCAGCATGACCTGAACAGGCTGGAGAGGTAGACAGAGAGAAACCTAATGAGGTTCAAAAAGGGCAGGTGTAATTTTCTGCACCTGGGGAGGAAGAATGCCATGCACCAATATAGGTTAGGGGTGGACCTGCTGGAAAGCAGTTCTGAGGAGAAAGATCTGGGAGTCCTGGGAGGCCAGTGGAATCCTGGGTTGCATAAGGAAGAGGGTGGCCAGTAGAACAAGAGGGGTCATTCTCACCCTCTACTCTGCCCTGGTGAGGCCACACCTGGAATACTGCATCCAGTTCTGGACTCCCCAGTTCAAGAGAGACAGGGAACTACTAGAGAGAGTCTAGTGAAGGGCACCTAAGAAGCCTGGGGCATTGGAGCATCTCTCTGATGAGGAAAGGTTGAGAGAGCTGGAACTCTTTAGCCTGGATAAGGCTGAGGGGAGACCTTATCCATGCCTGTAAAGTATCTAAAGGGTGGGTGAAAGGAGGATGGAGCCACTAGTTCCCAGTGACAGGATGACAGGCAAGTGGCACAAGCTGGAACATAGGAAGTTCCATTTAAATATAAGAAAAAAATTCTTTATTATGAGGGTGACAGAGCACTGGAACAGGTTGCCCCTGTGGGGTTGTGGAGTCCCCTTCTCTGGAGATACTAAAAACTTGCCTGGATGCGGTCCTAAGTAATGTGCTTTAGGAGATTCTGCTTTAGTGGGGGAGTTTGACCAGATGTTCTCTAGAGGAATAATTCTGTGATTCTGTGATCACCATCTTAAAGATTAAGAGAAATGTATAGCATAGAAATGTAGCATAGTATTGCTAAGTGGCCTAAAGTTCCCAAGGTCTGAGTTCTACCTGTCTACAATGTGGTTTTTTTTCAGACTTTGCCTGAAGTTTTCTCTCCTGCTGTTTCACCTCTGGTTCTACTTAGAGAGAAAGATCTTTAAATGTTAGTTATTAACAAGTAAAACAGAGATATACTGGGAGACATGAAATAAAGGAATTAGATAAAGCTGTCTTAATTAGTCACAGTACTATTGTGTAACATCTCAACTGAAAGATTTCTGATTTTTTAATTTGTTTTTCTACTCATTAAGCTGGTTTCCTGGAGAATTCTATTATGAAATACATGTTCTCCTCTCCTCCATAACTTAAGGCCACCTTTCAAAGAAAATTGATTTACCTTTACCCAATAGGACTTTTTTAATGGAAATTTTAATGATCTTTCATTCAATAATCAAGTTTTCTAAGTAAACCACACAAAATCACATATCACTTTGATGCCAGTTTCTAAATAAGCTGCTGACTAAAAAGTGTTGGTACTATGGGAATGAGAAATGTCTCATACTATGACTACATGAAAATATTATTTGTGTTGTGCAAGTGTTAACAAGCAACACTATAAACATGTGGTGTAAATTTGTATAACATCATTTAGCAGCAGCAAGTTCAAAAGTTTATGACCGTGTATTAATTAACCTTAACTTTGTTCTTACATAACAAGTCATTTTCTTCATCTTAATCTTATTTATCACTTCTCACATATCTTCCTTGACCAGGTGTTCTTCTTTCAGTTTCTTTTTTTTTTTTTCCCCCAAATGTTTTTATTGAGATCTGTATTTCCTCCCCATGTATCTTTTTTTCCTTTTCTCTTCTTCCCTACCTAAAATCACAGACAACTAGTTCCTTCCTGTTTCTTCTTCCCTTCTCTTCCGTCCATGGCTGGTGTCCAAGGAGGACTTAATCTACCCATCCCTGTAAACCTCCATGCTCCTGAAAACCCTATTGCCTCCCCCCACCCCCAGCAACTTCCCCAGCACTCTCCTTAGCTGTGAACAGCCCTGAGAACTCCCAGAGCGCTGTCTGAGAAAGCTGCAGAACAGACAGGAGCTGAGGGTAGATTTATGAGGTCAGGAATGCATGAGCTGCGGGGAGGGGCGAGGAAAGAAGAAAGTTGTCTTCTGTGATCTCTGACCTTCCTCTGAGCTTACATAGATTTATGGAATGGAATACTTTGGTCAATTTTGCTGTTCATCTAGTCCATCCCTCCCTATGGTCTGCTCCTGGCAGCATCTGAGGTGGCAAAGTGAAGCAACCTTTGCATCTCAGCAGTAACATAAATATTCCAGTGTTATCAGTCCACTAGCTGGAACTCTTGCTGCTAGTTAAAAGAGAGCTTACTGAGGGAAAAAAAAAGCACAACACAACAGTAAAAGGAATATTAGCTTCATCCTGGCTCAAACCAGGACACCTTGTTTCAATGTGTTTGTTTCTACTTGCTTTTCCTTGCCTTTCCCTGCCTTTTTTTGAATTCCTTACCTTTCTTTGCCTTGCCTTGACTCTTTTTTTTTCCCCCTAAGTGCTCCGCCTAGAATAAAATTGTTGTGAGTTGCTCTATTATGAATGCAATAGCATATACAGCCACGTCAGAGTCAATTTTCAGTGCAATTACAGTGAGCTAGGGGCATAACATATTATTTATGGGGGCTGTGCATCACATAGATCATGAGTCAACCAATGTTGACAAAAATGCTTGACAAATAAATCCATTATGGAAATTGTTTTTAAAATGCTTCCATTTACAAAACAGTTAACATAAGAAGAATGCTATAGTATGTAAAGGAGAAAAGGAGAATGAACTGTTAACTTTCTTTTTGTGTACAAGAATGTTAATAGGAAGCTCCAATGTCTGGTACAAAGAGCTTGATTATACATACAGAGCTTTGAAGATCTTCTCTAGGGCACAGTTTCTTAATGGTATATTTAGGTTATGTTCTGTAATGTTTATTTTAAGAGAGTCCTCTTCTTATTTAATAGCAATACTATAGAGCACAGGAGTTACTGAGAATAATATGGCACTCCACATTTTCGAATAGCTTAACAAAAAAACCCCAAACAACAAAACCCATGTGTTTAAAGAAATTTCAGTTCCATAATATACTCTGCCTCATTGATGGGAGGTCATATTATCATTTAGATCAATACTCTGATATTGATTAGTGTGAAATGTTTGTGCAACACTTTAACAAAAGTAGAAAATACTGTGTATAAAAAAAATCAATGTGCTTTCTCAGAAAATGGCACAATTTTAAATTATTTTTCAACGCACTTACTTCACCTACATTTTATAAATTTAACATTTTACTGTGATATTTTTTCTCTTATTCCTGTCCCAGTGTGGGGAACGCGACACCCAGTATCATCACAAAATAGGGAGCTGTAACTTAAATTGAACCGTGAATTCATTTATAACTTCTCAGGGGAAAAATGTGCATCTTAATGCAGTATAAACAAGGGTTTGAAAATCAAAGGTTTACTGCTATCTGCCTTTAATTATATTATTAAAAAACAGGATTATGTTTCAATAAAATATTCCTCAGCAATGTGATGTAACAAGCTTTATTTTTTGATGATATAGAATGACAGATCATAGAATTGTGTGGGTTGAAAGGAACCTTAAAGATCATCTAGTTCCACCCCTGCCCACCATGGGCAGAAACACCTTCCTCTAGACTAGATTGCTCAAACCTCCATCCAACCTGGCCTTGAACGCTTCTAGGGATGATTATGGTGTAGATGTGCCCCCTCACTGGGCTGCATTGTGAAGTCAACACCAGCCAACATTGATCTTGTTTTAGTTACAAGGGTGGTGGGGCCAATATTTTACTTGTTTCAATTGCAAGTGAAGTAGGCTAAGAAAATACGGCAGTTTATGACCTTGCCTACTAGTCCAAATGCAATCAGAGGTGAACAGGGATGCCCTAACCATACCCTGAATTCTGTTGTCTGTGAAAAGTATCTGAGACCCTTGCTCAGAGCACAAGACCATTGTGAAAATTGCCAAAGATCACCTGGCAGCAATTGTGACCACAATGGAAAAATACTGACCAAAGTCAACCATCTTGTGACCCTATAAATTTTTATCCTTTTTATCTATTGGAGCTCTCACGGATGGCAACAGACTGCTACCCGGTGCCTCATGAAGAAATTTGGTCTACCTGGAGGAAAAGAGTGACTAGTCCGCTACTTTTCATTTTGAGGCAAAATGCTTGAATTATAGTAATTTACTATAATTTAATCTCACAGAAATCAATTAGAACAGTATTACACTGAAACTCCTTTTTTGTGCAGTTTGAAGATTATTTTGTACCAAAATTTATTAGATCTTAACATAGGTTAACCTCTGTATCTCTGTGTATGTGTGTAAGCAATTTAGTATAGAAACTTTGTTAAAACTTCAATTGAATCACTATATTTGGTTATAACAAATGGTTGATTATTGATTAAGAGTTGCTATAAATAAAATATTGCCAGGAAATCATACAACCTAATTTCATTATTTGTTATAATAGTGTCTAACAAGCTCAAATTGCTCCTGTTCCAAATCACACCAGACTCATAATTATTTGTAAAACACTACTCTGAAATCCCTACACCTAAACCCTTTAGTCATAAACCATTGGCCAAATCTGGGACTAGGACTGGATCCAGCCACACTTAGACTCCTCTCTGAGAAGAAGTCTAGAAAGCAAGAAGGTCCACTCTGAACCTCTTGATTCAATGGGAGGGCCTTCCTCATCATTTTACCTGACGTTTGTGCAAACCTCTCCAACCTGACCCTGACTCAGTCTCTATCCACGTATAAATAATTTCTTCTGATCCTTATGTAAATCACTCCAATCCAATTGTAACCCCTATATGTTCCTTCCACACAGTAAGTAATAGAGTGAACCTTGCCATCAAATTCTGGTAAGTTGTGATTTTACAAATTTATGTTAAAGTCACCTTCATATCTTACACTGTCAGCCGTGACAGGGACAGCCGCAACTACTCTGGGCAACCTCTTCCAATGTCACATCAGCTTCACCCTAAAAAATTTCTTCCTAACATATAATATAAATCTATTCTCTTTCAGCTTAAAACCATTCCCCCTTGTTCTATCATTACATGCATATGCAAAAAGTCTCTCTCCAGCTTTCCTGTAGGCCCTCTTTAGGGACTGGAATGTTGCTATAAGGTCTCCCCAAAGCTTTCTCTTCTGTGTTTTTCGTGCAAGGACTAAAGAATGGAGTACTTGAACTAGTCTACTGGAGATCCATCTGCCTCTGTAGCAAGCAGCACTCAAATTGTAATGCGACTAATATGAAATCTAGCTGCTTTTGACTTTCCATAATACATACAATAGAATAAGATGGTATGTATATGTTTGTGTGGGCAATTTGGAGTAGTATTCCAGTGCACAGATGGAGCACTAAACCTTTGTGCTCTTAGCCAAGTGCCCTTAAGTACTTGTTACAACCTGCAACCTTCCATCAGTACTTTGCCACCACACTCAAAATTTTTGCCTTAGGTACCTTATTAATAATATGCTATAGGTATTTTCAGATTCCAGACAGCTAGGCTTTCTTTTCATATGGACAATATTGTGTATGAATTGTAGACTTGTTTACCTGAAGTAATGACAAAGAACATTTTCTTAGCCATATGAGACAAGATTGTTAGCCATTGGTGATTCTTGACCACAGTTCACTAGCAGTAGTCAATTGGATTCTGAATACAGAATACAGTTAATACTAATTTGTATGAATTTTTCTTAAGACTTGAATTATTTTTCTTGATATGAATAAAGTACAATTGTTGTAAGAGATTAAAATAATAAAGATTCTTGGATGCTTAGGAAAATGTAAAAATATATTTTAAAATAATTAATTGTATAAACATATGAATATGTATCAAAGCAATAAAATTAACTGTACATTAAATAAACTGTGACTTTATTTCACAAGTTCTATTCTTTGAATAACTATTAATCTTTTTCCAGTAAAGTCTAGATTTTCCATCACAAAGAAAACTTGAAGCTAGAAGGGCTGTATGTGCAATGCTTGAGAACTGGGACATTCCTTTTTAACATTAAAACACTTTTTGTTTCTAGAGTTTATCCTTGCTTGTCCCAAATGCATCTTGCTAGAGCTGGACAACTCGGTGTTTAATTCCTTCCTAAACCTCATCAAGGCTCATAAATTGGGCATCCTTTTGACTTATGCAAGCTTCACCTACAGGTAAAAGAAGGAGAGAATCTCGGGTTTGAGTCTTTTCTACATGGGCAAGTCACTGGGAAAAAATGCTACACATTTTGCAGTAAAAACTGAAAGAAAATCCTTCTGAAAATCTAGGGGATCTAACTAATTTTGTGGCTTTATTTTGACTTCTGTGAAATTGAAGTGTTGATTTTTTACCACGAAGTATCATTTAGAAGTTTGAATCCAGTAAAGGCAGTGAGGCAAACAAGTGATAAAAAAAAAAAAAACAAACAAAAAAACCAAAAGACCAGCAACGGAATATGGAGGAGACTGTATAATAACATAAATAATTAATGACTTCTCAGCTAGATGATGACCATTTTCTAGAAGATCTTTAATATTTTTGATCTTCATTTATTTATTGCTTTTTTGACTATTTGATTTCATATAAACAAAACAATTTATTTTATACTGGGAAAATAACCTAATTAAATATGTTTCCTTGGGAAGTTTGCACTAGTCATATATTGTAGATAATTTACATTATTGATTGCTTGTGGGTGTTGGACAAAATATTTCATTTAAAAATATAAAATAAATAAATAAATAAATAGATAAATAAATAAAATGAAGAAAAGTTGTCCATTTTCATGTTTTTGGGTACATATTTTGCTTTTTGTGTTGCCAGTTGAAGGAATATGCAGCCAAGAAACAAGAAGAAAGGACAACAACATTCCAGGCTGATGGAGGTTTCAACACCACAGAAACGTAATAGTTACTAAAAATAGTACCACAGATATTAGAGTTAGTCATATCACTGTAGTTCATAGCATATTAAGCTTTAACTGATGAAAGGCATGCAGACAGGCTTTTGGATGAAAACGGAGAAATGGCCAAATTGTGATTCCTAGTAGAAACAAGCAATAGATTTGAGGTGTTGATATTCCATAGAAGATGTTCATTTGGTAATTATTTCTAGATGAGATTCCTTGCATGTTTTGTTTCTGTAGGTGACAGATACATATTCAACCGGTAACATATGGCAATTTAAGTGATGATGATTGTTGTTTGTTTATACTCTCAAAAGCTGTATCAGAGGATCTTGCTGTGCAGCTAAAGTCTATGCATTATGTACGGTACTTTAGCTTTAGGAAAATGTGCAGCTAGGAAAATTAGACTCTCATAGTGACTCAGGTTATCTGTGTGACTGCATTTAAAGGTATGAGATGTCAAAGCTTTATTTCTTTTTTTTACAGACCTGTGCAAACACTTTTCTCAAACTTACCTTAAGTGCAGATCACTAAACCTACAGTAATGTAACAACACATATTCACATAGGCATGTGAATAATACTACCATATTATCACTCAGCAGAAGAGATATTTCAAAAGGGTGAAGTTTTTAAGCATGTTGATAATGTTGAAGAAATTGAAGAAATTGATGCCATTTACTAAAAAAATATAATAAATAAACTGACAAAAATTAGAAAAATAATTGTGGCATAGTGAGAGTAAAATATTTCCTGACATGCAGAATGAAAGGATCTAAACTGAACAGGTGGAAAAAACAGGTTGCACTCATGAGACTGAAATGGACCAAACCACCTTTTTCTTCTTTCTGGAACTCTGTTCTTTATGTCTCTGTGAATAAAAGAACCAAATGGCACAGACCACCACTGCAGGGACGGGGAACTTTGGCCATATCTTTGTAACAGTGGTGAATTATGTCTATATTTTGGCCATAGTCAAATGAGATTTAAAGCTACTGTAGACAGTGTTAAATGTTGTATTTACACACATGCACACACAAAGGAAAGACGTTTTCCGTATACACAGCATTCAGTGCATTGATTAAGAGAGACCAACTCTGAGTGCAACAGGTTCTTTATATTCTACATTATGGATGTACAGATACTGTAGCTCTGAATAGGTAAAAATCATCTTCTGTGCCTTGATCTTTGTTTATAATTTGCTTGTCTTGGATTTATTTAAAGGTACTCCTCCAAGTAGACTGAAAAATCTCTGAAAACAAGAATCTGGGAAGGCTCTAAAAGTATTTTTTTGTAAATAGAGTCTGTTATCATAGAGATTAATGTGTCCTTCTTCGTTCCATGTGACTCGAGAAAATAACTCCATAGCCCTGTGAAGCTATAAAGGAGGTATTTTTTATTGCAGGACTGGGTGCGTGGGGGATCGCTCCTCCAAACACGCACATCAATGGACAAAAGCAGTACGTATTTATTCACTTAAAATATACATATGCATTACTTCACAAAGCAATAGGCAGGATTATACAAACTAGTTCTTAGAATTCATTATAATATTTCAATCATTTTCCCAAAATCATTAACATAAAGCTATGCCTGTTCCCGCAAGTGCAGTGCCTCTTGGTGGTTGTGGGCACTGGTCTCTTGGAGGAAGGTTTGTAGTCTTCTTCACTGTGCTGGATCATGTTGTTCCTTATTCTTGTAGTTGGCCCACGTTGCAGCCACAGGCTCAGCTGGATCATGTTTCTTGGGCTCTCAGGCGAGATACATCCTATCTCAACACAATGCCTCTAACAAATACTAACAGATTCTACTATTCAGCATCATATGGGTTTAGCAAATTTGACCTTAAGTCTCTAATTCACATGCCTTGTTTTAAATTAAAACACTGAAAAAGTTCTGTTCTTATATTGAAAAAAATAAAATAAAAATTTCTCTAATCTGCAAATACAACATTAATTTTATTACATACAAAAATCTCTATAAAGCTAATGGGAGTGTTTAAGAGAGTAACATCAAGGAAGTATTAGTCTTCCATAATCGTAATTGTACCTGCAAAGTAAAACCAGTAGACTCTGCAAGGCCTTTATTAGTATTCAAAGGAACTGGCAAATTTATTCACAAACATATGGGAATTCTAAATATATTTAAATGACATTTCAGAATATTAGCTATTCTCATTTGTGTGCTTTAGACCTTGCTAGTTAAATAGAATTTTTCTCTCTATCCTTTTCTCTTTTTTCCAGTGTTTTTATTGATTTTATTACAAAGCTCTGGATAATTGTGTTGCTCTTTATTTGTATGAGCAGAATAATATTCCACAGGAGTTAAATAAAACCAGGAAAAAACCTAATATTTAAAATATTAAGTGTAACAAAGAAGCATAGGCAGTGGGGAAGGCAGTCTGTAATTACATTGTTTAAATCACTAGTGCACAATCTGTAATAACTGCTTTGCTTTTAAGTGGAATTATAGATTTTTTTAACAGATCTTTCCAGAATACTCTAGTTCACAGCTAATTCATGTTTCTGACAGTGTCAGTGGAAGTCTATACAATGAGAATCAGGTTCTGTATTTCACAGGAATTTCATTGAGATTAAAGGGATAATTAGATTACTTGGTCTCATTGCTGTGATTCTCTTCATTCTCTAAGTGCCATGTTGTCAATTGTAACATTAAGGAGCCAGTAAGAAATAGAGTTTATGAACACTGAGTGGCAGAATGTACCAATACAGAAATATTTTATCTTTTTATTGTCTGTTGCTGCTGCAAAATGTGGAGGAAAGAAGAACATGCCTTCAATTTGGAGATTAGGTTGCAAGTTACTCTAGAAGATTATTAGCCCCTTATCAGTTACTATTGATAAAGTGCTACTCTTTGCAAAACTTAACATTAACACTTAAACCAGAGAATTCTAAAATTTGAGGATATAAACAAGGTTTCTTAAATAGATCACAGCCTATCCTAAGCTATTATTTATTTCTCATCTGACCCATCAGATATTTATGGAGTGATATTAATCCATTTCTGCTGTCCAAAATTTGCTTCTGTCAGCTTAGTAATACCTCCAGTACAGTTACATCAACCAGAAGCATTAGCATGTAAAGATAAAATCAGAAATGTCAACATATAAAATGAAATACTTGGGATTAATCTCACTAATAAGAAATTATTCCATAAATATATTAATTGAAAGAGAAGAACTGGAAATGTTTAAATATGTTAATAAATATGTTAATAAATAAATGGCCATATGAACCTAATATTTGCCAGCATTTGTGGCCTTTGATTACCACAGCCTAATGCTCACAATGGTTTTTGCAGAAGTCTGACCACAAAAATGACACAAGTATTCACTTTCTCAACAACTTAAAAATAACTTTTGATGCCTGCATTCTCCACTGATTCGTTGGACTTAAACATTTTTAGTTTGTGAGCCTAAGAAACACCCTTTCTACACAAAGCAAAAAATTTCTTGTTTTTCAAAAATTAAATAATAACAGTCTAATCAAATAATTACTCTTTCCCCAGTTATGATGCTTACAGAAAAAAAACAAGAACACTGTTACAGAACAATTGTCAATAAGAATAGTTCCAACTGCTAACACACTTCCTAACGAGTGTAGCATGACCTATACTCACGCTTTTACTGTTTATGCAGTGGTTATATAATGACAGTGGTTTGAAGCAAGAAGGTATTCCAGTGATTTGTCAGCATTTTTCACTTGGAGGTCAATATTGACTTTGTAGATGAGTGGTTCTTGCTCTTTACTCAAGGGTTATTTTGTAATTTTGGTTTTGGGTTTTGTTTCTTTGCCTGTTTGTTTGTTTTTGCTTTTTTATATTATTAAAAACATTTGTTTTACTGTATGTATCTACAGCTATTGGAATCCTAAAAATACATTAATAACAGAAAGTGTGACATCACATAGCTATATAGTAGTCACATGACTTAGACAGTTGTCATTACAGTTGAATGACTTGAAGCAATACTCCCTGCAGTTCAAGACAACTTTAGGTAGCATCTAACAAGTCTGAATGCCTATGCAGTTGCTAAGACTAAAAAATACTGTGTCTTGGCTTTACTAGTGATGACACTATTATTTATAAGCTAAAACATTAAAATATAATCAGGAGGTTTATGCAAATGCTATCAGTAGTGATGGTGAATAGTTTCTAGAGTAGTCGGAGAAATTTTCCTATAGACTGGATTTAGGAACTTATTCATAAGTTTCTTGAAGAATTAGCTAAAGTAATATTGCAACAGCTAGCTAGCTTCTTTTTCACAAAGGACAGTACTAGTGCCATAGCCCATTCTGCCTAACCTTTTTTGCTAGAAAAAAAAAAGGCATAATCAAATCCATAAATACAAGGTGGCAAAAAATCCCATAGAAATATTAGATTCTCTACTCTATTCTATTCTATTCTATTCTATTCTATTCTATTCTATTCTATTCTATTCTATTCTATTCTAATTTTTCAAGAAGAAAGGATTTTTTAACTGTAGTCCAACTGTTTCATCTGTTTGTATCAAACTCTCAAAGATGTCTTGAAATAGTGAATATAGGTGGTGCCAGTAATTTTTTCATGGAAAATAACACAGAAAAAAAGGATAAACAGACTTGACATTTTTTCACTGATGTATTTCAACTTCCACCATTTATCATTCTTATATTCAATTATTTACACTATACTGGCATCCTGTCAAGACTGAATCTTAAATGTGTTAGACTGCAGAAATATGAAGACAGTGACACCATTGGCTCTGCAGGACAGAAACTAAAAGTTTGTGATAAGCAAAGGACATACTGTGAAAATCCTTTTCTAGAAATGTGCTGTAGATTATCAGATGTGTATTATCTACAGGTAATTTCATAGAAGTTTGTTTTGTTTGGTATAAAGATTGATGAAATATTTTGTAATATATTGAATTTCCTACCACAGAGAGATTGCTGAAATATACAGGCACTTCCATGAAAATTCTGATCCAGAATTCCCCTTTTAACAATTTGTAAGTCAATGTGGGTACATGGTATCCAAACTTCAAATTTCACAAATTAGTTTGGAGACCAATGTTGTTTTTCTGGGAGGAACTTTCCATATACCTCATTCATTGGCAACAGTTAAGTTCATCCCTGTCTTCATAATCTTCCTAAGTAGTGTGATCAGCAACTAGTAATTATCAGCAACTACATCATCTTAGAGTCTTCTGTAACAGATGACTATATAAAGCTCTTTTCACAAATACCTTTGTGGACCCCACTTCTGGCATCCCTCTTTAAAACATAAATATCTTTTCCAAATGCAACATTGATTTTTCCTGGTGTTGTCATACTATCTACTGTTCCTGATCTTCCTTAATATATCAAAAGCAGTTGAGGTATTAGAGTCTGGCAGACTCAACAGATAAAACTTGAATTTTCCAGCTTGAATAATAAAAAAGATCCTGCAAAAATGTTCAGATACCTTCCTACAGGGACATGGTTTTCATATTCAGATAATACGAATATATAGCTAAAAATGTTATGTTAAATGTTCTGTTGCAGCCAAAATAAGCAAGTTCATGAACTAGGCTGATGGGCTGCTTTGGCCATTCTTTTTTCTCAGTGCTGTCATTGAGAAAAGGGCTGTTTTATATTTTCGTGGAATGTATCTCTTCTCCTCTCCCCTAACATTTCAGGTAATATTATTCTACAGAGCAATGCAATGAACTAGATTTCTTTTTATCTATGAATCAATGGATAATAAATTTCTGAAGAGAAATGAATGATCTGGCCCAGGAAATGCTGCAATAATTCACTCCAAAAACCTTTGCTCATGTTTAACATCAGTACTGCTTTTCTTTGCATGCTTTCTAAGAGTGTAATTCTAGATAAGGAGACAAGAGATAATGAAGGCTACTGAATTACTCTTTCCCTTTTAGACTTTCAATAATTCAGTGTTTAAATTCTGTGTTGATGCCAAAAATATATAATTTTGTAGCCTTCTCTGATTCTCATGTGGATATAGGCCCAGCTGACAAAGCCATCCCTTTGGGAGCATAATACAATGCAATTAAACACTTCTGGAGAAGATCGGAACATGTATGATAGACATTTTAGATATAAAGAAAGCACTCTTATGTCATATACTTCATTATCTTACCAATGAATTATCTGTCCCTGTAATTACGCCTTTTAGTGTTGCATCACACTTTAGAAACCCAAAATTCTGGAGTACTTCTTCTCCCCTTGCAATTAATAAATGCTATAAAATAGGAAAACTGAAATTTTGGTTTCAAGATACATTCCAATTGTTTTACGTTTCCCTCCATTTAGTCCTACATACATTCCCAGGTAGTACATAGGTATATATAGACCTCATATATCAATTAGTTGCAATTTCGTATCTGTGAGGGAAGATGTATGCTTTAATAAGAAAAGATACACTTTTGGCAGGAAAGCACAATGGAATCCGATTCCTATCGGTGCTATTAGTCTCTTGAAAATCAGATTTGTCCACAGATAATCTTGAGAATAATTCGTAGAGAATTTAGAGACAAACAGCAGGACCTGTTTCTGAAAACCAGGAGTTTAGCTCACAAAAGGAATGAATGAACCAATCTAGTTTCATGCCTTCGTGTATTATAGACAAATCCGATTTAATCAATTTTGTAAATATGTCAATGGCTACAAAGTCAAAGGACCTGTGTGTAACATTTCGTTCTCTGGGGAAATCTGTCCTCCAGTTGTTGCAGGTATGCTAAAATGTGACCACAATACTTAACATTCTTTCAGACTTCCTGGGAGCACTTGCTCTTTAATAGAAAAAACAGGCAAAGTGAATTAAAATGACCTTGCTTCTTTGAATTAGTGAGGGTTGGTGTGTGCAAGCATTAAATCAATGGCTGGCATCAGCTTTGCTCAGCTGTACGGAGGTCTGTAGTCGTCTGCTCATAATTTGAGTTGTAAAATATTTGTCTTTTACAGCATCCAGCACTCCCTCCATTCTCCTCAGTACCCACTGTGCTAACACCTGTCTCCACTCAGACTTCTGTTTGAAGGTGGCTTAATGATTTGGCAGTAATGCTGCACAGATCTACAGTATACACATAGATTTCTGCAAGACCTCAGGGCTCTTGCTCTTCCCATTAGTGTGGACTGGTAAAGAATGCAGGCAATACGTCTTACTTTACTTTTAAAACTGCTTCTGGTTAAATCTTTATGCAGACATTTTAATGAAACTAATTTGGGGCCTTTTGTTTCCTTGTTTCTTTGTTTTAAAGAGAACTTTCAGCTCCTACTTAGTAGATGTTGAAAGTAGATGTTAAGTCCATATTCAATAAACAGTGAATCCTTCCTATGTAAGTCTGGCTTAGAGGTTTTTTAACTGTGTTTGAAGAAATAATGTTTAAAAAATGTCTCCAAAAATGTGATGTCATATTCACATCTCACAGTATGGATCCCTTCACTGAACTCATAAGCCTCTTGGAACAGCATTATCACCAGTTTCTCTCATGTCTTGGCACAGCATCATGTCAAAAAGCAAGGGATTTATTTCGGTTTAAGGTTTTAGGGTTTAAAATATTTCTTTTTTTCTTTCCTGAGAAAACAACAGTGATGGAAAAAGTTGTCTGATAATTGATTTTACCATTATGTCCTACATTTGCTTTGTAGATAGTTTTGACTGGGAGTTGGATCCACAAAGAGAAATACATATATGAATGTGTGTGTTTGCATATTAAGTGTTTTGTACTGAGATGAAGTTTGAAATTATTTCCTAAAAAACCCAAAAGGTCTTTTGTTTTACCTTGGTTATTTTTCTTTTTTAATTTTTTGTCCTTCCAATATTTTAAATTAGTTAAGTAGATGGATTTAATCCTTTGACTATGTACAAATATATATCAACTTCAAGATTTCAATTTTATCCTCAAGGCCTTACAACACACTTCCTTATTTATATCACTTTCATGTTCTTTCTCCTAATGCTCTATATTACTGTCTCTCCCTCTTCTGTTATATTTCTTCTATTAAGCTGCTTCCCACATTTGGAACAAGTTTCTCCCCTGTAAACACCGAACAGGCAATGGTTTTCTTCAGCAGTTCCTGCCTCCATAGAAATTAGCTTGGAGATACAGAGGTACATGCATATGTCCAGATATTTCTTTGTGATTTAAGAACGTCACTGCAGAAGCATGTCTGTTTCATAGACTTATAGAATGGTTTGAGTTAGAAGGGACCTTAAAGACCTAGTTTCAAACCACCTGCATGGGCAAGGACACCTCCCACTAGATCAGGTTGCTCAGGGCCACATCCAGCCTGGTCTTGAACACTTCCAGGGATTATGCTTCCACAATTACCCTGGGCAACCTGTTCCAGTGTCTCACCACCCTCATACTAAAGAATTTCCTCCTAATGTTTACCTAAATCTCCCCTCTTCCAGTTTTGATCCATTAGCTCTTGTCCTCTTGCTACAACCCCTTGTAAAAACTCCCTCCCCAGACTTCCTGTAGGCCTCCTTCAGGCACTGGAAGACGACTAAAAGGTCTCCCCAGAGCCTTCTCTTTTCCGGGCTGAACAGCCCCAACTTTCTCAGCCTGTCCTCATAGCAGAGGTACTCCAGCCCTCGGATCATTTTCATGGCCCTCCTCTGGACTTTATCCATGAACTCCATGTCCTTCTTATGTTGGGTGCTCCAGAATTGGACACAGTACTCCAGGTGGGGTCTCATGAGAGCCAAGTAAAGGGGCACAATCACCTCCCTTGACCTGCTGGCCATGCTTCTTTTGGTGCAGCCCAGGACACGCTTGGCTTTCCTGGCTGAAAGAGCACATTGCCAGTTCATGTTGAGCTTCTCGTCCACCATCACTCCTCCTCCTCCACCATCACTTCTCCTCCTCCACCATCACTCCTTCTCCTCCACCATCACTCCTTCTCCTCCAGATTGTTTTTGATCCATTCTCCACCCAGCGTGTCTTTGTGCTTGGGATTACCCGGACCCAGGTGCAGGACCTTGCACTTGGCTTTGTTGAATTTCACGGAGTTTCGACAAGCCCACTTCTCAAGCCTGTTAGATCCCTCTGGATGGCATCCCTTTCCTCCAGCATGTTGACCTTACCACACACTTTGGTGTCATTGTAAAACATGCTGAGGGTGCGCTCAATGCCACTGTCCATGTCACCAAGGGTGCCTGATATAGTCTGGAAAGTAGAAAGCAATCAACTTCTCTGGCAAAGGAAATCAAAACAACGATCATGTTGCATGTTGCTTCTCTGCATTTACACTTGTATATCTCAATAAATGCAAAGAAAAGAAAAGGATTGAGAGGTTACAAAGATAGTGTTATTCAGTTTTTGTTGTGGCTATTCGCTTGTTCTTCCAAAACTTTTGCACCTTTTTTTTTTGTTTGTTTTTTTGCTGAAAACTTTTAGGCATTTCTTCCCAGAATGAGAATATTAGGGGTAGTTTCTCCTTCCCTACCCCTTATTTTAAAAATAAAATAACAAGGAAGTTTCTGGATGAATGGATAAAATATAAATGATTTATTAAACATCATAGACATGCACGACGTAATTCAAGAGGCGCTGTGCAAGAGTCTATATAATTCAGCATAATGTGATCACATCCATATAAATTATTCCTCAAAGATCAAGAGGAGACAGAAGGAAAGAGGACAGCTACTTTGAAATCCATTTAATAAGATAAATTAATTAGAAAAACACAACAAAATGTATTTTGTCTATGATCCATTAAGCCATTGTTTTAGATTATTTCAAAAGAATTTAAAAGAAAATGTTCTTTACTTAGGAGCCTAATATAATTTATGTTACAGATACGAAATTTTTTTCTTAACATTTCTAGGTTGCAAATACTGTGTTTATAATGCCTAACAGAGTGCCTTACTGAGTCTCTTTCTGACTAAAAGAGTTAGAATTTAATGGTACTAGAGGAAGTTTGGTTTACTTACAATAAACCTAATTGTCTCCAATATGTTACACTGCAATTTATTATTCTTCTGAAAGAAGATACTTGGAGACACAAAACCTTTTCTTTTTTTTTTTTTTTTTTTTTTCCCCAACTGTTGCCCGCAGTACTTGAGAGTACTTGTAAATAAGAAAATTTAGTAATTTTAGTAATTTTTAGCATCTGATAGAACAAGTTTCAGTAGCTCTGTTTAGATTCTGAAGCAGTAAAGTCATTTAAGTCACTGTCTGTCTTTGAGGGAGAAAATAACACTCATCTTGAAGTCACTGGGAATACTTTCATGCTTAAAGATATGCTGAACTGTCTTCCTATTCAAGAGTCTTCAATTTAGTCTCCCTGTGGAAGCAAACAAACCTTAAAAATACTGTCAGAGAAAGTCTAACTTTCTCTCAGATAATTTACTGATATTGCATTGAAATTAAATACTCATTGCCATTGTTTCATAATGTAAGTGATATTACACTTAGATGTCTTTAAATAACACGAAACACAGAAAAAATAAAGCTAGTATTTAAAAACTGTCAACATTTGGACATGCACGTTAGGATTGCAAACACTTCTACAAACAAATAACTTTCATTAAAAAAATTGAGTTTATAATTAAATGAAAACTCTAGTTGTTTCATTCAAAGCTTTTTTAATTTAAGCTACATTTAATTTTTAAAGAAGAGGTATTTTATGCATGTAAAAGAGATTGTTTTAATTTCAGATCAAACTAAATATTCCATTCGATCCCAAATAATTGTTACTGGTGAAGCCATTTTTCTTATAGTTCTGCTTAGAATGAATTTTTATGAAGTACTGCTTTTAAGACCTTGCGCCTTTCTTCTACATCTTATGCCAATTTACTTTAGACTTTAATATCATTAAATATCATTAAATATCATCACAATACCAAGCAGAGCATAATGAATGACCTAAGGCATGGCTTAAGTAAACCATTGCAGGGGCAGGTATTGCTCATCTGGGGTAGCATGTTATTTGTGCTGTGTGCTTTCTCAACCATAGACTTATGTCTAATGTACTTAAAAACTAAAAGTCTGCAGGAGAAGTCTTCCTGCCCACAAAGATAATTTGGCTTAAGAAATAACAAGTTTCACTTCAAGGAAGACAGATGAATTTGGGGAACATATAAAATATATAGAAGATACACAATATATGCAATAAATGTAGACATTCACAATCTGGAGTTGGTTCAGGGGAGGCCACTGAGAAGGAATCGTTGGAGCCCTTGTGTTGTCAGGAGAGTCTGTAGGATCAGGGCTGGTTCAGCCAGGAGAAGAGACCACTGCCGGGGTATCAACATCATCCCTGGCCCTGACAGGAGGGGACAGGAAGGGTTAAGGCACAGCCAGGTTTCTTCACAGTGGTGTGTGATGCATGGGCAAGAGTCAGTGATAAAAGTTGAAACATGGGAGGCTCAGGGTTGAGACAAAAAGAAGCCTTTCCCCATGTGGACAGCCCATCAATGGAGCTGGGGCCTAGAAGGTTGGGCCATCTCTGACCTGGGCAGTTTCACACACTGACTGAGTTAAGCCTGAGCTGTCTCATCTGAGCCATTCCTGAATTTGCTCTGGTCAGGGGCTGAGGGTGGAGACTTCTCCAGGTCATTGTCGCCCTGAATTTTCCTGTGATCTTGTGATAATTGCATTACTTTTGCAACTCCCTACAAATCACACTATATGGCATGTAATTTGATGGACATAAGGTTTGGTTAATCCATGCACTAGTAGAAGAAAAATTCACATTTACATTCTTTTTTTAGTTTCACTTTCAGCACGTATGAGTCAACAATATGTTTCATAATCTTGAGAAGTAGAAGAAACTGGATCTGACAATATGAAGAATTTCTGGGAAAAAAACCCTAATAATAGTCAAAACCAACTCCATTTAGGCAAACGAAGGGCTCCACAGCACTAGTGTTCTTTGGGAGAAGGCTTCTTCACAGGTAGAATTCAAAAGTTTAAAAAGCAGGCAGTGGTTTTTCTTCACTTGAATAAAATAAGCTGCTATGCAAGCACAATAAACAAGATGAAAGGAAAATGCAGTTATTTCTTTGGGTTTTTTTGCTTGTTTTTGCCTTTTGTGTATCTGCCTGTTTTCTATTGGGACTTTTAGTGAAATGGTTCAAGAAATACTTAAATTTCAATATGCTTTGTGTAACATAGAATCATAGTACTGTAGAATCATGGAATAATAGAATGGTTTGGCTTGGAAGGAATCATCTAGTCCAGCCACTCTGACTGGGACAGAGATATCTTTCAATAGATCAGCTTGGTCAAAGCTTCATCTAACCTGATCTTGAACACTTCCAATGATGGGACATCCACAGCTTCTGCAGCCAACCTGCTCCACTACCCTTATAATACAAAATTTCATTCTTACATCCAATTTAAATCTACAATTTCTACTTTAAAAATGTTGCCCCTCCTTGTTCTGTTGCTACAGGACCTGGTGTCTTTCAATCTTTCTTAGAAGTCCCTTTGTATATTGAAAGGCAGTAACTAGGTGTCCCTGGAGACTTTTCTTCTCAGTACTGAACAGCCCCAACTCTCACAGCCTTTCTTCAAAGGAGAGGTATTCCAGCCCTCTGATCATTTCTGGGGCCTTCCTCTTGGGCTGCTCTGACAAGTCCATGTCTTTCTTGTACTAAGTACAAGATGGATCTGGATGCATTACTCCAGGTGGGGTCACATGAGAGGGGAGAATTGAGGCAGAATCACCTCCCTTGACCTGCTGGCCATCCTTCTTTTGATGTAGCCGAGGTTACAGTTTACCTTTTGGGCTCAGAGGACACATTGCCAGCTCACATCCCATTTTTCATCCTCCAGTATCCCCAAGTCCTTCTCCACAGGGCTACTGTGAATCTTTTCATCTCCAAGTCTGTACAGATATTGGGTACTGCCCTGACTCAGGTCAAGGACCTTATATTTGGCCTTGTTAATCTTTATGACATTTGCATGGGCCTGCTCCTCAAGCCTGTCAAGGTCTCTGTGGATGCCATCCCTTCCCTCATGTGCGTCAACTACCCACTCAGCTTCATGTCACCTACAAAGCTCCTGATGGTGCATTGAATCCCACTGTCTATGTCACTGTTGAAGATATTGAGTAGTACTGGTTCCAGTACAGTGTCCACCCAAGGGACATCACTTGTTACTGATCTTCTTTTGGACACCGATTTGGACAGTCCCTTTTGACATTGATTGCTGCTCTTTGGACATGACCATCAAGACAATTTCTTATCTATTGAATAGTCCATCCATCAAACCTATATCTTGCCAATTTAGAGGCAAGAATGTTGTATGGGGCCATGTAAAAGGCCTAGCAGAAGTCAAGA
This sequence comes from Hemiprocne comata, assembly GCA_020745705.1. NCBI lineage: Eukaryota > Metazoa > Chordata > Aves > Apodiformes > Apodidae > Hemiprocne > Hemiprocne comata. The sequence goes on along the minus strand of CM036616.1, from coordinate 70,083,964 downwards.
TAGCATCAGTTGCCCTTTCCTTATACACCAACATATTTGTTCCATTGTAGAAGGCCACTGGATTAGTCAGGTACAATTTGCAATTGCGAAGTAACGTAGCTGTCTCTAATCACCATTCTGTCATCCATATTCTTTTACATATCTTCCAGGAGGATCCGTTCCATGATATTACCAGGCCTAGAGGTAAGGCTGACTTCCTCTAACCGTAGTGAAAAATGGCTGTCGGAAAATGTTTTTTTCCTTTAATACAGCATTCTTGTAACTGTGACCACAGATAAATCTTTCCCTTCTTTACAGTATCAGCTGTCCTTTCACAATTATTACCTATGTCTAATGACCTTTCCTTTGTAGTATGTGTATTATTTTGTCAATTCTTCATTTGTTTTCAGCTTAACTCTAAGATCAATTAACTTGCTTGCCAATTTGAAAGGACCATCAGTTGTCTGTATAATTAATTAAGCCTTTTTTTTAACTCAAACCCAACAGATCTTACTGAGTTTAATTGCCACTCAATCACAGTGCAAATTCTTCCTGAAATTAAAATTCTATTCTGCAAAGAGAAACAAAGCTTCAACTGTTTCTTGAGGTTGCTTTTTGTGCCTGGCTCTATCACTCTTAAAACATGTAAACTGGATTTTAATCTTTGTAAATCCTGATTTTTAATTTTTTTTAATTAAACATCTTAGAAATTGAAACAATCCTGTCTACCGCAAACACCTTAAATGGTGTATTGCAGAAATGATGTCACAGATTGCTTATGTATTTCTAAATGGGTGCAAACTGGAGGGGGGGAAAAAAAAAAAAAAAGCAAACTTTATGGGTGCAAATTGGAGCATAGGAGGTTCAAGGTGAATATCAGAAAAAAACTTCTTTCCTGTGAGAGTGACAGAGCACTGGAACAGGCTGTCCAGGGAGGTTGTGGAGTCTCCTTCACTGGAGACATTCAAAACCCACCTGGATGCGTTCCTATGTGATGTGCTCTAGGTGACCCTGCTCTGGCAGGGGGGGTTGGACTAGATGATCTTTCGAGGTCCCTTCCAACCCCTATGATTCTGTGATTCTGTGATTCTGAACCATTCTGTAGGATTAAATCAAATGAGAGAAGTACTGGTATAATGTGGGGAAAGAAAATGCCAAAAGAAATCTGCTACAGGCCACCCAACCAGGATGAGGGAGCAGATGAAATATTTTTCAGGAGGCTGGCAGAAGTCTGAAAATTGCCAGCCCTAGTTCTGGTGTGTGACTTCAACCTACCAGACATCTGCTGGAACAATAACTCAGCCACAAGCAGGCAGGCTAGGAGGTTTCTCGAGTGTATGGAAGATAGCTTCCTAACTCAGCTGGTAAGCAAGCCTACCAGGGGAGATGCCTTGCTGGACCTGCTGTGACGACTTGCCTGGCTGAACAGGGAGCTTTTGCTGGGACTCAGGGAGAAAAAGAGAGTCTGCCACCTTTGGAAGGAAGGGCAGGCAACTCAAGATGAGTACAAGGAGCTTGTGAGGACATACAGAGAGAAAATTAGAAGGTCAAAAGCCCAACTGGAGCTCAATTTGGCCACTGCCATAAAGGACAACAAAAAAAGGTTTTACCAATACATTAACAGCAAAAAGAGAACCAGGGAGAATCTCCATCCCTTATTGGATGAGGGAGGGACCATGGCAACCAGGGATGAAGAAAAGGCTGAGATACTTAATGCCTTCTTTTCCTCCATCTTTAATAGTCAGACCAGCTGCCCTCCAGGGTATTCAGCCTGCTGAGCTGGAATATAAGGATGGAGAGCAGAACAACCTCCCCATAATCCAAGAGGATGCAGTCAGAGACCTGCTGCAGCACCTAGACACTCAAAAGTCTATGGGGTCAGATGGGATTCACCCAAGGATACTGACAGAGCTAGCAGTCTAAGTCTCTCTCTATCATCCACCAACAGTCCTGAATAACAGGGGAGATCCCAGATGACTGGAGGCTTGCCAATGTGACGCCCATCTACAAGAAGGGCCTGAAGGAGGGGAGAGTCCTGGGAACTACAGGCCTGTCAGCCTGATCTCAGTACCAGGGAAAATCATGGAGAGGCTCATCTTGAGTGCACTCACATGGCAAGTGCAGGATAGCAGGCCCAGCCAGCATGGGTTCAGGAAAGGCAGGTGTTGCTTGACTAACCTGATCTCCTTCTGTGATCAGGTGACCCACCTGGTAGATGAAGGAAAAGCTGTAGATGTTGTCTGCCTAGACTTTGGTAGAGCCTTTTACACTGTCTCCCACAGCATTCTCCTGGAGAAGCTTGGGGCACATGGCACAGACAGGTGCACTCTCCACTGGGTAAAAAACTGGCTGAGCCCAGAGAGTTGTAGTGAATGGGGTTGGATCCAGTTGGCAGCCGGTCACCAGCGGTGTCCCCAGGGCTCAGTTTTAGGTCCAGTCTTGTTCAATATCTTTATTAATTACCTAGATGAGGGGATTGACTGCTTCCAAAGTAAGTTTGCAGATTACACTAAGCTGGGTGGAAAAGTCGATCTGCTTGAGTGTAGGAAGGCTCTGCAGAGAGACCTGGACAGATTTGATGGATGGGCCAAGGCCAATTGTATGTATGCTGGGTCCTGCACTTTGGTCATAAAAACCCCATGCAAAGCTCCAGGCTTGAGGATGAGTGGTTGGAAAGATATATGGTGGAGAAGGACCTGGGGGTGCTGGTTGACAGCTGATTTAACATGAGCCAGCAGTGTGCCCAGGTGGCCAAGAAGGCCAACAGCATCCTGCCCTGCATCAGGAACAGTGTGGCCAGCAGGAGTAGACAAGTGATCGTGTCCCTGTACTTGCCATTGGTGAGACTGCAACTCGAGTACTGTGTTCAGTTCTGGGCCCTTCACTACAATAATTACGTCGAGTTGGTGGAGCGTGTCCAGAGAAGAGCTATGAAGCTGATGAAAGGTCTGCAGAACAAGTGCTATGAGAAGAGGCCGAGGGAACTGGGATTGTTTAGTTTGAAGAAGAAGAGGCTGACGGGAGACCTCATTGCTCTCTACAACTACCTGAAAGAAGGCTGTAGGAAAGTGGGAGTTAGTCTCTTCTCTACAGTGAATAACGGCAGGATGAGAGGGAATGGCCTGAAGTTGCACCAGGGGAGGTTTAGACTAGGTATTAGGAAGAATTTATTTACTGAAAGAGTGGTTGGACATTGGAACAAGCTGCCCAGGGAGGCAGTGGAGTCATCATCCCTGGAAGTGTTTAAAAGAAATATAGATGTGGTGCTTAGGGACATGATTTAAGCACTGAACAAGTAGATTAGGTTATGGTTGGACTTCATGATCTTCAAGGTCTTTTCTAACCAGGATGATTCTGTGATTCTGTGAAATGTTTTTAGTCTTACTTTGCTCTCTGATTATAATCATCAGTATTGTAATCAAGCAAAGTAATAGTCATATACATAGGTTACAATACTTTGAATAATTCTCAAATAATGTCACTCCTTTATTGTGAGAGTAACAAGCAAAATTAACAATTTACTCACCTAAACATTTTCTGAATTCTTCCAAGTTTGCAGCCACTCTCTCTCCATTCTTATTTCCATTTGTGCTGTGATGTTGGTCCCTCATGATCATGCTGTTACAGAAGCATTATTGCAAACAGGAGCTAATAATTTTGAAATGTGAAAATGGAGGGTTGTTAGTGGAATAGGTGGGGAAAATATAACTGTGGCTCCACAGCCCAGGCCAAAACAAGGTTGCATTGATTTCAGTGGTCACTCCACTCCTCTAACTCATTGACTTCAATTGGAGTTTTGCTTCACTAAGATTTTGTGATCAGATAGTTTGTTTGGTAAAAATGGATCAATTTTATAAATTCTCATTATGTGCTTGGGGAGGTCAAAATCGTATTTTATGTAAGTTAAAATAAAGAAGACTTGGGTTGTGGGGAAAGAATTGGAAGTGAGAACAAGAGTGACAGAAGATGAGAAGGGTGGCAGAAAGGTTTGTGACAGTACTTCATTTTCCCTTTCAGTTCCTGGGAAGACTTTATCTGCTTGTATTGTTCCCTCATGTTACTATCCCCTGATACTTAATGTTTTGGAGAGTAGAAGGAGATAACTGCTTTAGTTTGCTGCTTCACCAACGTTAACAATTTTTATATCAGTGATTAAACATTGTCATTATCCATCTTAAGCCTGAAAGTGTGCCCTAACAAGGTTCCAAAAGCATTATCCTATCTTGGAACTTTTGAAGAGATGTTTCACATTACATTCCTGTTAGCAGTTGCTGAATCTGGCAGCCTGATAGAGACAAGGCTGCTACAGCTCCATGCCTCCAACTCCACCAGTTTGAGAGGGAAAGCTGGTAAGGTTGAGCATGAAGTCCCAGTAACATAAACTTAAACACACATATACAGTACATATATACCCACATAGACACAGCAGGCAACACAGATCAACACAGGCAGAAAACACAGCATTCTCACAGATACAGGTCTTACAAACTCATCTTTGCCACTGGTACAGAGCCTGTTTAACAGACACATGCACACACACGCCCAAATATAAATCCCCTGGCAGCTGGGCTAAGCCACACAGTCTGTTCAGTATCTTCCCCTAGATTGTCCTGCTCCTCAGACACACTCACGTACACACCCACATGCATGCACACCCTGCTGACATCCACCAGCAGCTGTCAGTGCACAGTCCCATGATGCCTACAGCAGGAGGTTTGGATCCCTGGTCCCTTTGGGAGCCAAACTGTTCTGGTTTCTTACCCTCAGAGGCATCCACAGCCCGGTCCTGGGCCACTTGTCCCACTCACCTCTGGTGATCCTCCTCCGCCTCTGGTTCTTCCCCTACATATCCCACAATAAGTCTTGTGCCATGCCCTGCACCTCATGAAGTGTCCTGAGCACAGAGGGGCAGTGGCCCCTCGGTTTGTGATGAGATCCAGGGAGCCCCCACAGACTCAGAATGCTGGGTGTCCCACATACCTCAGGGCAGAGACTCCGTGGGACACCCTGGGCAGGAAGCAGGGAGGGGTTGGGGCTTCTGGCTGGGATATTGACATACCTCCTTGTGTGCCTATTGATTCCTAAGCGTTGTTTGTGAGTGTGACGGGGAGTGGTCCTCAGCCCTCGATCCCCTGAGGTGGGGGTGTGGTCACGGCTTTACCTATCTCAGTCTGCAACACTCCCACATGGGGTCTCTGGGGACCTTCAGGAGAATGCATTATCTGACTCAATATTGTTCCTCTCCACCCCTCTGTGCTCCTTGTGTGTAAACAAGTTATTTTCATTAGATGACCTAAAAATCTCCAGTTAATATCATTTGTTAGAGTCTGAGAGGTTAAGGATGAAAAAGACCTGTTTTAATTTCATAGGAAGGAAATATCGCTGCTGGACAGTGCTTTGTACTACTTAAATCTAATCATCTACACTAGGATCATGTATGAAAAGGTGTTCATCACTTTCTTTAAGAAATTACTTTGTTTTCTATTAATTTTAATTTCTCCATTATTTCATTACTATATTTTTAACTACATATTTTTGGCATTTCTTTGTTTGTTTAATGGTCTTTGTTTGCACCTTCTCCCAAAAATCTAATTCTTGTGAAGTCTTTTCTTTTTTAGTTCCTTCACTTAAGAGAACTCTGTTAATTTATTCTAAGAGCAGCTTTGTATAAATCTAATCTGTGCTATTCATACTGTTTGAATAATGATAAATAGATATACTTTTCTATGGGGCTGGCTAATTTTAACTGAAAAAAAAATTCTATTCAATGGAAATAATTAATCCACTTCAGCTTCCTTGAAAAGAAATCAGTTTTGTCTATATAAGCTGAAGTGAAGGCAACTTTGACATAAATTTTTATGTAAAAATATTTTTATTTTATTTGAAAGTAAAAATATTTTTTTAAAAAAAAAACTGTCTCTTTTTCATGTTCTCTTTTTTTTTTGCAGGAGCAGAAAATCTCCAAGTCAACCTTTTTACTAAGATGTGTTGATCTATATACATTGCCCTCTTGATAAAGGGCACCTATTCACCAAGGCTCTGAACTTTAAGGTACTTTACACCCCTTTCCTGCACACTAAGTACACATTTTCTATTTGCTAAATAGAGATAACTGCACCCTTCAAATCATCTACCAGATCACAATACCTTCCTCAGCAGTACAATTATATATGCACATAAGCAAAAAAAAGAAGAAATGGAGTCCACTGCAGAATTTCTCTCTGTAAATGGTACATATAGGCACCTGAGAATCAGCAAATTACAGTTAGACTCCTTTTGATTTGTTGTTTTAATTGTTAACATGTATATTTTTACAGCTGCATTTTAACAACACTAAGAAATTAAGCTGGAGGATTTCTCACTGTTTACCTCACTGGGGTACCACTGGTATTCTAAATAAAGCCTAACTGAGGCTCCTCCTGATCAAAGACTCTAAATCAATGTTATTGTTTGAGTGCTGAGGACCTTTTTCCTAAGTAGGTGCTGCCACAAAGGACCTTTGAACATTTATATCACTGATCGTTGAGATCAGGTTTTGTATATATTTGCTCCTCATTCCACATTTTACAGTCCCTTCCCTTGTTCCAGTAAACCTGTTCTGCTTTTAACTTCCATCCTTTAGTCTCTCTTCCATATTCCCCTTTTATGTTCCCTTGGGAGCGTGGAGGGGGGTAACAGAGAGCATTCTGTTCTCTGGGTTTTGGTTCACCCTGACCACTAAATGGAGAACAATCATGCAGTCCTGACTTCATTATACCAGTACAGAAGCGGAAACCACTAGAGAAGATAAAGCCACTTGTGGGCAGTTAATCTTCAGGCTAAGGTTCAGAAGGACCCATCCTTGGTGTTTCCCAACCCAACTTCCCCAGACAGCTCCCTATATTATGACATTTCATCCTTTATGTGATGATTAAACTAAAAAGCCCTTTTCTGAATCTGTGATTAGACCCTTAGCTTTTCTTCTAGTGTTTTTTAAAGCACTAGCAATGTTGCCCAGAATGTTGAGATCTCAGTCTACTGCAAAGAAAATCTGCTGGGCTCAAGACATTCTCCAAGGAGATTATGTAGACCTTTGCAAACAGACTTATCTTGAATCTGTTTCCCACAAGCACTGTTTTTAACTGTCAGATTTATTATGTTCACTGCCTAGTGACAGCTCTGGTGGTCGTGACTCTTACATATCATTATATTTATGTATGAGTCTTACATACCTATATCAGGGCACAATAGTCAACTGCTAAGAAGACAAAACTTTTTCAAAATTCACTAGATTATATTGTTTGCCTTGAGATCTGTTAATCTGTCTGATTTCTTGTTCTTAATTTAATTTTTGGCCAGCAGTCTTTGAAAATAGTAGAAGTACTCACCTAGAACATCAATGAGCTGTATTAATAAGTTGTTGTGCCTGAGTTTAGTGCCAAGGAAGATGACTTTTTGGCATATTTGCATGACAGTTACTCAAGAAAAAGACATCTCTAATTTTTGTAGAATGCCACTGAAATATCTGAGTTGTGAAAATATCAGACAGTCATTTAATTTTCCTTCCTGAGTTTACATACCTTTTGAGTAAATGTAGTCTCTTCAGTCAATTCAAACCCTTTCTGATATTTAATGACAACTCATTTTTTCTTTTCTTTTCTCAAAAATTATTTACCCTTACTAGTATTTTACCTTGATTTTCCATCCGAGTTCTGCAGATAAAGACTTACTCTGTTTATCTACAATCTCTTTTTTTGTGTGGTATTTAAAGATTTCCAGTTCTCCTTTCAGTGGTGCAATGGTTTACATCATCAGTTCCTTCCTCTTAATCATTGAAAAAGTACTTTATTGTTTCAGGGATTTCTTTTGCTGTTTCAATGGCTTACAGTGCAATTAAAGCTACCTCACACAGACAGATGGGAATTCCCTTTCACATGGTTGTATCTAGCCACACTATCTTCATGCCACATCTTAACTGTTACCCATATTGAGGCCAAAGCATGCAACATCCCAAGCAACGAAAAAATCAGCCTGGGACTGCCTTAGCTGAATGAAGCTGTGCCATTCTTGTGGCTCTAGGAGATTGCTCTTCTTGCTATTTTGTTGCTACTGTTTCGAATTAGAGAAATAAGAACTTGGCCTGGCATACACCTTCTTTGTTTTTGCTTGGAGGTTTTTTTCTGGCCATTTAAAAAAAAAAAACAACAAAACAAAAACAAACAAAAAGCAAACTAACATAAACATTATTTTATCTTGCCTCATCAGCTTGAAAATAACATTTGATTATTAATCTATTAATATATAATTCATATGTACTTATTAAAATATATTTATGTTTATAACCAGATACTTCCACTTTTCACTGTTGTGCACTGTTTTGAATTTTGCAAAATACGGTTTCTCTTAATGCTCAGTGCAAACTGCTTTTATAGGTGAGTGTAGTTTATCTATAAGTAGTCCTTCCTAGCTGGTGATCTAGATGACTCTCAACCATAATCTGACAGTTGGAACATTATTCTTCATTGAAGAAATTACTGCATCTGGACTTGTGGTTGATCTTTCCTCATATATTCCACCGATTGCACAGCAATGCAAGGAAAAGGGGAAATATTGCTTTAATATTTTTGGGTGAAGCTTGAAACTGAAAGCTCATAATATGTCTAGACATACTTTGCATTCATGGCTAGTATTTAAGGATATCAATGGAGGTCTAGCTGCATTTCTGTAGATAAGTTTCAGTGTAGCTTTCCAAATAGCTGTTTTTGACACAGGTACTAACTTTTGTCAGCACTGTCCAGAAAATGGCTTTGGAGTTCAGTCCTGCAGGGTGTGAACATACAGTCTGTGTTCCAGTAAAATAAGCAAACACAAGTAAAATTAGGATGCAACAAACACTTCCCAAAATTGCAGAATGAGAGATGGGTATTTTCTGTGTGACAATAAGACTACTTTAAAATTCATAAACTGTTCTTAAAATTCTCTATATAGATAGAACAATGAATAATTTTCTAAACATATTATTTTATAGTAGGAGTAGAGGAGAGGGAGGGGAGAGGGAGGGGAGAGGGAGGGGTGAGGAGAGGGAGAGGAGAGGGAGAGGAGCCCAAGGAAGGGAAGGGAACATAAATATTGCAGGAATGATACGATGAATAATAGCCTAATTCAAGCACCTGGCAATGGCCAGTACAGATATAAAATTTAAATATAGTTCAATTTTTTTAAACCAAAGGCAGTGCTTGCTGCATCTTTCCCAACACAAAGGGATAAAAACTATTTTAAAGAAAAAAATTTGCATTTACCGGTAACAACCATAAAAATAGTGACATAAAATATGAGCTTCTAGATGCTTACTGCAGATGATATTTTCTGACTTTCTATCCTGTATTTAGATAGATGCACCCTGAATGTAGTAACATGGCAAAAAAGATGTAAAAATATTTCAAAAAAGAAACAGCACTTTTCAAAGGAAAGCATGCTCCTTAACTTTATGAAGAATATGAGATTTCTACATCCTACTGGTGAAAGGGGTAATTTTCATTATATATAGCCTACACATGAAATTATATCTAAAAAAAATCCATATATCAAATGAAGGCCTGTCTATTATTTAAATATTCCACTTGGTTAAGTAGGGAGGATGTGTACAGTACTTCACAGGACACTTAAAGAATCAGTGCTATCACCCCTAGACATTCAATTTTCAAATTCATCCAGAGAACGTCCTTCCAACTTTGCTCTCCTTCTAGGAACATTGTTTTCCATTGAAGGTCAGATAGCATTATCTGCAAACCAATTTCCTTTTAAGACATCTCCAGTGACATCAGTATTAGCACAGCACATACCAACATACAGACTTCAGTTTCAAATAGGATCTAAACTTTAACTAGTCTTGGAGAACAGAGAGCTTCTCTACATACTCTTTGTTGCTACTGTAGAAGACAGAGAAGTAGTTACAACAGCTGCTCTTTTAGTTTACACTGTATCATAGAAGAAAAGCCAGGGATCATTCAAGCAGATCTGAGCAAATAGTTTCTTTAGATTGCTCATCAGTAAATGTAGGTGTGTGAAATATTCAGTAAGTACAGGTGGAATGGTGGTCAATACTCTAATACTACTACACTTAAAGTTAGTATGGGATACAACGATTGCTATGTAAGCTTACTATACATATCTTAAATGTTAAGGAAAGCAAAAAATGTCACTTACCAACCCATCAATGTGCAGTGTCAGATAAGGGATCTTTCAGCAACAAGAGCTAACCTTGAGAGGCATCCCTGCTCAAGGGATCATCACCAGCTGCTGCAGAGGTTGAGCTCAACAGCCCTGATGGCTATAGGTATTTATAGCATAAAGTGGCTGATCTGCAGATAATGGTTAGAAGCATGAGTTTTGTCAGTGGGCAATTCTACTAGAGGAAGATAAGCTGTATTATTGAATGTCTAGGGGTGATAGCACTGATTCTGTAAGTGTCCTGTGAAGTACTGTACACATCCTCCCTACTTAACCAAGTGGAATATTTAAATAATAGACACCAGAAGGCTGTGCTGCCATTCAGAGAGGCTTAGACAGGCTGGAGAGTTGGGCGGAGAGAAACATGATGAAGTTTAACAAGGGCAAGTGTAGAGTTTTGCATTTGGGAAAGAGAAACACCATGTGCCAGTATAGGTTGGGGGCTGACCTGCTAGAGAGCAGTGTAGGTGAAAGGGACCTGGGGGTCCTGGTAGACAGGAGGATGACCATGAGCCAGCAATGTGCCCTTGTGGCCAAGAAGGCCAATGGCATCCTGGGGTGCATTAGAAAGGGTGTGGTTAGTAGGTCAAGAGAGGTTCTCCTCCCCCTCTATTCTGCATTGGTGAGGCCGCATCTGGAGTATTGTGTCCAGTTCTGGGCCCCTCAGTTCAAGAAGGACAGGGAACTGCTTGAAAGAGTCCAGCGCAGAGCTACAAAGATGATTAAGGGAGTGGAACATCTCCCTTATGAGGAAAGGCTGAGGGAGCTGGGTCTCTTTAGCTTGGAAAAAAGGAGGCTGAGGGGTGACCTCATCAATGTTTACAAATATGTAAGGGGTGAGTGTCAGGAAGATGGAGTTAAGCTTTTCTCAGTGGTGACCAGTGATAGGACAAGGGGTAATGGGTGCAAATTGGAGCATAGGAGGTTCAAGGTGAGTATCAGAAAAAAACTTTTTTACTGTGAGAGTGACAGAGCACTGGAACAGGCTGCCCAGGGAGGTTGTGGAGTCTCCTTCACTGGAGACATTCAAAACCTGCCTGGACAAGTTCCTGTGTGATGTGCTCTAGGTGACCCTGCTCTGGCAGGGGGGGTTGGACTAGATGATCTTTCACAAAGTATTGCAACATGCATCCTTGCCACAGGTTGCAGTTCTTCAAGAACTGCTCTAATATGATATGATCCTTTCCAAGGGGTATAGCCTTTCACAAACAGCCTACTCCTGCATGGATGCCCCACAAGCTCCAGTTCCTGCCAGAAAACCTGCTTCTGCATGGCCTCTTCTCCATGAGCTGCAGCTCTTGCCAGTAGCTTGTTCCTGCATGGGATCTCCACAGTCAGCTTCTTCCTTCAGGGCACATTAACCTTCTGCGGTCTGTGGACTGCAGTGTTAATATCTGCTCCAGTTTAGACCTTCATGAGATGCATAAGGACTATGTGCTTCACCTTGCTCTTCCCTCTGGGCTGCAAGAGAGTCTCTGCTCCAGTGCCTGAAGCAGTCCCTCCTACTACTTCAAAAGTCTGTATTGTTTCCTACAAAGATCTAAAGAAGACTGGTGAAATTACACTCTTTCTTGAGATTTCTTCATTTACTGTATTAATTTTTACCCTTAGATTTAATCTAATCATGTTTGTTCCAACCTAGACATTTGACAAAAAGCTGAGAATGGATTTGATAATGGCTAAGGAAAGATACATTACTCTCTTGTAGCAACTCTCTCACTGCTTGTAGTTGTAAGATGCATTTGCAAAAACCTTTAGAAGCTTTCCTATGGCACTGACTGCATAGACTATTCATAATTTATCACTCGATTTTTGTTTGTTTGGGGTTTGGTTTGGGTTTTTTGGTTGGTTGGTTGGGGTTTTTTTGTTCATTTGTTTATTATTTTGTTTTGTAATGGTTTGGTTTGGTTTGTTTTTTTAATGCTTTCTGGAAAATGAGGATATGAAACAGTCTAAATTATGGCAGTGAAGGGTACTATGAGCTTTCTTGCCATGTGAAGCCCTTTTGAAATTTGAGGATTCCACTATCTAGTCACTTTCTCTGAAACATGCAAGATCTGTATTTGAAAATGGTAGAGGAATTTCCTTGTAGTTTTCCTTATAATTGTGACTTTCTTGGAAATACCAGTTTAATATGAAGGTTGAAAGGGGTGACAGGGCAAAACCACACTGATGTATGTAAAATGGAAGCAGACAGAACTTTTAGAAAATAAAGCAATAGAGGAACTGAAGGGGCTTGGCTTTCAACTCACAAAATGGCAGAGTAATTAGATAAAAACTTTGAGAGTGTTGTGTTTGCACCTTTTTCTTTTAGTAAATAACTTATAGTTTCAAACTTCTACATTTCAGTTGAAGCATGAACCAAAAGTTTAGATTCGATACATAGAAATTATGAGGTTTTGCAATACTTGTACACTTCAAGGCAAAATGAAAGCTGTCATTTTTCGAGATGCTAGATTAACACTTTCTTTGTCAGTCAGTCTTATGCAGATGATTGTCAGTAAGTTTTCCAGCTATTTCCTGAAGGCAAAGAAATGTTAACATTTGTGAGTCCTTGATCTGCTGCATAGCCCTTTTCCTGCACATGTGGAGGAATAACCCCTACACCAGTAAAGACTGGGGAAGAAGCATTTGGAAGGCAGACTGGCAGAAAAATAAGGGGGGCAGTCCTAATGGACGCCGAGCTGACCTTTAGGAAGAAAAGCATTCATGTGGTAAGAGTTTCCTGGGCTGCATTAGGCAGAGTGTTGCTAGGAGTTAAAGGAAGGGAATCCTTGCCCTCTGTTCAGCACTGCTAGGAGACACATCTGGGTGTTGTGCCCAAGTCTGGTCTCTCCAGTAAAGAGAGATGTGGACATCCTGGAACAAGTCTAGCAAAGAGCCATGAAGATTACAAAGGATTATATGAACATTATATACTGTAATAAAGATCATATAAAGATTATATCATCACTGGATGATTCCTAGAGGTACCCTCCAGCTCCAACAATTCTGTGATTCTGTGAATTTTTGTAGTTTACTAGACTCTTGTTTCCATGTATATCAGCTTTTCTTCATAAAATATTTCCTTTACTCCCTCACTGATAGTCTCCTCCTGCTTTTGGCACTATCATGCCATGGCTAGATCACCTCCCTTTTGCATTCCAGTCAGGTGGCTTTCTCTTTTTCCTCATGTGTCTATCGGCCAGGAAAAAGCTTTTGGAAATTTATTACAAGGGTGATTTCTATGTCTGTGTTCCTGCACCTTATGTGACAGCTGCTCCTGGCTGGCAAAATTAGAACTCAGGAGAGGAGACGTTCACTTAATTACTGCCTTACAAGGAAGAATGTTTAGTCACCTGGCAGAAATGGTGCTCACACATTCAATATGGAAGTTAGTAAGGTGTGTTCATGGTAGATTTTTTTTTTAATAGAATTCAGCTGTGCAACTATGACAAATTCTAATGGGTACTTGCAGGCAAAATATTAAGAGTCTTGTAATATACAAACCTCAACATATTTTTTCACAGAGGGGAGTTACCAAAAAGCAACTTCCTTTCCATATGCAGAATTTCAAGTCTTAATCCTAATCATATTTAAATTTATCAACTTAATGTTAGCAATAACTTAGATAAAGCAAGATTTCTCCCCTTAATCTTACTTTAAACAATAGCAAGATTTTACTGACTAAATATAATGTTCTGTAAGGCTGGTACCTGACAATAAATGGCTTCATTGTAGTAATTAAGTGCAACAGAATTCTAAGCTATTTAAAAAAATATTTAAACAAAGAAAGACTAGATATTTTCTAGTGTGCTAGCAGGGTACATATATGAGACAAATAGAAAATGAAGAAAATACAGAAAATAATAAAGAGATTCAGCCTTAAAACATTTCAGGAATATTTTGAAGCACACAGACAACTATCTTAAGGAGGTCACTATGGTTAATGTCATAAGAGCTTGTAGCAGCTTAAAAGCATCTAAAAATTAAGATTATGACAAAATACTTACCTGAAGTAGAATTCAAATGGACAACACAGAAAACTCACAAGTAACGTCTTTCTGAACACTTCAAATGATCATTTTAATACATGACTCTTGAGACTGACTGAAGCCAGCCTATCAGTCAAGTACATTTTCTGTCTGTTCTGTTTTAGCAAGTGTCAGAACAAAAGTATTGGATGTCATAATTTAATATATCAACACATCATATTTCAGAATTTTTTGCATTGCAACAGGTATATCTGAATCCTCCAGTATTCTTCAGGCCTCTGGGAAAGAATATTTTTGTACAGAAGAAAATGATTAAAAATTACAGTAACAGCTCCATGTTTAGCTCCTTTGCACAATTAAATATCCTAATTTAAATTACATTAAAAATACTTTGATGAACAAGAGTACTGTTGGATAGTCCACCTACAATGTTCAACTTACCTGGTTTATTTGAATGAGCTGTTCATTATTAGCACACCCTTGCTAGATATCTATACAATTACCTAAAATGGCTCTGCAAGTCATATCAGTATGCTGCTCAGCCAGGTGCAACAGGCTGTCGTCCTCATGAATTTAGACAAACACAAAGAAGTACCACATGGGACATTGTTTTCTTTCCTACGCTTATTATACAAAGTGTTCTCTTCTCTGCCTGTTGTGTTTTGTTTCTTTTATAGAACTCAAAGTAGATCCCAATTGGAGAATGGGGAGAATATACACAATGTAGACATCACCTGTTTAGTAACAGTCTTCTTCCATTTCCATGAGATGAATATGGTTTTATTACATTGTTATTTGTTTTTAGTGTTTCACAATAACCTGCTTTGTGATAAATCTGCAAAAATATAGACTTAAAGAGGTCTTTCTTAATGTTGATAATGCCTTGAAGTAGGATGAATATTATAAAAAAGTAGCACGAAAATTATAAAAAAATATACATGCAATTCAGAAAAAGAAAATAAAGCTCAAAAAACCCTCACACCTCCAAACTGTATGTTCGATAATGATACTCTGGCCATTAAATATGATAAATCTTACTACTTCCAGTCTCTGCTTAATCACTGTGATGCAATTACAATTCTGTTTTCACTAACTGTGATATACTTAGTGTACTTTGATTTATGGCACCACAAATTTGTTTAGTTAATGGAATATTTTAATTTACCATGCATGATAGAACACAGTGTACAATTATTTTGAATATATGTATTATATTATATTACTGTTGAGCAGTAGCCAAACTATGAAATAAGAAGAAAATTAGCTGTGTAAGCATTTCACTTTCAGATATCTGTATCCTAGTACACTTAAGTTCTTAAAACACATAGAGCAAAATGAAGATTATGTTTTATGTTGTAAGTTAACATGTTCTCTTGCTTAGAGCTCTTTACAAGGGCTGTTCATAATGGAGGTAAGACCTGCACTGCAGAGCTGAAGCAACTTATAAACCTCTAATCCATAGTTCCAGTTCTGCAGATTTCCATGGTCAATGGAGCTATTAATAATAATTCATATAAATTAGATTTAGTAAATACATGTATCTTTACAGGACTAGAGTTCTTAGTACAGTAGCTTTGAAAGTCTCATTCAGAAAAACTAGGTGATTCAGGGGCTTTTAGACTAAGTGTGATGTGAAAAAAATTCTCCTGTGATGTCTGAAAAGCAGCAGGTATATGACAGGGCAAATACATATACCTGCTCTAACCACTTGTGATGACTTCTTCTGTTGGGTATTTTTTAACTGTGTTTACGTAGTATCACCATAATGAAGTTAGAGACCAAGTGTCACCACAAGAATACTAACAACCTTAAAAATATATTAAACCAGGAAGTCCTCTGAATTCATCTGTCCTATAACGTCTGGACTTCAAGGTCACTGCTGTTCCAGTTACGTTGACTGCAAAGAAAATACATCATATGAAAACAGTCAGTGTATTTCTAGATTTCACATTCACAGATTCATTTCTAGGTTTCAAAATATTTTATCAAATATTTTATATATTTATATATGTGTGTGTATGTACATGTAACTAATGTTTATATTGTATATGTATATAGTTGTGTATATATTAAATGTAAATATATCATACATATATAGATTATTTATATTTGCATATTTTATGCCCTGGAAATCAGTGCTACATAATATCTATAATTTTAGGTGTGGTTTTGTGGTTTTTTTTCTGGAAGTCCATTCTTAATAATTTCCTCAACCAAAATTAAATCTAGCAAGATAAAAAAATCACATTATATACCAGAGGCAGTTAGCTGAAGCATTCTGAAAAAATGATACTGCAATACACTTCTCCAGTGATTTTCAAAGGAGCTTTTATTCCTAATTATATTATTGAGATTATCTTTAACACACCTACCTAAAATAACTGTTGCCAATAGACTTATATATGTTAATATACATTAATGGCAAAAGGCAATGTAGAAACAACAACAGTGTACCCCACAATAGGGTAAGGACAGTCTCCTCACCAACAGGGATATAGACAAAGTAAAGATACTTAATTCATTCTTTGTCTCTGCCTTCAACACTGATGATGGACAATAATAGGGTAAGGACAGTCTCCTCACCAACAGGGATATAGACAAAGTAAAGATACTTAATTCATTCTTTGTCTCTGCCTTCAACACTGATGATGGACAAAGGGGGCCTCAACGCCCAGAACTGGAGGACCATGACTGCAACAAGGATCAACCCTTAGCTGACCCTGAACTTATGCAGGATCTGCTGCTAGAGTTAGATCCCTACAAGTCCATAGGGCCTGCTGGGATCCATCCTAGAATCTGCCAAGATCTGGCTCATATCATCACTAGGCCTCTCTTGATGATTTTTGGGAGGTCCTGGGAATCTGGAAAGAACCCATTTGGAAACTGGCTAATTCTGTTCCAGTATTCAACAAGGGCAAGAAGGAGGACCCTGGAAACTACAGGCCAGTCAGTCTAATTTCAGTGCCTGGTAAAATTATGGAAAAGATTATTCTGGGAGGTATTGAAAAACACCCGGAGGACAATGCAGTCATTGGTTACAGCCAGTATGGCTTCATGGGGGGAAAGTCCTGCTTGTCAAACTTTATTTCCTTTTATGACCAGGTAGCCCACCTTGTTGATCTAGGGAAGCCAGTGGATGTAATATTTCTGGGCTTCAGCAAGGCTTTTGACACTGTGTGTGACAGTATCCTCCCGGACAAAATGTCCAGCATACAGCTGGACAAGCATACCATACTATGGGAGAGCAACTGGCTCACAGGTCAAGCACAAAGAGGGACAGTGAATGGGGTAACATCAGGCTGGTGACTGGTCACTAGTGGGGTCCTGCAGGGCTCCATCCTAGGCCCAGTCCTCTTGAAAATTGTCATCAATGACTTGTATGCAGGACTTGAAGGAATTCTAAGCAAGTTTGCTGATGATGAAAAACTAGGAGGAGCTGTTGAGTCCCTTTAGGGCAAGCAGGCCCTACAGAGAGACCTCGACAAGTTAGACAGATGTGCAATCACCAACCATATGAAGTTTAACAAGAGCATGTGCTGGATTCAGCACCTGGGATGGGGCAACCCTGGTGGTAAGAACAGACTAGGGAACGAGTGTCTGGAGAGCAGTGCAACAGAGAGGGATCTGGAGGTCCTAGTTGATGGTGAACTGAATATGAGCCAGCAGTGTGCCCTGGCATCCAGGAGGGTTAACCGTGTCCTGGGGTACATCAAGCACAGCATTGCCAGCTGGTCAAGGGATTTTCCCGCTATGCTCTGCACTGGTGAGGCCTCACCTTGAGTACTCCATGCAATTTTGGGCACAATATAAAAAAGACATCAAGCTATTGGAGAGTGTCCAAAGGAGAGCCACAAGGATTGCAAAGGATCTGAAAGGGATGATGTCATGTTCCAATATTCGGGTATGTGGTGATTTTTGTGATCTCACCAGGACAAAACAAAGACACTACAATATCGGGTGCACAAACAGACACTGGGGCTGGTGTGCGGTCTGACGAGAGATGGGGCAGAGCCCCCTTGCTGTCTAACACTCCTCACTGCAGTGGGAGGCTGGTGCAGCTGGACTCTGCCTTCCCTCTCCTGGTACAAGCCACACAGCAGCTGCACCCGTTTGTCCAGCAGGACCTGTGAAAAGGTTTAAAGGTGATCCCAAATGGTGAAATTAAGACACAAAGGAGGTCAGATGTCACATGCACACCAAACTTTATTGGAGTTACACAACAAAGTCCCTAGAGAGGATAAGACAGGGAGGAAAAAAAAAGAGACAGAAAAGAAAGGAGAAAGCAGAAATATGAAGAAAAGTAAAACAGGATAGTTACCACTGTGGTCCAGTGACATTTTTTGTGGGGAAATGCTTCGCTGCACCTATAGTATCCCAGATTTTTATACACTTCTTGCCCACTCTCCCCCTTTCTCCCTGTATAGGGGAAGAAATTCCTATGTCCTCGGACATAGGAGGAGGGGGTATAGTGCCAGACTATATTTTGCAGATGGTTTTTGTCAGGCTAATTAATAAGATAAGCCAATGATCTGACCAGCAACATGTCCTTGACTAATTTCAATGTGAAACAGGATGTTGAGACAACTTGGCACCACAGGATTAGTCTATTTCAGTGGAGGTTCAGTCCTAGGAGGCAGCTTGAGACTGACATTCTTTCTAAGTCAGTGATTTACATGAAATCTTAAGGCCTGGTTACTGCTGTATATACTGCTCTTCAAGCTCAGCATGTCCCACACCAAACTCCCCAGTTTGAAGATGCCTGCAACATTTTTAAATTGTTGACAAATCATGGGGTGGGGGTGGGAGTAAGGGAGCAAAATTTTTTGCTGGGTTCCTGAGACATCTCTTTAGTCCAGCAACAAATCCTGTTTAACTCTTAGATGTCTCAAGACAATCACCAGACATCCTGAATGCCAAAGTACACTGCTTATCTCTTCGATTGTTCAAGACAAACACTATATATCCCGAATGTCACAGATGACATAAGAGGAATGGCTGAGGTCACTTGGATTATTCATCTTGGAGAAAAGGAGGTTGAGGGGTGACTTCATTGCAGTCTATGGCTTCCTCATGAGGGGAAGAGATGGGGCAGGTACTGATCTCCTCACTCCTGTGACCAATGACAGGACTTGGAGAAATGGCAGGAAGCTGAATCAGGGGAGGTTTAGGTTAGATATCAGGAAAAGGTTTTTCACCCAGATGGTTGTCAAACACTGGGGCAAGCTCCCCAGGGAAGTGGTCACAACACCAAACCTGCCTGAGTTCAAGAAGTATTTGGATGATGCTCTCAGGCACATGGTCTGATTCTTGGGGTGCCCTACACAGGGACAGGAGTTGGACTCAATGATCCTGATGGGTTCCTTCCAATTCAGCATACTCTTGTGATTCTATGATTCCATGATTCTATTATTATGTGATTCTATGATTCTATGACTTTCTCAAGGTCCAATATTGTGTCAGCATTGGTTTGGAGCTACGCCTCCATGATTTGGACAAATCCAGCATGATGTGCCCACCTCTCCAATTAAAGTAATGTTTTGCCTTCTCTTTATGCATATTTTTAAGTCTTCCATTCTGACCATTAATGTGTGATAGAAAGGAGGACACAGAATTACTGTCCAAACACTTTACAATAAAACACCAGCTTATTTTTTTTGTTTGTTTGTTTTTTTTCTTCCTACTGGGTAGCCTGCTTAAAATAGTGACCTTGTCAGTTTATGCACATGGAACAGCTAGTAGAAACAGGCCTATGTAGGCTGCACTGAAAACTTCCATCAGTTATTTGCTATTATTATTTAGAAAAGACTTGTAATTTTATTAAGTCAGAAGTAGCAGAAATGAGAGCAACCTCATAAGCTAACAATTGAATTATTGTAGAGTCATGTAACTTGCCACAAAAAAATCCAATATTACCTACTGTTGGTAGACCATCTATGTGTTATTTCTGGTGTTCAATATGGGAATTGTGATTCTGAAAATGGCATGCAAACCAGTTTCCACATGGTAGTTAGTAAGGTAAGGCTGAATTCAGATTTAGGAAAGCAGATTAATAAAGGTAATATATTGCAATTATTATATATTCACCTTTTTTATCATGCTGATTGATTTACAATCAAAAGGTCATCAATTTGTTCTCTGTTTAATGCTTAGAATTTTTAAATAAGATATGCAGCATAGGTTTTATTTTCTGTGAAGGGAACTGTGGCTGTAATTTAACCATTCTTGGGGTGACAGATAAACTAGTACAGCCTAGAGTTCTTAGTCTTGCCACACATAGTCAATGAGGATGACAGGAACAGAAAATAGCCAGTTGTATTTTATTGCTAAAATAGACAAGGTCAAAGAAACAGATAGATCAAAAAAAGCTTCCTTGCTTTCTTATTGTGACTATAACTGCATTGCGTGAGTCATTAAATTAATTTATACCTGATGAGAAAAGGTTGTTCTCAGTGAAGAGTGTTTACTATGATTTTTTTTGTTTGTATATAAAAATATTAATTTATCTACTTTTCTTCTGCCTCTTTTGTGTTTATCCTGGTTTGCCACCTCCTTGAAAGCTGGAGTGTCCATCAGTTTTCTTACTTTGTTAAGATCTACTGTAGCTTTCTATTTTTCTTTAGCTTTTTCCAAAGCCCATATGAAATATTTTCAGCTTTATAATTTCCAAGTCCCTGTTCTAAAGTAGCACAGCAGTCCCAGTACCTCTCCCCTGTACAATGTCTAATTTTATCTAAAAAACACCATTTCAAATAAAGTCCAAATAATAAATTTAGCACCCAGTTTAGCAAAAAAAATTTGGATCTGCTTCCACTTAGATGTTAATACCCATGTTTTTACTTGGTTTGCCTCAGTTAGCCAACCTTATTCAAGCACTTGCCAGAGCATGGTGACAGTCAAATCTCATTTTGGCTTTCATATTCTTTCCTTTTTCAAAGAAATAAGATTATTTTTTCTAACGATGGGGTAGTCTGCTGAATTTTTTCATTTCTCCTATCTGGAGGGTTCCAGTCAAGATTACAATTTCCCTGCCATTAGCAGTCTTTACAGAGTAATAGCTGGTTATGACTACACAGTTCGAGCAGTTTGTAATGGTGTGAACACTTGATGATTAACACTAATTATATATAGCGTATTAGGATATCATAAATCAATGTTGCTAGTGACTAGAAGCAGTTTTATTGCAGACTAGAATGCAACTTAGCTTTAACCATTCTATTCAATGTCTTACAAATTATTTATAGAGAACTTGAGGAAAAATATATTAAAACTTCCAAAGAAATAATAATTACTAAGCAGTGAGTAACTCCTCTGTTTCAGATGGTGATTCAGCAGCTGTAATTTTAAGATCCCATATGCAGCAGTAGACGCTAGGGATATGAATGGATATGAATAACAGATTTCAGAAAGTACTTTGATGCATGAGTTCAAAATGTCATTTGAATGACAATTATTTATTACCCTAGCAGCACAGAAATGAACATACGTGAATAGGAATGAGATTAAAACATGAACTACTTTCTAGAAATACACCTACCTATTACTGAGCAATTTTTGACCACTGAAGCCACCACAGCATTCCTGTCCTACTGTTACTTTTCCCCCAGCTATTTACACCCTGTTTTACACCATGTAAAACAACAGTGGCTCGATGTCACTGCAAGGTACATTACAGATAATTAAAACTTCCGTAGCATCGCTGGAATGAATACTACAAAAGTCTGCACAGTCTGTTATGAAAATTATTTTGAGCAGACAATAGTCAAGATCTGATGTACATTCTGAGTTTTACAGAAAAGATCAGGTTCCATTTGTGATGATAAAATTTGCTAAATACTAACTGTCTTGTAAAGACTCAGTACCCTAGTCCAGCCAGAGGTACTTTGCCTGCAGCCGATTAAAAAAAGACTGTCATATTAGAATTATGCATAAATGTAGAAAAGTAAGCTGGTTGAATGTGAGCCAATTCCAGCTATGTTTTAGCAATTGCTACAATTTTCTTTTATATATATATTTTTTTGCCTAGTCCTTGGTAGATAGATGAAGGAGTATGAAGGAGTGTTTAGGAAAGGAAAGAAAAGCCAGCAAAGTAGGGTTTGATGATATTAAAAGCAATCTCTAAGCATAAGCAAAAAAAAACTTTTTTAGCCTACCACATGGTCACCTACTCAATGCTTATGTCTTAGGACTTAGAAATCGTCCTATGCTGGGGAAGGGCCAGTCACATAACTTTTACAATAACGCAAGCTGACAGATAGTGCTTGAATCAATCCAATTATTGATTTATATGGATTTAGGATTAAGGCTTTTATTACTATGACTGTCAGTGAAATTCATCATCAGCTCATGTTTCACAGATGTTGGGGGAACAAAACCCATTTTTATATGTTTCCCTGTTCCTTGAAACCAAATCATAATTGCTTGTCTTTGGATCTCTAAACTCAGTCTCGTCTTTGTGATGCACAGAGAAAACTGACATTTCTTACTTTTCCCAAGGTTAGCCTAACATTAATTAAAGATTCTCACTGTAGTTTTATCTCCTGTCCTTGTTCTTTTGTGGATATTATGCTATTTTTAATACCCTGAAAATGAATAAATTCAAATGTCAGACCCCAGAAAATGAGTATGTGTCAGGACCCTTGAACACGTTCAGCAGATTCTAAAATGTATGAACAGGATTTAATTTGCAAAGATCTTCTGATTATTTACATTTTCCAACACCTTCAGTGTGTGACATGGTATTAGAAAATTAATGACATATTTTCTTAACAGCTTTAGTGGTTACTAATGATCTATATAAATTACTCACTACCACTATCAGTGATATGAACAATCATTAATTTAGTTGATATAACTGGATACATAATGTCTTTGTAACATGTTAAATGAGAGGTAGAGAGAGAACTAACAAGGGATAGAGACAGGAGAGAAAACTTTCTGAGAGCTCATTTTGAGCGCCACCTTCACAATAAAGGAAATGTAAACAACAAAGGGTAAATCTGTTCATTCCTGTCCTGAGCCAATGACTATGGCTATGAGACTGTCTGGGCCAATGTGAGATTCAGTCAGCATGTGATCCCACAACCATTATTTCCAAATGAAAAGGCAGAAAGCAGAAATATGAAAGGTGTAACCATTAGCATACGAGTTTTAGAGGTGTGTTTTGCAAGTGTATAAATCCATTCTGATACCTGTTCCATTGCTCAGACTTCCAAAAAGGCTCAAAGACTATCACAAATTATGACTCTGCCAAGTGTGCAGATACTGTTATGTTTTCTGCCCTCTGCTCCTATCAAAGCCTTCTTGTTCAGATTTTCTATAAAACATTCTGCTTCTAAAGTATTTTAACTCATTTGTTAGGAGCATTTCTTGATGCTTCATTCCAAGTGACAGAAAAATGGGGAAAGTCTTTGTCATATCTGACCCTCCAGAAATAAATGTCACAAGTAATTCAGTATACCATTTTCAGGCTAAATGGAAATTTGTAGCTGCAGCTGTTTCCTTTTAATAACCTGAATAAAACAATGTGATAACTTTTGTATTTTTTTCTCTAGTCAAAACCATATATTATGACTGTAACACTAAATAGGCTGAAACTTCTTCCTTTTTTTTCTCTACCTTTACCCCATCGCCCTCATTTAGAATATTTTATTTCTCTTTATCACCTGCCTTTGAAGATTTTTGGTTTTTTCCACTTGTCAGTAGTCAGAGCATTTGACTAAACTATTCTTTTATAACAAACATCCTATCCCATCACTAAGATATATCAAAATGAAAAGTATAGCCAGCACAAAACATTGAAACTGTGCCATAAAGAAAAGTGATTGCTAGGGTTTATAAGTAACAAACTACATAAGCAGAACCCTGGAGCCATGATAGAAAATCTATCATAGAATTAAAAAAAATATTTTTGTAGTTTGGTAACTATCGAACAGATAATGTCAATGCAATAGAATGTTGTCATTGGTTAATGGTTTTCCAGCATTACACAAACATCAGAGCAATGCAGAAGGTTTGTTTTGACAAAGATGAAACAACTTAGATCTTTCTGTAAAAGTCAGAACTGCTTCCAGGAAAAAAATTGACTCAGATCACAAAATATTATATTAAACAAAAATATAATTTGTGTTCAAATCAAGTAATCCAAAGTTTAAACGGTTACATAATTCTCTGCTTTTCATTCTCCGTCATGATTAAAATATCTTTTTACCTAGAATTATCATACCATATTCATGGCCTAGTAAATGTCACATTTCAAAAGGTGTGTAGAAATTTTGCTGAGCTAACTGTGTACAGATGTAAGTGTATTAGAAAAAGACAAATGTCTTGAATAGTTTTGGTGTGGTGTGTATGAATTAAGCATAAAAGGAAGTCTATATTGATTATAAATTTAGGCTTTTCATTTTTTTCAGGGGTGGTATTTTACATCTTATTTACTTAGTTAGTTTTGATCTTATATTTTATAACAAATTTACTTTTTTTTGAATTTATATAACTTCAGGGGGGATGAAACAATGAATCAGGTTGCCCAGAGAGTTGATGGAAGGTTTATCAATGGAGGCATTCAAGGTCAGGTTTGATGGGTCTCTGAAAACCTGATCTAGTTTAAGAGGTCCCTGCTTACTGCAGGGATAGTAGACTAGATGACCTTTAAAAGTTCCTTCTAACTCAATGCATTCTATGACCCTATGATTCTATTATTAATCTTAAAGTTTAGATTTACTTGACTGCATGTGTTTAAAACAGAAATCTGCACAAAAGAATACAAGTTAGCTTATGTACAGTGATGATTCTCTGAAATTCATTTAAACAAAAGAGCAATCCTGTGGTGTAAAATTAAAAGTAATTTTTATTATAAATAGCATCTCAAAAATATAATAAAAACAGGTGTTTCCATTACCAAACAATGACAGCAAACTCAGACAGTCAAGTATCTGCAAGTTCTTCCTAACTAATGGACTGCGTAAACTGTAGTCTTCAAAAATCCTTATAATGTAAAGTACCTTATCATGCTCAGAATTCCTTGTGGGGAAAAAAAAAAAAACACCAAAATTAAAAAAAAAGGGAAATGTGTGGATTTTTTTCTTATTAGGATCTGAAAACACTAAGTTAACTAGGGCTTCCAAAGACATGTTGCATTCATAATAAAGTTATTCTTCAGAGCTTTGAACTATAAAGCAAAGCACTGAACACTGTAATCCTAATGTACATTATTCTTAAATATGTACATATTAATATATATTGACTTTGTAGCAGCTGTTTTGTGTATGTACACTCATTTTGATGCTTTAGATTTCAAATATTTCTGAGGGTGATTTTACAATTTCAGTTACACTAGAAGTGGAATTTAGTGGATATTCATGAGATTGGAAAAAGTAAAAATCCTGCTTGGATATATTCTTCATTTGATATCTGATCTGGTTTTGTAGATTGAAGCATTATTTGCTGTGCCAGTTGAGAAGTGCTGCAATGTTACACCCCAAACTAGGTATATTCAAATATCTATTTGATTGTAATTACAAACGAATGAAGTGCTTGAACTCAGTCAGTTACTTATTTTTACATCAAAAAAATAAGTCTTGCAAACAGTCAGCACTTACAAATATTTATATGATAAATTATCTCAAGCATCATAAAGCCCCTTCTTGTAGTAATGGTTCTCAAAGACATTTGTTTAAAAATTTAACACGCACATTCTATTAGCAGTAAATTATGTTTACCAGCAAAAATTGAAAGGATAATTTCACTCGATTACATTTAACTTGGTAGAGTAAAATGGCAGTTTCATATTATACACAAGGTAACATAGTTTATATGAGTCTAGCAAAGACTGATCACATTTGGATCCATAAAAGAAAGTGAGGAACAACTGTCAATTTGGAAGAACTTGGTCAAGGACATGTATCTTGGTGAATTATTCATGTACTAGGAAGAGCAAGGGTAATGTTCATGCCTTTTTCTCTAAATACAATTTTTCCTGACTATTCAGAATTTTTTACAGTTATTTATATGTTATACTTTATTTTTTACTTTTAAATGTTAAGATTTCTAATATAACTTTCCCGGAGTTGTTAACATTTCAAATTATAGAATCTTTATGCCCTTGCCTTTCCCTTTCCCTTTCCTTTTCCCTTTCCCTTTCCCTTTCCCTTTCCCTTTCCCTTTCCCTTTCCCTTTCCCTTTCCCTTTCCCTTTCCCTTTCCCTTTCCCTTTCCCTTTCCCTTTCCCTTTCCCTTTCCCTTGCCTTCCCATGCCTCTGCCTTTGCCTCTGCCTTTGACTTTGCCTTGTCTTGCCTTGTCTTTTCTTGCCTCACCTCACATCACCTTTTCATATGTTGCCATAAAATATTCTTTAAGTACAAAGTCACAGAACCAGAGGGACCAAAGAGGGTTGTGTTATCTCTTCATCCAGTAGAACAGGGCGGCAGACTCTAAATCTTACACCAAACGGTACAGAAAGGATCACAACAGAAAGGATTTCAAGCCATCAGGGTGTACCTTTCTATTCAAAGATCATTTGCTTCAAGAATCTGAACTTCTGAAAAGACTAAATGGCAACCTTTGGTCAAAAACACCCTGCAGAAATGCTAAGCCTTGAAGTCAGATGGTCTTTCATGGGAGAAAGAAATCTTTTACCTAATCAATGACCAAAAATAGCCTAACTCATGTAATAGCTAATTTAATGAAACCAATCCACTGGCATGCACACACTCTGCTTTTCCTTGTTTAATTTTTATTTTAGTACTCCCAAGGTCAGTAGGGAAGCTAATGCTTTTGAAGTTGGCCACATGTTCATAAACTCTAAGAACAGCCTACTCAGGGGCCTGCTGTGATTTTGTGTATTGCAGAATATTTTTGTGATAACTTCTTATTTATGCAGACCAGAAGTAATTTTGCAATAATCTGTAAGTTTTTATCTTAGAAAAATATAATAGAAAAGAAAATGTAGCATCATTATAGCATCTTGTATTTCTCAACTTTTCTGTTTAATATATACATTCTTCTTCAGAGGAGACAGAAAACTTAGATAAGAAATCTTTGCCTCTGCGGAGAAACAGATTAATCCTTTTTTCTTGATGGATATGTTTTTGCTTTTTTTCTCTGCTAGGTACCAGTTTCTGTCTGGGGACCACATCATGTGGTGAGAAAGGAGACCCACCACGTGCAAATGTTGGAGATTATTTGCCTTCGATCATCTCTGGCACATAGCTTCCCAGTCAGCCCCTTCTTTAGTGCCATATCTCATTCGAGCAAAAAGTCTGACAGCCAACCTCAAAATACCGGAGAGGGACAATAAATGATGGGTAGCAAAGAGGATATTTTAAGTGTAACTTCATCTATCTGCTTTTTGCCCTTTCTTCTTGAAAGCTATGGAAAAAGCCAGTGATTTTTTCTGAGGAAACACTGTGGGGTTGAAAGAAAAAGGGACAGTAAATGTCTCTGGACACAGAAGATGTGACTGAAATATTAATCTTGACTGTGTACCTGGTATGTTATGACAGAGAAACTAGGGATGGAGAATTAAAGAGTTAGTTAACATTGTTTATTTAACTAAATGCAGGGTCCATAGGACCTAGTAGATGATTAAGTGCTTGGAAACCAATGTGTATAGGGAAGTAGCAGTATAATATCCTGACCAGTGAAAAAAGCCTAGCAACAAAATGAAAAAATTCTAACACGCTAGAATGGAGAAGAGAATTGAGTATACTATAAACTATTATGTGGTATAATGAAGGAACATAAAATAAACTAGCTTTATCAAAAAAGGAAGAAATTGTCAGTATGACTGAAACATAAGGACTACTCTAGAAATGAAAGGGAAGATAGAATTAATACCAATGGAAGAAAAAACATAGAGGTGGAAAACCACTTACAAGTCATATGTGCCAAAAGCAGATCTATGTGATCAGGGAAATGGGTCTACATAACAGAAGCACATGCTGTCTGGTAGTGGCTTCCATACAAATTATGAGTAGAACACTGAAAAGGTCTGTTTTTAATATTATGTATTTTTGGTTTTATTTTCAGCTACCGTATTTCCATTTTAAAGTCTGAATATTGAATACCCAGAATGGAGAAATTACTCAGTGTTAAAGTGATCTTCAGAATAATTCAAGGAGTTATATCCAGGATTTAGGCAGTAAAATCGGTAATACCAGCATGTACACACCTATGTTTTGTCCGCATCTTGCATATGATGTGCCATTGCAATCCTCCTTGTCTCAAAATTGCCATACTAGAACAAAAATAGTTTTGAGAGAGGTAAGGTAGATTGTTATGTCAAGGATGACAAAGTAAGGTAGAATATTTTATTCTGGGAAAGAAGTAATTAGGCAGTTTTGGTATTAGCTGCATTGAAGAGATGGAGCTGCAGAGACTGTTCTCTTTACAGTTATCTGATTAGATTGACATTTCACTGACGACAGAAAAATTACTGAAATATCTATATATATATGTGAGGAGTGTAGGCAACAAAGGAGTGAAAAGATAACAAATGAAACTATTTAATAACTGGTATCAAATGAAAAAGCATAGGACATAGAGGCAGAACAGGTGACATGGGTTTGTATGAGAACAGGTGATTACTTAATAAGAGGATGGGGTTTGTTTTCCTTTATATTTGTACCCTTGACTAGTTGAAGATTATGCTGTAAGCCTCTAAGAACCAACAGCATCACAGAGAGCAGTACTAATAGTATTTAGTATTTATATAATTGGAGTGTATTTTATCACTCATAGCTCTGGATTGTTATTGAAGATGTTTAAGTCACATTCATTAAGATCTGATAACTGACACTGATACGTGTTACTCTGTATGCCAACACAAATTGTCATTTTTAGTGCAGTTTGGTGCTGTCATGTGGAAGATTACCTGAAAACTTAATGTATCCTTGGCAAAAAAAAAACAACCAAAACAAAACACAGTCCTGCAATTACTACTTTCTATTCTTTCTAGGACTGCAAGACTGCTGAAAAGACCTGTTTTCAGGCACAGCTGAGGTTTTCAAAGTCTGTGTTCTGGTCCCTTTGATGTAACAGAAATTAGTAAACCTACATAAAACAAGTACAGATCATGTATGTTATTGTATGTCTTTATCTTGTATGTCAGTATTGTGAATGTATACATCAGCAAGTATTCTTGTTCAAGCTTAAATCTGTCTTCCATAGATTAAGTTAAAAGATAAAAATAAAATTCCGAAAATCTTTTTTAAAGTATTTTTTATTTAAGACTTACACTCAAGGCACAAAAGTCAGCTGTCATCATTTGTATCACGTACACTGAAACACACAAATCTGGTAAGATGGTACATTATAGTGAGAAGAAGAACTTTAATTTTCAGAGCTTTCCTAAAGGACTCCTCTTCAGGGAAGCTATATTCTCTGCCCAGCCTTTATGATTTCTGATTCTAGAAGCTCGTAACTAATTTTCCACAGACGGTGGAATTTAGAAGCATCAACTACCAAATGCTGTGCTTTTCCTGAGAAGTTTAGGAAAAAGATAGCTGTCATAGTAACTCTCCTGCTTTTCCTCTGAAACTTCTCCCATGAATCGCAAATTAACCTGATCATTCTTCCTGGTATACTTACAGCCACTGAGCTTCAGAAACTAGAGAACTTTAAGAACATGTTTTAATTCTCACAAAGTTTATGGTTATGAAGATTAATTCCTTTTTCATATAATTCTGGGTACATGAATGCAGCCCTTTTTTTTAGCATATATACTGAAAGATGGAGTTAGAGAATAGACAACATTAAGATAATGCGGTTCATTAAATGCTGCTGTCTTCTTTTCTCTTCTACCTTCTTGTGAAGCTTTCTGGATTCTGCTCCATGTCATCTGAAATCCTATCCCAAGATACACTTCTTCTGAATAAACTACATAACAATTTATATTTTTTTATGAAAATTAGCTCAAGTATGAAAATGCACAAAGAAATAAAAACCCACAAAGATATTTCTGTTGAAACCAGTGTTCTTCTTGCCCTGTTCTCTTATTGTTCTTGCCAGCAATTTTCATTTAATTTTAATTACTTTTTCCTTTTTCAAAACCGAAATGTAAGACAAGATCTTTGACTAGTATAGCTCAGCATGATTCTGACTTCAGTGGAACTATGCAAGTTCACAGCCATCTCCTAATTTATCTTTTCCTGTTTTGTGCATTGTCACAGGCAATCTGATTTGAACAGTTCAAACTGTCTTGGGTAGAAACACTATCATCTTCACTCCAATGGATACCTAAGTAACTGAATTGAATATAGGTTGTAGCTTTTATTTACAAACATGGACATACATTGCACAGCAGCTAGAGTTACGCTGTTTTTTGTGTTTAGCTCATCACTCACATTTTGTAAAGATTTTTTCAGCCTAATTGAAGTAGGAAAAGTAAAGAAACTTACTTTCCTACTGGATTCCACAGATTCTTGCCCTAATTTTTTGGAGTTCAAAGTTTACCAGTCTGTCCAGGATATTTGTCTCATTAAGATATTTATATGCCTTAGCTTAGAGTTCAGCAACCTACACGTAGATCTACTCAACTTTCATTTAGAATCATAGAATGATTTGGGTTGGAAGGGACTTTTTCAGTTCCTCTAGCCAAATCACCATGCAATGTGCAAGGACATCTTCAACAATATCAGGTTGCTCAGAGCCCCTTATAACCTGAACTGGAGCATTTCCAGTGATGGGTCTTCTACCACCTCTCTGGGCAACCTATTGCAGTATTTCACCACCCTTATCATAAACTGTTTCTTCCTTATATCTAGTCTGAATCTACTCTCTTTGAGTTTAAAACCATTAGACCTTCTCCTACTGCTACAGGCTGTGCTAAAAATTTGTCCCCATCTTTCTTATAAGCCCCCTATATTTATGAAATATATGATGGAAAGTATCTTAGAATGCACAAGGAAGATCTGACAACATCTATTGTAATTGTTTATGCAGGAGAGAGAGTGTCAAAAACATCACCTGTACAGTAATTAGCAGCACTAATAGATCTCTTATAAGAGGTCTTTATCTTTTCTTGAGGAAAAGTTGCATGATACACCTTGGCAGAGGTCTCTGAGAGCTTAAAAATACTGTATGAAAGGCTTAGATAACATTTGATAATTAAAAGACTAACACTAACAAATAGGATAGAAATAAAAGAGGGGCTTAGGGAGAGTTAATCAGTGAGAGGGTGATTAATCCATTCAAGAACAGCTAATTTTCTCTGGGGTTTTGTTTTTTGGTATTCTTTTTTCTCTTTTTTTTTTCTTTCTTTCTTTCTTTCTTTCTTTCTTTCTTTCTTTCTTTCTTTCTTTCTTTCTTTCTTTCTTTCTTTCTTTCTTTCTTTCTTTCTTTCTTTTTCTTTCTTTCTTTCTTTCTTTCTTTCTTTCTTTCTTTCTTTCTTTCTTTCTCTCTTTCTTTTTCTTTCTTTCTTTCTTTCTTTCTTTCTTTCTTTCTTTCTTTTTCTTTCTTCCTTCCTTTCTTTCTTCCTTCCTTCCTTCCTTCCTTCCTTCCTTCCTTCCTTCCTTCCTTCCTTCCTTCCTTCCTTCCTTCCTTCCTTCCTTCCTTCCTTCCTTCCTTCCTTCCTTCCTTCCTTCCTTCCTTCCTTCCTTCCTTCCTTCCTTCCTTCCTTCCTTCCTTCCTTCCTTCCTTCCTTCCTTCCTTCCTTCCTTCCTTCCTTCCTTCCTTCCTTCCTTCCTTCCTTCCTTCTTTCCTTCCTTCCTTCCTTTCAATAAGGCATTAAAAATAAGTGATTTGCCACCCTTCTCATCTTCCGTGAGGCTCAGTAAGTAACAGAGATCTACACTTTTATGAGTTACACTTGTCAGCTGATTCAGCAGAGGCTATAATCAGGAATTATCATAATTATCAAGGATCATAGAACTCTGAAAATGAAATATGATAGTAGGTTTGTTATTACCTTTCTACCAGTTCTTCCCCATAATTTCAGTCTAATAACATAATAGCTTTAGTACTAAGAGGTTTAGGGTGTTTTTAGATAAGGTCAAACCTGTGAAGATTTGAGTAGTTTATTTTTGTATTTTAGTGCAGTTGCATATGTCCAGAGGAATGAAGTTTGGGATAGCTTTTCAAGCTGATCAGTGGTCAAGAGAAGTTTAAGTAAGTTTAGGTACTGTGACTAGTATACACTTTTTTGTTTATTATTTTTTTCCAATCTTTTCAAAAGAACTAAATGGCAACCAAGAAACTAGCAAAACTTTCTTCAATGCTGGAGCTTGAAAGAGATGCTACAATCCAGTTAAACTTGCTTTAGTAGCCTTTTGAGTAGTTTTAATGTCTTTATGCCACAAAATATTTATTATATATTAGTACTCCTATTGTGTGTGAAAAACACAGTGAAACCTGGTCCTGCTTTTAGGATGCAAAACTGTGCTGTATTCATGGACTCATCCTGAAACGGTGTAGAGCTTGACTGACTCTAGAACCTGAATGCAGCAGAGATAATGCTTGCTCCATGGGCTTTTGGATCTGTTATTATGGCATGGTGTAACTTATAGGCATGCAGGGCCTGGAAAATGCAGTGTCAGTTCCTTTCAGGGCTGGATTGTCACATGCAGTATGGAACAATTTTTCATTAGAGGGTTAACTACATGTAGAGACTTAGCTACGTGCAGAGTGTTAACATTTCTCACTTCTTTTATGTGGGCTTCTGGGTTTTACAGTGCCGTATGTGAGATCACTGATAAAGGTATTATTAAAGAATTGGTAAAATGGTGGCCGTCACAGTCCACATTACAAGTGTCCTATTATTCTGAATACTATGAAAGAAATCTAAAACCTATGCCTAGTATTTGGAATTAAGACTTGGTATTGGGCTTGTTTCATGTAATATTTTTCAGTATTTTTGAAGAGTTTAAGGTAAAGCCTACTATTTCTTTCTCCATACACATTAGTTAAAACCATCTGGTAAGTATTAGGCATTAAAGAAAAAAACATCTTATGCAACACTGAATGCATACATATATGCACCATGTATTTTAAATTAAACAGAAGAACAAAATTAATTCAGCTAGTCTCCTATGTTATCTGTCTATCCTCTGAAATAGTTGCTGGTCTCTGGAAATATATCTGGTGAGATGCCACAGTATTTACATGACTACATGGGATTCACCTTTGTTAGAAAATACATTCTTGCCTGTGTATGTTTCAAATTATGTCAATTTATAGGACATCCTGTGGATGTTGAAGAGAAAGAGAGAGAGAAAATCCAGCTGTTCTTCATACTTTAGCACTACCTGCTCCATTACTACATAAAGAAATTCTTCCTGGTGACATCAAAGAAATCAGATCTTACATCGCCAGGAAGACCAGATTCTTCATGAATTTTTACACAGAGTAGGAGAGAAATTTTGCTACAGGAGAATAACTGAAAAAATAAATTGTCACTGACATTAAAGGTAAATTGTAAGGCAGAAGGATGTACCCAGAACCTTGATTAGGTTTTTATTAAAATCTTTTATCTAACAGAAATACAGATATATACTGCTTCTTTGAATTTAAAATCTCCTGTCTACCCATCAGATAATTTATTGTTGACCAGTTAATGTCAACATTTTTTCTGTATTATGAATTGAAAAGATTTCTCATAAAATTGGACCCATTTGTTGGAAACGGGATTTACTACATTTTGACCAGCCGTTCACATTTTTTATCGCTAAACAGCCTGAAACCATGAGTCTTATTGATTGGATCTATTTACACACCACTGCTGTATTTTTGCTCTTAACATTATGCTCTTGAGGGGAAGAGGTCAGACTAAATTACTCACAGCTTCAACTTTGTGGTACTGCTCATTCACTGAGGATCTATACAGATACACCAGCCTTTCTGCTGGTAATCCACTGGGATGTATGATGTATTGCTTAATTATTGACCTGTTTGGGAACTTTTGCTTTAGTCAGTTAAGTGGCTTAATTTAAAAAAAACACTGAAATATTCTAAGTTTTATGGAGTTAATTTTAACCATTTAGAAACAGGAATACTGCTTTCATGTAGCCAAACTGAATTGTGCAAAATTCAGTAAAACTGTTTTTCTAATCAGACTTACCTGTGAAATTTGTTGGAATAGAACGGGTTTTTCCATCAGCTGATTCCTTAGAAATAGCCAACCTCTGCCTAGTTGTTATAGCTGAAGGAAAAAGAATAAAAAAGTTAATGTTGTATTTGGTCAGCTCCAAGCATCCAGCACCATTTGTGTGTACTTATTGACCATAGCGATATTTTAGTACACTATGGGAGTTGAAAGGGAGGCAAGGAGTAAAGTTGGATTTCTTCAGTAGGGGTAGGCTAGCACATTAATAAATATCAAATCCCAAGAAAGATCCTGCACAAGTTTGGGACTGAGGAAACAAAACACTTTCAGCATAATATAGGATGTTTGCGTCCTGAATTAGAAGTAGTGTCCTAACTAGAAAAATGGAAGAAATTACATCTACTTTACTTCAGCTACTACTGTCTGCAGAAGAGCTAAAAACTATAGGTGTCTGAAAAACTAGAATCCTGTTTGGAGAAACATTTTTAAACATTGGAGGGTGGTCTCTTTGACTAACTCATAGAAAAACTGGACTTGATTTTTGGGGCTTGAGGTATTACAAGTGATCCACTCTTTTGGTGTTCGTTTCACATACATAAAATAATAAGGGTAAAAATTGATATAAGGATGGCAATTAAATAAGTCACAATTTTTAATAGAAACATAGAAAATATCAGTTCTATTGGTAACATGAATTCCTATTTTTCCCACTGTGCTGAATTAGATTATTTATTAATACAAATATTGAGAAGATGCAAACTTTGTCTTATATAAAGAAACCCGAAAACTAGACATTTTGATATCATGCTAGTAAATAGGTAGAAAAAAGTCCCACTGGGAAAAAAAAAAAAAAAAAAAAAAAAAAGTAAAAATTTGAACTGATGTAAGGTCATTATAAAAGAAATTCTACTCAAACTTATTGTACATTTTCCCCCATGGTTTTACATACTTTCACAGACAGTAGAAGGGAAACAAGCTTCTGTTTTCAGTCAGCCTCTGAAATCATTCTAATTTGTTGTAATCTTTTCTGTTGTAACAGTTCCTCTGTTTCTTATACCTTAGCCTCATAATCAAGAGTTCATTATGAAAAATGTGTAGGGAAGAGAGCTTGCATATGTATGAAAAAGTGATAAAAAATTTTTAAAAATTATGATTTAATTATGTGTAATTATTTCATTTGTTTGGGGTTTTTCGCTCCTCAAAACACCAGGTTTTCTGTTTCACTCCTTATTTAAAAATGGAATAAAAAATTAGAGTATTAAGGTTTTTTACATGAAAGTAGAAGAAAGAACCAAACCAAATGTGAAGTCATTTGAATGTCTTGTCAAAAGGAGAAAAGAAGGAGCGGAGGGAGAGGGAGAGGGAGAGGGAGAGGGAGAGGGAGAGGGAGAGGGAGAGGGAGAGGGAGAGGGAGAGGGAGAGGGAGAGGGAGAGGGAGAGGGAGAGGGAGAGGGAGGGGAGGGGAGGGGAGAGGAGAGGAGAGGAGAGGAGAGGAGAGGAGAGGAGAGGAGAGGAGAGGAGAGGAGAGGAGAGGAGAGGAGAGGAGAGGAGAGGAGAGGAGAGGAGAGGAGAGGAGAGGAGAGGAGAGGAGAGGAGAGGAGAGGAGAGGAGAGGAGAGGAGAGGAGAGGAGAGGAGAGGAGAGGAGAGGAGAGGAGAGGAGAGGAGAGGAGAGGAGAGGAGAGGAGAGGAGAGGAGAGGAGAGGAGAGGAGAGGAGAGGAGAGGAGAGGAGAGGAGAGGAGAGGAGAGGAGAGGAGAGGAGGAGATGCTAATCTTAGCCAAATATTTTAAATCGTTTAAAATTGGCTTCCATGAATTCTTACATGCAGGGGCAAACTCTTGGTAGAAGATCCCACAGTAAGTGGCAGAAGAACACATACAAATACTGATTTTGAAGTGGCTTTAACTTCTGAACAGAAATTTGTCTCACTAGAAAACATGTAGGTAGAAAGAAATGTGTATTTTAAAATATTACATTAATGCCAATACAGGATTTGGTGTGATACTTACCTTTCTCCAAGTCATACCAGAAAAGTTATACTTTTCAGACAAGCAGACAGACTAACCATTCCAAAAAGAAAATCTAGGGATTTTGACAAGATAACTGATTTTCTTCCCAGAAATAAATTTAAACAATGAAAAGAGAATAACAAGGAGAAAGTGTTATCATAGAGTTGTGAGTAAAAAGTATATTTCTAAGCTTTCAGGTTTATGTAATGCTTTTAGCACTTCTTTTATGAAAATGTTCAGGATATGTCTGCTTCATTGAGAGCAGAATTTTCTGAAGACTATTGTCACCAAATACTGAAGTGGTTGGTTTCTGCCTAGTATTCAAATTGGAAATGGGGACCTGTTAATTCAGCTCCCAACCCAAGCTAATAGCCTGTGCTTTTATTTATGTGTTGGTAGTAGGCCCAGAAAGCAGTGTTCTGACTTTCACTCATATACAAAATCAAGCTATGGTGAGACAGACTTCGCATGCTAGCTTGTTTATTACTGTGCTGCTCCATTTCACTGTGACTCTGTATCCCCCTTGAAACCAATTAGGAATCCTGTTGTGTGAAGTACCATACAACCATGTCAAAATACTCAGGGATAAGTAGAAATAGCAGATAAAGGGAGAAGGTATTACTGTTCAGTTTAAAAATGCAAGCATTTTAGAATGAGAAAGATTAAGGGCCTCAGGAAAATGAGGCTCTTGACCTCATAACCTGTAAATGGTTCCCCAGATGCCACAACTGGAGTCTGGCAGTATTTGTCATGAGAAGACTCCTTCAATTGCTTTCCTAAGATGGTGCTGTATTTGCAGGAGAGGAGACCACAGAATCCAGGTTTCTTCCATACATCATTAAGTGCAGCAGAGACAGCACCACACTGAACCTAGTGGCACTTACAAGGCCAAAAGTTATGTCTATGCTTTAAAGAGCAAAAATATAAGAAGGACGAGATTTCTCTTGATAATATGCATTCCAACTTGTTATCTTCTATTTTTGAAGCTGTTGAGAATTTTGTATGTTAAAAATCAGAGTGGAGATAAATTCAATGACTTTATGACGGATTTTCACATCAGGGAAGGGACTGTTTTTTAGGTAAATACTTGTTTTTGAGAAAGAGAGGTTTTTTCAGATCTTTTTCTCCATATCCACAGGGTACATTCATTTACAAATGTGCTTCTTCAGTGCATTTGTATGTATGATGTGAGATCTTTAATCTCACATCAGAGTGAAATGCCTAAATTTATTTATATTTTTGGGAGAAAAAGTGTCTCTTGGTTTTCAGGGAGAGATCTAAGGTCAGGGTAGGTTTTGTATCAGTAGATCAATAATAAAGTTCCAGTGACTTTTGCCATGTTTGAAGTACTAGATTACTGCTCAGTACCAGTTGGAAATATTTCATTCATTCATGTTTACTTCACTAATTTTTAACAATCTACAGCAGTATCTTTTTCCAATAGAAATACAGGTTGGAAGAACACAAGGTAAATAAGTGATAAATTATATTATTGATAAGGTCTCCCCAGAGCCTTCTCTACTCCAGGCTGAACAACCCCAGCCCTCTCAGCCTTTCCTCATACGAGCGATGTTCCACCCCTCTGATCATTTCTGTGTCCCTCCTCTGGACCTGGTCCAATAGGCTCATTTCTTTTCTGTGCTGAGGACTCCAGGGCTGGATGCAGTATCTGGATCCATCTGGATTCCAGATGGAGTCTCATGAAAGTGGCTAGATCCAAGCTTTTTACCTTTACACAGAATGTCTCCAAGAGAATTCTTGTTGAACTAGAACAGAGGATAACAAAAAGCAAGAATTTAAAAAAAAAAAAAAAAAGTTATAATAAATTCAATAACTGATATTTTAAAGAAAAAAGTTATCAATATATCCTAATGGGAAAACACACAAAATTATCATTAACACACACACACTAATCAACATGCCTGGAAAACATTAAAACAATATGAACCAGATTTGAGGAGTATACTGATGAGGCAGAATAGATGTTGTGGCCATGGACATAACACTAGAGCAGAACAGGAAAAACTCAGGTATTTCTTTAAAAAAACCCTCTAAACCAACAGTACTTAAATGACACCTGATTTTACTAACTATAATTTATAACAAATTGACAATCAAAGTCTTAACAGAACAACAGAACCTGAAAGTGGAAGTAGAAGTTCAGGACCTATCAAAATGGAAGTAAAAGGCATAAGCAAAATATATGGTTGAAAGAATTATGAAATTTTGAAGTCTTGACAAATATCTCTAGGTAATTCTGGTGCTAGTATCAGTAAAAAAAATAAATAAATAACAAATTGAAAAAATTAAAACCATTCTCCTGTCTTTTAAATATTTTAATTGGAAAATGTTAATTTCAGTGAAATACTACGCTATACACTTGCTTGCCAGTGACATTTTCTTGGCATTCCTCCTGACAATGGGGAACACCTCCCACAGATGGCAGCCCCAGGTCCCAAATACTTACTCTATGCCAGGCCAGAATGGCCCTGGACAACTTTAGAAAAAAATTATTGATGTAGAACAGAACTGTAATTTTTCTTTGTGACTTACTCAAAACTTCATTTTAAAATATTTGTAAGTTCATGGCTGTGTGATTCTGTGATCTTTTTAATAATGAGTTTGATATTAAAAGAGTGGTATTATTTTATCTGCATCTTCTTAAAATTTTTGCAGCATTTGATAGAAATTATGCCAGACCTTTCTATAAAATGACAAAGTAATTTACAAAAATGGCATACATACAGTCCTTTCACTGTATCACTTTTTGACCACTGTTTCTTTCAGAATTAGTATTTTACTGTTGCTCTCTCCACTTTCACCTTCCCATGTCACCTTTTCACGCTCTATTTTTATGAAATATATTTCTATTTTCTGATATATTGAATTTCGACACAGAAAACATGCAAGCAAATCCAAAATATTTAATATTTTTAAAACTTTCAAAGTATTTGTTTGAGATAATTTTGTTTAACTAATATACCAACTTCTATCCTTTCATAAATTTCGTATTTCAAGAGGCATGCCTTTTCTGTGAATGTCTCCAAACAAGAAATATCTCAATATATGCATATATGTCTAGGAGAAAGAAACCCAACTTTTCGTCACATTCTGTACTCGGTTTTCTTCCACCAAATCCTTTTTTATTTCCAGACCACCTCTTTTAAATTCATTCTAGCATCAATACAGGAATTAGTATCAGAATGTCAACTGCCATGACTCCTTTACATGGAGAATTCAAGCCCTGTAAATTGAGTTATTCTTGAAGTCAGTGAAAATCTTTGCTTCCAGTTGTTTATTCCACTATTAGCAAATTACTAGTCTGAAGCTCATTCTGGGCATCTGATGTAACTTTGAGTCTTGCTAGTTGGAATCTAGAGAATCACTAGAGGCACAACCTGGCAATGATTATATGTAACATTGAAAAAATACAAAAAAACATACTGGTAGTCACTTGTGACACAAGCTAATGCTGAAGTTGGGTCTACACTTGCAAGGCGATTATATTAGTAATCACAAGAAAGCTATAAATATGTTATAAATACCCTATATATAACAGCTATAAATACGATATGTATCATATGAATAGTAGTGTCCTGGTTTGAGCCAGAGTGAAGCAAACTTTCTCTTTGTTGATTTGTTTTTTTTTCAGTGAACTTTTTTACCAACACAGTGGACTGATAATAACCAAGGTCACTTCTGACTGTCGGCAGCCTCCCCCCCATGGGGGAGCAGATTGAACCAAAGGCAGGATCAGCAAATCAGGATATTCTCTTCTCATCATATTTTCTCTATTCGGCTTTCGATATAGGTTAAGACATGATGGAACTCAAGCCTTTCGTTTTTCCTCTCTCTCTCTTTTTCTGCTTACTGTCACTTCTATCACCCTTTCTTTGGCTCTCTTTTTTTTTTTTTTTTCCCATTTTTCTTCATAGCTAATACCCAAGGACCCCATCCGTGCACCTGGACACTCCCCCCTTCAGCTGGGAGTCACCAGGGAGAAGAGTTGCTGTGAGAGTTGCTGGGGGAGAAGGGAGGGGATCGGGTGTTGCACATCCCTTTATAAATATATATATATTCCCTTATCACGAATAATTAAAATCAATCTGTTTCACTTTTCAACCCAGAAAGTCTCTCTTTCTCATTTTTTCTCCCTCTTTCCCTACCTTGGGGAAGGGGGGTGGGACTGTTAGCATTATTGTTATTGGTTTGACTGCCAACACGGAGCCAAACCGTGACAAATAGGTCATTAAAGCCGAGTTTTTAAATCAGGTAAAAAGAGTTTAAACAGGTAAAATGTGGTTTTGCATTGCATCTGTATTGGAAGTCCTCACTCAGAAACAAGATTTGCCTGGAAAAGACACTTCTTAGAAGCTACTTAACATCTCCAACATGTTTCTATGATGGTTATAGAATCATAGAACAGTTTGGGTTTGAAGGCACCTTAAAGATCATCTTGTTCCAACCCCCTGCATGGGCAGGGACACCTCCCACTAGATCAGGTAACTTGGATGTCCCATCCAACCTGGTCTTGAACATTTCCAGGGATGAGGCATTAAAGCTTTGCTGGGCAACCTGTTCCAGTGTCTCATCACCCTCACACTGAAGAATTTCTTCCTATTATTTAACCTAAATTTACCCTGTTCCAGTTTGAAACCATTACCACTCATCCTCTCACTACATGCCCTTGTAAAAAGTCCCCTCCCCAGCTTTCTAGGTCTCTCCAGGGCCTTCTCCTTTCTAGGCTGAACAACCTCAACTCTCCCAGCCTGTGTTCATTGGAGAGATCCTCCAGCCCTCTGGTAATTTTTGTGGACCTCCTCTGGACTCACTCCAACAGCTCCATGTCCTTCTTGTGTTGGGGGCTCCAGAACTGGACACAGTTCTCCAGGTGGGGTCTTACAAGAGTGGAGTAGAGGGGGAGAATCACCTTCCTTGGTCTGCTGGCCATGCTTCTTTTGATGCAGCCCAGGACACGGTTGGCTTTCTGGGCTGCAAGTTCGTCTTAATTTTTAGAGGAGGTGTCAACACAACTGAGTCCTTTTCACTCCCTGTGACTTCAGTCTGTTGAGTTAAGGCACCCAGTGGGATAAGTTAAGGGGCTTAATGGAATGAGTTGGAGGTCACCTGCACTACCCATGAGAAGCTAAAAGCTTGGGCTGCCTTCCTTCCCTGAGGAGCTGCTTTTCAGTAGAGTGTAGTATCACTGATGGCAACCAGAAAGCAGGTATTGGGGAAAGAGCTAATCTTTCCATGGAATACTTAATCTTAATTAACAATTTAAGGAATTTTTATCATGGAGGTTTCATTACATCAATGCTTGTATATCTCAACAGGATGAATTATTAAATTGTTCAGTTATTTGGGCAGAGAACTTTTAGCTTCCACACAATTCTTGGCAGTTTATTGAACTGTCTGTTTTCATTATTTGTGGAAAAGCAAGGTATCTCATTTGTTTTAAATTTGCTCCAAGACAGTGTCAATGAATGACTTCGGATCACCCTTTCCTAAAACAAGTACTGTGTATTTATCATTGATACTATCTGAGGAGATCTGTTTGCTTAGGAAATCCTTCTTTGCAAAAATCTTAATGCTTAGAAGTGTATATAAAATTACATATTTTATACACATGTATAAAAATGTTTATTTTGTACAGTTTTCTTTTCATATCAGATTATTTAACATATCCTATTTCCTTCACATTCAGCAGTCCCTACAGAAGAATTAAGATACTACATAAAAGCAAGAATGAGAACAGGCAAAACAGGCCACCAAGGCAATACATTAGTTGTTTGCCTAGATTTTTTGAGGACTTTGTCTCTGGTTTCATCAGACTCTTGTTATGAAGAATGCAGAAATGTCAAGTACTTAAAATTTAATTAGGCCTTGCTTGCAAGGGTTGCTAACTAATGATTGAAAGAAAAAGTTTGAAAACCCTGAGAAGAGGAAAAAAATTCTCTCCAACTTCTTACCAATTTATTTATCTTGTGTTTTAATATCACTACTAGAAGTACATGCTTAGAACTATGATTTCTTAACAAAAAATAAAAAAAACCCACAACAACTAGATTTGCAAATAAAGCACCACATATTTCTCTACCATTTACTACTGAACTTACTCTGATGACATCAGCAGGTATTTATGATCCTGGGATGTTTGAGAGTGGAGGGATACCTTAAGCAACACTTTTACTTAATTGTTAAAAATAAGGAAATAGATAAATAAGAAATAAGTAGGCAGAGCTTTTTTTTTAATATTCCAAAGCCATTCAGTGTCTGAAATGAAATTACTTGGACACTATCATTTATCCACGTTTTACAGCTGGACAATAAGCTTTGAAACCACAGAAAAAGTGTGTAAAATGCAGACTATTAAGAGAGGGTAATATTAGCTTCATGAATTTATGCAACTGAAGCAGTGGGAAGGAATCTCTTTTTATCTAAAAACTCCTTACTGCTGCAAAATAAGGCAGAATGGGGCTAGCATACCTTGAACATACAACAAACTCCATACCTTTGATAGAAAGTGCTTTATCATATAATTCTATTACAATAGCTATCACTACAGAAATGTTACATGAGCGATAAAATAATGTGTTACAAGTAGAAGTAATTAATATTAAACCTCCCCTTAAAGATGTATTTGCCTGCTCAGGGTTGTTACTAAATTAACTGTTGTCCATTTTATACACTGGAAGATAAACAGATAACTTAAACAGATAACTAAATAGAGAATTCCACTGAATTCTGAATTACTTGTTTATATTACTTAAACATGTATGACGTAATGATGATGTAGCTCATATTACCAGAAATTGATTAGATAAAAAAGACTTAAACTCTATAAATATAAATAATAAACTAGAGATATAAACACTGGTAGTATAATACTGCCTGACAGTCTCATGATATGATAGAGACAGCATTAGAACAACTCATTTTGTTGTGTTTCTGTTCCCCATTCATCACCCCAACTTTTCACTTCTGCTGGATGTGTGATTACAACACACGTGGTTTGTGAGCCATTAACTTTAATTCACTATGGAGCAAATAGTTTTAATACTGTTCTCAGTTGCCTCTTCTATTTTACTGGTAAAGATTTCTGGTTTCAGCATTTGAGTTGGAGGTTCAATCCCAAGCATTGTCAGAAATTACAGCTACCTGACAGGAGCTAGTACACGATGGATTAGGACAGTGAATTTAGTAACAACCATGCTCAGACAAACACATCTTTAAGGACAGATCTTAAATAAAGTGATGAGAAAAAGCTGGTCTTCACAATGAACTGCAGGGGAATCTCTGCTCTGGCCCTGGAAGCATCTCACCCATTTCCTTCTTCCTTCTTCCTTCACCCTGACCTTGGTGCCTATAGGGCTGTTTTTCTCAAAGATTTTTACTCTTCTCTCTCACAGCTGCTGGACAGCTTTTTTTACCCTTGATCAAGTAGGTTTTCCTTACTAGGTTGGCTGAATGTCTCAACTGTGCCCTGCGGTGAGTCCATTGCATGAGTCTGGAAGCAGCTGAATCCAACATGGGGCATTCTGTTGCTCCTCCTCGCCAAGGCCACCACTGCAGCAGTCTCCTCTGCTATGAACACTTTGCCACATAAACACATTTGCAAAGCCATTATGTGAGTCACCAGCTTTTACAGTGTAGGCAAATGTGTTGTAAGCTGACCAGCCTATATTTTATATCTTGATCATTAGGACCAATGAAATCTTAGGATCACAATTCATAATTTGCACTCATGCACCTTCTATCTTTCATGAAGCATAATTTTTTTCAGATCTTCAGTTACTGAATTAGCAGCATAACGCTGAAATATATCTCTGGGTAACTAAAGGGTGGAGGTCCCTCATCTCAGGCTAGAGGCTTATTGTTAAGACACTTCCTTGTTAAGATACTCTTTGCTTGCTGCATCCTCTGCAATGTTTGAAGGAGCAGATGGGAGTAGGATGGCAGTGTGACTTTTAAACTATACCAGTGGCAACAGCATCAGCTGGAGTTTGCTCAGATGCCTGCAAGAGCTGAGAGTGCCAGATCATGAGAGGTGCTCTGGCTATGTAAATTACATGAACTTTTGATATACACAAACTTGCTGT
The DNA here is from genome assembly GCA_020745705.1 of Hemiprocne comata. Lineage (NCBI taxonomy): Eukaryota > Metazoa > Chordata > Aves > Apodiformes > Apodidae > Hemiprocne > Hemiprocne comata. The sequence continues at coordinate 70,039,656 of CM036616.1, read as the reverse complement.
AGACTGCATATGGAAAGAAAGAATAATCCATATCACTTTACTACACTTAGCTTTTCTATGTTTACCCATTGCAGACCAGGCCTTGATCAAGTGTGGGGTATCTGTGAGGGCATTTCCCTTCTACTGAGGTAAGTCCAGAATCTTTGCTTATCTGTTTTTTATAATGATGTATGAAACTAGGAGAATATCTGTTGCAAAAAAAGATACAGAGACAGACTTACATGCACAAAGCTTTACTCAGATGGCTCATTCTCCATGGGACCTGATGATGTACATTTATAGGGCCTGAGGGAACTGGCAGATGAAACTATAAATAATAGGGAACTGGCTATGTTTTCAGAAACCATGTACAGGGTTCTTGGACCCAGATTAATAATTGGACAATTGGTGTATCTGAAGATTTAAATCAAGAATATGCCTCAAAACTTGTAAATATAACTTACGCTCCTGAGATGCACTTTGTCCCATACTACTGTAACCTTGCAACTCACCCGTTCTACAGGGGTTGCTGGCTCTTCCCAAGCAAAGTAAAGTGGCCACAATAAAATCTCCCTCCTTCAGGTTACGGGGCTGTCTCCAGATTCAGTACAAAAGCCTCACATGGGGCACCATTTGAGATCGCTGAAAAAGGCAGGAGCCCTTTGCTGTGCAAAGCGACTACTATATTGTTCCGTGAGTTGTCTTTTAAAAGCATGCAGAAATGGATCTAGCTAATCAGCCAACAGGATATTTTCATAACACTTGATCATGCAGCTTTTGTATGAAGCACTCATGCTTGCTAACTTGGTCTTCCAAGTTGGCACATTCACACACACCTGATGGCATTCCAGCCATGTTTTTTCACTCACAAAAAGTATTATTTATGACACCCTGATAAGGCTGGCTAGGATCTGTGTTATCTTATCCCAGGCCACTTTGACCTAACTATCCAACATGCTGGGGACCCCGCTCTCACAGCAGCAGCTGCACCCACACTATGTCACTATAAATAAATGAGAAACCATGGCAATCCAGTAAAGTTCCTACTGACTAGAAAAGGGGAAACATAAACCCCACTTTTAAAAAGGGTAAAAAAAGGGCATGTAATTACAAGATGAGCACAATGGTTTAAAGTGGAAGAGGGCAGATTTAGATTAGATATTAGGAAGAAATTCTTAAGTGCAAGGATGGCGAGACACTGCTACAGGTTGTCCAGGGAGGTTTTGCATGCCCCATCCCTGACAGTGTTCAAGGGCAGGTTGACTGGGGTTTTGAGCAACCTGATCTAGTGGGAGGTGCCCCTGTCCATGTCAGCACAGTTGGAACTGGATGGGGCCTCTGAGAACACCAAGTCCAACCATCAACACAAAAAAAACCCAGACAAACACACACTCCACCAAAAAAAAAACACCCACAACGAAACCCCACCTCAGCCACTAGAGCATGCCCTGAAGTGCCACATCTACATGTCTCTTGAATACCTCCAAGGATGGTGACTCAAACATCTGCCTTGGCAGGCTATTCCAGTGCCTGACCACTTTCAGTACAGAAATTCTTCCTAATATCCAATCTGAACCTTCCCTGCTACAACTTCAGATTATTTCCTCTGGTCCTATTGTTATTTATTTAGGAGAAGAGGCTAACACCCACCTCCCTACAACCTCCTTTCAGGGAGTTGTAGAGGACAATGAGGTCTCCCCTCAGCATCCTCTTCTCCAGACTGGACAGTTCCCTCACCCACAGCTCATATGACTTTTTCTCTAGACCCTTCACCACCTTGGTACCTCTCCTCTGGACATGCTCCAGCACCTCAACGTCCTTCTTATAGTGATGGGCCCAGAACTGAACACAGTACTCGAGGTGCAGCCTCACCAGTGCTGAGTACAGGGGCACGATCACATCCCTACTACTGATGGCCACGCTGTTCTTGATACAGGCAAGGATGCTATTGGCTTTTCTGGCCACCTGAGCACACTGCTGGATCATGTTCATCCAGCTGTCCACCAGCACCTTGAGGTCCTTCTCTGCTGGGCAGCTTTCCAGCCACTCTTCCCCAAGCCTGTAGAGGTTGCATGGGGTTGTTGTGACCAAAATGCAGGACTTGACACTTGGTCTTCTTGAACCTCATAAAATTGGCCTTGGTTCATTGACCCAGTGTCCTAGTCTGAGCCAGGGTGAAGCGAATTTTCTCTTTGCTGATTTTTTTTAAATTTCAGTGAACTTCTTTTAGCAGCGCCAATGGACTGATAACAACCAAGGTCACTTCTGACTGTCTGCAGCCTCCCCCCCTACGGGGGAGCAGATTAGACCGAAGGCAGGATCAGCAAATCAGAATATTCCCTTCTCATCATATTTTCTCTATTTGGCTTTCAGTATAGGTTAAGACATCATGGAAGTCAAGTCTTTCGTTTTTCCTTTTTCTCTCACTTTTCTGTTTACTGTTGCTTCTATCACCCTCTCTTTGGCTCTCTCTCTTTTTTTTTCATTTTTTTCTTCACAGCCAACACCCTAGGCCCTGTCCGTGCGCCCGGACACTCCCCCCTTCAGCTGGGAGTCACCAGGGAGAAGAGTTGCTGGGAAAGTCGCTGGGGGAGGAGGGAGGGGATCGGGTGTTGCACATCCCTTTACAAATATATATATATTCCCTTATCACTAATAATTAAAATCAATCTGTTTCACTTTTCAACCCAGACAGCCTCTCTTTCTCATTTTTTCACCCTCTTTCCCTACCTTAGGGAAGGGGGGGGTGAATCGAGAGTGTTACTGTGCGTGTTTCTCCAGGAGACGATGTTGAAGGCCTTACCAAAGTCTAGGTAGACAACATTCACAGCCTTCCCCTCATCCAAAAGGCGAGTCACATGGTCACATCTCTGGTCTGTGCATCCCCTCAGTGTAACAGGTGAAGCTGGAGGTGATGAGAATGTTACCACACTTTTTCCTAGTACATTATGATTTTCATTGGGACCCTCTCAATTGTTTTGTTCCTGCCTATGATTTTATCAGTGTGGATTACAGTACACTTAATCAGTCATGAGCATCATGTGCTGACTGACTGCTAAGCTCTCTTGTATACATATTATTAGGTACTGCTTACTTCATATTTAAATGAATACTGTGTTGTGATTCACTAAATTTTGAGTTTCTCTAGTATTAGCTAAACATTGCAATATAGGACATCGGAAAAGAGAAGGAACAAAGGACTGATCTCACATTGGTAGCATTTTCTTAGCATGAGGACCCAACAGTGACAGAACTGGGGTCTGCAGTGCAAGAAAAGAAGCATGAGAACAACATGGAAGAAGAATTGTACAGGAGCTCTGGAAAACATTGTCAAAGCAGATTGAGCAAAAAACTCAAGTTTTGCAAAAGGGAAGGCCCTTATTGTTAGACAGATTATAGTACTTAGGTTCTGTGCAGCACTGGGAAGTACACATGGGCCCGGTGTGGATGCAAAGAGGTAGGTGTAGGATGGAGAAAAAAGCCCTTTGCAAGGCAGGAAGTTCAAGGTAAAAGTCTATGGGTGGGAAATGCTAACTGAAAAGTACTGAAAAGTGAATAGCAGTAGTAGAAGTAGTAGGGTTATAAAGCTTTTATACTTAAAGGTGAACAATTACAGACTGGCCAGTAATCTACGAGAATAATGGGTAGGAAATTATAAAAATTATATAAGCAAATGACCATAAATCTTGACGATGGTAGACCTAAAATAAGTCCAACTTTTGCATGTGATAGGATAATCAGTATATAGTCTGCTCAGACTGTTTTCATAAAGATGAAGGTGCCTTCTCTTTTCAGAGAAGGACGAATAGTTGCAGACTATATAATTTTTCTTAAAGGAATCTTTGAATATCGACTTCTTTAAACTCTTCTCATTGTCTGAAAAGATTTTTCTCATGACCTTTCTATATATTAGATTACTCTAGTAGTCCTTCTGGACTGTTTTCTGAGTCTTTACATAGTGCTTTACTCTTTCTAAACTGTACAAACAGAAGTGCACCATTACCAATATTACATATATTTAGGATAGATCCTGTAGTCTATATGTAAAATGAATGAGTAGTATAAAAGTGCCACAAATTGTATCACAGTGGCAGCCCATAGGCTGTTGAATGGCAATTTAGGATATTTAAAAGTTTTTTCAGTTCATAGTCACCATTAAAGCACAGCATTGTTACAGGAGATACATTACACAACCAGGTTTTGCTGAGATAAAATATTTTTTTATTTCCTCAGGAAGAATACATTTATAAATTTATTTCCTGTGAGGATTTCCAATCTGCAGATACAGCAACGTAGTGCATAAAAACGTGCTGCTCTCCCTGCCTGAACCCCTACAGTCTCCATTGAGACTGTATCTGGGAGTACATATCTATTTACATATGCTCTTTTTGAAGGTCAAAGGTGAAACAAAGCACAAATAGTACAGACAGACACTGAAGGGATTTTAATGGCATAGCAGGACAGGAAGGACATCAGGTGGTGAAATAACAGACTAAGTTGGCTTGTGGTGTTGACTCATTCTCCTGAGAGTGAAAATATTTTTATTGTTCTTGACAATTACTCTTCTTACTTTCACATTCACTGCACCAAAGCAAATATGTGGGCAAGGACACAGAAACAGTAGAAGATGTGAGACTTCTTATCCTAACATATGGTGAAGCTGGGAAACTTCTATTTGTATTGCACTGGTCACATAACAAACTAGAGATCCAGAGGTGGAAGTAAGAAAAGGATAAACTGATCATCTGTGATGGTTGTTGGCTTCATTCTTGAAATCACACCAGATTTCTGCAGGGTAAAAAAACTAGTCAAAGGAGATTAATTCCTTACAGTTGACTTTGAAGCTTCTTCTGAGCATCTGCAGAGGAGCTCAGCTAAGAGCAGACTGCTCTTGTTAGGATAGCAAAGAAAAAAGAAGACATGAAATCACATTTCAGGACTGGTTTTATGTTACTAATATTTGGAATTTATCATTAATTCCTCTCATTCTTGAATTCTGCAAAATTTTCCATTTTTTGTCTCTTTGATCTTGTCTTTACATTTACCCCAATTAGCTTGAAATGTTTCATAATTAACTTCAATGTCTAAATCAACTTCATATATTTTTAACACATTTGTATATTCACACATTAAATTATATTTCGTTTATTTTCACATATGAAATATCTTCAGTTAATAACTTCAAATATTTATCCAGAAAATATTTCAAATTTAAACTTGATTATATCTGCAAGTGATCAAACAATAAAGGAAAAAATGTTGTGACAGGAAAATATGCAAAAAATACCATTTTTCCAAAGTCTCCACAGTTCATATGGCAGGCCACATGCCACAGCATAAGAAAGAACAGATATGTATTTTTTAATAAAGAACTATAAAGATTAAAGCAAATAAATTTATATTGCAATACCAATATGGAAAAGAAATAGGCAGTGTAATCCAAAACCTGGGGAAGTAAAATATTGACATCAAAAATTTCAGTCAGTATAAATATGTTTTTGCAAATGTAGAGATATATCTATGTGTATGTATATATGGCTACATTCGCAAAATATATATAAATGAAAAATAAAAATAAAATACAATAACATACCATCTGAGGTTATCAGAAAACATACTGGTATTATTCACATACAGTAACACACTTATAAGGTTCCATCTTTTTTCTTTATTCCCAATTAATGTTAAGGAGTTAAGAATAACCTTCTCCATATCTGTAGCCCCACAGGATCTTTCCAGACATTTTCAGTAATTTAGCTGATAACATTCTTTGTCAGAACACTAGTCTTGAGTACAACAACCTATGGAAAAAGGCATATTTTACACCCTCGGTCCAGATTTTCCTCTAAAATAAAATTATGCAAGAAGATTCTACTCATCAAGTAAAGAAAACATCAAACGCAGCTTACCTTTGGGCCATAAGAGCTGATCAATGAGCACAGGGCTATTCACAGGATAGCAAAACTAAAGAATGATTATTTCTATCAAAGATATCTTGGAGTGGCTGATCAGATTCAATTATGTGTGCTGAGATCTGCTTACAGGTGAAAAGTGTTTCGTAAGTTGAATAACGCAATCCTGAGTCTTTCATCACTACTAATTCAACGGCTCTGGTCTTGCTTTGGTTGGTAATGGCTGAAAATATTCTAATAAGGATGCTTCACAGCAACTTATGTGAAAAAATCTGATACTGTCAGGCCTACTCCTTGAAGAGAGAAGTCTGTGTTAATGCAAAATCACTGTCCTGGTTTGAGCCAGGATTAAGCTAATTTTCTTTTTACTGATTTTTTTTCCTTCAATAAGCTTTCTTTTAACTAGCAGCAAGTGTTTCAGCTAGTGGACTGATAACACTGGAATGTTTTATTTTTCTGCCGAGATGCGAAGGTCAGTTTGTTCTACTCAGTGAATCTGCCACTGCAGATGCTACTGAGAGCAGAAGAATTGTATCTGTGACCCCCCCTTAGGGGAGGTGGACTAGACAGACAGCAGAACTGATCAAAGGTATTCCATTCCATATATCTATGTAAGCTCTGAGGAAGGTCAGAGATCACAGAAGACAACTTCCTTCCTGCTCCTTCTTCCCTTCTCTTCCATCCATGGCCAGTGTCCAGGGAGGACTCCATCCCTCACCGTTGACCCCAGGCTCAGCCCTGACCCTCATAACTCTCCCCACAGCCCTGTCTGCTCTGCTGTTATCCCAGACAGCGGACTGAGAGTTTTCAGGATCGAGAGCATCGTTGTCTCTGGTTTATTTTTCGATTCTAAGTCAAACCTGTGACAATCACCTTCACTATTCCTCTCAGTGTCATCCTTGTTAGTATTGTCAGCAGTGAAACAGAGGACTGCATGGACATATGGACGGAATTACCTCAAAACTAGGATCTTTGGATCCTAGTTGGTGCACACTGGTGAGGGAGGCCCATGACGGTAACTTGGAAATCAGTCCATCTCATTGTCAACAAAACAGCTAGTGCAAAACACTAATTCTTGTTTATGAATGGGAAGAAGGAAAAATATCCCTATTTTACAGGTGTATATTCATGTGAAAAAATTTCATTCACTTAACTATTAAAACTATGTGTGACCGTGGCACCTGGAAATGGATTTGAGAAAACTTTGGGACTTTTCATCACAGAAGCCATCAATAAATAACTGCACTTAGTACAGAGGTGGTCATAATTGCACCTGTTCCAGATGATGAATTTTGAAAGACAATCTGAGGTGCTGGAATTAAATATTAAATAACATTTGAGATCCATAAGCATCTCTGCTATTAGTCCCTCAGGATTGAAAACAAGTATGTATGTACTAATAGTTTTCAAAAACAACTGCAGTAGATAAACTGTTAGGATGTCTATCTAACTAGCACTGTTACTTATGTTCAAGACAGTGATGGTGCTTGTGCCCTGGCCTTCTGTCTCAGGGAACCTGTCTTAGAATTACTGCTCCATGTCTACAAGACATTCAGGGTAGAAGCAAGGGCTGTAGCCTTTTTAACACATACAGTCTTACTTCATAGTCTCATGACTTTATCCATTTTATCACTTGAGAACCAGGATATCATTAAACATTGTTTCCTTTTGGTGTCTTCTCACTCTAGATTTGCAAAAATTATTTTCTTCCAACTTCTGAATAGCACTGTTATCTGAAGTGTTAAAACCTGCATGCCACATAATAAATTGTGCCATATAGTTTTGTCACTTCAAGTTAGTAGCTCGCTGAATTCTGTACACTAAGTAGACTTGCACTGTGCTAGAACTTCAAATATGAAGCTTCCTGTAAGAAGTCTAAGAGCATTATTGTTGTTATTCCTTTTAGTCAGAAATGAACTAAGGTTTTACAGGGCATTGTAGTAGCAAGGAGGCTGTCTTTCTGAACATCATATAAAAATTACTTTTTGTTTATCCATGATAAGAAATAATTCCTTGGAACTCCTCACCAAAAAGATTACATCAATCATGTCATCCAAAACAAATATAGAATGGGAATTTCCCTTCTGCTTTCTTAAGCTATGACTGAACAGTAGTTTCAACTTTGCATTACATAGTGCTCTGCTCTGAACACAATTGAACATTTCCTTTGATTCATCTACAATTATCTGGTAATATATTCCTGCTCTTTTACACAATTAAGAAGAGATAATTACCTGTCCTCTTTGTTTAATGTAAAACAACAACAACAAAAAAAATAAAGATCATTATCTGCCTAATAGACTTTAGGTATTTAGAAAGGTGATACTTATATGAAATAAACTATTAAAGTGGATTATAATGCTACAGAAAACTCATTCAAAGGACTTGAAACTCATGGAACTACTGGCATTTCAACAGGAAGAGAACTGAGAAGCTAGGTGACGATGAGATAAATATAAATAGTAAAATAGTGTGATACTCAATTTCAGCACACAGAAGTTGCTTGATGTCAGTCCTTTAATCAGAAACTCCACTTCCTTTTTGCACTAAATTACACTAAAAAGGTAGCATCTGTTTCAGAAAGCAGTGAGAATGGGGCTGATGTCTTCCTTCTTAGTTCTTTCCAGTTGCCCAATACGAATACAGAGAAAAACAAGTTGTTTTGTGTTATTTTCAAAGACAACCTTATAACACATTTCTAGGTATTACTGGCATTACTTGATCTCTCTTACATGACCTCATCTATTAAACACCTATTAAGCCAGTCACATGCATTATCAGTTTTACTGCTTTTCTAAAGATCATATTGTTTCACTTAATATAGTAACCTTAAACAAATAAATCCTTTAGAAACAGTTCTCTGTCAATCAAAGGGCTACAATACATGGACTATTGATCAGATAAAAATTCCAGATTTTCTTCTGGTACTTTTTTCTGCATTAAGTGAGTTATTTAGCAATGCAATCTGGTTTTCTAGGCAAAAGAAATTCAGTATGATTTTACATTGGGTATAAAGGTATCTAGTTTCATGATTTATCAAATATACATGGAAAACTAAGCAGTATTGACACCAGTGAAATGTGAAAATGAACACAAACAAACACATGCTAATATCTAAACAAATGATTCTATATCTCTTTTTGCAAAATTGACATGTAAGTAGTAGGCAACTCTTTATATCGCATCTAACTTTAATCCAGCAGTATTGTTTTAAGGTTTGTTTTCTTTCTTTATTTCTTTATTGCTGCACAGTGAACTAAATAGAAATGCATAAGAAGAAGAAGAAAAAAAAAAAGAAATTCACAATTCTCTCAATTCACTCAATGTGTCATTATATGTATATCCCATGCAGATAACTTCATTGCAATTTTTTTGTGCTGCTTGTATGTATTTCTTCTGTGTTATTTTTCCTTTTAGAACTCTTCATTCGTATAATTTTTATTATCATAGTACAAATGATTAGTCAACAGAATCCTCTTATAAGATCCATATTTACATTAATATCCATGTAGCAAAGTTAATTGAAGAACAGAAGAGATGCTATTCCATTATTGATGTCGTTGCTGTATCATGAAGGCAGCAATTTAACACTAAGCTATAAATAGAAAAATATAGTAGATGAACTGGCTAGTCTTGTGTTTTTAATATTCCCTTCAGGGTAAAGTATGACATAACCTAATTACAGTGGTAGAGATTTCACTGCAGGGAAAACTGTTGTTATTCCATTTGACAATCAAGTAATTATCTTCTCTACTGGATGTTTTACTGAATATTACTCATTAAGTCATCCACAAGAATTTACTTAAAATTTAGGAAGTGGTGCTAGTCTTATAAAATCTAGCCTTTGATAATAGCAACAATTTTTATAAAACCATTTTCTGGGGCAGTTTTTTAACAGCTACCTGTCAGAGGGCTTACTTAAGCAGAAAGCAGGTGCTCTTTCTGGCCAAATCCCTGCACCTTATTTCAGGGCACAGACTCAGCCTGCTGTCCCTTCATTCTCCTTGGGGCCACAGGGCTTCTGCTGAGTGCTGGCAGCAAGTTCTTAAAAACAGTAACAGAAGTGATGACAGAGCTATATAAGTAGCAGGGCTAGTGGGGAGATAAGAGGACTAAAAATTTCATGTAATTGTCATGTGTTTCAGCAAAGGGGAAGGGAGGTAGCACAGTATCTCTCCTTATGAGAGGATCTCCAAGAAATCCTAATCTGTATCTCTCCTTATGAGAGAGTCTGCAAGAAACCCTGTCCTAACTCTGGTTTAGGAGTTTAAACTGTGTAATGACATTTCCCCTTGTATGCATACAGGATTAGTACATTCTTTCCTGCTTATAGAACTTGTAAGAAAAGCCAAGCATCTGATGAAAAGGTGTAGTAGGTCAAGTCTCTCAGTCTTTTTCATGAAATGCAGAACTGCCCACTCATCAACCTAATTTCATTTTTAATAAGAATAAGAATAATGTATTATTATTATAATTACACACAATAAATAATGCATTATATGTTATACTATAATAATATACAATTAATAATAATTATAATAATGATAAGAAGTGGATTATAATTTTCATTTAGATTATCAGTGCTGTCCTCACCCATAATGTTCTATTGTTCCCAGGAATGGAGCTACCTCACAGAGCAAACTTTTCAAAATATGACATCAAGTTAAATATTAACAGTAATAGAATTTGCCATTTATTTTCCTGTACTGGTATCCTGAAAATCTACTGGTACAAAATTAGAAAGAATCTTTATAAAAGCATCAGCTGTATTTTATCTCCATATTTAAACATATTTTAAAACAAATGTTTTAATTTTGTTTATCCTTAAGGGTATTTTCTCATCTTTAAACTACCTTATCTGTGATCACATTGGTGGAAATATAAATAATAAAAATCTTCATTGCATATAATTAAAGAAAAATGAAAGGATTAGAGAGAAACATTAGAATATTTGAAAATTAATGTGCCTGAAATATTTCTGGATCTTTTTCTCAGTGTCAGAGAGCTAAAGGAAGGAACCATGATTCCCTGAAAGTAAACAATTGAAAGGATTCTACTAAATTCCTGAGACATGTCCACAGAAGTTATATGTTATTTCTCATTTACGTGTTCTACATATGCACATGGCATATAAATGCATTTTGTTGTACAAATATGAAATACACTAAGCTGTATGAAAAAAATGCAGTCACAGATTCACTCTTTAGGTATTTCCCACTATTACAGCAAAATCTACATTGCAGATTGTGGAAAGCTGTCTAATGTTAGTTGTATTTAAAGTTGTAGGTAATGATTATTTCTTTTTTTATCCATGTTCTTCTATTTAAATCTGGTCAACACAAATTACACCTTAGCTGAGTTTGCACTATTTGGAGCACTTGAGTGTACCATTCTTTTGTTAGTTAGATTACACTTACCTTGCTGCTTCAGTGTAAGTGTAATTTGAGGGTCTTGTTCCTTGTTTCTGGTAAGTGTTGAGACATGAAGATGAAAATATGCCATGCTGGCTTGTTGGTTTTACTTGAAAAAGACATAGAACTGCCACTGCCAAAAAGAAGAAAATGTTTCACCATCCCCATCAAACTCCAAGAGCTTAGGAGATCTGTGTTTACAAAGTTTCAAGCACTTTTTTTTCAGTAGCTATGTACAACTTCAAAGCGAGGATAATACTAGATCCTATCCAAAAAGAAATAATATAGCATTGGAAAATCTTTGTATCAAAACACAGAGATTTTTCCTCAGACACAACAGAATCATTTTTAACATATTTATAAGAGAAAGCTAAATACACCAACTGTAAAAGAAGTCCTGAAATGTATGTATTAAGATTATATGTCTTCTTCTGACAAACAAGCTTTACATTCCTCAACTTTTTAAAAGACAGCTTTGAACTTTGTACACAGTAGAGAATCTCAGAAGGTACTAGAAAGAAGCAGCCACTCGAAGGCCTATCAAGTTAAATCAGAGATGCTCATGTCAGACTGCTGCTCATGATACTGAATCTGTAGCTAGTGAATCTGTTTCTTTCATGTATGTGTTATATTCTCTCATTAAAAAAAAAAAAAAACAACAAAAAACTCAACACACAAAAGTCTGTACTTATCTGTGCTGTATTGACTAATTCACTAATGAAGTGAAGTTTCATAACAGCTCCCATTAGGACCTAATGCCACAAAAGGTGGATGTGCCCTGAAGGAAGCTACAGCCTATGGAGAGCCCATGCAGGAGCAGGTTTTCTGGCAGGCCTGCGAGGGCCTCAAGCTATAGCACTCTGTTCCTGAATGGCTGTACCCTGTGGAAAGGACTCATAGTGTAGCAATTCTTTAAGAATTGCAGCCAATGGATGGTAACCTACACTAAACCAGGGAAATGTTAGGAAGAAACAGCAGGGACAAAGAGTTGTGAACTGACTGCAAGCCCCATTCCCTATACCCCCTGTGCTGCCTGAGGTGAAGAGGAGTTAGAAAAGTCTGAAATGAAGGTAAGGCTGAGGGGTGGGGAGAAATATTTTTAATTTTGTCTTTGCTTCTATCATCCTAATCTATTTTTACAGGGCAATAAATAATATTAATCTTTCCAAACTTGAGTCTGTTTTGCCTGTGACAATAACTGGTGAGTGATCTCACTGTTGCCCCTTGAGCTTTTCCATCTTATTTTCTCCCTTGTCCTGTTGAGGAGGTGGAGTGAGAGAGTAAAAGAGTGGGTGGGTGAAGGTCTGGCAGAGAGTCAAAGTTAAATCTACCACAGCAATGCATCAGAAAAAGGTATTTACCATTCAATGAAGAATCATTGTCAAGGCAGTAACAGTAACACTGAGAACTCTGATGCAATGAAACCCCTCAACTACGAGTTATATACCAACCACCTAGCATACCATGACCTGAGAATTTTATGCGTACTGGATACTTCTTAACTCTTACAGAAGACAGTCACCTTTCTAATCCTTGACACAACAGAAGTGGAAAGGTGAATGATAGAGTTGCAACTGGCAAATGATGGGGAGAGTCTTCTGCTCAGTACTTGCTGGATCTCTCAAGTTGGTCATCTAGCATGTGAAATATGAGATGAGCTTTGCACGGATCCCTCAGAAGATTTCCTTCTCTATGTCAAAGCTTTCCATTCATGGTGATCATCCTAAGAGTTATGCCAAAATCTTACACTATATGTTCTCATTCTTTTGAACGAAGAGATTGAGAGTAATAGGATGTCATGAGGGAGGTGACAAGCCTGTCCTGGACTGTTGCCACGTGTGCCGCCTAAGCTGTATGTTGGCTGTCAAACCAACCATAGCCCACTGTGGGTAAAAGGGGCTTTCACAAGGCTGAAACACCTGGGATCTTTTAGATCTGTCCTGCTAATGTGGTCACCCATGGTGACCACCCACTAGCTCTTGCAACCTGGGATCTGAAAAACAAAAGGCTTCCTATGCATAAGAGGTGTTATTTCTCATGGTAGTGAGAATGGCTTCACAGCAGGTCATATGTCATACAATACTATCTCATACTAAAAAAAAATATTGTTTTGTGATTTGCTAATTTATGCTTTGAGGTGGCATATCATATATGATTTACTGGATCTGAACACCCAGATGTTTACAGCTCCAGTATTACTAATACTCAGATGATAGCCTAAAGGAGGTTCTGTAACCTTTTGCAGGAGATTGAATTACAGGTATCCTTTCTAATCAAAAGAAATTATGACAATTTCTAAACATATTGGCTATTATTGTTCAACAATGTTAAACACTGCTACAATAAATCACAAGTCAGACTATCCATTATTCTGTTTATCTGTGATTTAGGAATCTTTGGAATAAGGAATAATTTGAGGAAAAATTAAATAATCTATCCAATAAAACTATCCATAATATGTTCTTTATGAATTAAATGGCTAGAACTGTACCTAGTAGGACATGAATGGTGTAGTCAAATACCATAGAAAGACTCTGTGTGTGTGTGTGCTCATTAAAAGACTAAAGAAAGAAAACGACAGGTCTCCATTACCATTTCATTAAATAACTAAATTCATAGAATTAAAAAAAAAAATAAAAACAAAGAAAAAACAGACAAAAAACCCAAAGGAACACCAAACTGACAAAGACAAGAAAAAGTGGCATTTATATGCAAAATTATGTCTGCATACAAATGTATAGGGCAAATATGTGGAAAAATTGACAGTTTCCAGAAGAAACTATCTGAATAAGTGGTTTTTGACAAAAGCAAAAGAACAAAGTTGAATACTTATTCAATATAAAGTTATGTTGTCAAAAGACACTGACAATTTCTTTAAAAGCATTCTATTCTTGCAAATTTGAATCAAAAAAGAAAGCCGTATGTGTGAAAATTTAGATATTCATTCTCTAAATCATAGCACGTAGTCATTTTAATCTCAAATGCAATACCTTCTTACAGTCGATTTCTTTCATTAACTTTTTTTTATCATTATTATTTTTCAGATCCATGTAGAGTTTTAATGATCTCTGTACTTATAAAGTATCCTAGTCATGGCAACCTTTAAGATTGCAGTACACCAAATGCCACTCCTTCCATCTTCATCATTTACATAACTTGACTATTTTGATTTTTTCATAAAGTTTGCTTACCTTTGCTGTTTTAGTATATTCTGTCAAAAATTCCCACTTTAAAAATTTGACCAGGCTTCCAATGAATTTTTTTACAGTAATGTATTTGCAAACTAAGTAACCATTAAAAAGAAAATAAGTTTGTGTTGGGAAGAGTGATGTTTTTTGGAGGGGCTAGAGTGTTGTGGGTTTTTTGTCTTTCTTTTAACCAATTTTATTTTACACTAATTTTACATTCTTAGTTTTTCTTTTGTGGGAAATGGCCTGGGTATATAATTTCATATCCTTTGTGTAGTTATCCTGTTCCAGGTTAAAAAGAATTCAGAAGCGTTAAGCATAACCCATCAGGGGCACAAATAGTCCAACAAAGTCTACAGAAGTACCTGACAAATTATCTCTTTTGACCAAAGGGTTATCCTGATCTGAAGTACCAAAACATGTCCTCCCAAAATCAGTATCACGCTATTTACATTATTTGAATCCCAAAAAAGGAGAGTAATGAAAGATGTCATTCCAGAGATCAACTAGTTGAGCATGAAATTTCTTCAACAGAAATATTGTCATGATTCTTGTGATCTGAGGACAGGATCTGCATTCTGGTGGGGTCAATACATAAGGGGTGAAATAATTTGAATGGGGTTCTTCACTATGTAGTTCTTAAATGCAGATGCAGTCTGAAACTCAGAATCACAAAAGTACAGTGAAGCACATCTGTCCATGAAGTTTCAAGTTCTATACCCCAATTTGAATTTAATGATTTATTTTATGTACAGAGTACTATATAGACTGTTTTAATTGTACTGAAAGCTAATACACACCAGAATTAGCACAGATATGCTGTAGTCTGGAGGTTATTGCTGTTTTCTGTGAAAGCAAGCATCTGAATGCATAAACTTAGGCTCCCTGTTCTTGTTTACCACACAACAGCGTGAAAGATCATTCCTATAAAATTAGTTATCTGCCAGAGAATTCCACCTGTCACAAACACCTTGAATAAATGTAATGGAGGTCAGTAGCTAATTTTATATCCTGCATATCCTTTCATACTTCTCTCAGTCTCTCTTCTGGTTTCATGTTACTGTTGTACACAAATGTAATATCCTGTTATGGCAGATTGTGTTTATACAATAAGCAGAAGTAGAGCATTAAAAAATTTAGCCAACCCAGCTTCAGCAAAATGAAGCTTGATTGCACGCTTTCCTTGTTTGCTCAGGAAGCCCTGCTAGACTTCCTGTTCCATGCCATTCAGGAGAATTTTCATTTTTTCATTTTTTTAAAAGATATTATCTGTTGCCACTCAACAAACTTTTCTATTTTTTGGTTTCTGGGATGTTGTGCCTTTTTTTTTTCCCCATTCTCTTTTCTATCTAATTTCTAGTAATTTTGCTTGTTTGGTTTGGGGTTTTGTTTGTTTGGGGGTTTTTTTTGTTTGCTTGTGGGGTGGGGAGGTTATTTTGTTTTTTGTTTTTTGTTTTGCTGCTTTCAGAGACAGTCTGGAATCATCAGTGCAAAGTGGAACTCTTCCTCTGTTGTTTTCCTGAATCAGGACAATTCCTTTAATAATCTCAAGTTGTATTTTCTTGAAAAGTAGTTGTTGATTATAATAAAACAATCACTTGCTGTGTCCAAAAACATCTAAATAAAGAAAACAATAAATGTTAAATAGAGGGTGTAGTAGTGTCTACAGCACTTTGCTATAACATTGCAAACTCTTCATGTCCCTATGTATGCACAAATAATTACATATGTGTGTCTGTATTTGATTAAGGAGGCCCTTCACATAACGTATGATGCTGTCTATGGAACAGGAATCTTGAAATATGATTCATTGATATGTTTTGAATTCTAACATGGAAAAAAAGTATTATCTTTAAGTGCAAAACAGCTCATTAATTGTTCTTATCTTGTTAGATTTCAGATGCTCTTGCAAGACAACCCAGAATAACAGTTTCAAAAAGGTGTTTGCTGGGAAGCAGAAAACACAGAAGGAATTTCTAGGCAATTATTAGAGATATGAGGCCACCAGATTTAAAAAGAACCACCATAGTAGGCAATAACTTCTATTTACTGCAATTTTAAGCAATTACATTTACATAAAGATTATTAGGAGTATAGATTAAAATGATCAGTGCTAGATTCTGCATGAACATGTGTTTGATTATTAACTGAAAACAACACATCAGTGGCAAGGTTTCAAAGTAAGTAAATACCATCCTTATCTCATTCATATATACAGTCAAGCATTTGTGTGGGTTTCAAACAGTTACTGTAAATACAATCCTTGAGTAATCACATAAATTGTCAACCAAGTTTATGTTACAGTAAGATAAGATAAAATTACCTCATTTCTTTTCTCTACACATCCACAATTACAGTATTAAACCAAATAATTTGTAATTAAGTTTAAGAGGTCAGTGAGCAAGGAACAAGTGTTCTTTTAAATATGATCACTTTGCTATCCAGGTGATATTAAAAAATTACTGTTCACCTACAGCAATATTCCTCTAACTGGTGTATTTGTTGTAAAGGCAGATTGTTATCAGCTAGTACAAAACTGAATAACAAAAGATAAAAACAGAGAGGACTATCCTCTCAGTCTTATCTACAGGTATTAAGTCTGGATACCTGAATTCCGTCAGTGAAGTTAAAATCAATGGAGTCTGAGAGCTCGTTGAAACCCTGTCAATTTGCCTTTCTGTGCTTTTTTATTTGGAAACAGAAGTTTGGAGAGGGAGCATCTACATTCCAGGCATAGAAATTGGTAAAGGTGCAATTGGCTATATAGACAATTTGAACTGCTTTTCTGAACAAATCATGGGGGCAAGAAGCTGTGTTACTGACAGTGACAGAAGAGTAGAGTGGAAATGAAATTGCTGTTAATGTTCTATCCATCTGGGGCACCAACTTACTTCTCAGCACTCCCACTGGACATTTTGCTCCGGGAGGAGGAGATGTTAAATTTTTCTCTGTTAAAAAAGTTAAAGATTTATCTGCACCTTCACTCCATCTCCATCCAGTGGGAAAGTATCTTGTGTCCCCAAGCTATAACCGACACAAACACATGCTAGCAGCCACTATACCAAAAATAGCTACAAAAAAAACAGCTGGAGGAGAAAGTAAAAATTGTTGAAATTCACAATGTTTGTAACAGACTTGAGAAATTTTATTCCTTACTCTACTTTGAGAGTTCTTATATTAGTGATGATAAGCACTGTTTTGCCTTAGATGGTGTAATATTGCATATCTATCTTGATTATTTCATTAATACTAAGGAGTAAAAATTCACTGGTGTCAAAAATCAGACAAAGATAAAGGATCCTATTTGAGGTTCTTGCTTATCCCTTTTGTTTGCATGTGGTATGCCTTAGACTTGAAGGATCAATTAATGCAAAAAGAATGTCTGTAGGTTTAAAAGCTGGTTGTCTTTTCTCAGTACAACATGATACGCTTCTGCTGAAAATAGCTATGGAGAGCTCAAGGTCAAAGTCAGTTCTGTGTTGTTTAAGGAACTTCCTGTTTGTGGGTTCACAAACATATTGTTCTTCTGGAATAAAAGATGCCTTGAGGTGAGGTAAGTAGTTAATAGTCTATTGTAACATCTCTACCAGAGTACCAGAGAAAGGCACCAAAAAAAATAATAATAAAAAAAAAAATCCCTAGCAAACTGTAGGCTACCAAACACATCTGAAGTTACAGAAAAAATTAAGAATAATGGGGGAAAAAAAGTAAGAGGGAAAGCTATTGCAAAGGAGATGGAGTAGCTGTAGGTAACTGTCTGAAAATGAGCTCGGCAGCCTCTGTTCATGCACATGTGCTGATCTGGGGTCTTTCAAAAACCTGCATCCAGGAGTTTCTCAAACCATGGGAAGAAACATAGGCAACTTGGAATAATTTTCTATTTCTAGGGAAAAAAAACCCAACATTTTTTTTCTTGAAAATCTTTCATAAAAGTTTGTTTCTATTATTATAAAATATGATGGGAGTTGATTTTTTCATTTTCATAGAATCATAGAATTGTTGGGGTTGGCAGGAACCTAGAAGATCATCTAGTTCCAGCCCCACTGTCATGGGCAGGAACACCTCCCACCAGATCAGGTTGCTCAGGGCCCCATCCAGCCTGGCCTTGAAAACTTCCAGGGATGGGGCTTCCACCACCTCCCTGGGATACCTGTTTCATGTCTCACCACCCTTATGGTGAAGAACTTCTTCCTAACATCTACCCACATCTTCCTACAATCTACCCACCTCTAGTTTTGATCCATTCCCCCAAGTCCTACCACTACCCAACATCCTAAAAAGTCCCCCAACAGCTCTCTTGTAGGCCCCCTTTAAGATACTGGAAGGCCACAATAAGGTCTCTTCAGAGCCTTCTCTTCTCCAGACTGAATAACTCCAACTCTCTCAGTCTGTCTTAGGAGAAGAGGTGCCTCTGATCATCCTTGTGGCCCTTCTTTGGACAGGCTCCACCATGTCCATATCTTTCTTGTAAGAGGGGCTCCAGAACTGGACGCAGTATTCCAGCTGGGGTCTCACGAGAGTGGAGTAGATGGGAGAGAATCACCTCCTTCGACCTCCTGGCCACACTTCTCTTGATGCAACCCCAGGATATGACTGGCTTTCTGGGCTGCAAGTGGACACTGCCAGCTCATATTGAGCTTCTTGTCCACCAGTACCCCCAAGTCCTTTTCTTCATGGCTGCTCTCAAACCAGTCACTGCTCAGCCTATATCAGTCCTTGGCATTGCCCTGACCAAGACGCGGGACCTTACACTTGGTCTTGTTGAACTTCATGAGGTTGGCATGGGACCAGCCCTCCAGCCTGTCTAGGCTGTCATCTGTCTTATTTTTTGTCTTTCAAATACAAAATGGGCATCCTGGTTTGTGTCATAATTGTTTTTGCTGTTGTTACTTTAAACAATTCTAATGGATGCGAACCTTGAAAATATGCAAATTAGGAGCTGTAAATTTGAAATTAACAGTTGAAAAGGGAAAAAAATTTTTGAAACTACAGACATACTTTACAGTTGGAAAATCTGGGAGTTTTAAGTGAAAACTGATTTTTAGGCATTGATCTTTTCATGAAAAAATAGAAAATGTAAAAAGCTAGAATATTTTTTAAGAAAGCTATTAATTCTTCAAATAAATTGTTAGCCTAAGCTATCCTTATATTTATGCTTTATTGACATTGTTATAGTTCCAGTTTAATTTTCAAGTGTTTTCCATAATATAATGGAAAAATTAGTCTTTTCTCCTAATAATAAATAGAAGTTCTGATATTGCTAAAGCCTCCTAAAGGAGAAGAAAACAGTCATGAATTTTAACTTTGGTATATTCTTTTATCCTCTTTGATTTGTTAATTATGGTGATAAAAAGTTCTATGGGCACTTTAGGACATTTTAAATGATCTTTGGTTTTGATGGAAAAGGACAGGAAGATTATCAAAACCCATATAAGTGCTTTCCTTGACCCTCTCTTGAGTTATACAATATCATAATACATCATTTTATGTGTAAATGCTGCATTTAATGAATCCCTTCTATGAACAAAAAAAAAAAAAAAGGAAAAAAAAAAGAGGTGGTTTGATGTTTCTGCATCCATTTATCTTCATGTATGGGTATGGAAGTATAAAATAGAGAAAGGCAGTAAAAGAATAGGAAAAACTATGTCTAGCTAACTAATTTTGTGTGCAGTGAAGATAAACATGAATTCTAGAATAATGCTGACCAGAACTTCTCAACTCTTTCTGGAAACACTGATTTCCCTAGTTTCTGGGAAATGCTGATCAGGACAAACTGTCCCTGAACACTTGAGGACATTTCCCAAATTAAAACAGAAAAATGCCTCCAGAAAATTCAGTTACTCTGGACTAGGAGAAAGCAAGGATCTACAAAGAAATGTGTTAGCATTGGCCAGACAAAAATAACAACACAATTCATTTATTTACATTTATTTATCATAGAATGGTTTTGATTGGAAGGGACCTTAAAGATTATCTATTTCCAAACTCCCTGTATGGACAGGCACACCTCCCACTAGACCAGGTAGCTTAATATACCATCCAACCTGAACGCTTCCAGAGATGAGGCATCCACAACCTCTCCGGGCAATCTGCTCCAGTGCCTCACGAGCCATGCACTAAAGTATTTCTTCCTAGTATCTAACCTGAATCTACACTCTTCCATGGACTTGTGCACTTTAAGGTTCCTTAGATGGTCTCAAACCTGCTCTTCTCCTAAAGTGGGTAGATCTTTCTTCTCCCAGTCCCTGCCTTTGCCTTCTGTGACTTGGGTGGTATGGTCAGAGCCCCTGCTGGTGAAGACTGAGGCAAAAAAAGTAATTGAGTACCTCAGCCTTTTCCATATCCCACATGACCAGGTCTCCTGTTTCCTTCTGGTGAGGCTCCACATTTTTCCTAGTCGACCTTTTATCACTGACATGCTACAGAATCTTTTCTTGTTACTGTTGATGTCCCTGGCCAGATTTAATACTCTCTGGGCTTTAGCTTTCCTAACTTGATCCGTGGCTGCTTGAACAACTTCTTTGTACTCCTCCCAGGCTACCTGTCCTTGCTCCCATCCTCTGTAGGCTTCCATTTTATGCTGAAGAGACAGACAGATGGTTGGTATTGGCTTTGGACTCTTGTGTCACAGCAGACTGGAAATATCTGGATCCGAGGACAAAAGGAATGTGGAAATCTAATGTATCTGTTGCATTCATTAAGCTTCATCTGCCTCTTATACTGTTAAGAAAGACTACAGCTCTTTTGATGTTTCAGAGCTCACGTAGAAACTCTGTAAGAACCAGAGGTACTTCTGAAAATTGAGAGAACTAACTTATTTTGTTTCATCACTTCTTGTCAAATAAGAGGTTGGCACTTACTCTGTCATTCTCTAACAAATATAAGATAATTTTATTCTCTTCATGGAGGAGAACCTGACCTTGAACATTTTTAATGATGGGGCATCCACAACTTTTCTGGGCAGCCTGTTCTTCTCATCATCCTCATTATAAGAAATTTCTTCCTTATATTTTGCTCCATGTTCTGTTGCTACACACCTTTGTGAAAAGTGTATCTTTGTCTAACTTAGAAGCCCCATTGCAACTGAAATGCTTCAATAAGGTATTCCCAGAGCCTTCTATTCTCCAAGCTGAACAAACACAACTCTCACAGCCATTCTTCAAAGGGAGGTATTCCAGCCCTCTGATCATTGCCAGGGCTGTCCTCTGGACCTGTTTGACAGGTTCATGTCTTTCTTGTACTAAGAACTCCCCACCTGGATGCATTGCTCCAGGTAGGGTCTCATGAGGGAGGAGAAGAGCGGCAGAATCACCTCCCTCGACCTGCTGGCCATGCTTTTGTTGCAGCCCATGATACAGTTAGCCTTCTGGGCTGCAAGCACCGGTTGCTGGCTCATGTGCAATTTTTCATCCTCCAGTATCCACTAGTCCTTCTTCACAGGGCTGCTGTCAATCCATTGATCCCTCACTTTGTGTAGATACTGGAGACTGCACCAACCCAGATACAAGATCTTGTACTTGGTATTGTTAAACTTCATAAGGTTAGCATGGGCCTACTCCTTTAGCTTGTCAAGGTCCCTCTGCATGCCATCCCTTCCCTCATTTGCACCAACTGCTCCACTTAGCTTCATGTCCCTACAAAGCTACTGATGGTGAACTCAGTTCCAACGCCTTTATCTTTATCACTAATAAAGATACTGAGTAGTACTGGTTCCAGTACAATGTCCACCCAAGGGACACCACTTGTTACTGATCGCCATTTGGACATTAAGCCATCAATTGCAGCTCTTCGGATGTGGCCATCAAGACAATTCCTTATCCATTGAACAGTCCACCTCTCAAACCTGTATCTTGCCAATTTTGAGACAAAGGTATTGTGTGGGACCACGTCAAAGGCCTTGCAGAAGTCAAGATGGATGGCATTAGTTGCTCTTTCCTTATCCAGTTGCTCCATTGTAGAAGGCCACCAGATTAGTCAGGTACAATTTGCCCCTTGTGAAGCCATGTTGACTGTCTCTAATCACCTCCCGGACATGCATATGCCTTGATATGTCTCCCAGGAAGATTTTGTCCATGGTGTCACTGGGCACAGAGGAGAGGCTGGTCAGTAGTTCCTAGGATACTTCTTTTTATCATTTTCAAAGCTGGTGGTGATGTCTCCCTTTTTCCAGTCACTGGGCACTGCCATGACTTTTCAAATATCATGGAGTCTGGCTTGGCAACTGTGCCAGCCAGTTCCCCTAGGAACCCTGGGATGCATCGTGTTGGAGCTCATGGATTTGTGTTGTTCAGGTCCCTCAGATGGTCTCGAACCTGATTTTTTCATATGATGCATAAGGTAGGCAAAAGTGCTTCCTATTTCTTTCACAGGAACATTATCTTTGTTTCTTATTTGGTTCGGACTGCAGTGTCTCCAGGAACAACATCACTGCTATGCACAGAATGGATTTCTCAGTATCCCAGGGAAACAAATGAAATACACAAGATTCAGATTTAAAATAGCAAAGAAAACAATAGCAAAGAAAAGACAGGGCCCAAGAGCAAGTACCTAGACTGGGAGGCTTATGAAGCTAGACTGCATGATATTTCCAACCATTTTTTACATATTTCTGAGAGGAACTGTTTAATTTAGCAAACCCACAAACTTTCTAGTAGCTTGGTTCTGCAGGACACTTGACAGTTTTCAGTACATGGCCAACATTCTTTAATGTTCTTCACACCTTTAATACTTTAGGAGCAATAATGCTTTAACTAAGGCATGGCCAGCAAAACAGTTAGTGTTTTTCCTGTCATATAGATGTTCAGAAAGCTTTGTAGTTGTTTTTCTACAGTTTCTTCTTTAGAAGAAAAAGAAGCTCTTTCCTTTTACTTAGTCAGAATAGAAAATTGACATAGCAGTTGAAAGAGACTTTGGAAGAGGACTAAGGAAAGGATCTTGAATGGAAAACTATGCACAGTTAACTGAATTCTGATAGCTCATTCACATCACACGTGCAGTATCTTTTAACCTTGACACAAAAATTTGCTTTTATGTTTAGAAAGAGAGAACAATGAAACAAGCAAGTTGTGTGCTATATAACAAATTCTTCTCACTTTTGTTCACTTTTTTAGATTTTGAGACACCAAAAAGAGGTGTGATACATACAGGTTCAGTCCATTAACATTGATGGTCATCAGGTGAATTCTTTTGGGGCAAGTATGTAGGAGACCAAGGTGTCCTGAAGTTAGATTTCTTGCATTTTCTGTGGGAAATGGCACTAACTATTCTTGGAAACAAAAAACCTAAGCAGAACTTGAATGAATTCTGGCAAAAACATTATTGCAGTTTCATATTGATGATCATAGGCCCAGGTTTATATGAAAGTTTCAAGCAGTTGTTTTCTATAAGGCAACAGTGAGTAATTTCTAATGTCCTTTCATAGAGTGTATGTTTGATCAAAACTAAGTTAATAACAATATCTGTACATGTAAAACTTATCTCTTCAAAATCTGAGAACTAAGGCTTTTATTTTTTATTGTTTTTCAACACTGTGAGAAGAGGAACTCTGAACTTGTAATAGAACAGAATATTACCAGAAAAAGCAACATAATAAGTTGTACATTATATTTTAAGACCTACTCTATGTAGCCAGGTATCCTTTTTCAAATAAGATGACATTTGATTGATTAAGTCAGTATTCAAGTATATAGCTGATGAAAAGGCAGTGTGGTGACATGCAAAAACAATAGACTCTAGGAGGATATGTTTTTTGTCAGTCAGTAGTTTTATTGTCTTGGGTTTTCCATGGCTGCTTCCTCCAACCAGTGATCAGTGATTTACTACAGAAGAGCAAAGCATAAAACAAAATAAACCTATCTGCATTATAAAGATGGCTAGAGTGTTCAAAAATTCCCTGACAATTGAGAACATCTCTTACTATAGGACAATGAGGTCACCTTTGTTACACCTAAAATTGTGATGTCATCAAGATAATCTGTATCCATACACTAAAAAAACCCACATACCTAGTAGAAATATGTGCAAAAGCCATGACTTTATTCATGCCTGTGTATAACCCAGTCATACTGAAACTCACTAAGGACAGAAGTACGGATGCTCATTTTGAATGCAAATTTTTCCTGATTTTGTGTCTCTCTTGTTTGTTACATTCCCTCTAAATCACTCCACAGTGATAAATCTGGCTGTTTAGGGTGTCTCTTTGGCAGGCTGCCCTTTGATTAGGCAATTTGTCTTTAACATGCCCAAAAAGGATATTCTCCATGAACAATAGTTGGCAGTTAGGTACTTGTACTGTGAACGCTATATTATACTGGCTAGGCAAGAAACACAGTTAATGAGATCCGTCAATGCAAATACTCCTTAATAAATGGTCATACTCTGTACCAAAAATATATAGCCATTGGTACATGGGGGAAAGTTGCTGTGGGATCAGGGAACTATGGACACATTTTATTTCATATTAAATAAGATTCATCAAGATCTTGGGCCAGTCTCTCTTCAATGGTGCCCTGTGATAGGATGAGGGGAAACAACACCAAGCTACAACACAGGAAGTTCCACCTCAATATGACGAAACCTTCTTTACTGTGAGGGTGACAGAGCACTGGAACAGGCTGCCCAGAGAGGCTGTGGAGTCTCCTTCTCTGGAGACTTTCAGGATCCATCTGGACATGTTCACGTGTGATCTGCCCTATGTGTTCCTGCTGCAGCAGGGGGGTTGGACTTGATGATCTTAAGAGATGTCTTCCAACTCCTATGATTCTATGTTTCAGTAGAATACGGTTTGTGCAGACAACATTCCCTAGATTTAAATAGCAGAGAAAAAAAGATTAATACTGATTATTTTCTAGACTGTGTGAGACAAGTGGTCCGCAGTTAGGCATGAATGTATGCGGCTATAATGGAGTGGACCAGATTCCCATTAAAGCTATATGAAGTACTAGTTACAAAATGTAAAATGCTCTCAGATTCAACTCTCTTTTAATTCTTTCAGCTTACTCAGAAATGGCAATGTGTAATATAAAACTTCATGCACTAGTGGTGAAGACTTATTTTTCCTGGATTTCAGCCAAAATTTTAATACAGCTTTTGGTGGTTAACGTTTGATTTTTAGCTTACTTTGTTGGCTTTTAAGGTAGAAGTTCTAGTTTTCCTGTAGGATGCTCCATTGTCTGTGCCCATGCCATGTCCTGATGAGGGTCAGCATAGAACACCTTGGCCAAAATAATTATTTTACCAAAATGTTATTTTACCAAGCATGATTAATTCAAAAGTGCATTTTATACAACTTTATGTGAAAAATATTAGTTGCCATTAAATACTGTAGAAAAACAAAACTGAGGGGGGAAAAATTCACAAAGTGGAAAGCAGAGGTTCATTGTATAAATTAATCATGCTTTCCTTTATGCATTAAATCCATATAAATACATAATCAGGTACTGACATAATATATGTTTTGCTGCAGTGTTACAAGGCGTGCTGCCAGATGCATTGTTGTCTTGGGGAGGAGTCTGAAGGTTTTACAGCACTATTCAACATCCTAGGACAACTCTGACTGATGTGTATGTTTAGAGCAGTGTCTCAAACAGTATGATTTCAAAATATCATAATATTCATCTTCATACCTCAACTTCCTAGCTTCATCTTCACAGCTCCAATCAGAATGTGACTGCATGCACACACAAGGATATCACTACTATCATCAGTTACTGTTATCACAAATTAATCTTTACCTTCAGTGAATTGGTTACTATCACTACGTATACATCAGCTGTCACCAGATTCTATCATACATAACCTGTTTCTACTCACATTTTGCAGTCATTTACATATCTCATTATGTACAGTGAAAAGGAAGATGAGTTGAAATTACTTGCTGGCTCAACATCTGGGTGTTGTTCATAGAATCATAGTTTGGGTTCAAAAGGACCTCTAAAGTTCATCTAGTCCACCCCTTCTCCAAGGGGAAGGGACACTTTTCATGAGATTAGGTAGCCCAAAGCACAACCCAACCTGACCTTAAAAGCTTCCAGTGATAATGGAAGCATATTTTCTACATCAGCCAGTTCCCCCAGAACCCTGGATGCAACTTGTTCGATCTCACAGACTTGTGTATGTTCAAGTTCCTCAGATGGTCTCAAACCTGATTTTCTCCTACAGAAGGGGATTTCATTCCCCCAATCCCTGCCTTGAGGTTCAGGGCCTTGAGAGATGTGGAAAGAGCAGTTACTATTGATTATAACTCTTTCTCTATTGTGCAGTTTTTACAATAACCTAAATGCATCCATCATAAAATGTGCCCTGAAACATGCACAAACCATTTATGGCAGCAAACTGGTTTTCACAGGAAAACATACAGGAGTTTTCACCAGCAGCTGCTGCTGATTTCCAGTTTGTGTGGAAGCACAACGCTGATCTATAATGCTTTGGTTTTGACCCTGCCTTTCCATTTAGCTCTAGGACAAACAGGCTTTTTTAGGAAGCTTCCAGCAATTTAGTAATAAATTGTAAGACAGTTCTCAAGTTTTAAGCTGGTTTATCAGCAGACCAAGAAAGAGACCTTGAATATGTAAGGTGACTATGCTAAAGAGACTTTGTTTTATTTCTTGGTGCTCTGTTTGCAAGCTTTAGCAAGGTGTTGGGGTTTTTTCTGTAGCCATGCCAACTGTTTGCTATTATCATACTATGTTCTGAAGGTAGAGACTGTACTAAATGAGGTTTGGAAGATGATAATTGCCATTAAGTTGAGCATTATACGATAATAAGAAGTTCTATTTCAAAAAAAGTGCATGTCATATACGAGTTTTATGTTACACCGAGAACTGGAGTTGCATTTTTTTATCAGTAAATTGCTGGACATAGTAACAGATCAAATATCTGCGATATTGCAGTTATATTTTGACTTGTAGTTTAATACATGCTGCTACAGAAGCCTTAGTGTTTATGTAGTACAGTATCAGACAAGTATCTCATTTAGAATACTATGGTATCTCACAATCCTAGTGTATTACAAGTCTGAATATATGGTTAAATATTTTCTGTAATTCTGGCACAGCCTAACTCCTAATATTAATGGAAACAATATTTTTTGTACAGGAATTAGTTGGGAAGGAATGGTAAGGTGCTTATTGCCTAAGAGTTAAATGCAGAGGCAAGAAACTGAGCACCTGTATTTGGATCTTCTTTGTTTCCATCTCCTGCTTTCCTAATATGTATTTGGCACTCCTGCATCAAAGAAAAACTGTTAAACAAAGCTGACAGGAGATTAAAAAATTGGATGATATTCCAGAGAGAATGACCTCCTGGGAAGAACTTGGCTATTTTTAGCATCTTTCTGTGTTAATAATGTGTGTCTCAGATAGCCTGTTGGAGACCTCTCAATAGTATTGTAAATTGGCATAGTTTGGCAACAGTCGACAGCGTGTGTATTAATGCATTTATCTTAGTCTGCATGAAGATAAGCTGTTTCCAGTGTTCATCCTCCATTATTTCAAAATCATCTTAAAAAAAACAAAAACAAAACAAAAACAACAACAAACAGAAAAAAAACCCAAACAAAAGAAAACTCATATTTTTTAAAATTTCCATCTGATTCACAAAGAGAAAGCCACACACCCTCTAGCAGCAAGTAACATTATGATTACGTAGTCTTGTTTCTCCATTATTTTCCCCCACTGAATACTAAAACTTTCTACACTGAAATTCAGACTGCATCATGACTTCAGTTGTTAGGTCCCAGAGTAATCATGTAATTCGCTCCCACTTGGACCTTTGGTACAGGTGTCTTCCAACAGAATCATGCCATTGTTGATCAATTTAGGGAGACTCATGAGTGAAGAAGACAGACGTTTCACAGGATCAGGACCCAGCCTGTAGCACCCTCTCCCACAGACACTGAAAATTCCCACAAGCTTGTCATTTTCCAGAACTAAATATAAAACATGTTTTTATTTAGCTTTCCCTTGATAAGGTATTTTCATGAGATGATATGCATAGAGCCTTTCTCTCTACCATAGATATATGCAAACCAGCATGCCCTTCCTCCTTCCCCTCAAAAAAACCCCTAAAAAAGCCCCACCTCAATTAATTATGCTATATCTGCTACAGAGTAAGGATGGGAGAGAAAAAGAACAACAAGGTTATCTGCTGCTTCTTCAATTTTTAAATACTCGAGAGGCACTTTGATTCTACAGTGATAAGGCTATGCATGTATGTAGACAGTTAATTCCTTAGTCCTCTAAGGGAGTCACTGAAAAATAAATGTTGATATATAATTGACTCATAGACATATTGCCTCTGGCAATATGCTATAGAAATGGCATCATGAGATCTAGAGAAACAGATCACAGATTTTAGTAACTGACACTTCACATTTTGTAAGTTTATCCCTATATATTTCAAATGTTAATTGGGATTATAAATCTTTCTACATTTGGGTGAGGTTGGGCTTCATCTCCCTGACAGTAACCCAGTATTATATTTCAAACTTACACAATTACAATTACTCATATCAGCATGAGTTGGAATAGTAAAATTTGATGTTAATTGTAAATTCATTAAAACCGACACTTGCTCTGACATGTGACTGCATGAACAGTGAGGTGGTAAAGTGCTAGCAGTGCTTTTTTGACACTGCATATACAATTAGAAAAAAAATTGCTACCTCCTGTCATGATTTTCTGTCTAACTGTAGGGTGTGTTTTCCATCTCCTTTGTCACTATTACATTTCAGAGGGTGTTTTATTGGTCGAACCAATTACAAGTAGTATTCTGAAATAAAGGGGACATAATCAGTTAGTGTGTTTGTTGTTGCATGTATGGCACAGGAAATAAAATGGAAAATACTGTAATTTGAAGGCATAGAGTTGGGGTAAATTCAGAGGACTGATTCAGTGGCAATGTGTAGATAGTTAACACTTTTAAGTTTGACTCCTTGAGGGGTACGGTACCTACCAAGAGAGCATTCTCCATAGATATGAATAGACAATGCATTGAAAAATATTAAAAAAAAAAAAAAAAAAGAGGGGTGCAGAAAGAAAAATCACAGAATAATACAAACCAACAGTCAGTACAGTCAGTAGGAGACATAACTTTAAATACAGCTGGGTTGTAATGCATGTCAGGGACACTTGTACAATTTTAGAATCTTAAGAGACCATATGTGGGGCAGGCAGTGGGAGGAATGCAAAATTTGTGGGTTTAAAAAATAACAACAGAAAACCTGTAGCAAGGTTCTATAAAAAGATTATGTTAATGTGTGATTCACTGCCAAATGCAACTAGAGTTTCCTAGCACCAATTAAATCAAATGTTCTAACTAAAATGTGTTTTTGTTTTAGTCCATGAAAGTTGTGGGATGTTAGTGACAATGTGTTTCTCTAAACTACTTAATAATTTTAAAATTTCAAGAATGATAAAGGGTGTTGAAAAAAGGAGAAGAAATGTTTTTCAATGTCATACATGCATGGACCTTGGAAGACTCATTGAAATTGTATTTATTTGGTCAACATAAGTGTTTTTAAGATCAAGGATCTGTTATCCCTTATCAAGTTTGTACCAAAGAATTTTGCAACCAGAATGGTGGGAAGACTATATCTATCCTGTTGCCCAAGCTTTAACTCAAATACAGTTTGTGGGTAGTGTTCCATGGAAGCTACAGTACCAAAAGAGATATGCCTAGAGAAGCACCTCAAAGGGGGGAACCAGGAGCTTAAGATGGGTAAAATCTGTATGTAGGAATTCATCTACAATTTCTGATAAAGCATTATCACCCTTACATGGCTTTTATGTCAAGAGAAGGAAATAAAAATTATCAGATTTTCGAATTGCCTAACATGTACAGCTTTGTATGGTTCTAAATTCCTGGTTTGAAATTTAGCACTGAATTTAAAAAAAACACAACCATAAACCAAACTATTAACTATGATAATGTCCTCTGTTTATCAGGAAGGTCCTCTGAAGCACAAAACTAGGTACTCATATTTATAAAAACCTTGGTATATGTAACACACCTGGGCAGTATTACAGTACCAGGGAAAATCATGGAGAGGCTCATCTTGAGTGCATTCACATGGCAAGTGCAGGATAGCCACAGGATCAGGCCCTGCCAGCATGGGTTCAGGAAAGGCAGGTCCTGCTTGACTAACCTGATCTCCTTCTATGATCAGGTGACCCATCTGGTAGGTGAGGGAAAAGCTATGGATGTTGTCTACCTAGACTTTGGTTGAGCCTTTGACATCGTCTCCCACAGCATTCTCCTGGAGAAGCTTGGGGCACATGGCACAGACAGGTGCACTCTCCACTGGGTAAAAAACTGGCTGAGCCCAGAGAGTTGTAGTGAATGGGGTTGGATCCAGTTGGCAGCCGTTCACCAGCGGTGTCCCCAGGGCTCAGTTTTAGGTCCAGTCTTGTTCAATATCTTTATTAATGACCTAGATGAGGGGATTGACTGCTTCCTAAGTAAGTTTGCAGATGACACTAAGCTGGGTGGAAGTGTTGATTTGCTTGAGGGTAGGAAGGCTCTGCAGAGAGACCTGGACAGGCTGGATCAATGTTCCGAGGCCAATTGTATGAGGTTTAACAAGGCCAAGTGCTGGGTCCTGCACTTCTGTCACAACAACCCCATGCAAAGCTACAGGCTTGGGGATGAGTGGCTGGAAAGATAAATGGTGGAGAAGAACCTGGGGGTGCTGGCTGACAGCCAACTTAACATGAGCCAGCAGTGTGCCCAGGTGGCCAAGAAGGCCAATATCATCCTCGCCTGCATCAGGAACAGAGTGGCCAGCAGGAGTAGAGAGGTGATCATGCCCCTATACTCGGCATTGTAGAGGCTGCACCTCGAGTACTGTGTCCAGTTCTGGGCCCCTCACCACAAGAAGGATGTTGAGCTGCTGGAGCATGTCCAGAGAAGGGCTATGAAGCTGGTGAAAGGTTTGGAGAATAAATCCTTTGAGGAGAGGCTGAGGGAATTGGGATTATTTAGTTTGAAGAAGAGGAGGCTGAGGGGTGATCTCATTGCTCTCTACAACTACCTGAAAGGAGGTTGTAGGGAAGTGGGAGTTGGTCTCTTCTCTACAGTGAATAATGACAGGACAAGAGGGAATGGCCTGAAGTTGTGCTAGGGGAGGTTTAGACTAGATATTAGGAAGAATTTCTTTACTGAAAGAGTGGTTGGACACTGGAACAGGCTGCCCAGGGAGGTGGTGGATTCACCATCCCTGGAAGTATTTAAAAGAAATACAAATGTAGTGCTTAGGGACATGATTTAAGCACTGAACAGGTAGATTAGGTTATGGTAGGTGGATTTAGGTTATGTTTGGACTTGATGACCTCCAAGGTCCTTTCCAACCAGGACGATTCTATGACTCTATGATTCTATGATTCTGTATTTAGTTACATTTTTCTCACAATGCTCATTTAACATAATCTATGTATTTCTTAAAGGTCTCAGCAATTGTGCTGAACTTAGAACGTTTAAATAAATTAGATAAGTTGTTAAAACTTTTTAAAGTGTTTTAAGTGTAAACACCACCTTACTGCTCTTCACAACTACCTGGAAGGAAGGTGTAGCAAGTGGGAGGTTGGTCTCTTCTCACTAGTAACTAGCAATAGAATAAGAGGAAATGGCTTTAAGTTACATGGAAAGGTTTAGGTTGGATGTTAGGAAAAGCTTCTTCACAGAAAGGGTTCTTAAGCACTGGGATGGGTTGCCCAGGGAAGTGTTTGAAACACCATCCCTGAATGTGTTTAAATATCATATAGATATGGTGCTGAGGGACACGGTTTAGCAGTGGGCTGGTAGAGCTAGGTTAGTGGAGTTAGGATTAAGGTTGAAACAGATGATCTTACAGGTCTTTTCCAAACTGAATGATTCTATGGTTCTAAATCAGAGGCACATAAATTATTTACCACACCTTACAAGAATATGGTATAGCAGCATCAATAACACAAATAATACAGTAAACTGTAAGTCCACCCTAAATGTAGGAAAAAAGTGCATGTTTTATCTAAATAGCGTAAAAGCAATTTAAATGGATTAATAGTATACAAAGTTTTTACATTAATACTTACTTTTTCTTACTAAAATACAGATAATAATGAAAATGAATAGATGAGATTTCAATTTATCTGATTTCTGTTTGTTTGTTTTGCTTTGCTTAAACCATCTTTTTTATTATTAAAAAAGGTGACAAGATTTATTTAGATTTTTAAATAAAAGATAAAGCTTCTGAAACACCTGTTCAGACATTCAGCAATCAAGAATACAGCCAAAGGGGCTGGGACGGGAGAGACAAACTATGAAAGATGATCAGGGTAGTAATTAATCCTAATTTTATTTATAAGGTTCCATTACCTTCTCTGCCCAAGTCCCTGTTGGAGGATACATGGAGCTTGACATAATAATTAGACTACTAAACACAAAATCAGAAATGTTTACGGAGAGCATGAATGTTTCACAAAACACAGCATTCCTGCAGCCTAGTGGGGGGCAACAGCAGTAGTGAAATATTATGTCTGCATTGCTCACATCCACCAAAAAAAATATTTACTCCTTTAAGTTTGTAGGACCTCTAAAGCCCCAGGAGGGTGGCTGCCTACACTCTATAAGGCAACAAGCAAAAAACCAAAACCAGAAAACAATGCACAAAGCTGGGAATTAACTCAGAGTCCTAGTAGCCTGACGACAGAATTGCAATGTATTGTAGCCTAAAATAGTAGGGAGTGTTAAGAGCGGTCAGTGCCTCTGAGGTAGGGAGAACTTAGCAGAGGCAGGCCCCCAAGAAAAAAGGGGATGTTCATTCTACAGGACAGAAAACTGTGGTTCCTGCTGTAAGGAAAAATTTTCATTTTTGCCAATGAGTAGAAGGGTTCTCTTTTGTTGGTTTAAAAATAAAAGGGTATGTAGGAAGTTTGTAGGCAGAATGTCTGTGGCACTCATTTTGGCTGACAGGAACACCACAAGTTTGCAGGGAATTATGTTGTGTTAAAAAAAATATGGAGCAGGTGAATAAGGACTGAGCTGTATATACTCCAGGATTTCAGCCAATGTCACAAGCATAATGAAATTGACCTGCCAGTTCTGAAGCAAGTGGAAAAATTCCATGGGCTTCAACAGGTCCACTGACTCTGAAGCGTGGCCACACTTTTAAGGAAAACAAAAGGACAACCTTTTGTTCATTATGGATATTCTTAGTGTGCATTTACTGTAACTCTTTTAGTATTGCTGAAGCTAATCTCTTAATATCTCTGAAACTTTTCTGTTCACATGCTGGTAGCTTCTAGGCAACACAGCAACACTACAGCTGCTCTGGGCTCTGATAATAAGTGTATAAACAGAAGGTCATTGCCTTATGAGTACGTGGTTTTGTGACAAAACCAAATGTCCCGTTTTACCTCAAGTAGTATTACAGAGCAACAATACCTGAGAGAAAACGGTATGAATAACATTGGGTTTGTGCATCACCGGCACAGTACATTGTCAGAGTGTAGGTATGACATACACATGCCCTGTCCTGCTGAGTTTAAACAGAATAAATCTTTAACAATAAATGTTCAGCAACACTGAAAAAACATCCTAGTCATCCATTTCAGTACAGCCGTGATAGCACCAACTGAAGGAGATCGCCACATTCTAGAGAGATTGCAATTTGGACTGCTGAGCTTCCATTGCCAGAGGGGATGTTTGGTAAACTATCAGCTTATCTTTACTTGGAAGTGTAAATTGACAGATAGGAATAGAGAGTTCTTCCCTCTACCAGACCAATTTGATATCACAATTTAAAGTCATTCTACACAGAAGAACTGAATGCTGACCAACAGGAGTTCTTTATTTGTGGGTAGTTTGAGTGAAGATTCCTGTCTGAGGGTCAAAAGCAATCAGAAACTCCTTTTTTCAAACACATTAATAAAGTTTTTACATTGTAGAGATATGAAACTATCACCCTTGAAGATGAGGCTCTTGTGTTAACTGCTAATACACTAAGCAAACTCCTAATTCTCAGAAATTCTCAAATTCTACTGAGGTAGCACCTTTGGAAATTTAAAAGTGATACAGAGGTAAGGTGTGGACTTACAGACTTGCTATTTCTGAGTAAAGGAGAAGTGCATAATATCAGATTTCTGTTTACAATAAGAAGTATATAAGAAAAAGGCCAAATCCTGTGATGAAAATATGACCATATAAGAAATGATTTGCAGAAGTAGCATCTACATCTGTTGGTGTTTTTCCTCCCAGCAAGAGCAAGTACAACTGTACTCTGATGTATTCTAAGTGAAACATTAGAATTTATAAGAAAAGACACACACAAAAAAATTACCTTTTTGTGTAATAAAAAATAAGCTTCCATGTTATGAAATATTTGTATGCACTCTTTTTTTACCTGAAAATGTATACTTTGAAATTTACTACCTGAAAATTTACTTTGTTTAGGCTAACAGCATAGGGTTGGTTTTAACATTTTGGTTTGGTTTTGGAGGTGTTCCCTGTCAAATATGCAAAGTTTAAAAACCAGATTTTAAAAAAATACAAAAAAAAAATTGTTTTTTTGTATTTAATAGATAGTTCATGCTAATCCTAACACATTTTATTAAAATAAAAGCATAATTATCTTTGTAGTTCAGGATTGCAAGGATGTCTCTACACTTACATCAAATTCTAATGCTTGACCAGAAATTAAATTACAGAATTCCAAGACACCAAATATTTTTGTTACTCTAGAACAGAACATTTCTGCAGCATATGTGTTTGCGTACATTTGTGTTTTGAGCATTAAAGTTTTTCTATGCAAACCACTGTCACTCTAGTTTTTTAAGATATTTTTTAAAAGTTTATATATATGTCAATATGAGAATTAACTGTAATACTAAACTCAGTTAAGCTAAAATATGAAAAAAAAGCTCTATTTGTTTATGTGTATTAAGAAATCATCTAGTAGAGAGGAGATTTTTTTTCTTTTTCCTTCGAGTGAATAGTTAAGTATTATCCTATAAACCTGTTTGAATCTGTAATTCTTTGGCTTGTACTGTATAATATCATAATAAAGTGAAGAAGTAAATATATACCCATGTTCCCAGGTTCTTGTTTTCCTCCTGTTCTTGTATTTGATGTAACATTTTTGGTTAAAATGAAGTTCATAGAGATCATATGACAGTATAGACTGGCAGGGTCCTGAGGAGTCACCTGCCTAGAGCAGGCTCACTACTGGGCTAATACCAGACTACTTAGGGCTTCTCCCAGGTGGGCACCCTATGTCACTTCCTCCAGAGCCCTGACAGAGATTTTGTACAATCCAGGTCCCATAACATACTCCTGAAGTAACCATCTTGTTACCAGTCTACAGACTAACCCAGCATCCACTATTCTCTGTGATGAGTGGCCTCACTCAATCATTTTCCCTGTGACCAAAGTGAGCCGCTTCCTGTATCGTCCTTTTCTGAATTGGAGATCTGGCATGAGTTTCCTGTTTAGCCAAGTTTATCTACTGACACATCTACCTGTTTTCCTGAGACAAGCTATTCTTGCCTCAGACTAGCCAGCTTTCCTTATTCCTCTGCCTTGCAGAGCTCCTATGGCAGTTCCCTGAGAAAGCTGAAATTCACTTTAAAATAAGTTTGACCCTAAAGTCCTCTTCATCTGAACTGGATCCTGAATGCCACTACCACATCCAAGACAACTACTGATTGGCACATATTGAGCAGGTTCTTCTATACTAGTAAAGCTAAGCATGAGCAAATCCAGCTGTGTGCCACCCTTTGTCGGACAAGGTACTTGTATCACCTTCCAGAAATCTTCTTGATTGCTTTTGTTTGTATTAGATGGTTACACTTGCACTCTCCTAACAAATAAATATATAATCATCTCAATAATCATCCAAAGGAGAAGACACAGTTAAGCATACATCAGATTTTTCAGTGTTTGTGACCTGTGGACATATTAACAAAAAAAACCCACAACAACAACAAAAACAATGTAACAACAACACCCCACAAACAAAACAAAACAAAATAAAACAATACAACAAACCCTTACTATAAAGAAGACTAGTGGTTTAATCTAGCTTGTAAATGTCATTTAATGAAACTAATACCCAAAGATTCAAGCAGCTAATTATAAGTTTATTATATTAATTATGTTTTAAGGACCACACTAATATTTATGGAGTTTAAATGTTTCACAGAACCAAAGCTAGACCCTAGCTAGACCTTAGTCTTAATTATGAAATTAAAATCACTGAATACTGGTCAGTGCTCCCATGTTGTAATCCATGTGTCCACCCATATGCTCTTCTTCACTGTGAGAACAGAAATCATGGGACTGAAAAAAAAGCTGACAACAAAGGTGTTCTTAATTAAGGTTAGACAGTTTTCAAGAAACAGTTTCAAGCATAAGTAAGAGCACTGGAGTTATATGTAATGGGATTTTATTAATTGATTTGAAAGCCAAAAAGTTGGAAAATATATTACAAGCCCAAGATGTCATGGGGACCATATTGACATATGAAGCTAAATCCTTTCAATGTCAAATGAACAGAAGGTGAATATGATAAAGGAGAACGAAGTTGTTATATTCTGAAGATATTCCAGAAGGCCTGGAATCCGATACTATTGAACTTCTTCAGATGACTACAGAAACAACTCTTGGCAAATGTTTTGCTTTGTATGTTTCATATTTTTTAGTCAGTAGCTGACTCACCTACCAGCCCCAGCGAGAAAAATACACTTACTCTCATTTCTTCCCTCTACAAGAATTCAGGAGTAAGTTAACTAGTTAATTGACAACTGAGAGATATCAGCAAGTGAAATAGGGGACATCCTGAAAGAACAGAACACAGGAATCCCGAATATACGGGCTTGATTCCTGAGATCCATATAGTTCTGTAAAAATGTAGAAGTGCCCAGATTTATAAGATTTGTATTATCCACAAAACAACTACCTGCAAGATATAGCCATGACAATTATTTTGCTTCCCTTCACCATTATTCTGAGGGACTAGCAGCTTGTCTGTGAGCTGCAGCTGAAAACTCACTTTCACTGAAAAGTCAATCTAATGATTTTCTATGTATTGTTGCAAAGAGCAAATGATCATAATTACTTTATTTTAAATTGCCATAATAAATTATTCTGTTTTCATGTTCTGGAACTGCATGTGGGCAGTATCAGAAGTTACATTTTTCAGTTCATTTTAGTTGAGCTGGAATGCACAAGTGTCATGGGCCTAGTAGTCCCAGTACTTAGAAGGGTGAAGAGTATTGTACTGGCCATATCAGTTAGTGGTAACTTCTCTGGGGCTTAGCCAAGTGTTCTGTTACTTACCTGAGGCAATAAGAAAAGCCTGAGCTGAAGTTTCGAAAAGCAATCTAAACAATGGATTATAATGGAAGGAAGTATTCATTATTTCATTTGCTACCAAAACAAACAGCTGCTTGGTCACCATATCTTTAACATAATATTAGGAGTAATTAAGACTCAGCTCTCAGGACTCTACAATTCTAGATTCTTTCTGTAAACACTATCAACTTTTCAAAACTTAATTTATTTAAATAATGTTACTTAGCTGGATTTGGAAGGGTTTTATTTGCTATTGATTCTTTCTAATTGAACAAGCTGGTCATTAAGTAGTCCACAGATTCTGGTTTCTTTTAAGCAGTATCTTATTGTACTCTCCCATTATACAGTTCCAAGGAAACGTTTCTTCTGTTAGTATTTGGACTGCTGAAAGCTGAATTAAGATATTGGGAGAGCTCACCTGGAAGTACTCATGGACCTGATTCTGAGTTGATAAAACTGTTCTGCATCTGGTCTTGCACTACTGAAGGTAGTGTAGAGGACATCACTATTACAGATGTAAGAGACAAAAGCAACATTCGTCTTTATTGTATCTTAAACTTTAAGATTTAAAATTAATGGCTTAAAATCTGGTGGTTTAGTTGCAGTCTAGTGGTCTCACTACATGCGTGAACTTTGCTGGGAAGCCTACTACCTTCTATTACAGAACCACAGAATCACCAAGGCTGGAAAAGACCTTTAAGATCATCAAGTCCAGCCTATGACCTAACAACACCACATCAGCTAGATCATGGCACTAAGTGCCACATCCAGCCTTGCCTTGAACACATCCAGGGATGGTGCCTCCACCACTTCCCTGGGCAGTCCATTCCAATGTCTAATCACCCTCTCCGTGAGGAAGTGCTTCCTAATATCCAACCTAAACCTACCCTGGTGCAGATTGAGGGTGTGCCCTCCAGTCCTGTTGCTAGTTGCCTGGGAGAAGAGCCCAGCCCCCATCTGACTACAACCTCCCTTCAGGTAGTTGAAGAGAGTGATAAGGTCCCCCCTGAGTCTCCTCTTCTCCAGGCTAAACAAACCCAGCTCCCCCAGTGTATCCCTACAAGACTTTCCCTCTAGTCCCTTCACCATCCTCATCGCTCTTCTCTGGACCTGTGCCAGCACCTCAATAGTCTTCTTGAAGTGAGGGGCCCAGAACTGGACACAGTACTTGAGATGAGATGTCACCAGTGCTGACTACAGGGGGAGAATTACATCCCTACTCCTGCTGGCCACACTATTCCTGATACAAGCCAGGATGCCATTGGCCTTCCGGGCCACCTGGGCACACTGCTGGCTCATGTTCAACCGGTTGTCAACCAGTACTCCCAGGTCCCTCACTGCTGGGCCACTCTCCAGCCACTCTTCCCCCAGCCTGTAGTGCTGCCTGAGGTTATTGTGGCCAAAGTGCAGGACCCTGCACTTGGTCTTGTTGAATTTCATGCCGTTGGCCTCAGCGTCCCCCTGCAGCGTCTGCCTACCCTCCGGCAGATCGATACTCCCCCCCAGCTTGGTGTCATCTGCAAACTTACTGAGGGCGGACTCAATCCCCACATCCAGGTTGTCAATAAAGATATTGAATAGGACTGGGCCCAGTACTGATCCCTGGGGGACACCACTGGTCACTGGATGCCAGCTGGATGCAGCTCCATTCACCATCACTCTCTAGCCTGGTCATCCAACCAGTTTTTAACCCAGCGAAGGGTGCACCTGTCCAAGCCATGGATTGCTATGAATTACATGGAGTGTTACATGGACCATCCATGCTATGGATTACATGGATTACATATGGAGCAGTATGGTAATGTGTATTTAATAGGTTACTCCTCAGGCAATTTATTAAGATATGTTTAAGTGTTATGATCTGGCAGAACATGGATAGCATTGTATGTCTCTGCAATTTATGGTTTGACTTAAATTCCTTAGGTTAAATGTTGTTTGTACCCTTGTCATTGTACAAACATTTGTAGGACACATTCTAAATAGCTAAGGCAGTCCGTGTGAGTGTGTACAGAAATTTTTCTAGTGTCAAATGCAAGTAGCACTTCAGTGAAAATGAGAGTAGAAATGTTTAATTTTCCCATTAAGCCCCTTCTGCTCTTTTCAGCTTTAGTTTCCTTTTTATACTCAGAATACTTTATCATGGAGGAAACAAATTTATCAGTGACTCATGTGGAATCTGACAAAGTATATTGGAATTTCTGGATAGTACTCTATTCTAAATACAAGAGTGGAAAGACAAAAAACCAATACATCTCAGTTTATCAAAGTTACTTGAAATGTGTAACTTTCAAGTAATAACCTTATTATAATAGATTTATTTATTATATCAGATGGAAAATAGAATTTTTCTTATATTCTGTAGGTGGTTTCAGATTAATTAATATGATCTGCATAGTATTTCACCCTGACCTCAAGAAAAATAGAGGAATGAATGGGTGAGTTATTTCCCGATTATGAGTTTTACCTTTTGGAAGACTACCAGTGTTTGAGATTATACTTATAGAGAGAATTGTTGATAGGAAATTTTAGTGTAGAACTTTGTTTAGAAAAGTAGGGATTTTCATCTTCTGAAATGCTTAATGAATTTTAACCTTAAAATGTTCTAAAAATATTTTTTTTCTTTGGCACATCATTATAGTATTTTTCCTATAAAACCTCAAAACCACTCTATTGAGTATGCGAAGTCTGCATCACATCTTAAAATATTGCTTTCTTAGGCAGTATTTTCCCAACAGAAGTGTCACTTTAGATTTAATTTTGCTCATCCATAGGCTTTAATGTTGCTTCACCATCATTATACTTGCCAACACCAGTACTGGCACTATATAGCGGTGCAAAACTGGATCATTTACCTAATGTCATAGCAAATTGCTGAAAAAACTGATAATTCAGACCCAGCCTGTACAATTCCTCTCATCTATCCTCTCTAAAATAAAGTTTCACTTTGACCCAAATTTCCCTTCACTGCTGATAGGTCTAGTATTGCAAATCATAGACTTCTAGACTGATGAATCATGAGAACATATTGGTAGGAAGGTGATTTCCATAAGCAAGAAACAGCTGTTACATTAATCTGTGGGTATATCCACTATTTTTCCCTCTCTTTTTCTTTCTTCTTTTTCTTTCTTCCTCCAATCTTTTTTTGTCTTCTGCATATCACAGTTATTCTTAGTCATGTTAAAAAATATACATTACGTGTGTGAAATTTTTGCTAGTAACTCTATTGGTGATCTGGATTTAGAAGAAACTTCTCATAGTTTTGTACAAATCCATGCAATAATTCACAGGGGAATTTGTACAGTTTGTATGCATAAGTTTATGAAAATGCCTTAAGTTTCTTTTGGTCTTTAAGTTATGTTACAGAAGTACAAGCATTGTAGCTGACAAATCCGTGTGACACCTCAACACATTAATTTCTCCACATCTGAAGGGATAACTCCAAAAAACAAGGTAATTTTGCATTCCTTTTCATATTACATACTCTGTTAATAGTTTAGCTGATGTTCTATTGAAATAAATGAAAAACTTGCAGAGACTGAGTCATGAGTCTGAAGTTTCAGTAGAAATCGAGAACTCCAAGTTTAAGCACTATGTACAACTTGTACCTGAAGTATGTTACAATTTAAGAATAATGTTCTATCTGCAGATATCCATATATTTCTGCAATGAAAGGTATAAAGGAGGCTAGAGTGTAATAAACAGTCCTTCCTCCAATTACAGTTGCAAGAGGTAATGGAAAACACCAAAGTGACAATAAATCTTAATTTAAATAGGCTATTGAAACCTAGATGGATTCTAGGAAAAAAGGAAAAAAAACCCCACAAAACAAACAAGAAAAAACAGAGAATAAATTAGCTTTTCACCTGAAATTGAATTATAAAGAATAAGCATTCCTATTTTCCAGTCACTATGACATGCTTCTGACAAAGAACCTTTGATTCTCTGAAGTAATTCTTTTATCTGAAGTTTTTAGTCTTCACTTAATATGTATTAAAAATATTTTAAAAATTCATATACAGGGCATTTTAATTTGCATAGGCTTGGTCTATTGATTTCAATGATATAAAGTTTTTATCTTAATTTGTGGAGGAATCGAAGAAATGGGTAGGCCAAGAAGGAGGGCAAGATTTTATGGTTGATGAAGACATGATTTGAAGTACAAAAAATTCAACATGTATTACAGTAGTCTCCAAATTAAAAAAAAAAACTATGCTTATCTGACATACATTCCACCAGAGACAGAACCAAAGGCTTTTCTGTCTTCAAACCATGAGTATAGTAGAGATGAAGGTCATTATTAAGAGACCAGAAAGAGAACTATGATGTTTTTTATCTCAGGGCACATCATTATCTGCCTTAAGGAGTTCTCCCATCAGTCATCTTTTTTTTCCCAAACGTATCACATTATTCTCTCATCTTCATAGTTTTAGTTTAACAGTTCACTTCTTTTTAGTCAAGGATATAAAACGTAAGCTCAAGACATACCTTGTAGGAATTAGTGAAAAAAGAGACTTTAAGGTGTGAACAACATTGTTTTTTCCTTTCATTTCAGAAATTTTTAGTTATCTTCAGTCTGTAATCTAAGTATATAAGAAACTCAATGAAAATATCAGTGGGTGGATTAATGAAACACTTGTCAAGCTCTTTCCAGGTCCTCTGCTTAAGAACTCATTTGCAAACCAATCCTGTTCTCATTATATTAAATGGCAAAATCTTCCTTTATCTTCAGCACTGCAGACAAGAATCTAAATCCGTAATGGACTACAATCTGATAAAACTTCAATGCATGTTTTAATGAAGACTGAAATTCTTGGAATTTTTCAAGGTAGGTATTGATATACTGGTTAGACCTGTGCTCCAGTCAACAGGGTTTCAAAGCTAATACCAGTTGATTCAGTGAGAGGAATAATAATAATAATAATGCAAACCTATATTGAGGTTGGATACATAGTCAGCAAGTTTGCAGATGACATCAAGCTGACTGGTGTGGTTGATACACCAGAGGGATGGGATGCTATCCAGAAGGACCTGGAAAAGCTAGAGAAGTGGAACTGTGTGAACTTCATTAAATTCAACAAGGCCAAGTGCAAGGTCCTGCACCTGGGTAGGAGCAATCCTAACTATCAGTACAGGCTGGAGGATGATATGATACAAAGCAGCCCTGCAGAAAGACACCTGGGGGTACTGGTGGACAGAAAGTTGGACATGAGCAAACAATGTGCACTCACAGTCCAGAGGGCAAATCACATCCTGGGCTGTATCAAAAGAAGTGTGGCCAGCAGGTAAAGGGACATGATTCTTCCCCTCTACTCTGCTCTTGTAAGACCCCACCTGGAGTACTGTGTCTAGCTCTGGAGTCCTCAACACAAGAGGGACATGAACCTGTTGGAATGAGTCCAGAGAATGACCACTAAAATGATCAGAGGGCTGGTGCACCTCTTCAGTGAAGACAGGCTGAGAGAGTTAGTGCTGTTCAGCCTGGAGAGGAGAAGGTACTCGGAATACCTTACAGCGGCCTTCCAGTACCTGAAGGGGGCCTACAGGAAAGCTGGGGAGGGACTGTTTACAAGAGTGTATAGTGACAGGATGAGGGGCAATGGCCTTAAGATAGAGCAGGATAGATTCAGACTGGGTATCAGGAAAAAGTTCTTTAGTATAAAGGTGGTGAAGCACAGGAATGGGTTGCCCAGAGACATGATTGAGGCTCTACCCCTGAAAACATTCCAGGTCAGGCTTGAAGAGGCTCTGAGCAACCTGATCTAGCTAAAAAGGTCCCTGAGCACTGCAGGGAGTGCTGCACTAGATGACCTTTAAAGGTCCCTTCCTACCCCACATGTTCTATGATCCTATGATTTAGGAAGAGTGACACAGGGAATTAGCTTTGGACTGTCAGGTCCAAACACACTGACCCAGGCTCTACAGTTTAAATTTTCAAGATTTCCATCTGATGTTATTAAAA
Source organism: Hemiprocne comata (assembly GCA_020745705.1). NCBI lineage: Eukaryota > Metazoa > Chordata > Aves > Apodiformes > Apodidae > Hemiprocne > Hemiprocne comata. The sequence goes on along the minus strand of CM036616.1, from coordinate 69,995,882 downwards.
ACAGATGCAATTCTTTTGTGCAGTGTGAGACTGTTAACACAAACAAGGTCAAGAATAATGAAGAAAAACTATGGCACTCAGCCATTCAGGAAAAAATACTGTCTCAGTAGCAGGGATCCAAATTCTCATTTAGTGCCTTGATCAAAAGAAAAAAAGAGAATGAAGAACACCTTACATAAAAACTTGGTTTGAAGTATTTATTTTTCTTTTTAAAAATTTTTAACAGAAATACTACCAGATACAAGTAGATACTTTATCTAAATATTACAAATTACATACACTTGGAGATATGGCTGTTGTTCTAGAAATTAACATAGTTAATATAAAAATATGACTGTCTTATAGTAAAATGATACTTTTTTTTAAAATACATTCTGTCATACTCCCTGAGCTACACTGCTTCCCCAGAAAGAAAAATCCTGTTATGACCCATGAGATGTTTGACTCTTGAGAGCATTTCTAATCCTTTGTATGCAAAGGAACTTCATTTCAGCTATCTGAAAATCAAAGATTATTTCAGCAAGCACATTTTTAGGCACCTTGAGATCCAAAGGTGGAAAACACCTTCTCAAAGTTAGATGCCTCTTGTTTTGTAAGGAAGCTGATTCATGTATAGACATGCAATTATTTCTTAATTTCTCCTATCATATGCAGGTTTGCCGTATGGGCTGCATACAGACACAGACTTCGAACAATGAACAATCATGTTTTGTGCACAGTGAGAAAATAATACATACAAACTTTTCCCTGTCACTTTTCACCTGTCTGCTTTAAGATAGGATTATTGGGAAAGTATATTAATACTAGAAAAGTGTAATATTTAATTTGAATGTTTTCCTTCTTCCCTTAGAATAAAGTGTTTAGCTCTGACTGGTGTGAATAAGGAATGTACAGCTATGGAGAGCTTCTGCTGATGAAATTGTGTTACACAGATAAATGATGTGAAGGTATTGGGGCTTCAAAGCTGCTTGCTGGCACCTGGTCTTCGTAGGAATTGTCCTTTTTTACCTTCCAGGTCATTACAAATTGCTGAGTCATTTTCTCAGTTTCTTGCAGGAGATGGTAGACTCTGCCCTGGGAAAAAATACTTAGGAGGAGTTTCACAAAAGATTTCTTGCTGTGCTCTTTCACATGTATTTTCTGTTCCTCTTCTCTCCTAACTTATATTTTGCGATGGTTTAATTCAACCTCTTTGTGTTCATTGTGATTATAAATATGCTTCATATAAAAATGTCTATTGCTCTTCTTTGGATATTTTAGTCCACACAACGCTGAAGTCTAAGTATTGAAGCTGGTTGAAAATAAGAAGCATGTGTGCCTGCACAGACGTAAAGGTGGATGTAAAATAAAATGGTATTTTGCATCTTAAAACCATCAGGCTTGCAGTTTACCCAGGCTTGTCTTTTCCTTTCCACAGTCTTCCTTATCAATTCTTTTAAAATGTCCATCCTCAGCCATAATTTTAATGGGTGGCTTGCAAACAAAAAACAGATTATGCCCCAAAAGAAATGCTAGTGATGTATGACACAGCTTATTTACTATTGCCACTCATTTCTAAAACAGCAGATATGCAGTCACATTTCCCACTGTATCTTAGTTGGGCATAGGTGCAAAACTGGCTCTGTGTTAAACTTAGTTATTTCAAATGACAGGTGTCATAAAATATGGCAGACATTGCAGCTCGGAGATGTTCCTAATTCTGGTATAATTTTCTTTCTAAATTAATGTTTGGAACATCTTGTTTCTATTTCTTGTTTACTTCTATGTGATTTTATATCCCCATGGGTTTTCTCCCAGTTGTTCTCATGTGATCAACTTTGCAATACTTTCTAATGTTGAATTCACCCCAGCCTTCTCAAAGTTTAAAAAAGCATTATGTAATGCTCAGGATTCAGAGTGGGTCCTTCATTCAGGCTTTACATAAGTTATAACCGAGTTATCTCATACTATACTGTACAAAACTTCAGTACCCATGAAAGGTAATAGATTTAAATATATTACAAAGCATGGAGTTTATTCCTGTAAAGAAATTTACAGTAAAACGTAGGAAAAAGACATAGCAAGCTTGAAAACTATGTAAAAGAAAAACAAAAAAGGGGAAAAACTGAAAATGAAAAGGAACATAAGAATGAAATTCCAACTTTATTAAGGAGTATTAAGATGTTAGAATACTTAATTTTCTACTACATTTAGCAGTTTTACTGTATAGATAAAATCAGTTTTGCAAACAGTAGTGATGCCATATTTAGTTGTAAATTAAAGCAACACTCAGGAGTGTTCTACCAAAGGGGAAAACACCACTGGGAGGAATTCCTTAATTTGTTCTGGTGCCCTGTCTCAATAAGGGTGCACCCTACAATCACAACGATTTGCAGTCTCCTTTTTGTAAAACAAGAAAAAGGTGTGGGGGAGGGGAAATATTTTTGCATTTTTATTTTTTTTCCTCCTTTCCTCCTCCCCTCCCCAATCTCTGAATCTTCATGCTTCAAACTAGGTCAAAATGAGTTGTAGTGAACGTTAAATAAAAACCAGCAAAGCATTGTACCAGGCGTAACAGGAGCTCTCCAACGCCTGCACTCTTTTGAGGATAGTGCTTTGGTTGGTGTAGGGTAAATCTAGGTACTGAAACACCTGCCAGTGGACGATGCTCCCTCTGTCACTTTTAGGATGGGAAGCTCCTACTCAGCCCTTTTTCGGGGTGGAGGCTGAGTGCTTCCCCTGACCTGCTGCGGAGCGGTGGCCTCGGGGCGAGCCCAGCCCGCCGCGCCCGCGGAGCCCCGCTCCTGCTCCGCGCCCGCCCAGCGCCCGCCCCGGCTAACCCGCGGCCCTCGGCGCGCCGCCGCCTTCCGCCGCGCCCGGCAGCGGGGCCGGGGCGGCCCTGGAGCGGGTGGAGGGGGACGTGGGGCCTCCCTGGCCACGTTCCATCAGCAGCCGGTAGGGATGTTTCACCTCGCAGCCTTCGCCAGGGGCCCCTCTGCTTTTGGGGAGCCTTAGGCCCGAGCGATGCCTCTTGTTTGGTTTATTTAACCTGGTGCTTGAGCTTTGACATCAGGGGGTGGCTACGGCTCAGGACCAGCGGAGCAGTAGGGAGGGGACCTACAAGTTAGACCTGCACAGCTAGGGGTTGGGAAACACGTACCATGGAAAGAAATCACCTTGATGCAAAACATCCCGGTGGGGGAAAAAAATATAGTAGTGTCTCCTAAAAAACAATGAATAGGTGGTAGCCGGCATGCTGAACAAAGTTTCAATGCAGATGAAATGATACTTTTTTTTTTAAAACCCCAAACGCCACAACACACACACAAGAACAATAAAATCCCTTTTTTAATCTTTTGTAAACAGTTTAAGGTCTGTGAAGAGCATCTGCGCAGCATTGTGGGGAGGCAAATGATTGCAAATGTTCCTCTTGGAAGACAGTATTGACCAGCGTTAGAACTATCTTCGTAAATTAAATCTCGATGCGATCTATTTCCGGAAAAATCTTAATTAAAAAGAACGCACACCCAAACCTGCATTTTTAACAAAAAGAAAAGCCCCACACTCCCTACTCCGTCTGCTCTCAGACTGTGTGTTAGCAGCAGAACTGGAAATCTTACAGCAATCACCCCAGCATTTTGCTGTAGAGGAGAGGATGGGAGGGGGGGACACCGACGGCACTCATTGCTGGGAGATACTTTGAGGGCAAAGTAAAAGTGCCCCTCGGGAGCAGCGCTCTGCTGCTGCTGCTGCTGCCGCTGCTGCCGCCGCCGCCGCCGTCGTCTCCGAGATGCTACAGTATCAGGCAGAGAAGAAAAGAAATGAGTTTGGAGTTGATGTACACGCCGGAGCAGCAGTAAAAAGATATAAGATATCGACACGCTCAGCTGCATCTTGTTAAAAGCTTCCTGCGGGTTGGCAGAATGAAATCTTTATTTAAAACACACAAACTACCGTCAGGGGAGGAACGGAAGGGAAAACACTAAAAGGGCCAAACGCAATGCTTAACCCACCGCTATAAGCAAAAGAGAAGGAGAAGCGATGAGATTGGTTTGGGGCGAAAGGAGAGTGGGGGGAGCTCGTCTTGCAGCCCAGCCACAGCAGCCACCCGGGGACTTACTGTCTCCGCTCAGCTTTGTAGAGAGACTTTCTCTTTGATGGTGATAATGATAGTTGCTCTGGTAGGGGAAGGGGACTTAGGAATACCAGAAGCATAATTTGTGCTCACACTTGGGTGTGAACGATAGGAAAACGTGCCTCGCCACCACATCCACAGCGGCGCTCTCTTAAGAGGTGGAAATACTATTTTTTTTATTGCCAGCCGGTGACTTTGAAGGTGCATTATTTTAATGCATTATTAATTGTTTTCCCAAGGAGAGGAGGAAGGTGGGGATAGGGCTTATTATTATTAATAGCGAGGAGCTCGCTCGCTCCTTTCGCACCCGCCGCGGAACGCGCTGGGAGGAGGCAGAGCCTGGAGGAGGCGGGTGGCGAAGCGCGCCCCGCTACCGGGCTCGCTGCGCGGCTGCGGCGCGCACACGCGGGGCGCGGCGTAGCGCCCCGCCGACTCCCCCCCCCCCCTTCCCCGTCACCCCCCCCAGCACCCGTTGGGGGTCTCAAAGTTCCGCGGGCAGCTGCCGGCGCGGTCCCCGCCAGGAGAGGCAGTCCCCGCCAGGAGCGGCAGTCTGCGGCCGGCACCTCCCCATCCCCATTTCCACGGGGGCGACGCGGCTCCGCGGCCGCCAAAGTTGCGGCGCGGCCGGGGCCGCCGCTGGTGCCAGCCATCAAGTGGCTCGTTAAGGAAATGCAGGTGAGCGGGTTGAGCGGCGGCGGGGGGCTGCGCGGGGCCAGATGGGGAGCGCGCCCCCGGCCTGGCCCTCCCCGTCTTCCCGGGCCGCCCGCTTGCAGCCGACCATGACCGGCACGGAGAGGGGGCGGTCGCCCCCCCACCTCCCCGGCCCCCAGCTAGACCCGCTATACGCACACACACACACCGCACACACACACCGCACACACACACACCGACGCACACAACCCCCCCCTCTCCTCCCCACCCCTCGCTCGCTCCCTCTCTCCTCCCTCTCCTCGCTCTCTTTCCCTCCCTTCCTCTCTCTCTCTGCCGGCCTCATCGGAGAGAGTTGCAGGTACCTTTCCTTTCTCCTCCCTGCCAGCATCCCACCCCCCCACCCCCTCCCCCTCCGAGCACATTTGAAGGTGCAGAAGCCTCGAAAGGTCTTTTTTTTTTTTTTTTTTTCCCCCGGGCTGTTTTTTTATTTATTTATTTTTATTTTTTTAATCACTGGTTAAAATTAAATTAAATATTTGCGAGGATGACTCTTTTGCAGGAGTCTGCTCTGAACGCAGAGCTACCCCCGAGGAGCTAGCGGCAGCGGCGCTGGATCCCACCAAAACAGAACTGCCTGATGTGGCATGTGCTTCTCTCTCTTTGCAGTTCCTTCTCGGCCTGTGTGGACTAGGGGCACAACGCGGCGCCTGACTGCCAGGAGGTGAAAGCAGAGACTCCTTCAGGTTTCCGAAGAGGTCCGAGCGGACTGCATTAGTAAGTAAAAAAACCTGTGCTTGGTTTCTGTTGCTTCTCCTGTCCCTTGAAACCTTTTCTTGGCATACACACACACACACACGCACATATGCATGCACATACACATCTTTGTATATGTGTGTATGTGGTTTTCTGCTTTCAAGTCACATTGTTCTGGTCTGAGAGGAACTTGGCTATGGTAACTGAAACCATTTTCAGTGGGAGAAGTGCATGAAGTGGTTTGCTCATGTTTTATGAGAAAAGAAAATAGCAGGTGAATACCTGTATAAAGGAACTGAGTGTGTCAAGTATTGTGTATTATCTACCTTAGTTCGAGTATAGTTATGTGGTAGATCACAGACAAAGAGATGCGCCTTCAGGAAGGATCTACAGTATGGTGTGACCTGCTAAATAATGCCAGGTGACCAGGCATTCAGTTTAAAGTACAGTGCACATGGATTATAGATACCAGGAATGTTTTTGTCTACATTTAGTTGTAAGCATTTGTAGTCCACCTCTCTGAAGTTGTTAGATTTTTCACGAAGTTTTATGTGCATAAAATTTATGTACATATTTTATCCTAATAAGGATTACTGTTCCAGACAACAGCTTTGCTTTTTAAGTGATTTTACGGTACAAAAGTACTGGTGGCACTTTTAAAAATAGGTGTGAGAGGTCATGGGGAAATAAATAAACTCATTTAAGTGGGCTTTATGAACAGTAGGATTGAAGTTTGCTGGCTGAGCTGTAGAGTTGACGAAAGGTACAAAGATCAAATAATGTATGTAATGAAAAGTCTGCTGTTAGGTGTTGTATAGCACTAAATATATCTGCATCTGGGGATGTGAACTTTTGCAGGCATTATGTCTCTTGGGACAGTGGACCTATTGTCGACATTTGCTGCATCTCTGGTAGAGGAAACAGCTAGTGTGAGTAGTAGTTGAGGGTTAACAGTTTCCTAGGTAGAGGGAAACAATAAGGATGAAAAGTATGTCAATGAAAATATTCGCTTATGTTTGCTAATATCTAAATAAAACCTTTGTGTTATGTCAGTAGAAATATAGTTGAGTCAGGTGTTTTGGATGTACTGGAAGGAATCAATAGCATTTCAGCATTTTTCTCTATTCCTGCCAAATGGACTTGGATTTAAATTCTTCATATGTTATTTTGTCTATTTTAAGGACAGTATGAATTTGATTTTAAGTAAAATAAACTTACAACTTTTCAAATTCTTGACAACTTTTGTCTATTTTGAAGTACAATTCCAGAATAATAAATTGGTAGTGGAAATAAACTACACAACTCAAATCTCATAGGTATTATGTTTTTACTGTTCACCTGATAAGAATTAACTTGTGTCATTAGAAGCTGTTAAACATGTATTTACAAGTAAATTTTATTAATCATCTCAATGTGAAATTAATATTGCATTTTCAGGTGTAATTCAAAAGCAATCAAAACTTATAAATGTCTCCAGAAGTGAAAGTTTAGTAGGGTCAAATTAAATGCTTTTCTTTGTGAAGTAAAGAATATAGTTTATGTCACAACAGTAAAGGTAATTAGACAAAATTTATTTAAAAAATTAATGTGACACAAGCAGGAGAGGCTAAATCTGCAGTAGCAAAAGGATGACCTGCAGAGTTGCTTTCAGGTATTCATAATCTTAAAGCTAGGAATAATGACAAAGCATAGGCTACAAGTTCTGACTGAGGCAGTGAATCAGGGTGACTTTCATACTGTATCACAGTACTCTTTGGGTAATTGACAGTAATGCTTATGACTAGAAAAATAACTCATGAACTTGGGAACCTGAAAAGATAACACATCTCCTGGCTTAGTGAGGAATCTTCCTGTTACTTAGTACTACAAATTTGTCTTTCAGTTAAAATAAACCCTTTTTTTTTTTTTTTTTGAGTAGCTAACTTTTTACATGGTTTATTGCTGTGTTGTATGCCCTGTGGGCAAAACATTAAAATAATATATCCATATGAATTGTTTTTAGACTGCACATAGAGAAGTCATTAGATAAAGCTTTTCTGTTCTATTAGGTGGTCCCAAACATTCAGTCTGCATGTTGAATGCCCAACACAGAGCCTATTTTTGCAACGGAAGATAGAAGACTACAATGTATATGACTAATGAGATAGGAACTACATTGTTTAGTTTAGGTCGAATCACAGCATACTTAATGTCTTTATTAGTTTGGAGCATACTCTTCGTTATTTGTGTGCTGGCTTTTCTTTAAATCTAGGGTAACTCCTGGCTGTGCTTCAATATCTATATGAAAAATGACTTGACACATAGTCTACTTTTGCTGTAATTACTACTTGCTACTGTGAGAAATGACCTGAGTAAAATTCTGGTTATTAAGTTAGATACATATTGTATTTGATTGATGTATGTAAAATCTTGATCATAATTGTTGATACAGGAACATGTCAAATGAGGTCAATCTAATTCAGAAAAACAACAGAGGACTTAAAAAAGACCTCTTGCTGTGAAGATATACAGTTGATAGAATAAAGTTGCATGTGTCAGCAGTAATGTGTTTTATTATGCAATTTTTCTTATTATTCAGATCAGATAATGGCCTGATGAAATATATAAGCAGTCTGCAGGGAATGAATGATTAATTCGTCTAATGTGTGCTTATTGTAGGAATTCTTACTAATGAAATCCCTCATACCTGCATTAGCTTGCAGTAGATAAAGTCAAATGTATTTGTCCACATTAGTATTAGTCACTTAATATACCAAGGTACTACTAGACTTTGTGCAGATAAACTGGTGGAAAAATTATGACAGACTATTCATTCTTTGTTACATGTGGCTTTACTCAAGAAGCCGACAGAACACAAACATGAAGCTCGGTAGCACAAACTATTTTGAAATGGTGGACATGAAAAATACCAAATAATACACAGATGTTTTAGTGAGCTTGGTTTGTGTGTCTTATTTTAACATTTTACACAGTGTTAGTAACTTCTATTTGTACGTATGCTAATTCTACAGGTTCCAAGTACTGTAAGAAGTTGAAGAAAGTAAGATATCATTGGCTAAATAGGAAAACAAGCCAGTTCAGCATTTTGGGAAAGTTTACAGCTGCTTTATATCAGTCCAAAGCTCGTTTAGGGTGAAAACAGATTGGTACCAGAATCCCACATATTTAGAGTAAACTTAATTGTTTTAGTATCCCTTTGACTACCTTGTAAGAAGCAAATATTCTTGGCAGCAAATACAAATTTTACAGTGGCATTTCTGAAGATAATCTGTATTTTAGGGTTGGATTTTGATATCTGTACTCAAATAAAGTAGATTTTTTCCTTCCTTAGTAGTCTCAGGGATTCTAGGGAAATGAGCTGGGGAGAAGGAAATACTCAGAGCATTCTATAAAAATGAAAAAAAAAGGCCATAGAAATACTTCAGATTCAAAAGTATTTGGCCTGAAGAATGCCTGTTTATGAGTTACTTGATTTTCTTGCCGCACATATGGTATAAGGTCATTAGTACTAGAAGTTTCTTGACGAGCTTTTATGTTATCCCTTCTTCTAGACTTTTCATCTTGCAATTTTGCATCTATAATGCTAACAGAAACTGATAAAATTAACAAGGGGTTTTATGTCACTGTGAAAACAGATCAATGACAATAGGATCACAAAATATCGACAAGGAGTGCAATTGGTGTGTAATTTTTTTGACGTTTTTGATTGTAATGAAAAATGTTTAGAAGCTAACAGATGGATTTAGAATTCCAATAGGAAATAAGCAGTAGGCATGGATTAATTCATTCTCAGACAAGAATTAAGTGTTTTTAATAATAAAGAGTAAGAGAAGGAAACATGCACACAAGATTAGCCAAAAGGAATGCATAATAGGAGCGGTTTTTAGCATTCTTAATGCTAGTAGATGCTGTCTGATTCTCAGTTTCTCTGTCCTAGTAGCTTCTTCAATATGATTCGATATAAACCAATAACAGAAAAGCTAGCAATAAATGGAAAATTGCAAAGACATTACTATTTTTATGGTCAATACAAGGATTGAATTACGCATCTATTTTCATTTGTTGCCAACAGTTGCAGAAACAGTCCTATTTATCATATTTCTATTCTGTTACATGTGCTTTATTAAGTGAAAACTGCCATGTAAGAAGTATCATTTTTTATGTTTTGCATTTCTCTGCTGTCAACTGGCAACTACTTCTGAAAAGTGGGATTTTTTTTGTTAGTGTATAAGCTTAAGATCTAGTTCAATAAGATTTTAAGTGAATGAAGACTGCGTAATCCGGTTTATAAAATCAATTTTATAAAATTTCTGTCAGCAGTACTGTAAAATTTATCAAAAGACTAATACATTTTAAATTTATATTGAATACAGACATGCTTTTAAATGCCTTTAAAGTTGTTTGAAATACTATTACACTTTCCAGATTATGCACTTACATAGTGCATAAAATTAAGGTTTTAGTCATGTGTGTGGAAAAAGAGATTTCTTCATATATATGTTTGCAATATGAAGAAGGCTCCGAATATTTCAGTGATTTTTCCTAAGAATACTGTGTGCAATTCGTTCCAGCTGCAAGTAGCACGAAGTTGTGTACTTACCAGTTAAAAGATAGAGAGGTATTACAGGCCCTGTCCTCTACTTTCTTTGAACACTGGTTCTAGAAAAACGTTCTCTGCAGCAGTCAATCCCGTGCTTAAGTCACATCTCATTGTGAAAAGCTGAAAGGCTGTTCAAGCTGAATTTAAGCTGAAATAAGTATGTTTGAAGATTGCTTTTCAAAAGGTAATGTGGACGTTTTGGGGCATAGTATACATTCTGCTTTTCTGAATTAAAATAAAAAGCAACTGTACACAATGGCCATCAAGAAATTACTCTTTCTCCAAGCTGTTGCTCTTGTTTGGTTTTTACATTACCTAGCTCATTTGCGAAGTATGTGTAACACTACCCAGCAGTGAAATGTTAAACGCTTATTATGCTTTTTGTTCACAGTGCAAAAATGGGTTGGAAAGGAAACTCTTTCAGCAAGGGTCATTGCCTAGTCTGTAAACATGAGGACTCATGGGTTATTGGTTTGGGGTCTATTCAGCTGATCTAGTTACTAGTGAAACTGTGTGACAAAGGTTAACTCATATTTTCAGAGCACTCAAGAAACCTCCCGACTGGTGAGCTTCTCAAAGGTGACAGAACAATGGCTTTATGATGATGCATTTAAGGTCCCCGATCTGAATAAAGGTCCTCTGGTGGCAGCAGGTTGGAAGTGTACACCAGACAGTCTTAGGGGAGCTGTAATTCCTAAGGTTACTGTAGCAGAAGTAGCCACATAAGAACAATTGCATCTACTTCTAGTCTGGAAGTAAAGTGATTTCTAGACTCTAATGCAGCCCTATAACAGTCCATGTGGGAGTATGTCAGGCAAAGTAACTTCGCTCTATCTTTGATGCATTCTCTCTTTCTCCACCCCTCTACGCTCTTAGAATGTATCCTTCCTCATGGTGGAAGTCTCAGCAGGCCCTATACTATATAGGACAGCATCTAAAGTCATTCACATTCAGCTTTCTGTTCTCCTCACTCTTTTAGCCAAAAGTATTTTTTTTCTATCTAGCAAAAAAAAATAATCCTCCACATTGTAAGTAAGTCTAACACAGCATATTAATTTGAAGTCTAAAGATTTTTTTTTTCCCAAACAGAAGTTAAGTAAGAATGCTTACAGTACAGTTTTTAAATCTACCCTGAAAGACTTCATTTTAACCTTAAACTGAGGTTTTGTGTTCAACTTCTGATGAAGTTGAAGCATGCTTTTGATACCTGCGCATAAATGTAACAGAGAGCAATGATGTAACTCTTATGTGGGTGGCTACCGAATTGTTGACAATAAAAAAATATAAACCAAAACTGTGTCTGAACTACTGTCCATTTGGGTAGAAGGACATACAGATGCCCATCACATCAATTTAAAAATGACAGAGAAAATCCTAGAGGATGGTACTGTCAATCTTGAAAGATTTTCTTTTACGTTGAAAGGAACGTACTGTGATGTAGTTCTGCAAAGCGTGATAGCAGTATCAGTTCTCAAGGGAAGGGTTCAAAGAGGAGAAACCCGTATGAACTGTCCATGTCTGCATGAGTTGCTTCCTTTTTCTTATTGCAGCCATGAGGTTGCCAGATGGCATCCTCAGACTTCTTCAGGGAGCCGGAAAACCATAATTAATGCTCGTCTTCATCAGAAATCATAATAGTATCATGAAATTAGAGCCGATATTTTTCTTCATCTCATTTTTTTCTTAACGAAGTGTGCATGTTTTTAGCTGTTAATTATTGTGGGTTTTGACCATAACAGAAAAATGTTATCATGATCATGCATTAGTAGTACAAACCGACTCCTTAACTGTCAGTGTAGCTAGGACATTAAGAGTTCATAGCATAAGAAGTCAGGCTTGAAACCTGTTTTGAGACCTGTAAAATTACTGTAGTGGGAGGACTGTGCTGGGAGTGGCTTGGTCAATGTTAAATCATGATTACTGAAATATCGTACATATCTTTTTACACCCTGGTAATCCTCTGCAATTCTGTAGATACAGATAAATACAAAACCATGAATTTCAAATAATATATTACATGTAACCTGTGATACGATTTGTGTGCCTATGGTTCACAGAAATATTCTTAATGAAAAGTAGTATTAATCATTGGTATTCCTTCACAAATGGAAATCTGCCCAGCTAAGTGTGACATTATTTTCAAATTTGACACCACTAAATTTGGTCTATCATCATTAACATATCAACTGGATTAATAATAATAATAATAATAATAGCCATTATTATTATTATTAAAAATAACAGATGCATTAATATGGTGATACTTTATATTTTTGTTTGGATAATTTAGCCACTTCAGTTTTAAGCACCATTATTCTGTGAAATGGCTCTTTCTCCATGTGAATAAAATATATACTAATGGCTTTTTCACACAGCTTCAGTCCTAATCTTCCTTTATGTTTATTTTTATCCAAGAATGCTGGGCAGCTAGACTTGAAAAGCTGCATTAATGTATTTGACTGTTTTAGCAAAGCATAGGCTTTGAAATGGGCCATATGGTTTATTTGACTCTTTTTCCCTATGAATTCAGTGTACTCTCACAATTTCATTAAAGCTAAGACCTGTTAGTGAGGTTGGAGGTTTTTTTGTCAAAGGCCTCAGCTAGGAAGTGTACAATGGAATGCAAAGCTTCAAGAACAGCCAAATGGTATGTAGGTCACAAAGCCTGGGTAACCAAATACTGTTAACAGTGCTCCCTATATCCATCATATGGTCTTCTGCAAAATTAATTTATTTGCTGAGAATTAGTCAGCAGCATAGAATGGGTGTTATTTAGACGAATCAAGAAATAATTTGAAAACAGAGTCAAATGATATTCTTCTGTATTTTTGGAAAATAGTGCAGTGAGCTTCCTGGGTAGTTTCTTTTTGATTTTCCATTTTAATGGAAGTATGAGAAAGGATGCAAAGTCTTGCAAAAGTCATGTTAGCTACTGGAGGCCACTGGGTGGAATAAAGTGGTTAGGAAGTTTTTTTCTGTGATATCTGTAATAAAAATACTGTAGAATTTACTAATTCCCTGAGCCTCTTCCATATAGGTTGTGGTGCTTTGCCAACTTACCAGAATGCATTTCTCCTATTTTAAGATCTCTTTGCTTTGAGAACCCCTTATAGGTTATTTTTGTTTTTCTATTCTAAGATTATTAGGGAAAAGTGATTTTTTGTATTTGGCGCAACAGGTAATGTCCTTAATTTCCTTACTTTGTTTTTCCTAGAACTGATAAAAATTAGAAAGACATCACTCCAGCTTCCTTAAATACGAGATGTTCCCTACTGTAGGGTGAGAGATGAAGAAATAACTGACAGTCTTCTGGTTTTGTTAATCAGCGCTAAAAAAATTTAAGATGGTGTGAATTGTGACCTTTATTTCAATGTTTCTTGGTTACTTAAATAAAGTTTTGTAAAAAAAATTGCAATGTATGTTTCGTCATGTATTTAAAAAAAGGAATTGTTTGAAGATACATAAGGAGGAAGGAAAGTGAAGATAAAAAATGGGTAAGTAATTGAAATGGAAGAAATGCTACTTTCAAGTAATCCAGTTATTCAGGTCTTTGGTGCAGTGTCAAGTCAGATGACACTTTCTTTAATCACTGGGAGTGAGACTTCGTTGTCTAACCACAGGTGGCTCATGCCTTTTTAGATGCCCTGAGGTATCTGTTCAGCCCCAGGCTACTGTTCTCTTGTACCACATCTGCCAGACCCACACAGGTATTTCAGAAAACGAAGAAAATATACAATTGCCCATTAATCTGTGTTTAGGATTATGAATTGTGCATGTCTATATTCGGATATTGTATCTAGAACTTTGCCTTTCCTCCTTGCCTTTCCCAAAGGCAAAGATTTTTTCATGTTACGCTAATTATATCTGAAGCTGACAGAGCTCCCTTAATCAACACTTGTGCTTAACTATCAGCATAATTAGATTAATTACATTTTGGAGACATCCTAGAAATCCTATCATGCATATATGCAACTGTGTGTGTTGGAAGTGACATCATCCTTTTCTTCATTTTCTGAAACAACCTTATCTGTTGTTTTTTGTTTGTTTTGTTTTCTGCCCCTTTTCATAGATGATACACAGATTGATGGAGTCCAAAAGCTTATACTACTAGCTATACTCCATCCACAAAATCAACTTGTGTGCTTTCCTTCTCTGACACCGTCCATGCTGGTGCCTCTGAGCCAAGGCACAGGGGCACTGCAGAAGTGTGTCATGTCACGCTGCCTTTTTTCTTACTTGCTGCTTTGGTAGGTCACCTTTTTCTGTTTCTTGGAAAGGGAAGATGGACCTATGGATCTGGGTAATATAATTATGCTGAGGTGAGGTGTGTTTTCTGTTTTTGTATTATTGACTTCTTGACCATTATGCAACCAGTAAAGCTTACTGGCAGTAATATTTTCTTCTGAGGTCAGGGCTATTGATTTTGGAGTATAAGCAGAGATGATATGATAAACCTTATGGTAATAATTCTATTTGGATTTACCTTTTAACATCATTTGTTTTGGGCAGAAAGTTTGAGATACATGAATATCCATTTACTGAAGTTATTTCGAAATCATGTTCATTAAATGATTGTTGCAAAAGCCACTCTAAGTGTTCTGCTTGACAAGGGGTATTGGGAGCAGCATGCACGAGAGATTGCTCTTAAAGATGGAGGTCTCAGTGACCTATCTATCAAGGTTTTAGAAAGGCAAGATAATAGATCTTGTTTGTGAACCAGAAAATTTTTACGTAAGCAGAAAATGAAGTGATCTTCAAAAGTTATCCTAATAATCACAAAGAATAGAGCATTTCCATGATCAGGAAAAAGGATCCAAGAAATCATTAGTCTGTATTGTTTAATTTCATTAATATTATGGCCTTAAGCAATGTGCCATCCCTTTATAATGGTATCCCAGCTCATGCATACTGTAACATCTTTTATGGTGTTTCACTGGCTATATTTACTAACTTGCAGAAGCAAATAAAAATAAATTATATCGAGTTCAGATTTTTGTAACTTAACCTCACTTGTTATCTCTAGAAGTATTACAGTGTCACTTGTTGTCATTTATGGCTGAATCATATAAAAGCTGTGATCTAGATGAAACTTGGGGGATAATAAAGAGGATGACTAGTAATGATTATAATAATAATTATGGTTACGCCTTATGATGAATGAGAGGGAGACCACATTGTAAAGTTCATAGGAAGTAGATTTTTTTCTTACATAATACTCAAGGAGAAGATACATGAGCAAAGTGAACAATGTAATCCTTCTTTTTTTGTCTGCTTTACTGTTAAGTTGTGTTTTTAGCAGTGTTAGGAGGGAACTAAGATGGGAAGGCTGCCTTCCAGCAGAATGTTTGAAGAGACCTTTCTGTGGTAGTAGATCTCTGCCTTATTTCTAGCAGTTAAATCTCACTATTAACTAGAAATACAGTTTAAAAAAATCAGTTCTCACATAAGCAGATATGGTAATTTCCAAAGAATTGTAATGTGATAATGGGTAAAATAATGTTAACGATGATCTGAGGTTATTTCACCAAGATTTATTTGACTAAGAACGATTTCTTATTTTCTAGTGCGATGTGGTAGTTTGGGTTTTTTTAGGGGATGAGGCAAAGGCAGTGAGTTGGTACACATGTGGGAACATCTAGTGATTACACTGTCTCATGACATCTCTTGTATTCATTTTGAATTGCTAAATTAACATTTTCAGTTGCTGCAAAGTGCAGTTTTACCTTCATCTTCTCCTTATCCAACACTTTCTGTTAGTACTTTTGAATTTGTCAGGGAGAAATAGTAATTCTTAGTAGCATATGACTGGAACACGATCTGTACTCTTTCTTGAAGTAGAGAATGGTATAGATGTGAAACCTGTTATATTGTATTGGGAAGTTACTTCTTAATGCTATCTAACAGTATGGCTTTATGCTGCTGATTTTAAAAAAGCTAAATGTCCGAGTTAGTTAATACTACATGTTTTTTAACCTTTGTTTATGGCAGCAGAGGGTCAATTCAGGAGAGAAACAAGCACCACTGTATTGCTTGTCTACTGCTTGGCTTATGATGAGGACTGGGGCGTACATTCCTTCTGCACTCGGGAAGAACTTTTTATGGAAGAAATTGGGTTGATCATGCAGGTCCATCCCTTTCTGGTGCCTTGTCTTTATAAGATGAAAGCTACTGAAGCGTTTTGTCAGGTACAAGCAGTCACAGAAACTAGAACTGTTTTAAAAATCTGCATTGATTTCCCCTTCAAGGGACGTGCCGCTGCTTATATTTTGGGGGCAAGCATGTGCCATGTTCCACAGAGGCAGCATGCCCCCGAATGTGTGCTAAGAATGTAGGTAAAAAATGCTTCTTTTGGAAATTTTGAAAAATGGTGATAATTTGACTAAAGCTGTCCCTAACTAGTCAGGTAAAAGGAAACATATCTTGGTGACAATTTGTGAATTCTGTCTTGTTCAGCTTGTTTATCTTGCCTTCAGTCAAAGTTGATAATGAGGTGGGAAGTAGCTCAGAGAGTTTTGAACTTTGAGAAGAGCAAACCAGTTAAAGAATTAAGTGTGTCCCCCCATTATATTTTCGATAGTCCATGTTTAAAATGAGTGTAACCCTTTTTTTCTCAACATCCTTATATTGAAATGTTTTTCATATTATTTTCCATTTGTAAAACATGTTCCTCTTGTAATACCTAAGTAGAAAAGACAACACATATGCCTAGTCTGATTTTTATCCAGCGAAGCCCTGTAGGAATGAGAACTAGTAAAATCTGAAAGCAAGGTATTTAAACAGTTTTATAGGTGTTTGTTCTTTGTTACAGAAAAAAACAAAACAAGTGTGACAGATGTATTCAAATATTAGTGGAACAGCAGCTGAAGTGTTAATTGGATTATATTTCCCTGAACAACTTTCATAATCCCTATAGCCCTTTACTTGCCTGCAGAAGAGCTACCGTGTATTTTAAGTTGTAAATAAGAAAACGAGTAGTAGGGAATAGCAGATTGGGCAGTTTTGGGAAGCAAAGATTTCTACTCAAGAAGATTGTGGCACTGCTAGGTTGCTAAACTGCCTCTAACAAGTATCAGTTTCACAGGGAAGTCAGTGAACAAGAACCTGGAGGAAAGGGTGCAATTTCCATCACCCTCTCCCTGCCCCACCCACCCCTGCCCTCAAGATCAGGCTGTTTGGTGGGGGTTTTTTTGTTTGTTTTTGGTTTTTTGTTTTTTTGTTTTGTTTTTCCCCCTCCCTTTTACAGATTTTGCAATGCATTTTGAACTCTAGATGAATTATAAATACATGAATTATTGTGGTTGGTGTATCTCAGTTGCTACAGACAAATCTTATTCCCAAAACTACATTGAAAGGAAGTTATTGTAATACACACCACGAGTGAGTTCATGGAGAAACTATTTTGCCCTAAGATATTAAATTGGAATGAATATATCAGTTTTAGAGTACCTCGTGTAAAGTGAGATATAACTGTCCTTGCTACTCACTCTCACAGTGATGTTTGAAAACAGCATCCTCATCATTAAGTGTTAGAATTAGTGAAAATATAGAGGCAATCATAATTCTGGTGATTCATATTCCAGATCCGTATTCCATATTCATTTTAATGCAGTCACCGAGGTGGAGGGACCCAGGCAGATCGCGACGTGGAACTCTTTGCTGAAGCGGTGAAACGACAGCAACCAAAACGCAGGGAAAGAGAGAGAGAGAGGCTGCCTCCTTGCCCTGCGCGGGATGTGACAGCTCCTGACCCATAGGGAGGGCTCTGCCTCGGCAGGGACGGAGACCAGAGTGACGGTGGCCCAACCCCTCTCACATAGAACTGCAGCCCCTAGGGACCAAACGGGACGGGCAAACAGGGCGTGGCACGTCCGATGGGCGTGGTGCAGCATTTTGCGCAGCAGTTCGCGCCAGCAGGCCGTGTGGGGGGGGCGCGGTCCCCCTCCCAGCTCCAGAGGCTAGCTTAACTAGTTGCCCTCCCAGAAGAGTGTTAGCTATGGTTTTCGCTTGGGCAAAGGCTGTTGCCAGAAGGAATGTGGTGACCCAGATGAAGGTCCCACACAGACATACAGCTGTCCAGATCTCTGGCTGCAGGGAGTGCATAAGGCTGCTGCTCATATTGGAGGGTGGAGGAGAGACTTGCTGTGTGAGGTGCAGCCAGGTCAGTTATCTACTTGGCATGGTTGCAGAGCTGAAGGAGGAAGTGGAAAGGCTAAAAAGTACCAAGCAGTGTGAGAGGAAGATAGATTGGTTGAGCCACACCCTAACGTACCTAAGGTGAAGGCAGCAGATGGAGGCTCTACAGGAAACAGAAGTTCCCCCACCCTCCTGCCACCAGGCAGAAGGAAGGGACCTAGGAGATGATGAGGGGGAATGGAAAAAGGTGCCTGCTCGGGCAGCAGGTGAGTCCCCTCCAGACCTTCTCCACCTTCCCAGGTGCCCTTACAGGAAAAACATGGGGCTCTGGAAATAGAGGACCAGGGAAATGAGGATGTTGACAAAGCCTGATGCAGGGAGTTGCCAGAGCAGTCAGCTCCATGTGTTAAGACTGCATCTGTTAAGGGCAAGAAGAGGGTAGTTGTTATAGGAAATTCCCTTCTGAAGGGAACTGAGGGTCCCATATGCTGGCTGGACCCTTCCCACAGGGAAGTCTGCTGCCTCCCTGGAACCTGGGTTAGGGATATAACCAGGAAACTTCCTGGTCTGATAACGGCCCTCTGTTAAATACCACTTCTAGTCATGCGGGTGGGTATTCACGAGATTGCCAAGCAAAGTCCCAAGGTAATAAAAAGGGACTTCAGGGCACTGGGCTGAATGATTGAAGGACTGGGAGCACAGGTGGTGTTTTCTTTTGTTCTCTCAGTGGTGGGGAATGCTAGAAGGAACAGGAAAGCACAACTGTTTAACACATGGCTCAGAGGCTGTTGCCATGGGTGGAATTTTGGGTTCTTTGACAATAGGGGTGTTTACATGTCCTACTGGCCAAAGATGGAGGTGAGCCAAACCAAGGGGAAAAAGGATTCTTGGTGAGGAGTTAGGAGGGCTCACTGAGAGGGCTTTAAACTAGGGTTGAAGAGGAAGTGGATAAAACCAGACTCACTATAGATGAGCCATGGGGTGACAAGAGAGTGAGATGTAGCAGGGCTCATAGAACGTGTTTTGAACTAGATTCAAAAGGGGATGGGCATGTAGGATGCTAGCGAAGACTCTCACTCTGCCATCTCAGTTGAGATGGGGGATAGAGATAAAATGGAAAACAAAGAGGCAAGGATTATTGATGATTTAGCAATCATGGAAACACCTGTGAGAAGGGTCAGGTAGGAATTAGGGCCCGTGCCCACAAAAAGGTGATGGGATCACTAGCCCATATAAAGTGCATCTATACCAATGCACGCAGCATGGGCAACAAACAAGGGGAGCTGGAAGCAACGGTGCATCAGGTAAACTGTGGCGTAGTGTCTGTCACAGAAACATGGTGGAATACCTCACATGACTGGAGTGCCACAGCTGATGACTACAAGCTCTTCAGGAGGGATGGACAAGGAAGGAGAGGTGGTGGGGTGGCCATATAATAAGAATTCTTCTGAATGTCTAGAACTTGAGTACAGTGATGACAAGCTTGACTGTGTTTGGATCGGGATTAGGGGGCAAGGCCAACAAGGCTGCTGTCGCTGTAGGAGCCTGCTATATAGAGCTCTCATCAGGGCTCTGAGGTGGATGAACTGTTCTGTTAACATCTGGGTAAAATCTTGCAGTCGTTTGCCCTTGTTCTTGTGGGGGATTTCGACTTCCCTGGTATCTGCTGGAATTACAATACAGCAGACAGGGAACAGTCCTGGAGGTTCCTGGAATGGGTTGAATATAAATAACTTCCTGACACACCTGGTAAGTGAACTGACCAGGGAAGGTGCCCTGATAGACGTGCTCTTTGTGAACAGGAAAGGGCTGGTAGCAGATGTAGATGGCTGGAGGCAGTCTTGGGCACAGCAACCATGAATTGTTAGAGTTCTCTATTCCTAAAGTTGCCAGTAGAGGGGGCAGCAAAACTGCCACCCTAGACTTCTGATCAGCAAACTTGACCTTGTTCAGTAGCCTGAACAATCCCTTCAGAATCAGTTTTGGAGGGTATGGGAGTCCAGGAAGGCTGGACACTCTTCAGGAAGGACGTCTTGAACGCACAGGAGCAGGCCATCCCCATATTCTGTAAGGTGAGCCGACAGAAGACCAGCCTGGCTGAAAAGGCACTCAAAAAGAGAATTTATGGCCTTTGGAGGAAAGGGCAAGCCACTCACAAGAACTACAAAAATGCTGTGAGGCTATGCAGGGAAAGAATTAGAAGGTCCAAATCCCAGCTAGAAATGAATCTGGCCTCTGTGGTAAAGGATAACAAGATAAATTTCTATAAATGTATTAACAACAAAAGACCAGGGAGACCCTCCATCCCCTATTAGATAGATACAGGAGGAAACATAGTGACGAAAGATGAGGAAGAGACTGAGGTGATTAATGACTTCTTTGCCTCAGTCTTTAGTAATAGGAACAGTTATATAGAGGGAATCCAACTCCCTAATCTAGGAGACAGGGACCAAGGAGCAGAATGACCCCCCTACAATTCAGGAGGGGATGATCGGTGACCTGCTTCACCATATCAATGTACAGAAATCTATGTGGCTGGAAGGGATGCACTCAAGACTGCTAAGAGAGCTGGCAGGGATACTCACCAAGTCACTTTCCATCACTTATCAGCAGTCCTGGCTGACTGGAGAAGTACCAGCAGGTTGGAAATCAGCCAGCGTAACCCCCATATATAAGAAGGGACAGTAGGATGAGATGGGAAATTACAGGTCTGTTAGTTTGACTTCAGTAATGGGGAAGTTGATGGAGCAGATCAGTGTGAGCACCATTATGTGGTTCATTTGGGACAACCAGGTGATCAGGCCCAGTCAGCATGGGTTCACGAAGGCCAGGTCCTGTTTGACTAACCTGACCTCCTCCTATGACAGGTGACCCACTTATTGGACAAAAGAAGGATGGTGGATAATTTCTACCTTGACTTTAGCAAGGCCTTTGACACGGTTTCCCATAGCATTCTCCTAGAGAAGCTGGCTGTCCACAGAGGCTTGATTGATGGGCTGAGGTCAATACCAATGGCATGAGTTTCAATAAGGCCAAATGTCAGATTCTGTAGTTCGGCCAAAACAACCCCCAGCAGCACTACAGGCTTGGGGGAGGAGTGGCTGGAGAGCTGCCAGCAAAGAGGGACCTGGGGTGTTGATTGACAGCCTGCTGAACATGAGCTAGCAGTGTGCCCAGGTGGCCAACAGGGCCAACAGCATCCTGGTCTGCATCAGGAATAGCGTGGCCAGAAGGTCCAGGGGGGTGATCTTACCCTTATACTCAACCTTGGTGAGGGTGCACCTCATGCACTTTGTGCAATTTTGGGCATCACAGTATAGGAGGGACATCGAGGTGCTGGAGAGGGTGCAGAGAAGGGCAGCTGGGCTGATTAGGGCTTTGGAGAACTGGTCTCATGAGGAGAGGCTGAGGGAGCTGGGACTGTTCAACCTCGAGAAGAGCAGGCTGAGGGGAGACCCCGTTGCTCTCTACAGCTACCTGAAAGAAGGTTGTAGTGAGGCCTCTTCTCCGTAGTGACCAGCAATAGGACAAGACGAAATGGGGTCAAGTTGCAACAGGGGAGGTTCGGATTGGTTATTAGGAAAAGTGTCTTCACTGAAAATGGTGAGGCATTGGAACAGGCTGCCCAGGGAGGTGGGGGAGGCACCGTCCGTAGAAGTGTTCAAAAAATGTGTAGATGTGGCATTTCAGGAGATGGTTCTGTGGCCGTGGGGGCGTAGGGCTGATGGTTGGACTTGATGGTCTTGATGATCTTTTCCAACCTCAGTGATTCTGTGATTCTAATGATTCTATGATTTTATTCAAGTCTTTAAGATAAGTTATTATTATTTTAAGTACTAATTGCTCATTTAGTTTTTATATTCTCATGGTGATAA
Organism: Hemiprocne comata; assembly: GCA_020745705.1. Lineage (NCBI taxonomy): Eukaryota > Metazoa > Chordata > Aves > Apodiformes > Apodidae > Hemiprocne > Hemiprocne comata. Next base: position 69,973,756 of record CM036616.1, on the reverse strand, counting down.
GTAGTTATTTTTTTCTTTGGAGAAGACTATACCATGATTTTTATAGAGGCTTCCCAGGAAAAGCTGACACATAGCACACTCCCCTTTCCCCCTACTGCTGTATAGTGATTGGAAAGATTAAAAAAAAAAGTGGCATTAAAACATAAGAAACAAACACATAATTATTAAGTATAGCAGTGTGAACTAATTAGTTTCGCTGTGTTTTATGCTGCAGTGGCAAGCACAGATTATATATATGAAATAATAAGAGCAGGCAATACTGGTTGTAAGCTGCTGTTGTACATACAAATATGAATCTTACAGTATAACAGCCTCCATGTTAATTACAGGACACTGGAGACCAACTGACATTTTTAATGGTTTGCTAGGAAGAATACTTTTTCATGTGCTTCTTGTATACAAGTTCTTCACCAGCTAGAAAACATAAGTAGTTAAAGTTTACACAGTTTTGAGTGTTCTACTCTTCCTCACAAGAGTATATGGTGGATGTATCATCAAGTCTGCAACAGAAATAGCAAAATCTACTAACTACTGTAGAAATAGCCATTCTAAACATTTTAAAAATAAAAGCAGCTATTTTTGTTACTCCTTGAAGATGACAGTATGGTTGTAGGTATCTTGTAAATTGCGGATTGTTTTGTTTTCTGGCAGCATTTCAGATTACTCCAAACCGTTGCCTGGCTCAGTAGTAGTGATGTTTCTCAAGAAGGAGGGACTTTCTGGTTATGTAGTTAGTTAAGCAAAAGTATGCAGAGGTTTACCATGGTTACATACTCTTCCAGAAACTTACAGAATTGTATGACATTCTATATTTGGCATGAACCGCTGTAGGACAGAGAGTATCCTACATTTGTAGTACAATACAATGCAATAATGTGGTAAATTCATTTGATGTTTTTAATGCAACTTTGCTATTTTTAATCTATTTATGTAATTTTGGATTATCATCAAAAATTTGATGTCATTACTTACTAGTTCCTTTAAAGTTATTTGAACAATAAGAGGAATATGTTAGTACAAAATATTTTAATTTGAAAATACATGTTTCAGCACCATAGAGTTCATATGAGTATGTACACATGTCCTTAGAGGTTTGCATGTGTATTGAAGCCAGTGTTACATTCAGCAGCAAGGTTCAACTATCCCCAGATTTATTTAGTGTTTATTTCTTCTTGCAAAAGAGCAACTAGTATTGATAAGCAGCATTATATAGGTCATGAATCAGAAACCTCAGTTTTTTTGGAACTTTGTAATCTGTGCAACTGGAAATCTGTAGTTATTATGAAACTGCCATAAAATATGACTTAATTTATGGAGTTTTTTTTAAAGTTATATGTATAGTCTGAAAAATCCCATAAGTGCAAGAGCAAGGTTATTGTGAACTGGACCAGAATGGGACGAGGCTATATAAAGAACCTTCCACATAATCTGTCCATGCTGCATTTGGGTATTATCGTTTTGGTACTACAAATGAGTGGTGCATGATACTATTTGAACTTGCAGTACAGGGAAAATAATAAAACAATGAATAGGAAGGAGTAATAAGAACAACCTACATGGAGATAATTTTTGGTTTCAATCTTTACCTAATGCCTTTACTACTTTGTTGGTTGGAGCAGAAGAGAATAGAAAAGAGAAAATCTGTTCCATTAAGAAAAAAAAAAAACAGTTATTGTAAAGCCATGCGAACTTTGTGTAGGTATAATAGAAATATGCATCACAAACTCCGTATTGGAAAGGGAGCTAGATTTAGATGTAGTGTTAGAGATACTAAATAATTATTTTCAAATTACAAAACCACCTAGAAGGATTGACAGAAAATTATAGAAGCTACTGTTGAAGGGGAATAAAGTCTTCCTTGGATATACTGTCTCATCAACTCAATGTTAGACTGGCCATAAAAAGGGAATAACCTTAATTACGGAAATTGCTATTGGGATCTTCTTAAAATGTCTGAATAAGGTAACAGTTCCTCCTACAAACTTAAGGTAATTTATAAGTAGCTGGTTTAATAACTGGTCTTCTAGTCCAAATTTTCTGCTTAGAAATCTGACTTGAGGAAAGAATTTTTTTTCTGGTAGCCTGGTAGGTGGATTTAGACCAGTTTTTGCAGTTTCTGAATCTACGTCATAAAGTACGCTGGCTGCTTTTCAAATACAGAGACTATGAAATCAACATGATCTAAGGAGCCCTTGGGCTTCGTACTCAGCAGAAATGAGTACCAAGTCACAGGTCATGCTGATGAAAAACCTTCAATGATTCTGCATTATAATTAGATTCTTAGAAATGTGCTGGAATGGTGATTAGTAAGAAATTACCTTTTTTCTCCTTTTTTTTTCAACTGTCAAAATAGATAAAATGCTGTTAAGTGCCGCTTATTTTAACTGAAATACTGATTCTTGGTTTATGAGTGAATTATTGTTACGTGGTCATGAGCCAGTGTCATGTATACCAACAATTCCACTGGTTTGCATTTAAATTAAGATGCAGATTCTCTTTTTAGGCTGCTAGTCATTCCTGTGGGACACTGAAGCATATTGTACACATGTAGAAATTAGGCTGACTGTTCAAGAAACATGTTGCTTTTATAGTAAGACTCTAAAAAGAACTTTTTGAGCTTCTGTTTCTCAGACTGCTGTAACTATGAAACTTGCAAAGTACTTGAGGCACCTTTGTGATAAAGCAACAAAGTTCTAGTTACAAACCTGTTTAATTCTAGAGTGAAAATTCCTGTTGATGTCAGTGAAAGTTACATAGAACTCAGAACAACATCTTGATAGACAAAGACTGTACTTGTGCTTTTTCTGGAAAAGGTAATGTTTATCTTTTCTTGTTGTTATTTTGCTCCAGTATCTCTCCTTATTGTAGGGTATTTAATTGCATTTATATTACCTGATTTTAACTGACACTGTCAGAATGTCTTCTTTAGGGAAAGGAGTTGTATTGAAATTTGAAAAATCACTCACCTATTAAAAGAATGAACGTCTTAGCCATTTATTTATAATTGGCAGTTACATTGGCTCATAGTTTAGGAGCACAGATTCAATTAACTTATATATAGGAATAAAAGTATTAATTAAGCTTTTAGTTTAAGTTGAAGTACCTGTGCTGGTTCTCAAAGATAACTTTTGAAAAATATGTAATGAGAACTGAAGAACATGATTCAATTGGTTTTTGTTTTTTTCTAGTCGTGGTTGACATATGGTTTGAATTATAAATTGCAAACCAGTATTATTAAATAATTAAGCCAAGCTGTTCTGAGATACTGGAAGAGAAATCTACCCAATGTTTTTCTTTTCCCTGATGATGTAGAAGTAAAATCTTTATACATTTAACTCTTTGAAGTGTAAGTGGTAAAGTAAAGAAAACAGCTTATTTCTTTTAATTTGGTGATGTTGCAATTGGTCTATAAAGTGAAGTTTCTTTCAGTATGGGGTTATCAGACTAATGTATCCCAGGCACTTTCCAACTTTTTGTTACTTTCCAAGATTTTGGAGTTGGTGGAGCATTTGTAATGGCTTGTTAGACTAATAACTTTGTCAGTAGTGTGACCTTGTAGTACTATGATGTCTTACATTCAGTGATTTGATCGGTTAAATGGATCAAGCTCAGAAAATTTTAAGCCATTTATTTAACTTATGCTGTTACTCTGTGAACTTCAATCAGATATGAAATAGCTTAAGTAAAGCAGCAGTTTATAATAGACATAACTTTCAAAATATTGTCTGATTGAAAATAATTTCCCAGTCTGAAGTAGGTAATCTTGTGTTATGTCATCCCCCAAAATAAACAAGTCTAAATAGCAAGGATCTCTTTGAAGAAAGGTGGACAATTGCAGGGTTCCATATGCAAGTCTCCGTTATGTCTTGCTTATACTTAAAGATGCTTATGTACAGTATTAGTAATACAAAATACCTGTCTATGAAAGAAGAAGATAAAGTGATAGGATTTGGGTTTTTTTTGTGTGTGGGGAGGCCAGTTTATAGTTGATATTCCCACCAGCCCCCTTTTGGCAAAAGGAGAATATACTAGGAAGATTTTTGTTTTCCAGTTCTGCATACGCTGTGCTCATCATTTGAAGTCTTATTCAGAGTAATTCTCTTGGCTTGCTCCCTCAAATAACATTTCTGAAATTAGTCTCTTTAATCAATTTGTTTTGCTAAATCACTTCCTTATACAAATACTTCCTTTGTCCTTATACAAAACTTCAGGGATTTTAATTTGCTTATTTTTTGATTTATTTCAAAGTTCCACCTATAAAATTAGACTAGTTTTACTTTTTCTGTAATGATTGTGAATATATAATTTTTAATGTTGATGAAATGTTAACAGCATATTAAAAGAAGAGGTTACACGATGAATTTGCAACATGACGTATTTGCAACCTGCAATTCTAAAAGATTTTAAATTCCTTCCTTATCTTGCTCTGACATATTTAAAGGACTATTCACCATCTTACTGTCTTTTTTTGGGGGGAGGGTGAGGGGAGAAGCTTTCTTGTTTTGGTACAAATCTATTAATAAAATGTTAATGTTTATTGCTTTTATGTTCAGCTTTCATTACTTTACATTTGTCAACAATAGATTTCAGTTTTCGCTTGTCAACGTAGTTACAGAGACAATAAGAATTAATTTAAACTTGACTTACTACTTGCTAAGTATGCAGTTTTCCTCTGAATTTTATGTTATCAGCAAATTTAACAATCTAGGTAATTTGTAAACATTAAAACCCTGCAGAAGCCTTAGCATAGATGACCCTCGTCAAACACCTCTAGGTACTTCCACGTACAACACTTCTATGTCTGAATACATCAGTTCTTTGTAGTCTTAAATGTATTTCCAATTAAACTCGACTTTTGTGTGTAAAGATAGAAGAATTCTAATTCTGATTTTTGAATGTTTGACACACCCAATCCAATCTTGAGTTTCTTAAATTTTAGACATGTTTTTTTTCATATCTGAAATTAATTAACAACTTACAGCTTTTTAACCTTTTGTGAGCTTGAATAATTAGAATTGGACATTTAAGCAAATCATAGAGGAATGGTATGTTATGCAGAACATCTGACTTTTTTTCCCCTGTACTTTTTTTTCCTTTTAAAATGAATATTCCTGTCCATATTTAAGGATTTCAGATGTCTGTTTTGTCTGATAGATCAGCTTCCTTTTAACACTACATCATTTTATTAGGTTTTTTTCTTATTCTTGTATACTTTATTATAACTCCTATAAAATTACAAAGTATTACTATACTATTAGTATTTACAATACATGCGTAATAGTATACTATTAATACGAAGTAAGAATATTATATATATCTCACCATGTCATGACTGATAAGCTAAACTGGGCTTGTCTTGATGTTTGAAATTCTCTATCATCACACTTGATCTGTGCAATAAAAAAATTCTGTGGCGTTCTCCAAAGTATTGATTCCTCAGCTGCAACGACCATATGAAGCACAAATACATGGTATTTAATCATAACCCAAACTCTGCTTATATTTATTCTAATATTGTGCTAAATGAGGAAGATTTGTGTTTCGTGTTTGGCTTCTTAGTGTTCATCCTTTTTTGTTATGGGTATGTAAGTATAATCTCTCAGGAAATTTATTTTCTACTCTTTTAATTTAATTCAGTTTTATAGTTGCTGATCTTTGCTTCTTCCCTGTGCCCCCATTTCTTATATTTGAAATATTAAGTTACTGTATTTTGCACCCCAGAAGTGCTACATAATTGCTAGCAAAGTTTTCTTCCTTAATCAAATACATTGTGCTTGTCCTTCACTGTGCTGTGTGAACAAAAAGAGTTGATGTTTCTTCCCAAATTTAAGGATCGTTACCTCCCGCATAATCTCCACTGAGATGATTGGCTGTGTTTAAACAGCCTCAAATTTCAGTCTTGCTTCTCACTGCCAGAGTTAAGGCAAAACTGTGTGACCCCCAGACTACTTTTTATTGAGAGGTTTTGAGACAATGGAAAATGCTGAGTATTTAAGGGTCTGACTCTGATAGTCACAGTTTGGCCTTTGGTTACAGGCCATATGGATGTCCTGAGCTGTGTGACATAATTTTCTGGGTATTGATGGGAGAATTTAGGAAATAGGAGTGTTGCTTTGTAGCTGTTGGGTTTTAGTGTTGTTTCTTGTGGTGAGACTGTTGACAGGGATTCTTCCGTTGTTGGTTTTGTCCTAGAAGCTAGATTCAAGTGGAAAGGGGATGTAAGACTCTCTCCACTCTCTCAAGATGTCTATTGTTAGCACAAAATCTGTTCTGCATCAACAACAGAATGACTCTAAACCCCAGCAGAGGCAGAAGTAGAAAATTATTAAATTTGAGCTAAATTTGAAGTGTTGTGTTTCATTTTAAAAAACACAGGGTTCATGTGTACACTTGAAGTGGTACCAGCCAAGAAGAGGTGAGTGTTTCACCCCTTTAATATATTGGCATGCCTGTTATTTAGAGAGATGCTAAAACTCTGGCAGTTTTAAAAATAAAGAGTCTGGAATGTCAGCATCAGCTTCTCTGGTGGAGTAGGTGTATTGATGTACAGTTTTACTGCACAGCAGAGATAGCACCGGCAAAAAAAATTCCACAGACCATGGAAGCATGCGAAATCTATCATCTAAATTACTGTATCAGACATATTTCCATAGTATTTGAGCCATAAAGAACCTAACCTTGATGCATCTTTTCTATAATAAAGTCATGGTCATGTCTAGCTCTCTTTTCCAAACAACACTTGTCAGTTCAGTGAAGTAGAAAAAATTGTATTAGGCTCATTCTTAACAGATTCTGTCTAATTATGATTTTATATTCACTGTACAACTTTAAGGCAACTGCTTGTGCTTAAAATCCTGCAGTTGCAAAGAAAATAATTTAAAATGATATGTGAAACTTCTTTTTTGGTATTTGCCTTCATTTATTTTTATGACAGGTAAAAGTGGGTAGTCCCAAACACTATAGAAGTTCAGTTGAGCTGCAGTTAAAATAAGTGTTTTAGTATGCTTAATAGTCTTCTCATTACAGATGTAATGTATAGTCAGTGTATTGTCTTGGAAAACTGTGATTATGTTATGGAAATACCTGCTTTCTATAGGAAATCAAATTAGAAAGAAAATAACTTTTCCAGGAAAAATAAGCAAACAACAGTGATGACAAAATAAAAAAAAAAAAAAAATCTGCAATTGACTGAATTTGTAAAGTCGCTTAGGTGCTTTGTGGGAATTTTAGTGGGTGCACTTCAGACCTATTTTTCTGTAGGGTCTGTTCTTCAACTCAGTTTATTTGCCAGGATTCAAAAAAGGAAAACGTGCCCCTGAGGAATGCAGATGACTTGACTAGATGTGAGATGTGCCTTAATTTGCTTCCAGCATCTGTAATAAAGCCCATCTTGTTACTTTTATGAACACTAACTGTGAAAGAAAAACGCAGAAAACAGGCAACTGGCCACTCTTTCAGCTTTCCCTAAATTTGTGGAAAAGCTGGAGGAAGATACCAATCAAGCTACATTTTGCCAAGAAAAACAGACAACAGGTTTCACTCTGTTTAACTTAGTAGTATGTTGTCCATTTGAATATTTTCAATCTCTGCCTATCAAATCCTTGAGGGACATGCAAACCGTTGTTGTACTTTCCCTGGCACTGCCTTTATGTTTTGTAGTCTGTTTTCAGGTAAGATTTCTACAGCTTTGGTGATGATACAACTGTTCTGAAGGAGAGAGCTGGCCTACAAGTTTTCTTTTTCCAGGGAACAGGTCATATTTCTGTGATGTGTTCGTTGTCCAGAATGAGGAAGAAACATGATAAACTTAAAGCATTTGGGGTAATAATGCTAAGATGTCAGTCTTCAGTGAGTTTAATGTATCCTGCAAGACAGAAACAGTTGTGCATTTTGGGTCTTCCAGTTGCATAGTTTCCATGTGGCCCATTGATTTTTAAGCACCATTTTCGGCTCCAAAATTAGAAAGCTTTATTTTGATTTTCAGAACTTAGCAGTGGAGGAAGAGGTTTTGAGGAAACTGGTTCACATATTGCCTTTAAAAACCTGTCTAAAGAACTATCTTCAGGCCATCCAATGGATGGTGATATGGCATAAACATTTTCAAAAACTGCCTATCAAAAAGACAGATGGATGTTTCTTAAGAAAATAAGAACAAATCCTCTAGCAATTGCAGTTACTATTGTTAAATCATTCACATCCCTTTTTCTCGACAGTAAAAATTCTTATGAGATATCATTAGACTGTTACAACTTATAATGGAAAAATCAATGCAGTAAGAAAATTAAATTTTACTGAGAGCCTTTAGGCAAAATGCAATGTGAAAATGCATTTTAGTTTCCCTTGTGGTTCAGAGGAAAAGGAAGAAATGGAATCTAGGTTAGCTGTCAGTGCCCAACAGTTTTTAGAAGCCAGTAAAGCAGCCTGTGAACTAAACTCCTGCTTAATGTATTTCTTCCCTGATTACTTAATAATGTGAAAATAACCACCTTAATCTGATCATTTGAAAGGTCAGAAGTCTCTTCTACCCCTTTAAAAAAACAGTCTTTGGTCTAAATCAATGAGTAGATTCATCTTCCCAGGAAGAGGATTTAACAGAAGGAAAATGATTCATCTGGTAAGGTATACAGCAATGACATCTGAACCCCTGGAGAGAGAGTGAGAGCGAGAGTAGCTAAAGTGGAATGAGGTGATTGTGGTGTAATCAAAAAGAAGTCGATCAAAGCTAACAACAAGCTCTTGTGGAGAAGTGACATATATACTACACTTGGTATACTTTGTAATCACTGCAAGTGGTCACTGTCTCTTGCTGGCAGAGGGATATGACAAACACAAACTGACACACGTGGCAATTACAGATCTAAACTTTATTTAAAAAGTTAGAATCTTGAAGTCTGTATTTTAAGCTCACTGTTTTAAAGTAAGAGAAACATTCTTGTCTGTTTCCTATTTCATGCTAAGATTCATATATACAGAATGTACAGGTACAAAAATTTGTACCATTGAGAATCAATGGTCTTCTCTGTCATTAGAACAAATGCATGCAAATTCTAAGTAAGATTTTTTTTTTTTTAATTTAAAATGGAAAACTCATTAATAAGTTGTACACATGAATAAGATTAATCTGTTTTAGGAAGAACCTTCAAAGCTAAGAGTAAAAATAATTCAGCAGCTAGTTCTTTTATATTTTCACAATTTCTCTGGCCTTGACAGTAGCTATACTGTCTGGGAGAGGTTTTACACATAGCTCTTCACAACCATTATGTTTACATGACAGAAATGGGTGCATGTGTTTATGTAATATGTGTATGCATAATATGTTAGGAAAAATATATTTATATAATTATAAATATTATAATTATATAATATAATATTATAAAATTATATTTATAATATATTTATGTGTACACATAGAAAAACTAACAAAAACAATTTTTTTTTAAATCGGGTTTCTGATGGTCAAATTGAAATTAATTGCTTTGCTTTGGTGAAGCCTAGTATGACCTTATATAAATGTATTTATTTGGGCTTTTTACTGGAAATATGAGAAATTAAAAAAAAAGAAAACATACAGGTTATAACTGGTAGCTTACATTATGTTTCTTTGAAGGACCAAAAATATAAAGCTCATTGCTATACTTCTGTCGGTTTAAAAGAATAAATATTCTTGATAATTCTGGTACTTGATAGGTTCTCTTTTGCCTAACTTTTAAGGAATATTTTTTGTCCTTTAAATTTCGTTTTTTGAACAGATTTGTTTCAGTCTGCAAGTAGAGACCGAAATGTGTTTTTTTGGTATGTGTACTCATTAACAACTTTTAGACATTTTGTCAAAAGAAGTCTCATGGATCTCTTTTATGTAGTACACAGAAGAAAAACATTAGTTAGCAACCTAAAAAGACTAAGACTAAATCTTCCATTACGCTACACATTAAAGTCCAAATGTATTTAGAGTATTAAGGCACCACGGAAGGCGCCTATTTAGAAAATATTATCTCATTTACACAGAATACTTTGCAATAGTTGTCCAGATTCTGTGGAATCCCAGGTGTAACAGGCTAAGTGATCAGCTGACCTTCTCACCAGATAAAGGAAAATGGGTGATGGAAACAAGATAAATATATTGAATGGCTATTTTTGCCAGATGTTATGGAAGTCTTACTTGTGTTTCATAGAATCACAGAATCATAGAATCACTAAGGTTAGAAAAAGACCTTGAAGACCATCAAGTCCAACCGTCAGCCCTATGCAACTGTGACTACCAAACTGTTTCCCGAAGTGCCACATCCAACCATTTTTTTAACACCTCCAGGAATGGTTCCTCCACCACCTCCCTGGGCAGCCTATTCCAATGCCTCACCACTCTTTCAGTGAAGACATTTTTCCTAATAACCAATCTGAACCTCCCCTGTTGCAACTTGACCCCATTTCCTCTTGTCCTATTGCTGGTCACTAGGGAGAAGAGGCCAACACCCTCCTCACTACAGCCTTCTTTCAGGTAGTTGTAGAGAGCAATGAGGTCTCCCCTCAGCTTCCTCTTCTCCAGGCTGAACAGTCCCAGCTCCCTCAGCCTCTCCTCATGGGACCAGTTCTCCAAAGCCCTAGTCAGCCTAGTTGCCCTTCTCTGCAACTTCTCCAGCACCTTATTGTCCTTCCTATACAGCAGTGCCCAAAACTGCAGACAGTGCTTGAAGTGCAGTCTCCCCAACGCTTAGTATAGGGGTAAGATCACCACCTTGGTCCTGCTGGCCATGCTATTCCTGGTGCAAGCTGGGGTGCTGTGAGAGACGGACTCCATAATGGCCTTTAATCCAGCGACATCTACTGACCAGTCCTGGTAATGCACTCCCCGGCACTCGTGAGGAGAGGACAGAGGTACCGGGCGCATGCGCACAGGACCACAGACTACAGCTCCCAGGAGGCACGGCGGGGCCGGAACCGGAAGGGGAGCCGACAGGCGCTGTTGGCACTCTTGTCCACCTGGGCACAATGCTGGCTCATGTTCAGTCAGCTGTCAGCCAGCATCCCCAGTTCCCTTTCTGCTGGGCAGCTCCCCAGCCACTCCTCCCCCAAGCCTGTAGTGCTGCTGGGTGTTGCTGTGGCCGAACAACAGAATCTGACATTTGGCCTTATTGAAACTCATGCCATTGGTATTGGCATATCGATCAAGCCTATCTAGATCCCTCTGCAGAGCCTCCTTACCGTCAGGCAGATCGACACTTCCACCCAACTTACTGTCGTCTGCGAAGTTACAAAGGGTGCACTCTGTCCCCTCATCCATATCATCAATAAAGTTGTTAAACAGGAGTGGCCCTAGCACTGAGCCCTGGGGAACACCACTCATGACCGGCTGCCAACTGGATTTAACTCCGTTCAATGCAATTCTTTGGACCCAGCCATCCAACCACTTTTTTATCCAGCAAAGCATATGTGCATCCAAGCCATAAGCAGCCAGCTTCTCTAGGAGAATGCTGTGGGAAACTGTGTCAAAGGCCTTGATAAAGTCTAGGTAGACAATATCCACCTCCCTTCCCTCATCCAATAACTGTGTCATAGAAGGAGGTCAGGTTAGTCAAACAGGACCTGGCCTTCATGAACCCATGCTGACTGAGCCTGATCACCTGGTTGTCCCAAATGAACCACATAATGGTGCTCACACTGATCTGCTCCATCAGCTTCCCCATTACTGAAGTCAAACTAACAAGGCGTGTAATTTCCCATCTCATCCTACTGTCCCTTCTTATGTATGGGGGTTATGCTGGATGATTACGATGGTAACTTCACCACTTAACTAGATATAGAAGCTGTTTTGTTCTAGTTCTTGTTGGGATCAGTGAGGTTTCTAATAGCTCCATGCCCATCTCTAGCCACTAAATACCTAAGGAGGCAAAAATAAGTGGCTTCTGTAGGCATAGGTGACTAAAGGCAGATAGGATGATTCTCATATTTCCAATCTGCCGGTACCTCTCCAGTCAGCCAGGACTGCTGATAAGTGATGGAAAGTGGCTTGGTGAGTATCTCTGCCAGCTCTCTTAGCAGTCTTGAGTGCATCCCTTCCAGCCACATAGATTTCTGTACATTGATATGGTGAAGCAGGTCACTGATCATCTCCTCCTGAATTGTAGGGGGGTCATTCTGCTCCTTGGTCCCTGTCTCCTAGATTAGGGAGTTGGATTCCCTCTATGTAACTGTTCCTATTACTAAAGACTGAGGCAAAGAAGTCATTAATCACCTCAGTCTTTTCCTCATCTTTCCTCACTATGTTTCCTCCTGTATCTATCTAATAGGGGATGGAGGGTCTCCCTGGACTTTCTTTTGTTGTTAATGTATTTCTAGAAACATGAACTTTGTTATGATGAAAGAGGAATGTCACACATGTTTGTTGAAAGCAATCCACCAAGAATAACTTTTTTTTCTGGTTTAAATTTACAGGCATAGGTTTTATCTTTATTATCAATCAGAAGTAATCTATATTAATCAACTGCTTTCAGAGGGAGGAACATGCATTTTAGAAACTTCCTGTGTACGATTTGTGCTTTCACTTAGTTTGATAATTTTCCCTACATATTATTGATATGTCCCACCATCTCTTCCTTTTGTGAATTTTCTAATTTATTAGTTGCTTCTGTAGCCAAATAGTTTAAGGTAGGAACTATGAGAAACTTACGTCATCCTTCCTCTGCCTTCTGGATTTTTACCTGGGTAATGTATGTCTGTGTTTTATTAAAAAAAAAAACAAAAGAAAATCTAGTGCTTGCTTGATCTCAGAAGCAGTCTGGTGGAGATGGCTATTACCATATTTAAAATTTATTGTAGCTTCTCTAAGGGGGTAAGAATAGGTAAGTAGTTGAAGGTCTAGCACCTTCATGTTGTTGGTTCTGCACTCCCAGAGAAGCTTATGTCCTCTATGAGTGATCCATGCAGAATTTTTCTGAACAATCTTCTCCAGAACAGATTCTGGTGAGAGAAGAGGCAAACTCGTCCTTTAAGATGTGTTTGTAACCAGGGTTAATTTCATTAAATAGGTAAACTCTTTAAGTCAATAGCATCATTTTTGGATGAGATGTAACAGCTTCCATTGGGAACTCATTATTGTAATACCATTTACTATTAATAGTGATAGTTGTATCAGCAGACAAAGCTGAGTATTACCTAATAGTAAGCAACTTGTTATTCCCTGCCCTGTCCTCTTTCACTGTCAGTGTAATAATTTGTTAGACTATTAATATATTTCATAATTTAATTGTTACTCTTGTAGTATAGAAGCATAGAATAGTTTGGGTTGGAAGGGACCTTTAAAGGTCATCCAGTACAACCCACTGCAGTGGTCAAGGGCATCTTCACCTACATCAGGTTGCTTGGAGCCCTGTTGAACCTGACCTTGAATACTTCCAGGGATGGGGCATCTACCACCTCTCTGGGCAACCTGTTGCAGTGTTTCATCACCTTCACTGTAAAAAATTTCCTTATATCTAGTCTGAATCTACCCTCTTTTAGTTTAAAACCATTAGACCTTGTCCTATCACTGCAGACACGTCTTCCCAAAGCCTTCTCTTTACCCAGCTGAACAATCCCAACTCTCTCAGCCTTTCCTCATGGGAAAGATACTCCATCCCTTTGATCACTTTTGTGACCCTTCTCTGTACCTGGTCCAGCAAGTCCATGTCTTTCTTGGGCTGAGGACTCCAGAACTGGACACAGTACTCCAGGTATGGTCTCATGAGAGTAGATGGGGAGAATCACCTCGTTAGACCTGTTGTCCATGCTTCTTTTGATGTAGCCCAGGATATGGTTGGCCTTCTGTGGCAAGCACGTATTACTTACTGGCTTGTGCCCAGGTTTTCATCCACCAGTACCTCCAAGTCTTTCTCTGCAGGGTTTCTCTTAATCTGTTTATCCTCCGGCCTGTACCGGGAGTTGCCCCAGCCCAGATGAAAGAGCTTGCACTTGACGTTGTTGAACCTCATGAGGTTCACATGAGCCCACTTCTCAAGTTTGTCCAGGCCTATCTGAATGGCATCACATCCCTCAAGTGTGTCAACTGGAGCATAGTACTACAATTGAAATATGCTTGGTTGTAAATGTTAAGACAGTTGATGTAACATTTGCTGTGTTAAGTTTTCCTTGAGAATGCTGTTCAGGCAAATACTGAGCTCCTGGCTTAAGAACATGAACTTCCTTTGACTTCAGTGTGAGTTGAGGATGCTTTAGAGCCTTAACACAGCTGGGCGTTTATTTTGGGCTGAGTAAATAACTGTATAGAACTACAGAAAACCTAAATCTTACGAGAGATTATCCCACCTGAAGTATTTTAACATTTCTGATAATGAAATAGCAAATCTTTCTGCATTGTCCAGATTACAGAAATCTTCAGTCTAATAATGTCTAGAAAATTTAGGAATTATTTGTCCCAAAAAGCTCTGTGTTACCTTACATTCTACTTTTGATGTATAAGTGTAATTATATTTTGTGTTTTTTAAGTGGTTTAAATTTATTTGGGCTATAACATGTCTGATAAATTGATCACCCAATACTTTTAATTACTATATGAAAATCAATCTGCAAGGAAATTTGGTTCTCTGTAGTTTTGCATAGTTATTTAAGAAAAAATGAGGTAAAGAGAAATCTTGGAATTTGGAACAATAAATTTAATTTAAAGAGATAAAAGAAAATAATTTAAGCATCCAGCTGTTGATACAATGTTAAATATTAGGATATACTAATTTCAGTAAGGACTTCTAGGTGCCACAGCAAGACAGTGGTCAAAGAGGCAGCAGTTGTGGGTGATACTGTGAAAGGTGATGAATGCCTGAATTTGATATCCAACTGAGGGGTCAGCCAGAGGTTACTTAATGACCTTTTTTTATTCTAGCGAGCTTCATGCCACTCTTTTCTATATGTAAGTTGTTATTTCAAAATGTGAAAAAGTTTAATATGATACTGCATTAATAGTGCTTAACTATTTGATGGAGTAAAGCAGCAGCTCAGTAGCTACTTTGTTGATGAAGAGCATTGTGTTGAAAGGTAAATACCCAATAAATGTTAAGGAGAGTATCTGTTGAGTTCTCGCCGATAACTGCTAGACAGATAATTAGTGTAGGAAGTAATGATGATCCTGGGACAGATTAGTAAACCACAGGTGATCAGTGCTATGTTTAGAAGGTTCCACATTGGTGAATCCAAATAATAGATTTAAACTGATGTCATGGTATTTCTTAAATCTATAATGTTAGCTGAAATAGCTAGCGAGGGGCCTGCAACGAACATCAACATTAGACCACACCAGTAACAAACTAGAGCTAATGGTATAATAAGGATTTATCTAGGATTTCTGATTTTTATTATGCTGTACATTGGTATTATAAAAGTATGTAGCTATGGGAGGCTTACTTTTGTCACCAGTACTTACAGGGGTGCATTTATTTACAGGAAAACGCTGTGAAGTACATTTTAGAACCTGCATTTAATTTCTCAGAAGGGCAGTGTTTATCATACTTCTGTTATATTCATGATATATACACTGAGTCTTTCAAGCTCTGTGGCAAATTTCAGTGCAAATTTCATAGTGAGCATGGCAAAATTGTTGGGAAATAATGGCAGAATTGCACACTTGCTTTTATGTTGCTGAGAAACAAAAATCAAGTCCTTCTTTGTTTCATACTTAACCTCTTCAAAATACAATGACTATTGACCTAACAAACACTATGCTTTGAGTCCTTTTAAAATCAATACATTTTGTTTGCAGTGTTAAAATAATTAGGTCCTAAAAAATTTGTTGCACTACTGTCACTGAAAATAGCTATATACAAGAAAAAGAAAATTAATAAAAAATAAAACCGTGTTACATCAAAATGTGAAAAAAATTATGTAGGTAGTATAACTGAAATAGTTCAGTAATACATATTAAATAGTCACTTCCTTCTGCAAATGTATTTCCATTTGTGGATACAAATGCCATGTAAATGTAAAGCATGTGTCACTGGTATTCTTTCTTTTTCCTAGAACACTTACTTGAAAGTAGAGGAATTTAAGGAAGAAGTATATGGCAATAAGGGATGCCAAGATTTACATACTCACAAGCTGTAGAAAACACTGTAAGAATACAAACTGTGATCGTATGGATTTTGGTGGGCTTTTCGAGCTGTGCGCTCCCTGTTGTTTACTTCACAGGGAGACTGTTCATGTATGCAGCGATCCATGTCAGAATTTAAACCTAGTTTTTGAAAAGTTTTGTGAGCAGTCCTTAAGAGGAAAATAAAAATAAAGCAGAATGGTGATCAGAGTGAAGTCAGTGTAACAGAACCTCAGTGTATGCAGTGCATTAGGTGTAGTCACTAGTAAGGTCTTCCTGTCTGACTTACCACCAGAGTTGATGTTACCTAAAGGGATCCCACATTTGCAGAAAGGGAATATTGAGATGTAAACTTGAATACCTCATGATATCTTGAAGCATTTACTTGTCCTAATTTAAGCTTAAATACCTCCTGAGATTTCAGTTTTTCTTTGATCTGCATGTCTGCTTGAATAAAATCAGATGTTCTGTCCCATCTACCAATTCCTCATGTTATCCCCAAAAAATTACCACTAGGAGGAAGCTTAGCAGTTCTTTACCTTTGTATGGTAAAGTGTTAACCAGCAGCAGGATATAACTTTCCGTTATGTACTTTTGGGGGTTTTATTATGTCATCAGTTTGCATGTATTCAGAGTTTTGTGGTTGCCTTCAGATTTAGGGGGAAAAAAAAAATGACTGCAAGCTTAAATTCTGAGAGGAAAGTGGCAGCTTAGAAACTTTTGATCCATTGACTTGTCACAAAACCAGACCATTTCACAACCACTGTTGATGGTAATGTCCAAATATTTTAAGTAAAGTGGCAGCTTATACTGTATGGAACAGAAATAAATGTGCTGTGATAGTGCAGTGATACTGCTTCAAACATTTCTTTAGATTTGTAATGTAGTTTTCTGTTTCTTAATGTAAAAAAACAAAACAAAACCAGAACAAAACCACAAAAAACCCAAAAGAACAAAAACACACAACAACAAAACAACCCCCAAAATAAACCAAATCTGACTGTTGTTGAATATGTATCTTCTCTACCATTCCTGTCAGAAAAGCAGCCATTTCATAGTACTAATACTTTGCTGTTGTTTACTGACTATTGTCAGACTCTGTCGAAGCCCATAATACTATGGGTTTTTTGAACAGCTATCAGATACAAAAGGTTCTTCATCAAACAGATGAGAAAGTTGGCACATACGTGAAAGAACAGCTGTTTCTTACAAATCGTCTCTCATCTAGGACACAAAACTATCTGTGTGGAATATCTGATTCTGTGGAAGAGCCAGGAATAGCAACTTGGCCCTTTTTCCTTTTCTTTCCCCAGGCCCACTATACAACTATTTTGCCAATGAGAATAAGAACTATTAGAACAGTGAAGTCACATGAAGTCTTGTGAAAGATAAGACTTTGAGTGAACTGAATACGTAGGAATGTGACAGGTGCATTACTACAGAAGATTTCTGAAATTCAGCTGAGCTCTTGAGCAAGGTTGGTCTCTGCAGACACTTGTATTTATTTTTTTACCTTTGAAACTAGTTAGTTTTGAAGATGGATGGCACCAGGTAAATTCTGCCTCCTAGAGATCAGTACCATTACAAGCCTTAAAATGAGTGTGGATTAAAGCAGTTTTTATAATAATTGTAACATTTAATATGGTTGAAATATTTATTTTCTGAACTTAACTTTGTTTGTTCTCTGCTCTTCCAAAAAGCTGCCTACTAACACATATGCAAAAATAATTAGCAAAATAAACAATGTGAACAAAAAACCAAACAAATAAAATGGAACAAACAAGTAAAACCCAAACCAAAATAAAGCAAACAAACAACAACAAAAAAACAAAAAAAACCAAAAGGCAACCTCAGGCACAGAACATTTATTTTAAGCTGCTTCTTATTTGTACAAAAAACCAGGAATACATCTACTGCGTAGACATAACAAATCCAATGATTTTAAGAAAAACTTCTATTTGCAGATATAAGTCATGGTGAGACTTGGTAAAATGAAGTCGATTTACTGTGCGGATCTTACAGATGTGTTTAATATGTTCCTTGTCTCTACCTGTCATGGAGGACATTTGTATTTCTACAAAAACTTCAAGATTCTGTGTTTCTGAGGAGACTGTATCAGCACAAGCTTTAATTAATATCATTGATAAAGTGGTATTAAAGTCAAAGTTCTCAAATCTAAACTATGAGTATCAAGAGCTTTAAAATGCATAATCATCCATAGTTGGATCATGGAAGATCCAATGGTTGAATAACATCATTTGATTTTTTTTTTTATTAATTATTTTAGGAGTTACTCTTTTTTTGCCCAGCAATCAGAAGGCAACTGTATGTTTTTGTACTTTGGTGAACCCAGTTGGTTCTTGATGGCTTTTGTGTTTGTCACTGTGAAGTAGTTTAGAATATCTGCCAAGATCTTATATTTGAGTATTAGTTTGAAAGTGTAGTCAAATGGCTTGTGAGTTTGTTACTGGAGTTTTTGATACCCTGATTTTCTGAGTCACTATTCAGTTTGATGGAATAAAATTAACTGTGTATGCTCTGTTTGGATTACTTTTAAAAGGAGTGAGTGTATATGTGAGCTAATTTATACTAACTTATTAAACTGGTTAGACAGGCTTTACAGTGATCAAATTAAAGTCAGAATTAGGATTCAACAAATCTATCAATAAATCAATATCTTAAAATTATCAACCTACCAAATTAGTGGAACAAGCTTTTTAATGAAACTGTGAGGTCAACACTAAAATGAACTATTTCTTATTAGTCTTCAGTCAAGATGAAGAACCAACTCCTTTTTGAGCCAAGTTTGTAGCTTATGCGGTAGCATGTAGTGAATAACCTAGTTAGTGAAGAACAAAGTTCAGTAGCCTCCATTGGATGTGACATGTCTCTGCACTGCTACTCTTAGGTCTTTGGTAGTTCCTATATAATGGAGGGAATTACTGTTTCCTGTGTTATTATTTGTATCTGATTCACAAGGGAATGTCTGGAGCAGGTCAGACAAATTGGCTTTTGAAGTATGTGTTTCCGGCAAAAGAGCCTATGGAGACTAGTGATGTGGATCCTATTGGTATCTATAGTTAGATAACATGGATTGTGTTCTTTACTGTCTATTTTGATCTTAAACTCTTGCCAAGTTTAATTGCTCTAATAAGTAATTATTGTGCCATTTTTAACATGGAGGGATTAACTGAAAAGGATGCTGTAAGAAATCAAAGAAGAGTTAATCTGTGGAAAGACAGGATATCTGCTACAATAAATTTCAAGTGATTTAATATAGTAATGGCAAGAAACTACCTACAGGCTTGCTCTTTCCCAAAACAGAGCCTTGGAATCAAATAAGTTCTTAAAAAAGATCCTTCAGGAGGGTAAGGGAAACTGCTTTTGTGGCTTACAGACAAGAACATACAGACTTCACAGAATCATAGAATCATAGAATGCCAGGTTGGAAGGGACCTCAAGGATCATCTGCTCCCACCTTTCTAGGTAATACTATAGTTTATATGAGATGGCTCAGCACCCCATCAAGCTGAGACTTAAAACTGTCTGCTGTGGGAGAATCTATCACTTCCCTTGGCAGACTATTCCATTGTTTGACTGTGTGATGTTTTTCCAATGTTTGACTGTCCTCGTGGTGAAAAACTGATAATGACCTCTAAACACCAACTGAAGACTGGTACAAGTAACAGTGAAGATGTAACCATACAAATAGACATAACATGTCATGTTGTCATACCAATGCTAGTGCTCTAGAAGAAATAGTATAAACACCAGTAGATCCTGGAATAGGATGGTATGCATCTAAGAATTCCAGCACAGTGTTAAAACAATTCCTAACAAGGGCATGTAAACACTCCTTGGTGCTTGAGAACTGTGACATGGGAAGTGTGCCAGAAAGATGTTGCAGGAGACACCTATGGATCTGTGTGTCCTGACATCTCTGCTGGGCAGAGGACTGAAGGTTTTTATAAAGGATCTGATTATTGAACATGGGATAAATATAATCTACCTGAAAAGGAGTAAGATTGCTTTAAATTCCTTTTGAGTGTTTTGAAGGAGTTGGGGTATGTAAATAAGTTGCTGTAGACTACCTGGATTCTCAGGAGGGCTTTTAAAGGACTTTCAGTGTCCATGGAGCAAATGGTCTGTTATGAATAAAAATTTATGGCATAAAGGACAAGTTCTTGCAGTGTGAGAAACCACCATAATCATTATGCAGGTATCTCTCTTGATATCTTTTAACACATTCATTCATAAAATCACCTGTGTTGGGTCAGTGTGCTGGGGCTTGGTTGCACGGGAGGGTCCACAGGGGTGGCTCATGTGATAAACTGCTGGAAGTTCCCCTGGCTCCAAAATCCAGCCCCACCTCTGGCCAAGGCCAAGCACCTCAGCAAGGGTGGATGCATCTCTGCAATTAAAATATTTAGGAAAGGGAAACTGAAACTGCAGGAAGACCTGTAGGGTGGAGGAGAGGGGAAGATAAGAGCAATTCCTGAGCAGATACCAAGATCAGTAAGGAAGGAGGGAGAGGAGGTGCCAGGGCAGGTTCCCCTACAGCCTGTGGTGAGATGGCAGGACAGTGGAGCTGATGTGGACCTGCAGCCATGGAGGACCCCGCACCAGGGGAGGTGACTGTTCCAAAGCAGGCCATGACTCTGGCCATGACTGGAGCAGTCTGTTCTTGAGGGACTGCGCCTCGTGGGAGGGACTCATGTTGGAAAGGTTTGTGAAAGACTGTCTTTTGTGGGAGGGACCCCACGATGGAGCAGAAGACTGTGAGGAACCCTCCCCCTGAGGAGGAAGGAAAGGCAGAAAACAATCTGTGACAAACTGGCTGCGACCGCTATTTCCTGTTCCTCTGTGCTGTTGGGAGGAGGGGAGCAGGTAGAGAAATCAGGAGCAATTTGGGACTGGGAAAAGAAGGAGGGGTGGATTTTTTTTATTTTATTTACTTTTTTTAAAATTTTTGTTTATTTTTTTAATTTGCCCTACTCTGATTTGTTTGGTGATAAATTACATTGATTTTTTTTCCCCAAGTAGAGTCTGTTTTTGCCCATGACCGTAACTGGTGAGTGAGTCCTCCCTGTCCTTGTCTTGACCCATGATCTTTTAGTTGGTTTTCTCTTCCCCATCCCACAGCCGGGGGAGGGGTGAGCAAGTGGCTGCATGATTCTTTCTTGCCGGCTGGCCTTAAACCATGACACGACCAGAAAAGAAGACTGACTCAGTGAGGTGAGGAAGTTGGCTGATTATTCAAAGCTGCTGGCTGTGAAAAGGATGAGGAGTGACTGTGAAGAATAACAGAAGAACCTTACAAAATTGAGTGACTGGGCCATAATATAGCAGGTGAAATTCAGTGCCATCAGATATGAACAGAGGCATTACAGTGATAATAATAGTTTCACATATTAAGTGGTGGGTTCAGTGCCTCATTAGTACTCTGGAAGAAGGCCGTGAAGTTGAGGTAAATACTTCATGGAAACAACAGAAAAATGTTTGACAGCAGTCAAAGAAGTAAGTGATTTATTAGAAAGGATTAGAATAGGAATAAGAATATTGCTGTTCTTGAATATTCATAGAACAAAGAATGCTCTATTCTGTAGAATTTTCCCTTGAGTCACTAATCATCCATCCCACCATTGTTTTCCAGAAGAAACAAGTATATGTTACAGATGTTTGGAGAGTTAACTAAACGCAACTGGGGAAATGCAGGCTGCAGCCCAGAAAATCCATCTAAGTGAATGGACAGCAGAACTCTTTTCCAATTTTTGATGAAAAAAGTCTGACCAATTATCTGAAAGTTTTACAGAAGCAAGGCAAAACCTATTCTTTACCTGACACAGTACTAAAGAAGTTGGCTCTACTTTTTCTTATAGTTACATCTGCTGTCCTGGAGACCATAAGAGAGAAGGCATAGGAGGTAATGTAACTTAATGCCATATTAGGATTCTTACCACAGAGAAATTAATTGCTTTAGGGTTAGTTTTGCATCTTTCTGGCTGTTATATGCTAGAAGTGGCTGTCTTTAATTGCTGACATTTATGATTCAGTATAGTTTCTAGTTAAGCTGCAGTTTACATGAAAAGCAAACAAATAATACCGTGACTGATTGTGATTTTTACAATTCACATATGTCATGGTTTGACTCAGGATCGGCAATTTGCCTCCCCCCACCCCCAGCAACTCTCCCGGCACTCTCCTGAGCTGTGAGCAGTCCCAAAAAGTTTCAGTCTGCTGTCTGAGATAACAGCAGAGCAGACAGGGCTGTGGGGAGAGTTATGAGGGTCAGGGCTGAGCCTGGGGTCGACGGTGACGGATGGAGTCCTCCCCAGAGGCTAGCCATGGATGGAAAAGAAGGAAATAAGAAGCAGGAAAGAAGCTGTCTCCTGTGATCTCTGACCTTCCTCGGAGCTTACATAGATCTATGGAATGGAATACCTTGGGTCAGTTCTGCTGTCTATCTAGTCCAGCTCCCCTACAGGAGGGTCACAGATACAATTCTCTTGCCCCGGTAGCCTCTGTAGCAGCAGAGCTAAGAAGCGACCTTGGAGTCTCAGCAGAAACATAAACATTCCAGTGTTATCAGCCCACTAGCTGGAACACTTGTTGCTAGTTAAAAGAATGCTTACTGAAGGAAAAAAAATCAGTAAAAGGAAAATTAGCTTGAACCTGGCTCAACCCAGGACAACATAGCAGCATGTTCATCCTTCTGCTTCTTCATCTTTGTTAACTATTTTCTAGCTTATATTCTGAAGAGATTCTGTGTAATGTCGTTGTCTTTGATTTTTCCAGAAATAGCTCATTAACCATTTAATTTATATCTTGACCTTCCAATTGACTTTCTAATTGATGTTTTGATGTTTCTTTCCACTGCACCTGTTCAACAATTAATTTTTATGTGCTTATTATGTTGTAACAGGTTGTCTTACCTACATCTACTTATATTTTCTTAATACATGTGGTTCTTGGCATTCTAAATCAACTGCATTTTCTGGATCACTTATTGTTCCTCCTTTTTCAGTATACTGTTCTGAACTAGAAGGGAAAAGATTAATATAAATAAAACATTATGCAGTTCTTGTTTTCCGTTTTTTTTTTTTCTTTTTTTAGCCCAGTGACAGGCATAACTATGATGCTCTAATGATGCTGTAATTCTGAATGTGTTGCAAGCCATATCAATATCATAACTGTATTTACTATAACAATATTGTGACATACTGTATGCTAACCAGACTTCTATGCCTTCAAATGTAATTTTTTTCCCCTTTCCATGCCTTTAAAGCCTATCAATTTGGCCTGCATTGAAGGGGGTCTAATACTGGAATGATGGAGCAGCAAGGGCAGATAGTGGTCTGTTAGAGGAGGTGGGAGATGAGCATCTCAGCAGGGCACTCAGGGTAGAAACAAGGGAGCTGTCCCATGATACCTGAGCCAAATGAAGGAAGCAAATCTGTGATTGTGGCTGTAGCCAGCCAGCAGCCCATGGTAATTTGGCAAGTCCAAGGTCAAGCCAGGAAGTCAAGCCTGTGAGTCGGGATCAAAGTCCTACTGGAGTGTGTGACCAGGCCCAGGCAGGGCTGCAAGATCAGACAGGGAGAAGGGGACAAGAATGTGCTTAAAAGCAGCTCCTAAATGAATAGGGGCATGCCACCATCAAGGCTGTCTGATGCAGAGTTGGACACCTGCATTATAGCTGGCCCTGCACACAGAAGCGCAGTCCCAGGAGGACTTGGATGCATGCAGCACTCTGACACTACTGCCCTTCCCATTTCTGTTCCTGTTCCCCTTCTGCTTACGCCTTCCCTTCCCCTCAGCACTTCTTCTCCTTCACTTGTTCTTTCCCTTTTCTCTTCCCTCACCCTACGCTTTTTCTTTCCACTGGAAGTGTAGATGTAGAGCAGAGTGGACACACAGCTGGGAGTAGTGAGAATCTGTGGGGACAAAATTGGGTTCGTAGGGGACTGTGCTAGCTTTACTGGAGTGCACCTCCATGCAGCAACTTTCAGCTATGGGGTCTACAATCACATCCCAGATGTCTGAGGAACAGGATTATTTTTATGTCCATTTTCATTTACATTATGTACAGGCTAAATAAAAATAATAAAAAAAATAAATTTGAAAAAAAAAAAGAAAAAAAAGGAAACACAAATGTGTAAATGTAAACAAGAACCAAAGACAGTAATGGAATTTCAGAAAGAACATACATCACAGAAGCCTGCTTTTGCCGAAGATATATTTTGTAGGACATGTCTGTAAATGTGTCCTCTTCATAACTCTCCACTCATCCCTCATAAGAACCTTAGACTTCACCAAACTCTGTTATTATTTACTCTTGGGTGCCTCAGGGTGCTGAAGTTGTTCTATAAATTTCCAAGCATTGTAACTGAAAAAAGCTATTATGAAAATTTTTCTGTTTTGGTATTAAAGTAATATTTTAAGATGGTGGATCTGCTCAATTGAAAAATTCTCCAAAGCATGCAGACAATAATGAAAAATTGCTGCTTTTTTTTTCAATTCTGAAAAATGTTGACAATTTCTTATAATGATACTACATCCTAGCAGTATCCGTGCTGATAAAATAAAACTCATCTTTGATTCTACGTGTAGACTGGGTTGATGGATGTCTCAGTCTATAATACCCAGCTGATTGCATTTATCTCCCATGGAAATAAGGGGTGACTGCTCTATAATAGTGTTCTAGAAAGTCTGAATTGCAGTTATTATTTCAACTTCATTCAAAATTTATATTTCAAGCTGAAAGACAGTGTTTTCTTGAGGCCTGTGCTGAATCAGTCTGTTCCTTCATACTTTCTGTAAATTTTCACCAAGAATTTAGGCTCAATTTTATTATTTCAAATTACAAATAATTAGCCTGCTAATTTGTGCCATACGCTTAGTACTAGAGGTGAAATTAATGTGATTGTCCTATTAAGATCCTGAGCTGAAAAGAACAATCTTGTATTGACACGTTTCAACGCTGCAAAATACCAATGCTATTTGTAAATAAATCCTACATTCTTGACATAAAATGGTTACGTACAAATGACAAGATAGTATTCTGACATCTTGTACTGGTTTTGGTTGGAGTAGAGTTACATTTCCTCATAATAGCTTCAATGGGACTATGTTTTGGCTTTTGGTTAAAAACAGTTTTAATAATCTATGATTCTATGATTCTATAAATAGCATGGGAATGTTTTCGTTACTGCTGAGCAGTGCTTACACGAAGTCAAGGCCTTTTCTGTTCCTCAGACTGCCCTGGCAGCAGGTAGGCTGGGGGTGCACAAGAAGTTGAGAGGGGACGCAGCTGGGACAGCTGACCCCAAATGATGACAGGGATTTCCCATACCATATAACACTGTGTTCAGCAATAAAAGCTAGGTGGGAAGGAGGTTGGTGGAGACTGCCAGTGCTGGGGGACTGGCTGGGTATCGGAACATTGGTGATGAGCAATTGTTTTCTTTTGCAACACTTCTTTTTCTTGGGTTTTATTTTCCTCTCTGTTATGTGGTGGTTTAGAGGTGTTTTTTTGTTTGTTTGTTTTAATTTTTAAACTGTCTTAACTCAATTAACAAGTTTTCTCAGTTTTACTTTCTGATTCTCTCCTGTCCAACTGGGGGAGAGTAAGCAAGCGTCTGTGTCATGCTTACTTGCTGGCTGGGGTTAAACCACAACACATCTCTTATGAAGAAATAGGGATGACACCCACACCAAGGTATATGTGGTCCTTAATTTTTAGTTAGAGATTCTAAAGAGTTTTGATAATTTGAACAGAGGTGATGAAGGAAAAATATTTACTACATCAGCAGTAAGGCAAACGAGTAGTATTCACAGTTTCTTGTTTGGTTAAGTCTTTTGAACTGCAATTTACAAGTAAGAGTGAAATGTTTGGAAAATTAGAGAAACTCTGTTTTTGATAATCCAAAATCTCCTACCTGGAAATAGAACATAAATTCCAAGCCAAGCTACAAATGTTAAGAACATGTTTACCACAATTGTAACACAACTCTAGATTCTTATTTCTATTACAAAAGTTTGTTGATGTTAATGAAATTTTTCAGAATCATTATCCATAGGAGGCATTTTGTCATTATTAGAGAAAGAGAGGATTTGTCACCCTTAATTCTAGTGACAGAGTTCTCTCTTAGTTAGAGGGAAAAACATTGTTAAGGGCAGCTGCAAATATGAAACATTATTAATAGTTTCACAATACAGACAGATTTTGTGGTTCAAGTGTAATACTGTTATTAGGTGTATATATAATTTAGTGGGAAATGGAGTAGATCAGATAATGCTGTTTACCTCAAAGAGTTTCAGTAGGACAAAATTTTCTTTCTTGATGTGTTCACACTCATTAATGGTAAAGTGGAAATATGAAATCTTTTGCTTGGTCTTAGTTTGCTTAGAATTAAATAAAAGAAAATGCAATTCTTGATCTTACATATCAACAGAAATGTTGCATTACTTTCATTGCATCTGCCAAAGAAAACTGTATGTAATTTTTATTAAAGGTGAGCAGAGAACTAATAATATTTATTTTTATTGCAGTCTGGAGGATTGTGGTACTATTTTATGCCAGAAAGAAAGCCTTATTGTACTCTGAGAAAATGGATATGAAAATAGGTGATTATATGATAGATGAAAGTAGTTTATAACATGGATTTTAAAAAAATAAAGAATTCCTGCACTATCCTTAAACAGTACTTGTTCAGAAATTTAATCAAATAGACTGACAGACTGATCAGACTTCTCACAGGATAACTGTATCTCTGTGTAGGCAAACATTTTGCAAACAGTCTAAGACAAAGTAAATAGGCTAAACAGAGTACAGTGCATGTTACTGTAATACCTTAGATAAGAATTTTTGTTCTGTTGTTGTTTAGGGCTCAAGAAAAGGTCTTAATATCCAGATAAGTGTATTTATATCACTGACACTTCCTTACAAACCCATTACATGGACTTGGACAATGAACACTGGGTACCAACTGTATCTGTGCCTTTGGAGAAAATCTGCATTCACTGTGGACAATTTAATGCCTGTGAAATAGAAATGATAATACCTATCCTTTTTTGTCTTTTTTTTTTTTTTTAAATACCTTATATGAAAATAAATTCTTTTTTTTGCAATGTCTTATTTTTTTTTTTTAAACCAACTTGTGGCTAGTGGCTCATATCTCCTCAAAGGCTGACAGAAAAAAAACCCACACAAAAACCCAAACAAAAAGAAAGAGCTTTTGTACCTTTTTTCTCCCATTACAGCACAGTAATTTGATTCAAAATCTTAGTGATTTTTATGACTGCTACTGAGGTAAAATATCTATATTATCAGGATCACATGGTAAGTTTGAAAAGTTTGTTTTCACTTGTATGTTGAAGTGTCTGTTAACTGGCTCAAGAAGGTAAAATACCTTGATCCAGGTGGTTGGAGAGATCTTCCTGTATAAACATTAGTCCAGGTGACAGGAAGGTATGAGAGAATTGTGATTGTGAATTGTGATTGTGAATTTTGTGATAAATTCATAATAGTAAAAAGCTAAAAGCCAGTTTTCTAAAATATCTAGTAACAGATGCAACTTTCTTTCTTTTCTCTGCTGCGATGTAAAGTGATTTAAATGTTACAAATTCACAGCTGGTGACCATCTAACATTTTGAGGTACATCGGCAGTGTCCTAAAGATCATCTGCATTTTTCCAGTGAGCTGTTTTGCCTTTTTACCCCCTGTAGAGTTTCTCTAATCAAGTTGAAAAGTACTGGTTCAAACATTGGCAGATGCCCTGTAGCGCATGAAAGTCAGATACCCTTTTTTTGTTTTTTTGGTCTGAAAGAAATACGGCAGTTATGATGGTATGTTTTTAATTATACTCCCAGACATGAAGTACAGTGGTTTGGCAGAACTTCAGTAGACCATTTGTAGCCAAGACAGATAGATAAATAGAGAACTGGCTTGAAAGAAGGAGAAAAAAATCTTGCTTGTCCAGTATATACAACACACTGAAAAACAGAGAACTTACTTTTCTATTTATTTTCTAATGTAGTGAGTCATGTATTTCCTTTTAATTCTGTAATTGGTGGAAAAATCCACAAGTTCCTAGAAGACCTCCTTTCAGTAAATCTGACACCTGAAGTGAATTTAGTGAGAGTAGTCTCTAAGGATCTCTTTGTTTCCATCTAGCAGCCTCTAGTAGGATTCTCTCCACCCACCATTAATACTTGTTAAAATGCATGAGTAGAGGGTGTTTGCTATTCTTCTCGGAATGCTTGTTGTTATTCTGCTCTGTTTTGTAAATGGCATGAGTGAGTGAGCTTTTTAGTCTTTCAGTATTACATTTTAAATATATATTTTGTACTTCAGGATCCTCCCCTCTTTGCATTGTACAATTAGAAAAATGCCTTCCATAAAAGTATAATATCAGACATACCCAAAATTAGGAAATTTAGCATCATGCTCTTTGTATTACGGGTTTCTGGGAATGGGAAGAGATCATGCACTGCTTTTAACATGGGATTCTCCTGGCAGAATGTTGAGGGATTTCGGGTTTGTTTTGGTTTGTTTTGTTTTTTTTTCCATTCAGTTGTGATGGAATTCACACAAGTGGAATGCTCTACCCTTTGATTGGAAGAGATTGAAATTATCATCAGCCAAAATGTTTTATTTTAAGTAGGGTACTCCAGAGAAACTTAGAGAACGACTTCACATTACAAGTACTAAATTTATACATTACTTAACAGTGCAGTTTTGCAACTGTGTATTTTCTACTTTGGTTTTGGAAGGATTTTTATATATCTTTTTTAATCCATATCACTATCAGAAATGATACAGTAACTCGCCTGGTATTTTTTGCTTTGCTTTTGTTTTTATTTTTAGGCTTTTAAAATGTATGGTAAAAATATACAATTCAGCTTCTTTTGCAGACTCTACAGAGAGACATTTACAGAGTCTGTCTGTGATTGCTAAATAGCAGAAAAACCATGACAGGCAGCTAGACAGTATGGACAATGTGGAATAAATTCTTCCATCAATTAAACTATTGTAAATCTGTAGAAACTCATGTCCCCATTTGTTGTCTTTAGAATTCTTTCTCCAGACACGTATATGTAATTGATTGGATTTTGTTTATAATAGACCTACATAAAATCAGAAAAGATGCTCATACACATGTCACCATATATTATTTAATCTGGTTCCACTGCAGGGAGTTAGAGAGGGCAGAACTGCTGTGACTGCAGTTACTGGGACAGCTTGCATTGACTTCAGTGAGTTCATGATCAGAGATTTTACCCTTCAGAAAGTCAATGCTTTTGTATTGTACTCCTGTCTATTCTGCTGAGGGTCACTGTCTAGCAAACAGCATTTTAGTATAGAGTATATTTCCTTCAACTAAAAAAACCCCAAACCTCAAGATTTATGTTGTCCACTTTTCTTGAAATCGTTACATAGCAATTAAAGCAAAGGAATGACTGGGGAGTAAGTAGAAAAGTGTATTTCATATCCTTTCAGTGAACTAATAAAAAATTTATGCCATTTTATAAGACAGTATAAGCTGATGCAGGGTTTCAAGGGATTTGAAGTAGGATGTTATTCTTAGTACAGAGCATCTGTGTTTATAAAGCAAAATTTGTCATTATATGAGCAAGTATAGCTTGCACCGGTTTATATAGATCAGAGGTATTATATGCTAGTCTTTCAGTATTAAAAAAGCATCACAGCAGACTGCTGAATTTTAAGATTATATTAGAATATGGTAATTTGCAAATTAATAACCGCTTTTGAAATAAAACTGGAATCTTCTAGGAAGATATTTTTATATGTATACATACAAACAAGGCAGATAGGAAAGGAAGATATTTTCACTTTATGAAAGTTAATGGGATTTCAGATCTTTTTAGCACAAACAAGTGCTAATGGCTTTTAAGATATTTTTAAAACTTAACATTTTCTTCATGATTCCAGATTTGTTTCTTGGATATGTGTTCTTCCACTATTTTCTATTACCAAGATGCTGTTCCTATAAATTATTTTTTCTCCTGGGACTAGGTAGCCACCTAGGTTTCCCCAGCTTCCACTGCCTGAACCTCCTATGGATGCTGCCATTTGTTGTTGTCTGAATGAATCTCATACTAATTTTTGCATGGTGGTGCTGTTTTGTTTTCTATTCTGCATTATTTTTACTTCGATTCTTATGTATCTTTATTGTGCCTAAAAAATGATTTATGTGTAGAATGCTCTACAGTATGTTCTAAGATGATGATGCAGCAGATCAACATTTTCTTAAAATATACTGCCATGACCTATATGTGTGTATATATATATACATTTTTTACCTCATATTTTAAATAGATTTAGTGAGTTTTAAGTCTAATGTTAGCTGGATTAATTAGAAATGATACTCTTGACGTATAAGGTATTCATACCCCAATTTTCAGCATGCTGCTGAAAATTGTAGTGGTGCAGGCTCCTACCTACAATTGCCACCAAATTATTCCATCCAGATTGTTTTAGTAGGTCGTCTGCATTCTTCAACAACTGGTGGATTATTAATTGTGGAATAGCCAAGGAAAGCCTTGAATATATTATTAAACTGGTTAAATTCTTAAGACTTGAATGAAAAAACTCATTACTCCAGTCATAGTAATATTCACATGTATTGTTCAGATTATCTAATTATTACAGCTCATTTATCTCAAATTTGCAATTACAAATAATGTACAAAAGCTTCATAATATCAAGGCTGTCATTATAATTTCTCTTCTGCTCCTGGGTACTATGGTCAATGATTTCAATCTTGGGGTGAAAAGAATACAGTGAACTGTCAGCACATGTCCTTGAGTGGAAGAAGTGTGATTCTAACTTAAGGGGTTTGACTTCTTACTCTTGGATCCTTTTGGGGTAATCTTCATGCTTGATCTTTCAATCCACTAACTTTCTTTATTGGTTTGCAGTTCTGTGTTATGTCTTGCATTTGCGATATGTAAATTATTTACTATGTATGACATGTTTTTCTTAAACTGGATACTTGCTTTTGTGTACTTTGCTGTCTCTAAAATGTTTTTATCCATTTCCCAAGGTTGCATGTTTAATGCCTGCTAATTGACCATTTGTGAGCCTGCTTATAACCTGGGTCCTCTCATATTGTCATGTACCTCTGCTTTCAAAGCCTCTGCAATCTGTTCATGCCTGCATTTTTATTTTAGGATGACAGATCAGAGAATCATAGAATGGCTTCAGTCAGGAGGGACCTTAAAGATCATCTAGTTCCAACCCCCCTGCATGCTGGGACACCTCCCACTAGATCAGGTTGCTCAGAGCTCCATCCACCCTGGCTTTGAACTTTTCCAGGGATGGGGCTTCCACAGCTTCCCTGGTCAACCTGTTCCAGTGTCTTACCACAAATAATATTTTTTTTTACCAGTCAAGAATTTCTTCTTAATGTCTAGCCTACATCTCCCCTCTTCCAGTTCTAATCCATTATCAATTGTCCTCTTACTACTACTTGTAAAAAGTCCCTCCCATCTTTCCTGTAGCCTCTTCAGATACTGGGAGGCTGCTGTGAGGTCTCCCAGGAACCTTCTCTTCTCCAGGCTGAACAGCCCCAACTCTCTCAGCCTGTCTTCATGGCAGAGGTGCTCCAGCCCTCTGATCATCTTCATGGCCTTCTGGACTTTCTCCAGGAGCTTCATGTCCTTCTTATGTTGGGGGTTCATCCAACATAGAACTCTGCTTGTAATTATTAGCTAGAGATACATAAATAATGATTTGAGTTGCACAATACAGCTGTCCCAACCTCAGCAAAAGCTAAAACAGAGAACAGGGCAGTCTGAAAAAGTTTAGATAAAACCTTACAAAGCCTGAGGTTTTAGTTCAACAGAAAGCATGTAGACTTCTTATGACAAGAATTTCAATAACGTATTTAATGGGCTATATGGGCTTTACATATCTGATGTACACACGAACCAAAGATCAACCCATCCCCAAATCTATGATACTGGGTACTCAAACTGAGAATAGAACCTTTAAAATAGGAGGGAATTCTTACCCACTTCGTCATTCACGTAATTGTTGCAGTCCTGCTTTCTGTCCATGGACACACTTCAGAGAAAAGTATTCTTGTTCTAGCTATACAGATAGTAAAAACTGACATGTGAATTGCCTTCCTGACATACAAATAACAGGTCAGTGTCAAAAGTAGAAACCCAAGATAGCCATAGCATCTCTCAGTTCCCAGATATGTTTCAAGCATATAAAATATGCTTGACTATGTCCTTACTCCTGTTGGTTTTGCCTACCTAATATCACTAATTGGAATTTAAGAATTTGTCATTTCCACACTCACTGCTAAAGTAACAGTGTAGTACGACCATTGTCTGAGGCTGTACTTACACATCTGCTGATTTATTACTCTGTAACATTTTTTCATGATAAACAGATGAGAAAATTATACAGCCAACACGATAGCATTTCAGTAATGGAATATTTTTCCCATTATGAAGCTTTCAAAACTCAGTAATATTTCTGGAAGAAATGAGGGGAATAGAGTCAGAATACTTCCTTTTCCTTCTCCCGTCAGCTCTGATCAATGAGTATTTTATTTATTTTTTGTTTATTTTTTAGTCGCACTTTATTTCATAGAATCATAGAATCATAGAATGGGTAGGGTTGGAAGGGACCTTAAAGATTATCTAGATCCAACCCCCCTGCATGGGCAGGGACACCTCCCACTAGATCAGGTTGCTTAGAGCCCCATCCATCCTGGCCTCAAATACTGCCAGGGATGAGGCTTCCACGACCTCCCTGGGCAACATGTTCCAGTGCCTTACCACCCTCATAGTGAAGAATTTCCTCCTAATACCTAATCTAAATCTCCCCTCTTCAGGTTTTAAACCATTGCCCCTTGTCCTCTTGCTACATGCCCATGCAAATGTCCTACCCCAACTATTTTGTAGGACCCCTTCAGGTGTTGGAAAGCCACTATAAGGTCACCTTGAAGCCTCCTCTTCTCCAGGCTGAACAACCCCAACTTCCCCAGCCTATCTTCATAGGGGAGGTGCTCCAGTCCTCTGATCATTTTTGTTGCCCTCCTCTAGACTTGCTCAAGGAGCTCTATGCCCTTTTTATGTTGGGGGCTTCAGAACTGGACATAGTACTCCAGGTGGGGTCTCACAAGAGCAGAGTAGAGGGGGAGAATCACCCCCCTCAACTGGCTGGCCGGACTTCTTTTGATGCAGCCCAGGTCACAGTTGCCTTTTTGGGCTGCGAGTGTACATTGCTGGCTCATGTTGAGCTTCTCATCCACCATCACTCCCAAGTCTGGCTCCACAGGGCTGCCCTCAATCCTTTCTCCTCCCAACTTGTATTCAGGCATGGGATTGCCTCAACCCAGGTGCAGAACCTTGCACTTGGCCTTGTTGAACTTCATGCAGTTAGCATGACCCCACTTCTCAAGCCTGTGAAGGTCCCTCTGGATGGCCTCCCTTCCCTCCAGTGTGTTGACTTCACCACACAGTTTGGTGTCATCAGCAAACTTGCTGAGGGTGCACTTGTTACCACTGTCCATGTCGGCGACAAAGATGTTAAACAGTACCAGTCCGAGTATGGACCCTTGAGGAACACTACTCATCACATGTCTCCGGTTGGACATCGAGCCATCGATCATGACTCTTTGGGTGCGACCATCCAGCCAGTTTTTTATCCAATGAGTGGTCAATCCATCAAAACTGTGACGTTCCAGTTTTGAGACCAGAATGTCATGTGGGACAGTGTCATTTTTCATGAATATAAGGAACTTAAGCATTTCCAAAGAGTGAAACAAGCTTTCCCATGTAATTCTGCCAGAGCACTGACCTGGAAAACCCTTGGCATTTCTTCCCTTGGCATTTAATTCCTTGGTCTCTCCTGAGTAGAAGCTGCCAATCATTCAGAACAGTGCCAATTTCTGTAGTGCCTTTGTGATGTGAGAAAGGGTCTACCAAGTGCTGGTGGGAGGATACCCAGCTGATTTATTTCATTTTAGTTGCAAAGTAAATGAAGTCACTGAACAGAAATCTATTTTTTTTCAATAATAGACAGATAACTCAGGGATAACTCAGTCACACTTTGCTTGCAACTGTTCTTTTTTAACTAGTTTGATGCAAATATAAATGGATTTATGCCTTTTTTTTTTTTCTTCCCCCCCCACCCTACATTATTCTCAACAGAAACTAGAAGGGAAGGAAAAGAGTGCGAGATCTTTCCTGGCATTTGCGAAGAAAGACAAAAAAAGAATGATTGGGGAAGTTTTGACAGCAAGACTCAGAAAAAAGGATTTTCTGAGAAATTGAAAGATCTGAGAACAGGGCAATTTCCCCTGAAATACAGGGTAAATGAGAGACTTGAGATTGAGCGTGACATTGGCAAATCTCTTTCTCTGGTGGATGAAAAGGAAACCAAGACCTAAGTTTAAAGAATATAAACTGGTTTCCTTAGGAGAAAAGAAATAATGAATTAAAGATGGAAAAATTCTAACAAATCAGGATTGAATTTGTCTATCATGAGCATGAAAACAAAAGTTAGGAAAAAAAAAGGAGTGGGATATATGTTCTAATGTTGTTGCTTCAGAGGAGGCTAGCTAAGGTGATATAACCAACATAATATAGCCAGCAATAGGTAAATATGCATCAAACTGTCTTAAAAGCCATAAATTCTTCCTTGAAAAAGACCTATAAATCTACGTCATGTTGAAGGAGTTGCCTAACAGCTGGTCACCACTGAAAATTTTGGAATTTAGGTTTCACACTTGTGGTTCAACTCAGAATGAAGGATCTTGTTCTCCCAGCGGTAATGGATATATTGATGGTGAGCACAGCAGTCAGGCAGCAGAATAGGTCAAGGTATCATGACTCCACTAACTAAATTTGCTGATACAGTCTTCTGGCCTCCAACTTCAAAACTTGGCTAGGACCTTGGCTTTTGTTCCCTCTTAAGTTGGGTAATATGCTGCAGGTTAATCTGAACTTTCATTTCTCCAAGCTGGGTTTTGTTGCACCTGGCTTTCAGTTTCCTCATCAGTGGTCAGTCTTTGCTCTTCAGTTTTTCAGCTGATAAAAACTAGCTCCTTGTCGCATTCAAGGTAATGGCAGTGGAGTGTGGATAGTGGGCCTTCACAAGGTCTTAGCATTGATGTTGAGACTCTGGTGTTAGTGGTCTCTGTAATCTTAAAAAAAAAAATAAAATAAAATAAAAATTAGGTGAAGAAAATCCTTATGTAATACTGCTTTACTCACTATTTCTTAGTGAACTGCAATATCAAGTTCACGATACTTGGTGAGATGAAGAAGAAAGTAAATGGGATAAATATTAGTCTGTTGAAGCCCTGGATTATATGAATGTTTTGAGGGACAGAAAATCTGGGCCCAGTGTGTGCTTTATGGTTACATATACATCACTTATGGAAGACAAAATAATATTTGTATCTCTGTGAGGGTTATGCTCTGGGGTATATACGTAACAGAGAGCTGTGAGTTTCTTTTTTGTTACTGCTTTATTGGCAGAGCGATTCATGTCTACTTCAATAGCACAGAACTAGACTCCTACTGTTTTCAAGGAAAGTTATTTTCCCTATCCTGTAGTCCCATGCTACTGCTGAGTAATCACTTGCTTCCAAGAAAGCTTTCATGCAAATTACTGCTTTCTTTTTTTTTTATTCCCCTACACCCCATATGCTCAGAGGTATGCAGCTGATGCCAGGCCAGACTGTCCTCGGTCACAGACAGGACATCTTCTCCTTCCATTAAATTGCAAGGAGTGAGCAAAAATCTGCCTTGTGAGTTACCACACATTGTGTGAGGTGGCATGTCAGCAGAAATACATCTGGCCAGGATGCATCACTGTTCACAGTTTCTTACTTTTATGAACATTTGTGCTTTAACAGTGACAAGCTGCACACTGTAAGAAAGCAAATGGTAGAACCTGGCCATTCTGTGCATGTCTCAAGCTGAAGAACACTTTCTAGGTGGTGTGTGTGCCTTTTCTCTTGAAGGCAGAAAATTATTACCAGCTTTGTTCTTCCAGCAATTTTACATATGTTACTTGGTTGACCAAAGGAAGCAGGTGCAAATGAGTTCTAGGTTTCCTTTCTAGGATGGTGAAGATCATGGTTACAGATTTCCAAAATAAAGTTAAGGTAGCTTCAAGGAATGCAGAAATGCCTGTGTTCTTGTGAAGCACCTCAGGTGTACCTTCCTGCAGACATTGTCTCATGTGTATGGATTACTTGGCATTAAATTAAGTTGCTGTCTTGTTAGCAGTAATTTTTAGCTGTCCATCTGCATTCCTTTTACCAGTGGGGCTGATTCGTGTTCTTATTTTAGCTTTCAGCTGAAAAGCTCAAACCAGCTCTTTGAGCACTACTGGTCTGTCAACTTTGAAGATTGTTTACTGATTTTGAGGTTAACACTGCCCAAGCAGAAAATGAGAGAGCATGTACTCGTGTTGAATGTCCTGTTATTGCTAAGAAAAACCTCTTTAGGCTATCATTCAAACCTTCCCATTAGCATTAGTTTTACTTAGAATGAAAGAAAAAACAAAAGACTTCAAAAATGTGGCTAACTCAAAAAGTGATTATTAGTTCAAAATACAGTATATGTGAAATAATATGATCAAGGAAACATATTCTGTGTTCTTAAAGGCAAAAAAAGCGCCCTAAATTTGTTTATGGTGTAGTTCTCTGAAGATAATGAAATGTGGAGTTGGGCATATAGTGTATTTCTCAGCGTTATTATTAGTAAGTATGTATATATCTAGTGAGTAAGATACTGACTAACTCATAAATTAAGTATGGAATTAACATGTCCCAGGATTAGATCCCAATTACTCCACAACCTCTATGTTTTATCAAAATCCCTGTTTTATTAAAACGTCATTTCAGCTTTATGCTTGACCAGTATTTTGAATTCAAATTTGCTGTATTTGGGGGCTTATTTTATGTTTCTTACTTTCATGTTTTTGGAGCTTTTTGATCATGAAGTATACATTCTAAAGAGAAAACATAATATGTGTTAAACTATTTTTATCGCTATCTCATACAACTTATAATTTTGATGTGTGCTAAAATTACATGGAAGTTTTGTGTTTGGTGTTTCCTTGTTTGTTTTTT
Source organism: Hemiprocne comata (assembly GCA_020745705.1). Lineage (NCBI taxonomy): Eukaryota > Metazoa > Chordata > Aves > Apodiformes > Apodidae > Hemiprocne > Hemiprocne comata. The sequence continues at coordinate 69,936,556 of CM036616.1, read as the reverse complement.
TTCTTCCAACTAGCTTTTAAGTGTTTTAATAATCATATGCAATGATGCACTTTATACTCTTACTTCATCTCATCATCTCTATTGTCAGCATTAAATTTAGAGAAACTTGACTATCCTCTGTATTTCTTGTTCTTCCTGGGCATCCAGAGTGAAATAATGCAATATCTCACTAAGGTTTTCATTCCAGAATTATTCAGACTCAAAAGTTTATGTTAAGTCTCAATGAGATTTTAAGTTATAAGTCATTTGCAGGAGTGATGTATCAAACTGATGCAAAGACTTCCTGAAAGTGTATATCTTCACAGATGTCTCTTTATGCCTAATATGGTGAACAAAGCCCACGTGGTCATCTTGTCGAAGTTAATCCTATAGTTTGTTATAAAAAATATATTTGCATGATTTGGCCAATCATGTAAGTGTTTCAGACTCCCCTATTTGGGAAAGCCAAGGTTTCAGATTCAGAGATTCAGAAACAGGCAAAGGCTTGAGGAGTGCTAGGCAAGCATGCGCATACAGTGAACCTACATATGGTTTACCAGCCTAAACCTTCACTAAAAATTCAAATTCCCCTGGAAGTGATGCTTAAATAATCCCTCAGCTACAAATTTGGAATAGTGCAAACAGCTCCAGCTCCATACTTCCAGCCAAGTATGTAATGTGAAGGAAGATATGCTATTGAAATAGTCCAACTTGTATTAAATATTTTAACAGAAACCTTCCAAAAAAAAAAAAAAAAAAAAAAAAAAAAAAAAAAAAAGAGCTGACTGGTTTTCTGCATATGAGTCAAGGTTTAGAGTATCCATACAGTCATGAAGAAATGCTTTGCAGATTTGGATTTTGCTCTTGACTGTGTTTGAAAATGTTACTTTGGAGGCAAGGCTTAATTCATATTAGGGTTAGATCTCTGTTCTTATATCATGTTTTCCGTTATATACATTTTGTATAATTCTGAGGAGTTACATTAGTATGAAATTTTTATTAGTAGAAAGAAACCAGGTTTAGTCCAAACTTAAATGTAAATTTTCCATTCAATGGTCAGCGTCTGACTTTACATTGCCAATCTGAATTATGTGCAAAGAGAAAAAGGAAAGGAAATGTAGTAATAAATGTAACAGTTGCCATTCATTTCATTATTGTCAAGGGATGGAGGAAAACAGAGACTACTTATTGGTCCCTAACATTGATATTTAACAAGGCAACAAAACAAATCTGTGTGTGCAGAATCTGTTTGCTTTCTCTGCTCTTGAAATACTTGTGTTTTTTTTAATTTTGGTTTACAGATGTATTTTTGTCTGCCTATTAGTAGCATAAAATGCGTTTTTTATTATTGCTAAATGGTGTACATGCAGCTTGAACAACAGCATGCAAATAAACAAGGAAGGATTGAAATAGGATATAGCAGCAACTAGGTTTAACTTTTTCTAATAAACCACCCATAAATCACTTGATGTTTTATTTATTCAAATGGGAAAATAAGCATTTAAAATAGATTTTCTATGAAGGAATTCAAGAATTACTGAGATGAAGTGATGAGAAGCTAGTATACCCTTTGATTCCACTCCCTTCTTTGCTTGAGCTGATGTGTGGACAGAAATACAGTATTCAACATTAAAGCAGCAATCTGCACCAGAGTGGATAAATTTGTGATAAATTGTCCCTTGAGGTTTATAAAACATATTCTCTATAAAACCAGCCACAGTATGTTTCTCCACATTAGTCAGTTTCTGATGTTCGGGCTGCTGAAGCTTCTAGGCCAGTATTGGTATCTGCCATCCCAAAGCTGTAAACAACTCTTTGTTTATAGCAGCAGCGCTCATACATCCATTTCAAGGTTTTACAGCAATAAAAGGCTGACTGCCTGCATAAACTGGAGTGGGCTGCAATGTTGTTATTTTGTTTATTGCTTTTTTACTGCAGTGGTCAAATAGATCCTCTGGGACTAGACACTGGTACTCTGCCATCTGTACAGTTGGTGTTAGACAACTTGTGTCAGCTAAATGAACCACTGTGGCAAACAATTATAATGAGCATACTAATTAAATAAAATATTGCTGTACTAAATTGGGGGGGGAAATGTAGAAGGTTAATAGCAAATTAAGAAGAACTTGTCACTTACCTTTTAATGGGTAATTACAGTAGCCCCGAGAGAGGTTTTGATTGTATTAATGCTTCTTAATTTCTTATATCTGCACTATTGTTGTAATTAATGTAATTTTAGAACAGTAAGAAAATAAAGACTTGCTGTTTCAGAGGGATAGGAGTTTTATGCTGTCTCCCTGATGTTAGGAGTTGTCATTTAGAACAGAATGATAAGATTTTGTGGTTTGTGTACCATTCTCAAAAAATTCATTGTTGCAGTCACAAGTGTTTTCTTCTCTCTTCATAAAGCTCAGAAGTTTCTTCTTATTAAGAAAATACACAGTGACTTCATTTATTTTTCTTGACATTGACCTTTCCTTTGAAAAATTCTAACGTTAATTAATGGAAATCCAAGTAAGTGAGGCATGACATCTGCAATTTAAAACAAGCAAAATCAATATAGGTGTACCCCAAATATAAAATGCTGTTGTGATTTTTTATCCAAAAGCTCTGCTTTTTTTAATCAGTTCGATGTGTTCCTGCCATATTATGTCAAAATCTTGAAGGAGTTTCCTCTAATGATTATTCCTTACTTTGCTGATCTTGTTGCAAGTCACACAGTAGTTTCACGTAAAGAAAATATGGTTAATTTATTTTAAATAACACCAGGTTCTTGCACCTTGCAGGAAGCTGCAAATTACATAGGAATGGAATAGAAAGTTGGAAATGCACATTTTTTATTGATAATTTCAGAATGTATCTTTAGTAGGACATTTTGAACCACAAGCTATTGGCACTGCTAAAGCAAAATGGGGAGAAGATGGAGAATGGGATAGTCCTTTCATGTTACATGAGTAGCTACATTATAAAAATTGAAAGCCTGACAGACTATTTCTCCAATTAAGCCTAGATCTATTATAGGTAAAGTAATTATGGGAGTATCCCATGGCTTAATCATGTCTGTTTTTTGCAACGTTGTGTTCAATTCAGTGCTCCCTGACCAGCATTTTCTGGTAATAAGGCAAAAGCCTGGCTGCTTTCAACTCAACTTCCATGAAGAGCTGTAACAAGACCTGAACTTCTGTTGAGCAAACTAAAGTTCTTGCTAAATAAAAATCTTTACGGAGCATACCAAATAATTTTAATTCACAATTAAAACATTGTAGACTGAAGTGTGTTCCTTTTTTCCAAGCACAGAATTTTGATGTGTTGGGGTTTTTTAAGTGCAGATAAAACTAATGAATACACTTTTTGGTGCTTACTATGGAATGGATTAGCTTTTTTGTTTAATTCAATTAGAAATCACATTTGTTAGTAATAATAATATTTACTATGTACTACAAGCAAATGATGCTTAAATATTTTCACTGTTAAATAAATAAATTGTAAAAAAAAAGGCTTTGTCTCTTCCCAGATATATAGAATGTAGAAATAAGGGAATTGCTGGCTTCAAGAAACTCTGGTGAACATTACTACTTTTCTCCCTATAGAGACTGAGGTAAAATGAAATTAAATAAAAGGCTGTGATAAAATCCTTTGAGAACATACTATCATATAAGAAAAGGGATAAAATAAATGCTGATTATTTACATTAAATGAGGATGTCATAAATGTAAACATAAACAGTTTGTATTGCAGTGGAGTTAGAAAGACACTGACAATTACTGGACAAGCAAAACGATGGTTGTGTAGCTGAGGCACTGGATGGGATATCAGGAAACCTTGCTGCAGCTGCAAATTTCACAAAAATTTCTCTGTAATGTGATGTAAGATACTTAGATATGTGAACACTCTGCCTCGCACTGAAGTGAAATACCCTTGAATCTATGATGTTAGAGTGTCTTTTTGCACTGTAAGATTGAGTCAACGGTGGGGAAAGCTTCAATTTCATAACATACATATATTTTTTCCCAGTAAAATGAGACATCATTCTCATTGCTTTTGTAATACAAATACACATTAAAATAATGTTTGAGCTGCAAAGAAAAAGAAAATATTCCAGGATTGTTTTCTGTTGTCCAGCTCTGCCATTGTCTTTCTCAAGACATTTTACGACTGCTTTTTCATCTGCTTCTTGGTTTATAATAAAAATTTATGAAGGATATTTCCACTATATCCATGTACATGTACTTACCTCAAAGAAAGGTTATTACAATAGTATCACAGAGGGAAAATGGATCCTGACTTTGGTCATCTTGCTGTCTTCTCACAGAATGTGTGCAGTAATGGAAAAAATATATAACCAGAAAGTTTTTGTCCATTCAAATACGAACATTTTAGCATCCTTTTCTCTTGGCAGTACATAGTGTACTTAGAAGCATGACTGAAAGGTCTTGCTGAAGCTCTTCCATGATGACCTTCTGAAGTAAAGGTTTTACCTCTTTTCAAGAGTGAAACCATCGCTGACATATGCTTAAATTTAAAAGAAAAAAAAAAAAAAGCAAGGTTTATTGTGTATTTTTATCAGATGCTCTCTACAAACAATTTATAGTAGCTATACCAGTGTTTGTATGTATGGGAGGTACATATAAATCTGTCTACCTGACAAAAAATACGCCTTTTGTAGCATTAAATGTTTTTTGTAGTAATTCTACCTTTCCTGGTTTTCAAGATTCTGTAGTTGATACTTATATCAAAGGGTTAAGGTCATCTGTGTTGTCAGGAGGATGTATGACTTCATTATGACTGCAGTGCATGACTGAGAAAAAGAAGGGTTGAAGTGGGAGCAATCACAGAGTTGCTGAGCTAAGAGGCTAAGTGCTGCTTGGGACAGCTGATTTGTCATTGATACCTAATATATCATAGCAAGCAGGAAACATGCATGCTTTCTGGAGAGCCCTGGCAGAAAAGGCAGAAGTTAATGAAGTAAACCCAGTCGTTAATGTACAGTGGTACTGTAGCAATTACAGCATGATCCATGAGAGGTGTTAACAGTTGTTGTAATGCCTCGCTCAGTGAGGAATACAAGTTTATATATTTTATATAATACTAACAGTACTAATTCTATGTTAAACTAATCTACTCTAATATGTAGATTGTTTCTTTATCAATTCTAAATAAGGTTTTTTGTGTTATTATTACTGTGGCTAAAAACGCAAAAAATTAAGGTTCTGTAGTCAAATTACACACTTCATGAATGCCTCATAACAACGCAATTGGATTAATTCATTCATTCCTGCTTAAACAGGACTGTCACTGAACCATTTAATTTGCTTCAAGGTAGTATAAATTCTGCATTATATTTGTATAAAATTAATTTTCTTTCTATTTGTGGGTAAATGTATTTGCTTTCAAAATGCAAAAAACAAAAAAAAAACAACATTTTTTTTTCTATATAATCAGAAGCTTTCCTTTGGAACAATCATTTTTTCTTGAAGCCTGAGAGTAATTCAGCCCTTATTTATTCAGCTTTCAGTTCTTTAAAGTGTGAACTGACAGTTGTGGTGAATGACACTGAGTGGTGTAGGATCTTGTTTGTGAGCACCTATTGGTGTGTGTGTGTGTGCTATGTAGTGCTGTGTCATAGCTGGATCCTTTGGTTTGTTAGCTTTCTCAAAATTAATTTTAAAAAAAGAAAAAAAAAAGAAGATGAATAATATAAAAAACAGATGCAAGAAAACATGACATAAATTCTTTTATCCTTCTTTTTTCCCCCCTGGATTATAGTGCCCTCCCATGAAAAAGTAGTAAGCCATCTTACCTGATCAATCATGTAACTGTGACTTTCATAAGCAAACTCAGAGCTTATCCTTCGTGCATTTTTTTTAACTGTAAATTTGAGATGAATAATCTGAAGTGTATCCTTTTTTAACTGGTCGTTGTAATAGCAAGTCATGCTGCTTTCATTAGTGATCTCCAGTGGTCTCTGAGCAACATTGGTTTCTGAAAACCAGGGCAAGGAAAATTTCCATGTCTACAGCTTTAGCTCTACATGCATGAATTTCAGTGTGGGAGGGTTTTCCAGATCTGCAGGCGGCATGGCATAGAAATGTGGAAACTGGCGACATCTGAAAGTGGGCAAACAGCTTTGACACATATTTATGAAGATGCTTCCCCAAACATACTTAGCACTTTCAAAATTAGAGTTAGCTGGTTCACCTTAACTGTATTGAGTTTTAAAGAGACTTTTTGATCACACAGTTTTTAATCCTGTACAACTGAAACCAAAGCAATAAACACCAAAAATGTGAACAGGAATCATGCAGAGTTCCTAGAAACAGATAAAATACAGATAAAGAATGTTGCAGCTAAAGATCAAATATCAGAAATGTGTAATGTCTGCCAGCCTTTACCTCCGTGATACCTAAGCAAACCTCTGAACAAGGAATGTTAAATTTTTCTAACTTGAGTTCTCTTATTCATAATTTCGGTTTTGTAGAATTCTAAGCAGTGGAATTGTCTACAGAAGTTTATATAACATCTCAGAAACAGGGTGTTACTGAAGTCTTGTTCAAATGTACCAAAAGGATAAAGATAACTTTTCCCGTTTTGATTTTTTTGTTGTATACTTAGTAGGTTGTTGGTTTTATTTATTTATTTATTTTAAAAATTTTGTTTAATTTTGTTTTTTCTGCTTAATCTTAAATGTAGTATCAAGTTAGTAACAATTCATTAACAGTTTAGGATTTCTGATGTCTGATGAAAGTAAGATAAAATGCTGCTTCATTGTTAATTTCATGCAATTGAGGCTACTTTATTTTTTTTTTAATTCCCATATGCTTATTTTGAAACTTCCTTAGATATTCTGGATATTTCATCAGGCTTTATGCTGTACTATTTGCTTTAATTGGCAAAAGGGGTAATTACAGAAAACATTTGTTGAAAGAGCTTTAAACAAAATGCAGTCATTTCTCCTTTCCTTTGACTTCACTCTTATTTTCATAATTTACTTCCCCCTAAGAAAACATTTTTAATACTGGTCTAACATTTTTTTCTTTTATGTAATATAAGAGATCATATATTGGACCTTGTAACTTAGCTTTTGTTTTTTCTGCATAAAAAAATAAATGAGGCACATTTTTCCATGTTTTATGCACATTATGTTTTCTGTCTTTGTAATGGGAAATTTTACTATACTGGAAAAATCAGGCATTGCACAATGTTACCTTAAACAGTATCAAAGAAGATAAAATTGAATTCACAAAGCAGTTATACATTAATTGCAGCAATGTAGTGGAGCTCAGCTGGGTAGCCTAAATTATAAAGTGTATCATAGAATCATAGAATCATAGGGGTTGGAAGGGACCTCTGAAGATCATTGGGTCCAACCCTGCTGCTGCAGCAGGAACACCTAGGGCAGATCACACAGGAGTGTGTCCAGACAGGTCTTGAAAGTCTCCGGAGAAGGAGACTCCAGAAGCTATCTGGGGCAGCCTGTTGCAGTGCTCCATCACCATCACAGTAAAGAAGTTTTTCCTCATGTTGAGATGAAACTTGGTGCCGTTTCCCTTTGTCCTATCATAGGGCAGCACTGAAAGGAGACTGGCCCATTCTTGACATCCACCCTTCATATATTTGTAAACATTAATAGGGTCCTCTTTTAGTCTTCTTTTCTCAAGACTAAACAGCCCCAGGTCTCTTCGCCTTTCCCTGTATGACAGGCATTCCAGTCCTTCAGTCATCCTCGAAGCCCTCCATTGGAATCTTTCCAGCATATCCCTGTCCCTCTTGAACTGTGGAGCCCAGAACTGGACACAATACTCCAGATGTGGTCTTACGAGGGAAGAGTAGAGGGGGAGGAGAACCTCCCTTGATGTGCTGGACACACTCTTCTTAATGCACCCCATGATACCATTGGCCTTCTTGGCCACAAGGGCACATTGCTGCCCCATGGGTAACTTGTTGTCCACTAGGACCCCAAGCTCCTTCTCCATGGGGCTGCTTTTTAGCAGGTGAACCCCTAATCTATATTGGTGCCTGTTGTTTTTTCTCCCCAGGTGCTGGTCTCTACACTTCTTGTTAAACTTCATCAGGTTCATCTTTGCACAGCTCTCCAAGTCTGTCTAGACCTTGCTGAATAGCCGCACAGCCTTCAGGTGTATCAGCCAATCCTCCCAGTTTTGTATCATCAGCAAACTTGCTGAGGACACACTCCATCCCGTTATCTGGGTCATTGATAAAATATTGAATAAGACTGGGCACTGGACTGACCCCTGGGGAACACCATTAGTCACGGGTCTCCAGCTGGACTCTCCACCATTGATATCCACCCTCTGGGCTCTGTTGTTTAGCCAGTTCTCGATCCATCTCACTGTCTGCTCTTTTAATTCACACTTCCTGAGCTTATCTACAAGGGTGTTATGGGAGACAGTGTCAAAAGCCTTGCTAAAGTCGAGGAAGACAACATCCACTGTTCTCCCTGCATCTATCCATTCTGTCAGGCTATCAGATTAGTCAAACATTATTTCCCCTTGGTGAATCCATGCTGGCTACTCCTGATCACCTTCTTTTTTTCCATGTTCTTTTCTTCCATATATGTAGCAAGGCAACACACTTGCCTCATTTCCAGTAACTGAGGTCATGGACATGCTTTCAAATTATGCTTTAATGTGCAGCTATTATTAAAAAAGCCTAGTTATTAGCTAATGGATCTAGGAACATAGCTGGCCTGTGTTGCTTGCTGATTCTTAGTATATTTTTAGTCTATGTTGATTGTAACATAAAATCATAGAATCATAGGATAGAACACAGAATCATTTAGACTGGAAAATACTCTTAAAGATCATGAAGTCCATTTGTAAACCTGACACTGCCAAGTCCAAAAACAGTCTGAAAGTCCAAGAGAAAAGCCACACTGAATTCTAATATTCTTAAGCTATCTGCTGCTTTGCCCAGAGACTTCACTAGATAGTGTTAATTCAAGAAAACCTATGCATGAGCCACCATGAGCCATACAGATTGTGAGCATTTGAGGACAAGCATAGAAAGGTATCCAATCAAACTCCACTAATTTCTCAGACATCTGTTTTACATCAGGGAAAAAAATCTATGCAAGTACCAGGTAATCATAGTTGTCACAGGTGGAAGGTGTTGGATCTTAAAGAAAACAAGTACAGCAGGGTCTGTATTACAGAACATTCTGTATGAGCATGCTCTTTCCTTTCTCCATGGGTTTATATCTCAAGCTCTAACATAGCAACTCCTTCCTTGCTCTGACCTTCTTATGGAGAGAAGGTTCTGGGGTGTTCCCTTACCCTTCTGCTGGCAACACGCCTCCCAACAAGCCCTGCTTCTCTCTCTTCGTACACTTTCTGAATTTCAGTTCTTCAAGTGTGATTCTGTAATCGATTTTCTTAGTGGCTGTATTCTTGCTGGTGTCTGTGAGCAGTAAGGTCTTGACCTGCCACAAGCTTTTTCTAAGGAAATTGTACTGGGATACTGCCTTTGACTTTTAATGACTACAAATGTATCTTGAAATCTATGCAATTAGGCTTTCTTAAAAGCACTGGATTTTAGCTTTAGCAAGTGGTATCTGATTTCCCTATTAGAAATTACTTGTCTTCACATTAATGTTCTTTTCCTTTATGATATTAATTCAGAATACTCCCTGTAAATTAAGGTTACCCAGAAATATAAATCTGATTTGTAGTTCACCTGACATTAAATTCGGATACTAACCTGCTATTACAAATATAAATAAATCTTGACCTCTGGTGTTAAAAAAAAAGAAACTGTATCTTTCCACTTTCCATGTCTAGTTATAAACTAGGTACATGCCTGAGTAGGGAAAATACATACACAGTTTTTAATGTGTGTTTGTGTGTGTACATTTATATACTCTGTGATTTATTTTCCTGATGAAACTTCTAGATACAAAATTAATAAACAAAGATAAGAAAAAAAAAAATTCTGGGCTGTTTTTTTTTTTTTTAATAATTACCTATGCAGTGTCTCCAGAAAAAAAATTAAAAACCATGTAGTTATTGTTTTTTTCCAGGTGAATAAATAATACTCATAGTAAAGTATTCTGTCAGGCACCTGGGAAACTTTAATAAAAATATCTTTTGAAAATAAATACTGAAAATAAATGAGGGTGATCTTACAGTCATGTTCAGAAAAAAAAGCAATGTTGTTCCTTCATATTTCTTATCTAATCTTGCAACCAATTTAGTTTGTTTCGGTCTCTTATATTGATTTATTTGGCTTTGAGCAGATTATAAAACATCTTCAGTATTTTTTTCCCCCCTTTTTTTCAGTGTGTATTTAAAAATTAATTGTTTTCTTTTCATTAAAGGCAACCTGCTTATAGTTGTGAAAGCATTAATTTCCAATAATTGATAGCCGTAGAATCACAGAATTGTTTGGATTGAAAGGGACCATTAAGATGACGTAGTTCCAACCCCACTGCCATGGGCAGGGACATCTCCTACTGGACCAAGTTGCTCAAAGCCCCATCGAACCTGGCCTTGAACACTTCCAGGGATGGGGAATCCACAACTCCTCTGGACAACCTGTTCCAGTGTCTCACCACCCTCACAGTCAAGAATTTCTTCCTAATACCTAAACTAAATCTGCCCTCTTGCAGCTTAAAACCATCCCTCCCCTCCCCATCCTATTACTACGTGCCCTCATTTTGTTGAGTTTTTAATCAGCCAAGACCCCCAAGTCCTTCTCATCAGCACTGCTGTCAATCTGTTCACCACCCAGTGTTTATTTGTGCTTGTGATTGTTCTGAACAATGTGCAGGATCTTTCAGATAGTCTTGTTGAACTTCACATGGTTTACACTGTCCCATTTCTCAAGCCATGTATGCACACTTTTCATCATAATATTTCAAGTTTTACCTTACTGCCTTCAACAATTTTAATCTTTAATAGTTGGTAATCCCCTTTAATACAGTAATGTTCTCCTAATATTTGATTATTTCCTGAGGCATCTAGAGAAAATTTAAAGTATATTGGAGATAGTACAGAGTTAAGATATGAATGTACCTCCTTAACAGTCAGTGGATGTTCAGCCCTTAATGGAAATGTTCACCACATGGAACTAACCCTTTATGAATTCTTCGAAGTATTTGGACAAATGTGTTGTGGCTGTTTAGATTTAATCAGTTGAGTCCAGGGCAGAAAGTGGAGCACTGATTATTTAGCAGTGATTCAGGGACTACAGGAAAAAAAAACAAACAGCAGGGTTTTTTTTAGGAGTTCTATGTGGACCTCAGGAGCAGTCTGCTGCTGTTCCTGGATTTACCAAGAGAGGAAGAAGGGAAAAGAGAGAAGGGAAAGAACCTCAGGCATCTTAACTCTCCTGAGCAATTCCTGCTCATCTCTCTTCTTAAGATCCTTCAGAGCACCAGACTACCTTACCCCTCAATATGATCATTTTGATTTGCTGGATGGCCCTGGCACGTGTTTTGGAGGAGAGCTACGAGTCCTATGGACGAAAGACACTGAATCTGCCTACGTGACGGTGGCAGTTGCACAGGCTAAAGAAAAGAACTGCGACACTAGTATCAGTATGAACTTAATTCTTGCGGATCCCTGCACCCATGTGCTGTGCTTTACAAGTCTTCTTGAAATGGAGTCTTACTTGCTGAAATGCTCCTAACCAAAATGAGGAAATCCAAAATAACAAGCTATGTTTAGGTATCAGAGAAAGGTTTTAAATTGCAGTTTCTGAGCCTCCTTTTTCATGTGCCATATTTCGTGAGCCAATAGTGAGGTGTTTTTTTTTCTCCTTCTGTCTTGAGAGGAAGTAAAATTTTCCCCAGGGCTCAGTATTGGAACCAGTTATCTTTAAAATCTTTTATCAATGATCTGGATTAGGGGATTGAGTTGCACTCGGTAGAAAAGGATCTGTGAGTGTTAGTCAACAGCTGGCTGAATGTGAGCCAGCAGTGTGCCTAAGTGTCCAAGAAGCCCAACAACATCCTGGCTTGTATTAGCAATAGCATGGCCAGAAGGACTAGGGAAATTTTTGTCCCCCTTTACTTGGCACTGGTGAGGCCACACCTTGAATGCTGTGTTCAGTTTTGGGCTTCTCAGTACAAGAAAGACACTGAGGGGCTGGAGAATGTCCGAAAAAGAGCAACCAACCTGGTGGAGGGTCTGAAGAGCAAGTCTTATGAGGACCACTTGAGGGAATGGAGGTCACTTAGTCCATAGCAGAAGAGGCAGAGGGGAGTTACTGCTCTCTACAACTATCTGAAAGGAGGTTGTAGAGAGATGGGTGTTGATTCTTTTCCCAAGTAGCAAGGGATAAGATGAGAGGAAACAACCTCACGGCCCTTGCACCAGGGGAGGTTTAGGTTGGATATTTGGAAAAATTTCTTCTCCAAAATAGTTATCAAGCACTGGAACAGGCTGCCCAGGGAAGTGGTGGAGTCATCGTCCTGAGAGGTATTTAAAAGATATAGATGTGGTATTGAGGACATGGTTTAGTGGTGGAGTTGGCAGTGTCAGGTTAACAGATGCACTTGATGACTTTAAGGGTCTTTTCTAACCTATGTGATTCTGTGATTCTAAAATCTATCTTTGTTCTGGGAAGGTTTGATTGTAGGTGTTTTAAGATAACTATCACTGTAAAAGAAAATTTTAAAGCATTCCTTTATTTGGTTTTAGCTCTCTCTGTGGAATTTACTTCTAAATATGTAAGGGGATTTTATTGAACAGATTATGTAAATGGATCGAAAGCAAGTTGGAAGCATAAATCACAGACGCCAGTTTTATGGAAAGTTTGTAACCAGAAAAATCTACAGCTCCCAAATCCCAGTGTGTTAATTATAAGGCAGCATCTGGTATACAAATTTATGCCGAGCTAAGAAATGTTCAGACTAAAATAGAGTATGCCTAAGTGGGCTTAGTGTCTAAAACCTACAGTCATCATAGGGAAACTTAAAATCATGTGACCATGAAGTGTCTGTGATCTATACTGTCTGCAGCTAGAAAAGTGATGTAAGCTGAAAGGGAAGGTGGGTAAAGACATTTAATAAAGACTAAATAACTTAGTCATGTGCACCTGGAGCAAGTTTTGTTTACCCTTTATATAATATGCTCACAAGAAGGCTGAAAAATTCACAAATTCATTAACTTGATAGCATATAATTTCTATGACATTTAGTACTAACAAAGTACGTATTTTCACTGTTTTTGTTTTAAAAGGATAACTAGGGGAGTCACGCATTTCTGTTGGATGCTATATGATTACAGAAGACTATGTCATGTTGTATCATATTTTCTGTAGTGTGGCACTATTTGAAAATGGGGCAGTTAGAACAAAGCTGTCTAAGTAATTGTCCTGTCAAAATTTAGAGAAGGATACTAGGCATTTAAAAAAAAAAAAAAAAAAGGTTCCAGTAAATCTTAGGTTTTTACACTTTTAAAGCTGCAATACCTTCAACAGCTGTTCAATATCCAGTTCTGGTTTAGGTTGCCTGTAGATTCAATGAAAACTCCCATGATGTAACAAACTCCCATTTTTTGCATGTCAGAGGAACTGCACACAACTACTAGAGAGAAAGACATTACTACAATTTATCTGCCTGAGGACCAAAATTATCATTTTACTGCTTCAGACTAACCATATGATCTGTATGCTGGAAATCAGCTTAAGAAAATGACCTGACTTTGAAAGCCTGGCAGATCATTCATACTATAGCTTTTGAGGCAGGGGGAGTCGTTGTATAAACTGAAAACTTCATGCTGATTAACAGTCAAGGAAAAGTTACACTATAATTTTGACTTCAGATGATTCTAAACTTTGCATGACATCAGATAAGGATAATGCTGGCCCCTAGAAGTTCCTGTTTTGTGTACTCTCAATGAACCTGCCCTGGATTAAAAATTAAATTTCCTGCTGAATATGTGCTAATTTGTAACCTTGAAATCATATATCATTGGAAAAAAAAACTTTATAATAGAATCAGAAGATCAAAGTAACTTAAACTTGTTTAACCAAAGAAGCTCATTGTGATATTACAGCTTTCTGATTACCAAGGTTGTAATCCAATATTTCATAGAATCACAGAATGTTAGGGGTTAGAAGGGACCTCTGAAGTTTATACTGAATTTGGAAAATCCTGTGTATCTATAATAGTAATGTCTGTAGTGCATACCAAATAGCCATTATTTAGAAAAGTATAAAACCAGATTGTTTTGAATGTTGAGAATGTTTTTCAGTGATATTCATGACAGCTTTGATTCATTGGTCTCAAAGTAAATTTTAGAAGCATTACTGTCCTCATGGTTTTGTTTTGGTTTTGTTTTTCTCCCTAGAGACAGCAGTTTTTATATTATTTAATTTTTCTTAGAGACTTTCAGTTAGTGGCAAATTCAAATATAAAACCAGATGGATATGCTGCCAGTCCTTTTCTTAAATGCTTGCTTCTATTTACAGATGTTGAGCTGTTAGCACTTAATCCAAGAGAGCAAGCAACCAGAGAGGGCATTTCCAGTCACTGTGTAAATGCTTTGTAGAAAACTAACTGTAGGCAAGATGTTTAGCTGAAAAGTAAATTTTAAAAATAAAAAATAAATGCAGTTTATTTCCACTTGACAGCTGGTTTGCTTTTCTTTGCCTGCAGTAATTTTATCAGGTTTTATGAGAATATTGTGCTATTCAGCAAACTGTAAGTGTTGTCCCTTTCCAAAACAATGCTTGCTACACATTACACCTTTGAGAGGCTGAACTCTAATGTAAAGAGGTACACAAAAGAAGTACAAAGGAGTGACTAATGATAGTAAATTTGCCATAAAGAAAACGTATCAATGGACATATGTAGCAGGTGCTTATGTTGTATACTAACCAACATAGTGTGTTTCTGATTGTTAATTTAAGTAGGAAGATGGTTGCATGAGCTGGATTTATTGGTTTAACATAAGTAAATACTTTGTGGTAGAGGATCTAACAATGTGCTGCAACATGAGAAAGACATGGGTCTCCCATGGGTCTATGTCATAGCTCTGAGACCAATGTAGTTCTCAGATGATCTACAGCATTCAGCATGGCAGCCTATACCTGTGTTGTCCCACCCACAAATGCAGTTGGTTGATGGTTAGAGCTCCCATTAATGCAAGACATTCTTGGTTACTGAAGCTACTTAGGGTAAATTTTCTTTATTTTTCTGCAATGTAGTTGAGCTCATATGTGAATGTTGGTTAATAGAAAATGGTGCAAAGAGCATACTGTGCTAAAAAGAGCAAGCAAGTCCATCTTTAGACAATACTGTTGGATTGAAAGATGAGACGGGCAATTAAAAAAAACAAACAAAAAATGAAACACCAAAGCAAAGAAAAACCAAATGAGACTCCTTGTAATATTTTAGTTTTGTCTTCTTGTTTGTGTGCACTACGTCATCATTTAGTGGTTTAATTATATGCTGAGGATTTTTTTCTGTAGGAACCTGCCTGATTTTATTAATGGATTTGGCTATACTTGCTTAATGAGCAGGTTTTTTTTATGTATTTTTCATTTGTTTTTCAAAGAATGCTCCCCCTCCTGTGTTTTCTGAATGCTTGTTAAACCCCGTGGTAAAGACAGAATTAGTAGTCTTTTCTTTGACTGCTCAGTAGATGCCCAGTAGATGGTCACTGCAGTTGTGGTTGTGTTCTTTGCAAGTAGAACCTGGAAAACTTTTTTTATTTAGTAAGGAGAGTTGTTGAATCCAAACGCATTTGCCAGAATATAACTGAGCTGCTGGAACGTTTCGCTGAGAAAGATAAGAGCACTGACACGGAGCTACATCACTGCCATGTAACAGAACATGGAGCTCCCCAACTACACATCTGAGAAGTGTCCTGTATATATTCATTCAGATAATACTAATATATAGCACATTTTTTCATTCTTCTAAATAATAAAAACACTAAATGAAAAGGAAGAAATAAAATAGAAGTGTTACAAAAAATGGGAGGAAAATGTCAATGACCAAATCGCTTTTCCTCGGTTGGGAAAGACTAATGGTTAACAGAAACACAGCTTCTGGAGTGTTTCCTGAAAAATAAGAGCAGTTATGTAAAGAGATTTTTTTTGTCTTCCTTAGAACATGAAATAACTTTTTTGTAACCTTACTGTGCATTACACTCTTAAAAATAGCTTAAGAGTTTCAAGTTTCCAGTTTTCCTGTTGTTTTTTAAACCATTAATGTTTTTTTAACTAAGGTCCTGCTGTTTATCTTGGAAGACAGTGCATACTGCTTGATTGGGTAGTTCTGTTCCCCTCAGTTACGACAAATACATGAAACAGACATGAACTCAAGTTCTGCAGAACGTTGCAGGTAAGACAAATACTTCACTAACAAAACCTAAAGAGGTATACTATCAGAGAATGGTTTGTGTTGGAAGGGACAGGGTATCCGCAACTTCCCTGGGCAACCTGTTGTGCCACCCTTAGAATGAGTATTTTCTTCCTAATATCCAATCTAAGTCTAACCTTTTCCAGTGTAAAGCTATTATCCATTGTTCTATCACTAAATGTCCTTGTAAAAACAATACCACCTCTCTCAGTCTCTCTTCATAGGAGAGGTGCTCCAGCTCTCTGATCTTCTTCGTGGCCCTTCTATGGACCTACTTCAACAGCTCCATGTCTTTCTTGTGTTGGGGGCTCTAGGCTGGACACAGTACTTCAGGTGGGATCTCGTAAGAGTGGAATAGAGGGAGAGAATTACCTCCCTTGACTTGTTGGCCATGCTTCTTTCTGCTTGTGCTAGTAATCATGTTCTTGGAAATTAAAAATATCCTGAAAGATAGAGGTTTCCTGGACCTCAAAAAAGGTCAGCATTCACGTTTCATATCTGGTCAGCCAAATAAAAGGCCTCAGACCCCAGCTCTGGTTTCTTCATTCTCTTACGCTTCCTCCCTTCATTTCAGTAGTATTTCCTTGAATAATTTTATTTATTCTGTTTTGCTTTTCCTTAGCATTCTAATCCTTTTCCACTGAGGGCTGTGAGGGTCTGGAATAATCAGGCTGGCACCTGACTTCCAGCAAAATCAGTGAAGACAGTATCTAGTATTGTTATCTGGTAAAGACCATGAGCAAAATTCAGGCTATTACTGGTACTTCATAAGAATATCCACTGACCTTCTCACTATCTGCCTCTCAGTTTCCTCACTTTTTGATGACTTTGTAGAAAGACTTGTTTTTCTAGACAGAGAACATTCTTAATTTTCAGTGTTACACATAACCTTTAATCTGCAGAATAACTCTCCTTGATAGGTGGTCTTACTTTTCCAATCCTGTTCTACTTAGTTGTTTCATGTACAGAAACCTTTTCACTTCACTGTGTATCTTTTTCACCAGTCTCTGTACCTTTCTGAGGCCAGTTGCACTCTCTGTTAGAAGGATGCAATGGAAACTGAGCATTAGAAGGGTGTATGTAGTAATTTCTGAATGTTGCACTTTTCGTTCAGTCTTCCTTCCCTAGCTATTCTTACCATCCAGTCTTCATTCTTGATGACTACTGAGCAGTGAGCTGATATTTTCACAGGAAATTTCTGGGTGGTAGTAGTTAGTTAACTGTACAAATACTGGATTTTTTCACTTGTGTGTAATTTTATTTTTATGTATGTTGACTTTCATTTCTTGGCTTTTCTATCCAATAGCCACTTAAGGCTCTTGTGCTACTCATGCCTCAGATTTAATACCCTGTGTACTTGAATGCAATCATTAAATGCCATCACTGTGCATAACTTTTTGTGAAAAATATGTTGAACAATTAAAAAAACAGAACTAACAACAATGGTAATTTATTCTTATGTCTCCTATACCTTGTTTATTTATGTATGAGCCTTTGACCTTTTGATGTGACATCTTCCTTTCTCCAAGAGTTGTTAAAGACCTTGTTGAATAATTCTCAGAAACCTGAAATGGCTGTATTGACTGGATCTCTCCCTTATCCATGTGTTGATCGGGCGTTTCAAAGAAGCCTATTAAATTTGTGAGGCATATATTTGCTTTGTAGAAGCTATCTTGTCTTCTTATTTTATCATGTACAGCTTCAACAGGGTGTTCAAAACTGCCAATTTTAGTGAAACTGGATCTGTGTTTGTTTTTTTTTTTTCCTCACTCTGTTGAGAGTACATTTGTAGCTGTCATTTATGTCATCAAAACATTGTTATCTAGATGGGTATCCTACATGCTGGTTCATTATCGTAACTGCTCTCCAAAGGTGTTCATTTTATACCCAGTGGTAAATTGGATTTCTGATAAGAATTAAAAATTCATCTTCTTTGGACACATCAGGAAATCATTTCAATGGGCTGCATCATTTAACCTATACACAAGAGAAAACATACCTCAATTATTTTTTTTTAAGTGTAACAGCTTGTAGACTGATTTACACAATATTTATTTGCTTTTTTTTCATCATCAAGTGGCATAGTTTAATAATTATTGCAGTACTCTTATGCCAAATCTAAGCAAAGCTACAATTACTTGTTTTGTGGCTTTTTGTTTTGTTTTTGCAGGTTAAACCTTAAAGGTGTTCTTTAGATTTATGTTTTATATCTCACTTCAGAATTTTAACATGAACACACTTTAACAGCTCTAAGTGTAGAAGAAGTCATTAAACTAGCTTTCTAATCAGGAAGGTATAAAAGTGTAATTAAATTAATGGAAGATTGAATTAATTATTCAAAAATATATTAAAGCACATGTAGGATGTTGGCTCACAATCTTTTATTTCATGTAAGACTTTTGCACTAGTTTAAGTTAGTATTTGATCCATAGCCATTGAAATAGCATCAACACCAAGCATTATTTCCAATAACAAGCCTTCAAAAAAAAATCATTCTTGGAGATTTAAATCAGACATACCATTACAATGCTATGCTTTAATTTTAAAATATCTCAATTTTTCTGTATTTTTTTGCCATCTTTGTATCTGAAAAGCTGATTATGACTAAACTATTTGTTTTGTTCTTTTGCTTCTGGCTAAGAGACAGAACCATGCATGAATTATTTTTTTTAATAAGTTCAGTTATTTAAACACAAACTTATTTTCTAAAAAGTCACTTTTCAGAATGTGTATTTTTGTACTATAACAGCTTATCCTGGCAAGGAATCAGGGTTGCTGGTTGTTGGGTTTTTTTTTTCTAAACACTCTTTCTGCGATCAGGTTATAAAATGCAACAAAGAGATTTACAAATAAATTGTGTTTCTGCTTAACAAAACTTGTTTTTGTAAAATACCTTATAAACCAGAGAGAATAAGCCCATAACAATAAAAGGGTTTTTTTTTAAATTAAATTGGATAATCAAGATATCAAACAATAACTCTGCTACTAATTAATATACATTGCATGTGATCTCAAGTATACTTTATAAATATCATGGCTAGAGCAAGAGCAGATTAAAATAATTAACTACATCATGTAGCTTATAGAAACAGGGTCACAGTTATGGGAGCAGGTTACTCTTTCTTCAATTTCATATTTTTTAATTGACTGCTTCTGTAGTTAATTAAACATTTAGTGTAGGTTTTGGTTACAGTCTTAATGGAAATTATTTTAAGCAGCTATTACATAGAGAATCTTTCATAGGAACATTTTTAGTCATAGAAGAAGCTCATTCCTGTTAATAGCTTGTATCAAAGCTGAACATTCTTTTAATATTTAAGAAGTAAATTAGTATTAAATGTCCCACAATAATTTATTGAAATTTCTATTCTGTTGAGCATCCATATGACATTATCAATTGAAGTAATTAACTGTCACCTCCCACTTAGTCCACTATTTTATTATAGAATACATAAGGAATTTTTTCAACAACAAAAAATGCTCTTCATGCCATGCTGTTTGCAATCTGTTTCTTCAAATTAACATAAAATGTTAAGGCTCTCTTGAAACTAAGGCAAATGTTTCTTTCTCAATCTTATCCTGAAGATAAAATTAATACCAGGCATAAAATAGATAAAAAGACTCAAAGGTATCCATTTAAAACCTCTTCAGGAGTGTTTCAGTAGGTGTGGCATACTGGCCTGCATGTTATACTTTGAGACTCTTAATAAGTCATAATTCTCTTTCTGAATGGTCTGGCAAAACGGCAAGAGTTTTATCACATTTGTTTTTGAAGATATCCTCAGAACAAACCTAGGAATCTTGTTACTGATTTGCTTTTAAGATTACTTGCATTGCTAAACTTTCAGAATATATTGGGGGCTCATATTTATTGTTACCTGGAATCTGGAGCATTTTCTACTCTGCAGACTGGAAAATATGTTTGTTAGGTTTCATGTATTACATCTCCAAATCCTAGGAAACTTTGATGTTGCTTCATTTCTGTAGGTGGGAAAAATTCCTGCTTCTCACTTTTAAGCTTGATCATTGTCATGGTCTAACCCTGTCCAGCAACTAAGCACCACACAGCTGCTTTCTCTCTTCCCACAGTGGGATGGATTGAAAGGGTAAAGTGAGAAACAAACTCGTGGGTTGAAATAACAACAGTTTAATAATTAAAAAAATAATAATAATAGTTGAATAAAAAAAGAAAACCACAACTCAGCATAACCAAAATAAAACAGAGAGGAAAATAAAGCACTAGAAGGACAAGCATTGCAGATGATAACAGTTGATCATGAGCAACTGACTGATGTGCACCCATTCCCCAGCAGTAGACTCTCCACCGACGTCATGTTCAGTTTTATTGCACACATGACGTCATATGTTATGGGACATCCCTTTGGTCAGCTAGGGTCAGCTGTCCCAGCTCTGTTCCCTCACAGCTTTTTGTGCATCTTCAATGTACTGGCATGTGGGGCAGTGTGAGGAGCAGAGAAGGCCTTGATGCTGTGTAAGCACTGCTCAGCAGTACCTAAAACGTAAGTGTCTTATCAACACTATTTTCAGCACTAATCCAAAACATAGCACCATTTTAACCAAAATTTAACTCTATGGCCATTGATATGTCTTCCTGAAAGCTGTTGACAATGGAAGAGTCATATAATACCTCTCATGAAATCTTCCTTTTTCACAATTTAAATTTTTTTAAAAAACAACTTTCTTCTGGAAACACAAATATTTTCATTTGGGGAAGAAGTATTCGTTAACTTTCATTTTTCATTGTAAGTAGGAAAGTTAGATTGACAGCTAAGATTTGTTACCAGATTTATTATTCTGATTATTGAGATTGAGAATATTGCATATTCTGTTGCAACTACAGCAATCTCTATTTGACTGAATTATTATGGTGTCAGTATGTTCATAGAACTGGGAAGGTTTCCACCAGTAGTTCGAAGTGTCTGTGTTCAGTTTCCACAGAAATAGTGCTATCACTCCTGATAAATCATGCTTTTAATTTTTATTGTTTATTTTTACTTTTTAAACATCTAAATATGTACTTATCATTTGTTAATGAGAAACATAAGCTTAAAAAGGACAGAATTATGAAACGTCTGTATATTTTAAAAGGCCAGAATGTTTGACTACTTGTCTTGGGAATGGCAACACAAAGTTCCATTTTTTGCAGATGAAACTAAACACTTGATCCTTTTGCAAAGATTCTATTATAAGAAAGAAGATCATATAAAGAATTGAAAACTACTTGAACCTTCTTTACATGTGAGTGTATTTAATTGGCAAACTGATTGCAGAAACTGGAACATAGGAGGTTCCATGTAAATATCAGAAAAAAACTTATTTCCTGTGAGAGTGACAGAGCACTGGAACAGGCTGCCCAGAGAGGTTGTGGAGTCTCCTTCACTGGAGACATTCAAAACCTGCCTGGACAAGTTCCTATGTGATGTGCTCTAGGTGACCCGGCCTGGCAGGGGGGTTGGACTAGATGATCTTTCAAGGTCCCTTCCAACCCTGAGGATTCTGTGAATGCTTTTGGCAAATGAACGCTTTCCTGCCTAGTACTGTGCAAGATTCCTAGAGAGAAGCCAGCTGTCGCGGCCCGAGATAGGTAAAGCCGTGACCCACACCCCCTCCTCAGGGGATCGAGGGCTGAGGACCGCTCCCTTTCACACTCACAAACAACGATCAGGAATCAATAGGTTTATTAAAGGCACTGAGGGTTTGGCAAGGCCGATATCAAATGTTATATATACAAACAACACTGTCACTGGATTAATGTCGCTGGATTAAAGGCCATTATAGAGTCTGTCTCTCACACCAGCTGAGAACTTCAGGTTGTTTTCAAATTTTGTGAGGTCCCAAGAAGCTTGTATTTTCATTAGAACATTGTTCTGAGCAAATGTAACTGTTGAAACTGGATGATATGTTTGTTGGCTAAACAAGCAACATTAGCATTTTAGCCCTCCTGTGAATTCGTGAAACTTTATCTGGGAGTATATTACAGTGGTTTCCTTGCTTAGATAGAGCCTCAGAACCTTTACTTTTCACCTGATTCCTTTATTTATTTTCCTTTTATTTTTAAACTTTGACATATTTGAGTGTCAAAAATCATCAGAAATGGATTGGCTTTCCCAGACAAATGCCTCTGAAGTTTCCAGAGGTGTTGTATAATATCACTAAAAGCAATTTTTGTAAATGGTCTGTCATCCGAAGTTTGAGACATCCATTGCATCTTTAAAGTATAAGACAGCTATTACTGTAGACAGCTTTGAAAATTTATGGTTTTCTTGTAAAAGAAAAATACATTAGCTGCAGACCTCAGACAGATACTATTACAGGCTTGTATATATTCTGCCCTTTACTTCTCATGCACTCATCTGGCTGGGGAACAAAATAGTCTTGTCAGTCCTTGAAATTAGGTATACTACTCTAAGAAAAGTGTTTCCTCTATTGCTGATGGCATCTCTGTATCCTTGCCCCTGAAATAATCAGAGATCTGTGTAGGGCTTTGTGGCTTCTTAATCTACTGCAAATAAATCCTGTTAAACCAATCAAATTTTCCTGGGAACAATTCTTCATTGATGATACAATTTTAAAGCAGCTAACTACATTTAAAAAGGTAATGTCACCACAGGAAGCAACATTATGGGTGAATTAACTGGATTCTGAAATTTGAAAGTACTGTCGTGTTATATTACTCTACATCACTGGTACACAGTTAAAACTTTTTGAGATTTAGGTTAACTGAAGCCTAGCATATGTCCCCACATCGTAATTTTTTTTAAAAATAGGGAGGTAAGACTTAAGGATGACAAAACCAAACAGAACCACAGAAGAGCCTGTGCATGTGCAAGAGGAATTAATTATTGTCATATCAGTTGCACTTTGTAAATTGTTCCTGTAGTAATCCATAACTAGAGAAGCTGATACAACATTTCCAATTCACAGAATATAAGGTAAAAATGTACCTGAGAAATGTGTAAAGCTCCCCCCGTTCACTTTGCCTCATTGCTTAGAGTGAAGGCAACTAGGAGGGAAATTATCCTTTTGGTGCTCCAATAGAAGCGGAGACAGATAAGCTACTTTCCCCTCCAGTGTCCCCTGCTGCCCTTTAAAAGCCCTGACTAAAGCTGAACTGGTTTCTCTCACCCATACTGGGGGAGGGGATATGGAAGAGATTGTGATACTACCTTTCCTTGACTGAAGAGACAAGGAGTAGGAAAAAGCTTCATGCTTCTCGTTTTTTGCTTGATGATCAGGGGATTTAAATGTAACAGAGGTGACCAGCTTACAGCCTAGAGAGGGCTGCAAGCAAAAGAAAAACAATAAAAATCAAATAACAATTGTTCATGTAAATTTCTTTCAAAGATCTTGAAGTCTGGCAATATTACTGAAGATAACAACAAATAGAGCTCAGCGGTTTCATGGAGCCAACAGTAGTGTATAGTGCAAAGAGATGAAGCTCATTCTGAACTGTTACTATCTGTAATTCTCACATGACTGATTTATATTTCCTCTTTAAATTGGCAATGTGGTGGGAAGATGTCACAGTTTGACTCAGGATCGGCAGTTAAACCAGCAACATCAATGCTCTTGATCCCTTCCCCCTCCCACCCAGGTAGGGAAAGGACAGAGAGAATAGAAGGAGAGAGACTTCCCAGATTGAAAACTAAACTAGATGTCTTTAATTAAATGCTAATGATAAGAAAATATGTACAATTATATGTATATGCAGGAATGTGCAGAACCCCTATTGCCTCCCCCCACCCCCAGCAGCTCCCCCAGCATCTCCTGAGCTGTGAGCAGTTCTGAAATGTCCCGGAGCGCTGCTGGAGAGAGCGGCAGAGCAGACAGGAGCTGAGGGGAGAGTTGTGAGGGTCAGGAGTGCACGAGCCTGGGGATCAACGGTGATGGACAGACAGAGTCCTCCCTGGATGCTGGCCATGGACAGAAGAAAACGGAAGAAGAAACAGGAAGAACTTCCTGAAGAAGAATGTCCATGTTTTTTTATAACCCGTATTTAAGCAGTATGAGAATGCTTGATTTATTTATTGTCAGGGTGATATTTCATAAGGGATTTTGTTTATATACTTAGATGTTGCATTGTGCTATAATATTGCTGTCCTGGTCAGTGTGTACTGCAGTAAATGAGGGAAAGTAGTAGTGAAAATTAGGGTGTTTTAATCAACTGTTCTTATTTTGAACTTATAAACCTACGAACTACAACAAAATTACTCTTTTCATTATTATTTTATGTAAGAGGAAAGATGAGGGGTTTTAGTTTGCGCGGCAGTTGGTGCACTCAGGGCGTGCAGGTGGGGTGCAGTCCCCCTCTCTGCCTCAAGGGCAGAGCTCAGCTAGTGGTCATCACGTCCCAGAAGAGAACCAATCAAGGTTTTCATTTAGCCAAAAACCATTGCCTGAAGCAATGCGGTGACCCAGATGGAGGTCTTACTCAAAGATGCAGCTGTCCAGATCTCTGGATGCAGCAAGTGCCTGAGCCTGTCACTCATACTGGAGGACAGTGGAGACAGCACCTGCATGTGCTGCGACCAAGTGAATCACCTCACACCTAATTTATCTATCCTGATATAAAAAAATAGGGCCCAAAGGACTCATTGACCTACAACTCCTAGCAGCCAAAACCTCAACCACCCTACACTCCAGACTAATCAAAACCTATATAGGCTCTTTTGCCCTATCAATCCTCATCCTTTTATAAACGTAGATCAACACCATGGGTCCCCAACCTATGAAAATCCCACCCCCTACTAAAAATAGTCAACAATTCCCTAATCAACCTACCTAAGTCCCCCAAACATCTCTGCCTAATGAAACTTCAGATTCCTCCTGGGCATCTGAGGAATGATTCCTGAGCATCAGAGGGGTAATATTGGCCCACTATTAAACAGGAGAAGTGAACTAGTCACCAACAACGCTGAAAAAGCAGAGCTCCTCAACACCTTCTTCACCTTTGTCTTTACCAGTGCTGCTGGGTCCCAGGCCATAGGAACAAAAATCCAGGTTGATGCAGACACTGACCCACTGTCAGTGAAGGAAGAGTTGGTGTGTCAACTATTACAGGAGCTTGACCTGTACAAACCAATGTCATAGTAAATAGTTCCCCCTCAAACTGGCAACCGGTGACAAGTGGGGTCCCCCAGGGATCGATATTGAGCGCAATGCTGTTCAACATCTTCGTAAGTGACCTGGATGTTGGGATCAAGATCACCCCAATGAAGTTTGCTGATGACACCAAGATGAGTGGAGA